>OW052089.1:5000000-6250000 GCA_932526535.1 Caradrina clavipalpis
GGCAGAAAACAGTGGTTTTTACGCCGAAAATTAAAGTCGTTTCCGAACAATACATGTTGCTCAATGTTGCTTAGTACATTTGAGTTAAATCACATTACAAACACAACATAACATAAACATTCCGTCGTTAACATTCTTGTATCTAACTCAAATGTACATTTGAGTTAGATACAAGAATGTTACAAACAAAAAATATTAAGTAAACAATTCCATTTCAAGATTCGTTTATCATTAACAGGACAATTTTAAATTAAGTGTGTTTTAAGTAGCCCAATCCGGTTACCCAAAACGATTTTAATTATCTCCCTATTACAACAAAAAGCCACAACAGAAGAAACAAATGGTACAACTGAGTTCAAAGGTTTTTAAATCATTAACAATTCTGTTTCTGTACAGGTGCAGAGGTTTCTAGACCAGGTTAACGGAGACAAAGTGGCGCTAAGTGGCCTACAGTTCTTCTCAGTAACCAGGGGTTTACTTTTAACTGTGAGTTTAAATGTTGTTTGTCCGTTTAAATTCTGCTTTTGAAGCGAAAGCTACGGTTAGTTTGAGTTTTGTTTAAGCGTAACTTTTGTTTAGAAACCATTTTTTTTTCTTTGTTATGTGAAAATTGAGTTGGTATTTAGAACTTTTTTTTACTTCCAAGTATTTTGATCTGCCTTTTAGCCTTCATTTATTTTTTTATTTTTATTTTATTCATTTTAATTTATTTTATTCTTTTATTTATTGGTTGGTTAAGGTTTCACTTGTGCCCCATGACTGTTTTTTTTTTTTGTGTCTCACTTAAACTGAACCAAAATTCATCATTATCATCATCATATCTGCCCCAGGACGCCCACTGCTGAACATAGGCCTCCCCCATGGATTTCCAATAGGACCGGATGGAAGCGGCCTGCATCCAGCATCTTCCTGCGGTATTAATCAGGTCGTCCAAACCAAGATTAAAAAAAATGTTCTTTAATCAATTTTTATTTTGTTCTGTCTCCAGGTAGCCGGTACCATAGTGACGTATGAGCTAGTGATGTTCCAGTTCAACTCGTCGACGCCGACGCTCAACATCACTTCGCCGGCTATGTCGCCTATAGTATCTATCGCGACAAGTACAACACTTTCACCTTGAACTATACAGTCTTTTATTTTCTCCAAAACCAGGGGTTCCCAAGCTTTTTCAGTCCGCAATGCGCCTAGTTCTCTGCTATTATAGCATGCATTTTAATTTAATGTTAATCAATAATTGAAATTGAATATTGTTTAAGGTGTTTTAGTTTTTTCCGGGTGCCGCGGCGCACAGGTTGGGAAGCTCTGTCCTAAACGATTCCCGCGGTAAAAAATTATAAGCGGTCAAAACACAACGTCCTTTACATCGAGATGCGACGCGACGTGATACACATTTCATTGTGAGAACTCAGAATACGTTGCACCTTTTCACAACGAAATGTCTATATTTTCTTGTAGTAAATAAAGATATATTTTGAGTAGCTCTATTAAAATGAGCGCTCAGCGATGCGTCGCGTCGCGTCTCAGTGTGAACTGACCCTTAGATTTAGTCTGGCATTAGTTAAATATGACATCAGTTATTTACTAACACAATTGCTTCATACCAATAAAAAATCTATTTTCACTGTTAATTGAAAATTAATTGCGGTTTTAGGGCTAAAATAAACAGTTTTTTTTTTAGTTATGTCTAGTGCCCAATTAGTTGGCACCGTCCATAGAAACACGAAGGCAATATTTCAAAGGGTCAGCAGCATTGCCATTATTTTAATCACTCTCCATGCAATTGTTTTATATTTTGTATCAAAAGAATAACAATGTTAATCATTTTATTAAAATACAGAGAATAAAACAAAAAGATATAAAATAGATAATCTAGTACTAATTCAAAAGAAAGCTCTACTGGCAGATAGGCGAGAGAATTGTAACAGAAAACCGGCCAAGGGCCTGTCTGTAGCCCACAAATGGTTCCGTACCACCTTGTACTATATTTAACACTATAAATAAAAGAAAAGACGATTATTTTATGGGGGACCTTTGGTTTTTTCACATTATAATGTGTTACCCAACTACGACAAAAAGGAAGGTTATGATTTTGACCGGTATGTATTTAAGTGGGTATTTATTATTATTTTGTTGTACAATTTCTGTGAAAATTTCAACTAACCTATTACGCAGCTCATAAGTGTTTTTCAATGAAAGTCTCAGTACTGCTACTGAGAGAGTTGGAATTTGTGCTCGGTTAATAGCAATAGGCTCGCCCCCTATTACATGGGACCAGTAGGTGTACATTGGTACACCTCAGCCTACTCCTTCGGGGAATACAGGCGTAATGGTATGTATGTAAATCTGATCATATTTACACAGTTCATGAGATACACCCCTTTGACAGACAGCCTAACAGCGGAGGCTTAGTAACAGACCTACCTAAAACCCTAAAAATAATGAAATGTAGATTTCATTTACAATAGAATCACCCCTATTCAGAGCAGCCATCTTGAAACAATAGATAAGTACAGCCAGCAACAACAGGTGGCCTCATCAGCAAGATTTATTTTGTAACCATTACTTTACACAAGTACCAAGTACTCATAAAGTAGGCGCAAGTAATCTTGATATTATTTATAGTCTACCATTTAAGATGATATATTTTCTTATAAAATTTTAGTCTAGACTTACATTAGATGGTATTAGAGTATTAGGCCACCTGCATGATACTTTGAAAATAAAATGTGTAATTTAAATAACTGAAAATCTGAAAAGGCATATTTGAACTCATCATTATTAACAAGTTTTACTTAAGGACCAATCCTGAAATAATGAAAAAAAAACAACTAATGTTTCCTGGGCATGTTACCTAAATTAATTTATGGGTGCTTAGATAGGGAGGTCCCGAGATGGGAAAAACCTTTTTTCTAATAAACTAATAAATAAGTAAATCCTTCTTAATAAAATATTAAATAAAAAACTCAAAATCTATGGTGGTTCTGTACAAGATTGATCGCCATCGAAGACGGGAATAATGTATCTTGCCGTTATTATAGTTTCTCCTCGGTAATGTAATGTGTGTCTATGAGAGTGAAAGAAGAAGGAGTGAACCTGTGATTGCACACACACCTGTTCGCTATAATATCTCCTGCGTCCTTGGGTAGTCTCCATTAAGATTAGCCGCTGTAACCGAAACCGGTGTGGAGAATATTATTATATCTTACCTAAAAAAATATTTCAGTTTCTCTAACAATAATTAATTTCTTAAAACAACGGTTACATAAAGTGGTATAGACGTAATCGCTCATCTCATTCACCGTCTGAAATATATGAACAATAAAATTTACATTTAGCCGGTACGCCAACGGTAGGTAGTTACGAAACCGGGGCTGCGGGTTGTTCGAAAGAGATACCACGCCCCCGGAACGCAAAGGGCACATGAAGGAAGGATAGACGGGTTTTAGTCAGTAAAAGTCTGACACTCCCTCCCGCCCCGCCCAGGGCGGGGGAAGTTATTTGATGAGTTCCCGTCTTAAAAAAAAAAGGTAGTTACGTAAAGGCCTACGTAGACGGGTTGATTTAAATTTTTACCAATGAACATACATACATACTATCACGCCTGTATTCCCCGAAGGGTTAGGCAGAGGTGTACCAATGTACACCCACATTTCGCCGGTATGTTTAGGTCGCATGTAAGAGGGGGCGAGCCTATTGCCCTGGACCAATGGACATTCAAATGAATTGAAAAATCTCTTTCGGCATCGTCATGCCTCAGCATTATTTTAAATTATAGCAAATAATGTCATATTTCCATGTAAGATATATTATTTATGGTAATTCAGCAGCCAATAAAACCTACCGATGCCGAAGCTGGGAGGCCAGCTAGGCCTAGCACGGGCGCGCTAATGTAGGAGAATTTGATTAGAATAGATTTTCTAATAGGAAATACAACTATCCTTTAGCATTTATATTTTTATTTTTACGATAAGCACAATAAGTATCACCGCAATCATATCATGCATCATCATCCCATGACCGATGACCCATTGATATAAATAAATCTTTAAAAACTAAATAAATATTGTGTGCGGAACTGGTATCTTCAATTTAAGTATCGTGCTGAGTCCTAAGTTACATGAACGACAAAGCACAACTAAAGGCGAGTTCTAACCATGCATTTCTTCCCAGTTACTCTGGCTATCGACCTAATTGCACCCACAATAGCGATTTAAAAGCAGGTTTTAAAAGAAAGAATGCTTTAAGCCCCTGTTTACAAAGTGGCTCTACATTATTTGTTCAATTACAGCGATCCACTCACCGCATTTCGGCTGCCCCATTTCAAAACCTAGCAAGGACCTAAAACTAAATTTTATAGGAGAGCGAATAAACGTAAATTATATCAGAGACGAGTAGTGCACTTACTGGGTATCGATGATTAAATATCACCGCTTTAATGTGAGTTTTCATAATTCATTCATAATTCAAAATTCATAATTCTTTATTTGTATAACATAGGTATTAAAATACAGATCTTAGGCTAAAGGAGGGTCGCTATGTTATGCCAACAGGCGTACAAATATGATTGTATTTGAAATAATGACAATTAATCATGCGAAAGTTATTAATGACAATATTAGGTACATGCAAAAGTATTTGGAAGGTCAAAATTAAACACAGAAAAATAATTAATCGCTAAATAAGTCACAATTAATAAATAAAACAAACACATTAAAATGTCAAATTAAAACAAATAAAATAAAATTAGATGTCAAACGAAATTAGTCAACACGTGTAAGGTACGACGTGTAAGGTTTCAACGCTGGTGTTTTTGTATTTGATAGGGACTTACTAGTTTAGCTATTACTAGGTTAGTTAAACCATCACCATCACGCCTGTATTCCCCGAAGGGTTAGGCAGAGGTGTACCAATGTACACCCACAGTTCGCCGGTATGTTTAAGTCCCATGTAATAGGGGGCGAGCCTATTGCCATTAACCGGGCACAAATCCGAACTCCGAGCTGCTACAGAGAATTTCATAGAAAAACCCAATAACATTTTTTTTCGCTCGACCTGGTAATCGAACCCAGGACCTCTAGCGTAGCAGTCGCGCTTAGGACCACTAGACCAACGAGGCAATCGAGTAGGTTAGTTAAAATTATACAATGAAACGATTTTTGTAAAAAGTGTCCCTTACTAGGTTTTGAAACGGGACAGCCGATTTGTAAGAGGTAGTGTACACTGTGTATGTCGGCTAATTAGCTGTTTCTGAAAAAGGTTACAAAGCAATGCGAAGGGATATTTTGTCCCTGAAACCTTTTTGACTGTGTGGTTAGAAATTGGAAAGTTTTCATTTAATATTATTGTTTTTTATAGACTGATTTCTATGTAGGTATAATGCTTTAATTTCATGTTTTCTTAGTGTTTTTCCTATGTTCGTTATCTCGAATGACTAAAAATCACTGATTTACCGATAACTTAGGCCTAGTACCTAGGTACCCAGTAATGTGTCGACATGGCACAGAATTTTAGGTAACAAAACATAATGAAACTTAACGGCATAATTATATGGTTGAAACTTTAATGATTACAATCGTAGCTACAAAAACAAGTGACATGCGATGTCGTGTCAGAACGTATTCGAAAATTGAACTATAAAGTCATAAAACTACGGTATAATATGCTTCGTCATATAAAAATCCCTTGCCGAACTATGCCTTAAAAGTCCCTGGTAATATCTATCAGTAAATACATCAACGTCTTATTGATTTTTTTTTTTTTAAATGGGACAAGCCCGCCACACTGTTCCCAAACCACTGCAACTCCTGTAAGCCAGAATCAACAGTGGCGACCACAAGAAAAGCGCCGAGACATTGAAGCTCGACGAGTCCCAGAGAAACGATTTAACTGTCTTGGATCCCGCAACGAAATTAATCAGAAAAGATTAGCGGAGGAGTAAGAAAAATATAATTTCCACTTCCCTCCAAACAAGCAGGAGACAGAACAGAATTAGGCCAATAGGCACAAAGGGATTATTTACAACTGGGAGAAGCCCAGATTGCCAAGCACCACGGATTGCAATTATCATTAACTTTAATGGGTCCTAATGTGAACTGTTACATTTGATTCCAGTAATAGGTATGGCAAAAACGCTTGAACGCACGGAAATTAGTTCTAGTTTCTACAAGGTCCGCATAATAAACAACACCGGATGTAACCTGTACACTATCTAACATAATATTTCGCTCATTCTGCCAAAGAATACACTCCCATAAGATGTGATGAGCAGATTGTTCATATTCACAGTCAGATGTAGAACATTGACACAAAGGAGAGGCAACAAGCTTAAAAGAGAATAATTTACTCTTAAAGTTGCCATGACCTGTGAGAAATTGGGCAACACAGTGGTCCACCTCCAGCCATGTTCTGGCCAGCCGTTCGCGAACTGAAGGAAAGAACTGATGGAGGTGCCGGCCCTTGATGGAATTATCCCACCTACATTGCCATTCAGATAAAAGTTCCTCCCAGACATCAGTCTGCGGTTTAAATAATCTAGAGATCTTAGCACGGTCACGTTGAGTTAGAAAGTTTGCGTCCATGGTCTCTCGCGCGGAATAGTACATTGCAGCACGTCGCTGCACCTCGAGATCGACTGGAAGTACACCTGCAAGTACTGGTAGTGTTTCAGTACTAACGGTCCTATACGCTTTGCATAAAAATATTAAAGCTAACCGTTGGCTTTGAAGCAATTTACGTCGTACCGCCCCTATGGTGGCCCTATCGGCCCAAACAGGTGCACCGTAGCACATACAACCTAGGTAGGTAGCTGCATAAATAGTTTTCAGAGTTAAGAAAGACAGACCCCAAGTAGCTTTAGATATTCTCGTTAGGGCATAAAAATTCTTTTTAGCTTTTTCTCCGACTGTGTTAATGTGGTCAATAAAAGAAAAGTTCTTTTCTAAGACCATGCCAAGGTAGCATACGGATTGTTTTCGTTTAACGGGAACGTTATTATATTTAATACTAGGCCATGATTTAAGATCACCTTTTAACATAAGTTGATACGTTTTTTGCGGTGCAAAGGTTAAACGGTTCCGATCGCCCCACTGTGATATTAAACGTAGGCATGTGTCAGCTAAATTCTCAAGTCCAGCCCGAGTACTCGACTGAATGAGCAGAAGGCCGTCGTCCGCGTAACCGGTTAAAGAACAGCCGCATGGTAGCGGAATCGCAAGAAAATCGTCAAAACCTAAATTCCATAAATAAGGACCGAGAACCGAACCTTGAGGACATCCCATGGTTAATGACTTCGATGCGGAATAGTGTCCAAGTTTGAGCTTCGCGGAGCCATTGAGAAAGTAAGAGGAAACAAGAGAATAGATGTTTTTATAGCAACCACGGGTTTTTATTTTAAGTAGTAGCATAGGCCACCATGCGTTATCAAAGGCCCCAGAAATATCGAGGAAGATCCCAAGTACATATTTATGTTCGGATGAGGTTACAGTTTCCCTTACAGAAAGTACCGCGTCGACGGTAGATTTACCTATTGTGAAACCGAATTGATTGCTGTGAAATTTCGGCCCGTCTGGCAGCAAGCGTGGTACGATAAGGCGCTCAAGCAGTTTCCCCAAAGATGGTAGTAGGGTTATAGGTCGATACGACTTTGGATCGTCCGGGGGCTTGTCGCCACTCTTTGGAATTATTCGTATAAAGCCACGTCGCCAAATTTCAGGAAAAACGCCGTCCGCAATGCATCGGTTATACACTGTTAAAATTGCGTCACTCGCGGTTTTACACGCCTCTATAATCATTTTATTAGATATTTTATCTTCACCCGATGACTTATTGAGTGGTAGCCTCTTCACCACATTTAAGAACTCGTCAGTGGATGGTAAATCTGACGCTGGTGATTCAGGTGGCACAGCAGCCCACGCCCTGATCTGCTGGTGGTAATCGCTGTCGTTTACCGCTGAATCATCGGGTATAAGAGTATTGAGAAGTACTTCCGTTGTTTCTTCGATACCGGTAGTATGTTTATTATTTACTTTTATGTTTTCGATATATGCTAGATCGACCAATCTATTAGCCTTAAACTCGTGATACAAGGGAGACCATGGACCTTCTTTATCTAATTTTTCTACAATTTTGCGCATTAAATTGCCCTTAGATTTTTCGACTGCTGCTCTGTAGCGCGATCTGGCAACTCTAAGCGTATTTGAAGCAAGAGCAAGCAGGTCTCCGGTAACCTTACGCTTTTTAAGCTTATTAAACTGCCTACGCGCTCTGCGGTAACTTTTACGCTGTTCAACTAGGTATTCACTCCACCAATCACATCTACGAATATTGGTCATAGATGCGCGACCAATGGCGATGTCAGCACAGTAAATAAAAGTTTCTGACATAATCTCAGCACTTTCTTCAGCTGACAGCCCGTCGTGAGTGAAGTCTTTGGCGTGACAAGCAAAAAGCGAGCTAAAAAATTCCCAGTTCGCGCCTTTACATTTATATCTAAAACTACCCGTAACATGGGACGAACCTTGAGTAAACATAGGAACAAATTCGTACACGATCAGGCGATGATCACTACAAGATGCGTCCGGTAGGACACGCCACTTAACTAAGCGAACGTCTACACTAGAAAGTGTGACGTCAATACTAGATTCGCCCATTTGGCTGCAAAAAGTAGGTGGTGCGTCAGGGGTGTTATGAATTGAAAGGTTCATTTCGGCAATGAAATCTTCAACAGCGCGTCGCCGTTCGGAATCCGTCCACCGAACCTTGCCATACCACAGGGACGATGACGCGTTTACGTCCGCGCCAACGATAACTTTGCAGCCCGCGAGCGACCGCAAGACGTGACGGAGGTTGTGTATATGAGGACCAACAGGGTCAGAATATTGAAAGTAACAGCTCACAACGTAAACTTTATAGGAAGCCGATGAGACCTCCGCAACGGCACAGTGAGGCGTCATGAGGTTACGCAAAGAAGTTACAGTAAAGTTAGCAGAACGCGCTACGTAAATACCGGCTCGTGCTTTGCAATCCAGCTGTACTACCTTGTGACGTAAGCGCGCGTTTTGATATTGCTCTTGAACAAGAACTATGTCTAAATTGTACTCGATGATTAATCTATCTAACTCGGAAGTCGCCACTCTATCGTTGTGAAGATTTAATTGTCCTATTTTTAAACTATCCATCTTATTAGTAATTAGTGTTCAGAATTAGTTGCTCAAGTTTCAGCTTATAGGTGGAACAGTCTTCAGACCCGCAACGATGGCCAAACGGTTTTTTAAAACGCTTACACGCCACGCAAGTCGGCGTGTAATCTACATTGTCCTTATGGGGGCAATCGTTCGATTCATGTGCCTCCGAACAGTTAGCACAGGCAGGTTTTTTGTTAGTGCAGTGTTTTTTAACATGACCGAACTGTTGACAAAACAAGCACCGAACTACCTCTAGATCATCAATAAAACGGCACGTGGCCCAATCAATGAACAGTTTATCTTTAGTAGATACTAGGTGTTTACGTACCTCAGAATCCATTTCAATTCCTATCCATTTCCGACCATTATCAGTAGAACGCCTGCGAATGATTTTAGTGGATTTTAAAAACTCATCCTCTTTGATGGCTAATTCGTCTTTAATATTTTGCCGGTATAATGCGAGCATAAATGCGCTCTCTTCCATTGAAGATGGGATGTCTTTAACTAATATGCGGGGCCTACGGCCTTTAGGTTTCTCTAAACGTAAACCAGCGGATTTAATAGCATCGACAGATTCAAGTTTTTTTAATTGCGTTTCGTTAGCGACACGCAGTACAACGCCAGATTTTGCGGTTTTTTTAACGCCTACAATTTGAAACCCGTCATCACTCGGTTTAATCGCCTTCATAAGGGCTTGTTTAGTTGCGGATGAGGACGCATAATCGGCTGAGCGCTCGGCGGTGGGGTACGCGACGACACACGGCAGCGGAGCGCGCGACTCCATCGGTGGAGCCACCTTAGGCAAGCGAAGTTTTAATGAATCCGCATAAGATATTTTTTTGGGTTCATTATTCGTACTCGTAGTAATGACACCGGGATTTAATTTGATTTTATCCAATTCGCGTTCCGTATTGGCTAACTTAGTTTCATTGCACGAAGATTTTAGCGCTAGCATAGAAACAATGGCCGTAACTCGCTGAGTCATGTCCATGATCGCAGATTTATTTGCAACGTTAATGCGGGACCCTTGGTCGTTGACGAGGTCGTTAATCTTTGACAAGTACGACGATGCCTCGGAAACTAAGTCACAATAGTCGGTACTATTATTATTTATTGAGATGCTTGCATTACTAATGTTTAATATTGGCGAGGACTTTTCAAAGGATTCGGATGTTTGAAACCGTTTGGATCTATCCTCGGGCGACTCGTAAGTCGGAGACATGTCGCTGAACAAACGTTTAGTGTTACTATTAGCGGAGGTCGGCGCGGGCGGCGACCTGGGTGTCTTGGTATTTCTCCGAAAAATTTGCCCTCCACGATCTGGAGGATCATCATTATTAGAAATCATTTTTAAGCGACAACAAACTTATTAAAGTGAAGAAAAAACACAGTAAAAAACACGACGATTATTTTTCGCGATACCCTCACACTAAAGAAAAAAAATGTACTCACCGATAGCTGCCGAAATTAACTAATTACCAGTAATTATGGGATTAAACACGTATAAAAACTTACGATACCAGCACTTAGCACAATAACACACAACTAGAAACAACTCACGAGCCGGGAATCAAACACAGAACACAACAAACGTAATTATAATTAGCAGCGAAATAGATCGCAAGTGCACCGTGCGCGCGCGCGGAGGGAAGTGGTCTTATTGATTGCTTATTTTAATGATGTCTCAACTGATTAATGAGATGGGACGTTTAGGAAGAGGCAAAGCTTTTATCCTGATGGGTTTAAATATCCCGAGAGATAACTCTGAATAAAATATTTTATATTACTTGCCATTAATGAGCCAAGAACCAAGTTCTGGTTAAAAAGGAATAAGTAGACTTATACGTAGTATTTTGTGTAATATTCAACCTTATGATCTGATAAACAAGGTTCAGTAAAAACTCAGCTAACTACTGCACTCAAGGCTTGAATTCGCGAATAGAACTCTTAGCCACGTTAAGGATAAAGAATTTTTATTTTCAGTCTAACTCCACGTCTTCAGGCAAAACGTTCTGTTTTATGACATTCTTGCGTAATACGTGAATTCTTTTAGCGTACCTCCATTATTTAAGAGCGAAGAACGCGACGTAGCAAACCAGTTTTGTTTTATTAAAATTATGCCTAACGCGAAAATGCTTTCGGCATTATTTCTCTGAAAATATAGGATCAAAGAAATTTTGTTCAACATTTTTTGGGACACACTCTACTCCACAGTTTGCCTTATCGTTGCAACTCCTGAAAGCCAGAATCAAGCAGCGCCGAGGCTGTGAAGGGCGACGTGTCCCGGAGAAACGATTCAACTGTCTCAGATCCCGTAACGTTTATTAAAAAAACAGAGAAGTATGCTTCGTCTTCTTTTCGTATCGATAATACCATCCATCATACCATCAGGACCGTATTCCCCGAAGGGTTAGGCAGAGGTGTACCAAATGTACACCCACAGTTCGCCGATATATTTAGGTCCCATGTAATAGGGGGCGAGCCTATTGCCGTTAACCGGGCACAAATCCAAACTCCGAGCTGCTACTGAGAATTTCATAGAAAAACCCAATAACACTTTTTGCTCGACCTGGAAATCGAACCCAGGACCTCTGGCGTAGCAGTCGTGCTTAGGACCACTAGGCTATCGAGGCAGTCATACAAACAATCAATCAATCAATCAATCAATCATACATTTATCATTATTTATACCTCATGGGCCTAGTAGCCGGCTAAGTTTTCTGTCGCATTGGAGGCGCTAATCAGATCGTGAAGGGTGCAAATGAATGGACAATTGGGGCACTATAGCATATGGGACGTTGTCTGATCAGGGTCTCCGCAGTCGCACTGGGTACCAGACGGGTCCATGATGCCCCACTTCGCCAAATTATGTTTGCAGCGACCTACCTGGATGTATGGAGAATGCTAATCGTCAATTTCCATCCACTGCCGAACATAGGCCTCCCCCAAAGAGCGCCAACACGTGGTCTCCACTCTAACACGTGTCTGCTCCACGGACCGTCCGTCCGTCTGCTTAAATACCTTAGCAAGTACTTATACCTTCTCAAAGAAAGATTCCTTTATATCCTTTATTCCTTAAAATTTCAGCCGTGCTTAAATATCGTACGGTTACATGGGAAACCTTTCACGGGTGTAAACGTATAACTTTCCTTATTAGAGGTACTTCTTATGACACCTAATGCTTACTGAGCTCCTATATCCAGGGCTGGACTGTACAGTGGGGCCCTGGATTTACACAACCTGGGGGCCTATTTTTACGACCTCGAGGTCTACTGTATTAATAAAGCTCATTGTCATTTTGTCAAAAAACTGTTTGATATAATGATGTAAACGGTACTATAGGTACCAGATATTTCATTAAAAATATTATAATATCATGTAAGCTAGGTCTTGAAATTACCGTCCAGGTGATTCACAGTCCGAATCGAAGGTGAAAGTGCCGTAACGGAGCCAAAAGTGAAGTGATATTATACACATAAATATGTATTTATAAAACTTTAGTTTTTCATCAATGGCTTCCTCCATGCTTCCCCAATGTTTTCTTCCTCCATTGAACCAAAACTAAAGTTTAAAGGGGGCCCTATATATTTACGGGGCCCTAAGTTATAGCCTAACAAGCCTATATTTAAAAAGTCCGCCCCTGCTTTATACCCTTATAATAGTCAACCGCTCCTATTTATGTGAGCCTACATGTTTAAGGCAACATTCAAATAATATATTAGCAGGAAACAACGTAAAGAGGGAATAATAGGCGATTCCTACCTCAGGACTGTGATAATAACTAATGTGAGACATAAACGATCAACGCTCGTTTGCATAATGAACAAAGCTATTAGACACTATCTGTTTGTCTGACATTATCAAATGACAACACTAATTTATACTACACTAGCTACATATCCACTTTCAGTGTACGTCTTACGTCTTTGGTTCTTGCTCCGCTCCCGTTGGTTGTAGCGTGATGTTATATACGTGTAAACCTGCTCTTGAAATTCTCTATATATTGATGAAAACCGCATTAAAATCCGCTGCGTAATTTGAAAGATCAAAACGTACGGACGACACGGGAGAAGCGACTTTGTTTTATACTATGTAGAGTCGTCAAATCTCAGTAGTCGAGATAGATGTGGGTATAAAACATGCGAGCAGGACGGTGAATATTTATTATATGATTTTTAAATGGCGGGAGGACTTGGTGGGCTTCCTTGAGAATTGGCAAGACGTAGCTCAAAATTGCGATAGATGGAAGAAATGGAGAGAGGCCTTTGCCCAGCAGTGGGATAGTACGGGCTAGTTATATTAATATGATTATAATACAAAATGTTGTTATTTTGTAATATTACAAAATGGTGTTGTCTCGCTCCCCCACAGCATTGGCATTTCATGCTTCTAATTAAAACATGCTAAATTGGTAACAAAAAAAGCAGTACTAAACATTTTTCTTCCCATTTTTTTAAACCCGTCACTGTCGCCCATTTTAATAAGATTTATACGACTCACAGAAATCATTGTCCTTAAATATGATAAGCGAACTCGATCCAGAATATTGAAATGGAAACGTTAATATTATTCCGATGGCAGATCCAGAAATTTGCAATCGTAACATTATGCAAATTATTAGAGAGAAACATACAGCATGAAATACCGTATCAACCATTCTTTTCTTCCATTCTTGCGGAAATATTCTTGGATGCCATTTGGAGAGAATGGTGGGTTATGTCGGACTCTTGTCAACTAAGCTGGACAGTCCCTGAGCGCATGCTAAGCGTGTTTTCTCGGGGAAGTGGACTACCCCGAGGAAACGCCTACGTATCAATAATTAGTATGCCGGGAGCGGACTCCCATCCCATATTGCCCATATCACTGAGTGGAACAACAGGTAATTTCCAAAACAATCATGTTTAGTCAGTACCTGTACCGCGTCTATGGCGGCCGGGAGTCGTCTCGCGGCTCCCGACGCCCGGAGCGTCTCCCGCGGCGGGTCAGCCGTGTCACTGAGGACGCCATGCTGCCTCTTCACCCATCCAGGCATTATGAGCTGTACCGCCATTATAAAGTCGAGCCCATACTGATACATACCCATAAAAAAATAAATGATAGGTACATACCCATTGTGCCTCCTAAGAATCTAGTAATCGATATACCATCTGGAATGCTGTCTGAGGGACTTAGTGCAGGGCAACTTTTAAAAAAAAAACAATAAAAACGCTCAACCGTTGTCCCAGGGATAAGTGAACGCCCGGCGTTTTTTTAATATTTGCACAAAGTTATTAATAATTACATTTATATTTGTGACTTAGCGGCTTAAGTTTTTTTTATGTTTTTAACTGAAAAGAAGAGTTATTTTTTCTTCGAATTTTAATTTTGTTTTTATTTAATAAATGTTTTACTACATTTTAGTTATGTTTAATGATTTTAATTGATAAACTATGATGTCGGCTAGTCAGTAAAAAAAAAAATGGAAAAAGATGAACAAACTTAGGAAATATCGTAAAAAAACTGCAGCACGTCACGCGTCTTTACAAAAAAATCATAAAAAAAAAACTAAAGCCGCTAAGTCACAAATATAAATGTAATAATTAATAATTTTGTACAAATATTCAAAAAACGCCGGGCGGTCACTTATCCCTGGGACACATTGTATAGTTCCGTATATTTCCAATTCTTGATATCTAAGCATTTACCTGGAACCTGGAAGAACGTCAACCAAATGGAAACTGATTTAATAATGAATTGCCATGCAATTCTGCTTCATTCATTTTGTTACACAAAAGTCACAAGTAAAATATTCTATTGTAATCTGTACTAATATATAATAACGCTGAGGAGATTTTTTATTTGTTTGTTTAGACGCGGTAATCTCTGAACCTCACAGTCAGATTGGAAAAATCTATTTGTATATGATAGCCAGATTCATAAGGAATAGTATAAGCTATATATCATTAAGCTACGAGCCATGGGGGCGGAGCAGTAACCAAAAACGTAACTAAGGAAAATTGCGGGCAGAATCCAGCAAATTATAAATTCTCTAAAACTTTACTATTTTCTAGAGAGCGATTTAATTTTTATTAAAACTTGCGACGTATTTTCTACTCGCCTTAATGTCCAATTACAGGGGGTTTACTTCAATATTTTGCACCTTATTAAACTTTCTACTAAATGGATTCAAAGTAATTGAAAGTGTACGCCGGGGTTATGCAGAGTTACGATAACAAGACGATTATGTATTTTAGATAGGCTCTTCAAAGATTATTTTTCTTATTTATCTAGCAAGGGCTGGATGCAGGCCGCTTCCAACCGGTCTTTTTGGAAATATATGGGGAAGGCCTATCTCCAGCTGTGGACGTCCTGCGGCTGATATGATGATGATGATGTTGATGACAAAAATCCCTAGGACTATTATTTATTACATAACATAACATACCATCACGGTTAGGTAGAGATGTACCAATATACCTACATTAAGCCTGTACATTCAGGTCCCATGTAAATAGGGGGCGAGCCTATTGCCATTAACCGGGCACAAATGCTAACTCTGAGCTGCTACTGAGAATTTCATAGAAACACCCAATAACTTTTTGTTCAACCTGGGAATCGCACCCAAGACCTCTAGTGTAACAGTCGCGCACAAGACCACTAGGCTGACGAGGCAGTTACACTAGAAGATTTAAGGCAGTTATTTTTTACTGGTCAAGTAAGATCTAGTAAAACTGATGCAAACATCTACTCAATCAATTCTAGTCATCAAGAAATCGACAAAAGAAAATAATTGTTTATCCTATTCGAAGACTAAGTCAACATTCGACCTTGACCTTGAACGAGTGACCTCTAAAAGTCCGTACTGAAGGTTGAACTTTGTATGTAGACATAGTGTCCACTTCCTTTTAGCAAACTGAGGAAAAAACTTCACCATTTTAGGGTTCTATAGTCTTACAGTGACAAGAACCCTTACATTTATACCTATTTTACCTATTCCAGAAAGTTTTTTCTTTTTTTAAGAAGCGTAGATCATGCCTGGTATGTCGTAATGGGAATTTTTCAATTCATTCAACATTTTCTAAGTTTGAAGTAAAGAAGAAGCCATGAAGTCTGACATCCAGTCCAAGAGGTACCGTGTTGCCCAATAACTGGGTTGAGGAGGTCAGATAGGCAGTCGCTCCATGTAAAACTCTGGTCTTCAACTGCAACCGGCTAAACTAGAAGACGACATGGAAGGCTAAGCAGATGCTGAAATATTTTCTAAGTTTATCTTGAACATCACTGTCATCGGTGAAGGAAACCATCGGGAGGAAACCTAGACTTATAATTAATGTAAGTCTGAAAAACCAATCCGCCTTGAGCAAAAATGGTGCTCTAAGCATGTGCCCTTTTAAGTGTATGAGAAAAGGTATTTGCCCTGCTGTGGGACAATAATAGGATGGTATTATTATTAAGTAAGCATTCAAAACATTAGACGGTAATCAATAATATATCCTAAGAAGGACGTATACAAGATTGATAATCTCATGACAATAATTTTAACTTACAGGAGCTCCTATTATATTACGGAACCATTTGAGCGTTTTTCCATAAATAAAACAGATAAAACGTGAATCTGGATTACAGCCAAGATTACTGTCGTTATGTCGGATTGTAATCATTATGGTTCTTATGTGGACGTATTAAGTACTATCGTGAGAGTGTGGTGAGGTAGTATGTAGTCGAAAAGGCTTTGATGCCTATGTTGCGTGACGTAAGAGAGTAACTAGAGTGTTTTGTGTTCCTAGATTTGTTAGATAGGTACAGATTTGTAGATGGAGATAAATATTTGTAATAATGTCGTTTTTACCCATGGCGTCTTAGCACAGCTTCCAATTTTTCTTTTTTGCTAATAAAGCAATACATAAATAAAAGTGATTGAATGTCGATCACGGTGGCAAATCTTAATAGCGTATTACGCAGGAGATATTATAGTGCAAGAGTGTGTGTGCGTAAAAACAGATGAACTCCCTCTTCCCTCAATGAAAGTGAGGGAAGAGGAAGTTCATCTGTTCTAATGGGACTGCTATCCTCCTAAAATTATGAATGTACTTAGTACTTTTTTTTTATTCGGGATGGGTTAACTCTTGACTCTAGTCTAGGTCAGAGGTGACATAGACTCATAATCTTCTGAACAAGTAATACCCAGGTTACAATAAAATTAAATCGTAAAAATGGAAAAATATCGTATTATATCGTAAAATTATCGTTTTTATATCGTGTCAGCCAACTTTTATCGTTGTTCAGGTGAAAATCTTAAATTATTTTAAAACTCGTTAACTATGCATCGTCGGGCTGGATAATGGCTAAGCTCAGATTTTTCAACTACTATTTTTATGAAAATTCTTCTATGAAGTAAATATATAAAAAATCTACCTTCTATGACTAACTTTCATGGGATTTTGGACCTTATTATGTGGTATGATTTACATAATATGGTTCAAGATCCCATGGCCGCCAGACCGATGTCATTTTCGAATGGCTGAAATTTTGAGAATAGATAGAGGAATATGTTGTTAAAAAGTTATGCGTCCTTACTAGATTCAAAGCATGGCTTATTTTCAGGTCATTGTTAAAAACCAAAGATCTTTAATGCGTTTGGCAGAAGTTATGGGCACGGAAAGTCTGACAATAACATCAAATTATTCTGAAAATTTTCAGCCACTTTAAAATCAACGTGATTTTAGAATGGCTGAAAATTTTAGTTTAGCCTAGTATGGCGACAAAATGAGCTCAATAGAGATATAATAATAACATTGTATCATACAAATTCAATTTTGATGGCAACCATATTTTCTCATAACATTTTACGAAATATTTAAACGCGAAATACAAACCCAAATGTTACTCAGCAGTACTTAATCCAATCCGTCATACAATTTAACATAACAAGGTACGTCGGCGTATTTCACAAAAACATTTTTAATTTACGCCGAAGAATCTGTCGCGAACGGTAAGCCGATTTAGAATGCGGATTCCCGAGATCACTTTTATTTACTTTTTTGTGAAAATTGTTGACAAGACTTATTTCTTCATGTAATAAATATGATACGAGTTATTCAGCTCGAGACCTACTTATGTGAAATGTTGATAAAGTCGTAAATTGAAACGAAAATGTGAAAATAAATTAAAGAAAGTAATACAATTTTGGAAGGTTACAAGTTAGTGACTTTGAAAATATTTGGGTGATATGTAAATTAATTTTGTATATTATATTTTTTGCCTACATTTTTGATGATTCGACAATTATTGCGTAGGTACTTATGGCTTGTAAAGGTAAAGGCGTTATCTTCAAAGGTTCACGTTCAGTCAAAAAGAAAAGTAGTCTTTGTTTTTTTTTTGTAGTAAGTAGTTTTAATAGTAGATATTATTACCTCAATTTATTGATTTTCACAATTTACAATTTTTTTATTTATGTAGTAAATAAACTTGATAAGCAGTTAGGCCAAAAAATAGTAACTTATAGTAAGATTAATATTAATATAAGATAATAATTAGCTAAAGAGAACATATAAACAAATAATAACCAAATTACAATAAAATGTTTGTATTGACTTAAGCTTATGAGCCAAACGCGTCTACTGTGTAGTTTCAGGCAAAACTTTATATACAGGTATTATTTACCTAGATTTCTGCATAAAACTGACCACAGAATTTTTATTTCAGATTTCACTAAAACTGGAATAAACCTAGAACTTGGTTTTAAAAAGACAAGCATAGCTAGCTTACTAGTTGGGTCATTAAAATATTTGAACAAAGAAGCGCTGCGCCATCGCCACGGGTATCTGCTTCATTAGTTACACGTAAATAATGTCTGCCCACAGCGATGCAGGGTTAAAGCACCTGGCGAGTGAAAAACTGCACCACTCGTTACTTTAATAGTGTTACCGAACGAGGTTAACCCTCGTTCGCTATAACACCATTAAAGTTTTCGCTGTAAAATTGGAATAGCGTCTGTTGTGGTTTATTTTTTGAGATTGGTTTTTGGGCTTTGCTGTTTTTACCCGCTATCGAGGCTTTTAGGGGACAGCTTTGCAACTATTTGACGTTCTGAAAGGATTTTGAGGACATGGCATTCAATACTTAATTCTTTAAGTTACACTTAAGTCTAAGTGAGTGGAGTCGCGGGCAGTTTTATATTAAGCTGTAGCGTGTTTGTCGCGTGTTCGTTCCCCGCACGTAATAATTTTTTGTGTGACCTACAGATAGTGGTTCAGGGTATAGCTGTTTGTGTATATGTGATTTTAGATGTCTATAAATGCACCTAAGATACAGCAGAAAGTCTGAGAGTGGGGTAAAGTTTAGTTTAAACACATTGGTGATTGATGCAACATTTATTCCATAATCAATTTATTCATGGGCATTTATTTAATTTAACCTACATTTAAACTTCTTCTTATTTCTTCATCTTTATCTGTTGAACTGTAGCAACACCAACTCATATGTTACGATAGTTCCCAAAAGCTGTAACAAAAATGATTAATTAAAGGCTAATGCACAACCAAGTTCTGTGATTGGTATTATTTAAATAAATACTTTGACGTAGCTAACTTCTCTATACTAATATAACAAGTTTGTTTGTGTGTGTGTTTGTTTAATCTATGGAATTGACAGTCGGATTAGAAAAAATATTCCAAACGGCTTACGCGCGGAGCTAACCTAGTTCCGAAGAGAGTTCCGAGAGTATAAATTCCATGCAAACATGAACTTCAACAGTTGGGTAGTTGACACCACTAACAAATAATTTCAAGTTACAACTTCTCTAAAAAAGTATTTTATTTTACCCATGAAGACAAAATTTGATTTCAACTTATTTTGAAATCAGTAAATAGTTTGTCAATTGATTAGGCCGATAAGTGAAACGCCGATACAGCACACCTTTCGGCCAAAAGATTTATTTGAGGAAGGTCACCAAATAGTGAGTCGGAACGCACACCACGAACGACTTACAGTTGTAAATACTTACAGTTAAAATCATAGTCCTTGTAACATAGAAGAAGTCGAGTCCACTCATGGCAAGTTTGAGGTTGTTTATTTGCGCAATAAATCGCTCCACCTGCAATAACATTGTCACATGTGTCACGCGAGTTTCAAGAAACATTTCATATAAACTAGGGAAAAATTGCTAGTTTATTTATTTATTCTTCTTATTTATTTATTTTCTTAAGGAAAACAAACAGTTACACAAGTTGCTTAATTAATAATCCTTAGTATCTTATGTTAATTTTATATGCGTAACTCACAACGTAATCCACATGTTACCTATTATTTTTTACATTAGAACTATCAAGGCATGAGAGTGATTTCACAATACATTATTATGCTTAGGTTACAGTTAGAAAATAAACTTAAATTAAGTAGTTTTAGTTAGTTTCTTCTGAACGTTTTATATATTTAAACTTTATGCAACAAAAGGTATAAAGACGGACTTAATGCCTTAGGCATTCTCTACCAGTCAACCAAAGGTGGTGAAGAGTGCATGGCAGGTGCAAATTAATGTACGAGAGAAAACAACAAATTTTAATGACAAATTATAATCTATACTAATATTATAAAGAGGAAATGTTTGTGAGGTTGTAGGAGGTAATCTCTGGATCTACTGAACTGATTTTGAACCCAGCAATACTAGAAGCCAAAAGATTTTGTTCAAAAAAAGGTTGCCTTCGAATTGGTCCCATAGAACTATTGGTGTACATTGGTACACCATTGCCTAACACTTAGGGGAATAGGGGCATGATGGCATCCCAAAGAAATATCATCTAAAATCTGTTTAATAGGTTGGTTATTAAATCAAAATAACTAAAAAAAAATGACAATATAGTAAACGAAGAGTATTTTGGTAAAAGAAACCAAAATTTTATTTTCCTAAACATTTTAATTTGACATCTCAATTACCTACAATTTCAACTAACTAAAGGTTCAATTTTATTTGAGTCAATCAATCACTGTACTAAACATAATTTGACAGCAAATCTACTGATCAAAGCTTTGATTAGGCTTCAGGAACAACATGTCAAACTACTAAGAACTCATTAAATTAATGACCTTTTTACGACAGAGTCCTTGATTTAAAAGGTTGTTTTTTTATTATGTTATTGGATGGTTAACAAGTCAACGGCCCACTGGATGTTAAGTAGTCACCGCTGCCTATAGACATCTGCAATACCAGAGGCCTTGAAGATGCATTTCCATCCCAGAGACAAAGTTGAAATGTCTCATGTGCCTGTTATTACACCAGCACCTATATCCTTCAAACCGGAACACAGCAACGCTGCTTTGCAAAAAGCTCTACTAGTACTCTATAGTAGGTTGTATGCGGTGTAGGATTTATTACGAAAGATACAAACTATTTCCATCTTTTTCTTTCCAATAAAACAAGAAAGGGACGAGCTGTCAATGTTAGTTGATCTGAAACTTTCATACAATTACAGTAGGTTGTCATGTCAGATTAGGGCAAGACTAATTTGACATCTCTAACTTAGTTCCTATGTATGTCACTGTCCTTTTCTTTCGCTGTATGTCAGTAAGGGATGGCAATTACCCAATTTTAGTCCAGTTTGCAAACAAAGGGATCGGTACCTTCACTCTTAGTCGATACTAATATTATAAATGCGAAAGTAACTCTGTCTGTCTGTTACGTTTTCACTACTAAACTACTAAACCGATTTCGATGAAACATGGTAAGGGGTAAATTTTAAGCCCTAGAATGGACATAGGTAACTTTTCATCCTGTGACATTATCTGCATCCGCGATAACCAACTTTTTACGTGGACAAACATACACATACATACCATCACGCCTGTATTCCCTGAAGGGTTAGGCAGAGGTGTACCAATGTACACCGACAGTTCGCTGGTTTTTGTTATTTTTTTAGGTCCCATGTAATAGGGCGCGATTCTATTGCTATTAACCGGGCACAAATCCTAACTCAGAGCTCTAGCTCTCTACTGAGAATTCCATAGAAAAACCCAGTAACACTACGTGGATAAAGTCAGAGGCAAAAACTAGTATGTTACATAACTCACCTCTACATGAAACCTAGAGCTAGGGATCCCGTATAACACATAAAGCGGAGCCATAGAATTGGAGTGTATCCTAGCAGCCAATAGCAGTACCAGCAGTGTTCGCAGCAGTAAGAATGAAAACGAGTAGGTGAAGTATATCGAGTGCTCCACACCATTCAAGGCCCTGTTGAAAAATAAACTTTAATGCGTCATTCTTAAAGACTTTTAGAATGCAGACATCATAAGAGGAATAGAAGAATAATAACCAAACTTAATTATGCCTAGTTAACTTATAGTTAGTAGCCAACACGGCGTTAAATTACATAGGACCATGATAGGAACTAACTCAAAGCTAAAATACTTAAGAAGAGAAAAGAAGAATCTTGATTCGTCTAAATTAATTACAAACAGACGCTTCAATTTTATTTATGTGTATGTATAGAAGAACCATGTTTTTCTATCTGCAGATGGATTGACGGCAGGCGAACTAGTAATACATAGGAATGCATCTCTAATTCGTGTGACGTCGTCGGTTCATCTATATACACGCTTACTTTTACATCTTTCTGGAACCGAAAGCCATAAGCAATACATATGATAGTAACAGAAACTATTGGCAATATTATTAAAAAAAAAAATAACACGAAAATAGTAGTAAGTAAGTAACGCTTCCTTGCAGTTCATTCGTATTTGCGTGTAAACCTTATCGACTACACAATTACACATGCGAACGGTATAGCCTTTAAAAAATACATTCATCGATCAGAAAGAAGCGCTACTAACATTTAACTCAAAATTCAAAAGAAATGTGATAAGTTTTCAAAATCTTAGAGACGTCATAAAAGATATAACAACGCCGAAAGTACTCGTAAATATTACTCTACTGAAGTTCCTGCGTTTTGGCTCCAGAACGATGTAATAATAACCCTGTATAGAGAAACATAGTTCATTCAAAATATAATATCAACAAAGTCGTATAAAACATGAACATTCAGGACTAAATCGGGAGAAAGATATCTAGAGAGTAGAAATAAGTATCAAGTACACTTGACATACCGTTTCTCGCTCAACATCCACATACACAAAGGATGGCTCAAGTATTCTTTGTTGAGAGCAGCACTGAAAACGAAGAAATATTAAAACATCAGTTTCTCCACCACCATCTATATCTCTTAAAATCAGCAGCTAACATTGAAAAGCTACCGTTAAAGCGGTTGTGAGTATCCAATTATTTACTTGCTAACTAACTGACTAAAAAGTCTAACTACCAAGTAAAATTAGAAGTTGTTAGCATCATTGACTACTTTCACCCCGACACTAACCAATGACTTAAAAGTCAGACAGTACAAAATATAAAGTCAGTACCTACAAAAAAATACCATGCACTTGGTTATAACAAAAAAAATCAGTGCCCTTCATTATTTATTCATTTATTTAAAACACAAGCGGACAGTGCTTGCAGCCATTTTAATAACTTAAACTAAGCCCTTTCTACTACTTAAGAAGTGCTTAAACTACTTAATATGTAAATACCGTTCCCATTACATAATATAGTATATATTTACCTGGTGCCCTCCGAATCCATGAACGTGCAAGTGATAAAGTGTCCGGTTTGTGTCCGGCTGCGAAAGACAACATTCAAATTAGCATCGCACCGGACTATACAAATACAAGGGTCGGCCCTTTGATCAGTACGCAGCGCTCAGCGACTGGAAATTTGGTTACTGTTGGTAAACTCACTGTTCTAAAGTTATTTAGTTTTAATTAAATTTGAATATGAAACTAGCGAAACCTATATCCATATAAACGGGCTTATTATAGTACCTCTGCTTAGCCTCTATCGAAATTGATTCGGAAGATAATCGATTCTGAAAATAAATCGAATGACAAACAGAATAACCCAAAATGACGGTATGTTTCATACAAGTCTTTAACATAATAAGAACAAAGAGAAAATGTTCTACGATATCAGATAATACCAGTTTGTAGTACCTAAACACAAATATTTTCAAGAAATATCTAAATACAGGACAATGTCTTAGGCTCACACCACACGTAAGCCTTCTGACAGTGAGCTGTCATAATTAGCAGTCTATCGGTGGCTAACTAAAATTGTTCGTACATTATGAATCTTTACGCTCACAGTCGGCGACTGAATAAATTTGTTGTAAACGCCGCCTTACTTCTTAGATACGTTTATACTTATAAAGAACAATTTATAGTTCACTTAATAAAAGAGCTTAAATTAATAGTGACGTAATGTAATACACAGCATTCAAGCAATACTAGTAAATATTTACGTATTTTTTTGTAAATCATCATTTTTTAATAAATCATTCAACCATCACGCCTGTATTCCCCGAAGGGTTAGGCAGAGGTGTACCAATGTACACCCACAGTTCGCCGGTATATTTAGGTCCCATGAAATAGGGGGCGAGCCTATTGCCATTAACCGGGCACAAATATCCAAACTCCGAGCTGCTACTGAGAATTTAATAGAAAAACCCAACAACACTTTTTGCTCGACCTGGGAATCGAACCCAAGACCCCTAGCGTAGCAGTCGCGCTTAGGACCACTAGGCCAACGAGGCAGTTCAAATGGTCAATAATTCAAATGGTTTGCTATTCTTTAAATTGACCTATCTAGGTACTAACTACTTCAGTTTTACACTAACCTAAGACTATAGAACAGCTGAGTGCAGATCCAATACAGGTTGCTCCCAAATGAGGTCAGTATATAAATACCGAACTGGCCATTTATCAGCTTCACCAAGCGCACGATCTTTAAGTATTGAGTCCGGAACTCGTGACAGGGGAAATGTTCCTGTGGGAATTAAAATAAAACACAGACTGCATTGAATAATAAAATTGTTATAATATAATTTGTGGATGGATGGAGAGGAAGAAGGAGGCTAATGAAAAGATGTATGGATTGTGTGAAGAAAGATATGAAAGAGAAGGGAATCAGTGATAGCATCACAGTTGATAAGAATATAAAATAAAAATACCATCACGCCTGTATTACCCGAAGGGTTAGGCAGAGGTGTAACAATGTACACCCTCAGTTCGCCAGTATATTTAGGTCCCATGTAATAGGGGGCGAGCCTATTGCCATTAACCGGGCACAAATCCAAACTCCGAGCTGCTACTGAGAATTTAATAGAAAAACCCAATAACGCTTTTTGCCCGACCTGGGAATCGAACCCAGGACCTCTAGCGTAGCAGTCACGTAGATACGTCAGTTGATAAGACAGCATGGAAAAAGAAAATACGTTGCGCCGACGCCAAAAAACATAGTTTAAGGGCAGGAAGATGATGATGATGATTCGTAGATGTGTCTATAACCTTTTTAATTGAAGATTGAAACCTGAAACTATAAATAATATAAATCACAATCGTCAAGCGTGTTAAACAATGCTAGCGGTTTCACTGTATAAGAAGAGGCATTTGCTTTGCAGTAGGACAATAATTAAGATTCGTGGTTTTTTTACAATTTGGGAAGACTCTATACGAAGGCTCCTTCCAACCAGTCCTTTTAAAAATCTATGGGGGAGACCTATGTAAAGCAGTGGACATCCTACGACTGATAATATAATGATGAAAAACTTTGGGAGAAGTGCCTAAACTACCGATCACGGCTTCTAAGAGAGGAACCTTCTAACAATGTAGGCAGAGTCCAGTAGTACTGCTTCCTGAATCCCTGAATGCCTCGATCGACTACCAAAAGAGACCTGTGTTGTTCCTTAGTTGTTGATAGAGGCTCGCTACTTTCCTCATTATTATTATATGAAAGAAGATCTTTTCCTTAACGTTTCTTAACATAATATTTCCGCAGGATAAGGGGAAGAGTAAACAAACCAGTATTGATAAAATAATCAAATAATAAGTGCAAGACGTAGGAAGCGCAGCCGGTTCCGCGTTGGCAACACGCCATCGTTGAAGATATCTCTGATTACTACTTCGAAGAACAAAATTGGAACGAAAATATTTTTGTTTTTTGGTATACGAGTACTTGCCATACTAGGTAATTATGGCCTTGCCAGCTAATACTCTCCAAGCAAATAAATGAATAAAAAATAAAAAAATGGGACAAGGACTTATTCTCTTAAATATCATTGGATGCCAAACAAGCCAACGACGGCCCTCTTGATCACCAAGTGATCACCGCTGACTATAGTCATCTGCAATACCAGGGTCCTTGCAAGTGCGTTGCAGAGAAAAAGCTGAAAATGTCTTACGTGCCTGTAATTACACTGGCACCAATACTGTTTATTTCTTCGATCTTTACAATTTGAAGTAGTATCAGGTTTTTAATGAATCTTAATTATGAATTATTTTATGTTTTAATTTTTAGGTTATACTCTATGTTTCGAGGGTAAAAGCCGTGGGAAAATAAACAATAAAAATCCAAAGAGTATAATAATGCTATCATAATGAGGTACCTGTTCCGCAGCTTTCTTCAAGAGTTCATTGTGCATCAGAACATGTTCCGTCAGGTAGATACTTATAACCATTATAAGTAGATCGTTGAGACTCCATATAAACGTAGACTGTATGTTGAAAAGCTGAAACAAAAAGGCTTAGTGCAAACAGAGGAGCTATTATGCTCGAGCCGTTTTCATTAATACAAAGAGAGTTGTTCTGCAAAACCAAATCAACTCACAATCTCTCAGAAAATAAATTAAAAAATTGGTATATTACTATTAAGCAATAAAAGTTCATTGTAAATTTAAACACCGTTAATATTCAAAATAGCAATTATTTTGAAAAAATGGGAGAAAATTTGACGTGGTTTTATTTGATTTGACAGAACTGGGTAAACTCAATTGGTAATTAACTAAATTCATTAGAAATAGAGTTAAAATTTGCATATAAGATAAATTTTTTGAGAGGCATTTATTGCACGCAATTTTCAACCCTATTTCTGATTAGACTAAAATATAGATTTCAAATGAAATTGTTGTGCCTACTTTCCTATACGATTACATGATTTTTTGTTACAACCTACTTAACTCGTATTACATCCAGTTACCCAGTAACCCGAGACCTTTAACCCGACCAGAAAAATGCTCGGGTCACTGGGGTGACCTTGATGTCCTTTGACACCAATGCAACCGGATCGTGGCCTATTTTTTTGACCTTACTCGGACAACCATACAAAGGGTTATCATTCACCATTAACACGTGACCTTCCGTTAAATATGAGACCTGCGTATTGTATTCAAAATTCATATTTAGAATAAAAAGTTGCCCCACTCCAGGAATTTCTCTTCTTTTGCGGGACCATTTACAAATATATAAACTCACATACACAAACAGTCAGACGCATAATTATGTTCCATACGGAGATCGAACCCGTGACACGCGCAGGACCAACAGCACGTACCATCACGCCTGTATTCCCCAAAGGGTTAGGCAGAGGTGTACCAATGTAAACCAACAGTCTGCCGGTATTTTTTAGGTCCCATGTAATAGGGGGCGACCGTATTGCCATACAAGCCAACCAACAGTTTTACGTGCTTTCTAAATCACGAGGGTCACACTACCAACTTCCAAACTCCGTGTTGCTACTAATAAATTCCTTATAGAAAAACCCAACAACACATTTTGCACGACCTGGGAATCAACCACACGCTCAACTTGAATGATTACCTCACTAAGAACTCCCTTCCATATAGTATAAGGGGTGAAGTCGAAGATCCAGGGCATGTTGAATCGAAAGTAGTTCTCTGCGACGTTGTTGATGTCGCATGCGCATGCCACCTTTAGCCCGTAGAACACTGATAAGAGGTGTTCCACTAAAACATAGGAAAATAGTACAATGTTCATTAAACTATAAAAATAAATGATAAATATTTATTCAGAATTTCGAAATAACAAAACAAAGAAACTAATATTAATACTAATTTTAAGTCTTTTTTTTGTTTGATCGCGCTAATTCTCGAAATTATTGATCAGATTCTGTTTTTTTTTAGCTAAAAGGAAGCCACATGTCCTTGAATGCTATAGGCTACTTACATATATATTTTATTATCAAAATTGGGATGAGTAAGAAAGTTCATGCCAGAGAACTCGCAGGCAAAAGCTAGTATTTAAAATGAAATGTGCTCGACTAGAATATTAGAAAGGCGCATTAAGTGTCTTGGTGCTACGGCGTAGCTCGCACTGTGCTACGCAGCTACGACTGCGTAGTACTCAATTTTGGTACTGAGACCACAATCAGCCTGACGCAATTAAAAAATATTTTCAGCTTTATAATATTAGTATAGATATATTTTGTACCAAACGTGATTTTTTACGAAATTTAATACATACCTATAGCCGCAGTTAGAATGAAGATAGTAGTAACATTGCTCATAGCTCCCACATTTCTGGTAAACGGAGGGAGCTTGCACTCGATAGACTCAACCTTGGACACTAGGGCGGGCCAGGAGCGGCCGATGTACATCAGTATCAGAAACGATATGAGGCTTGATGTATAAAATATGGAATTCGCTGAAAAATAAAGATAAATATAGGAAATAAATATAGGTAACTGGAAATGTTACCCTCCTTTAAGCCTTTCCGCTCACGACCGACTATTTGACAGATTTTTGTCAGCTAGAATGGAACATAATAATGAATCCCAATGTCGGCTGTGTGCTTTGGCATGCGCACACAACCGACAAAAAATCGGTCGTGGGCGGAGGACCTTACACTTCACAGAAGTCAAGTATAAAAAAGTAAAATTATAGAATTTCTCAATGTTGAAAAATATGTGATAGTCGACTAAATATTTGTTTTTTTTTTATTATTATTTTTTATTTATTTTTAGAAAACTTATCATTTCACGTTCACCTTTTATCGCTTTGCGTACTATATACAACGTGACATCAGAAGATATACAGAGCTCAAATCTGAACTGCTACATTACATACAAATACTCTCGGGGAGATAATGCCTATACATTTTATACTGGAACAATTTATTCACACATCCAAAGTTATAACCAACACCACATTTCTCAACAACGATCTCTAAATCACCTTCAAATACCAATATCGAAACCTTCCAATTTCAAATAAATAAAAAGAAAAAATACCAACTATGTATAACTTACTGATATTAGACAAGGAGATCCCATTGAGTACAAGCCAGAAGAAAGTCATGACAAACATCAGTACCTGGCCGAAGAGACTGATTGCGTAGAATATTGTGTACGGAGAACGGAGCGTGAATCTGTGGGAGGAATACCTACATTACTTATATTGAAAATAATATGTCTTCTCTATAAGTTAGCTACTAATAAATTTACTAATGTCCTCTTTTTAAAATGTTTGAAGTAAATTGATGGCCTGAAACACAGGTTTTCATAAACCTAGATCTGGCAGATCTACATTATAGTTAGAATTAATTTTCCTCTATGACGAGTATGTAAATCATAGTTTTACTTATATTTGTTTTTGTTTTTTTTATTGTATTTGTTTGCGTGACTGTCGTCAGTTATAACGGGGTTGGTTTTGGGCAAAACTTTATAAAAAAATAAAATTAAAATACTAATCCTACTAATATTATAAATGCGAAAGTTTGTTAGAATGGATAGATGGATGAATGGATGGATGTTTGTTACTCTTTCATGCTTAAACGGCTAAACGGATCTGGATGAAATTTGGCACTGAGATAGATTGTAGTCTGGAATAACACATAGGATACTTTTTATTCCTCAAAAATTTACGGTTCCCGTTGGATAACCAATGTAATTTGACGCGGACGAAGTCGCGGGCAAAAGCTAGTTTTATATATAAAATTCTCGTGTCGCGGTGTTTGTTGCCAAACTCTTCTGAAACGGCTGGACCGATTTCAATAAAATTTTGTGTGCATATCGGGTAGGTCTGAGAATCGGCCAACACATATCTTTCAAATCCCTTTAAAAAAATACATGGAAAATAATGTTTGCCGGGACAGCAAATTCTATAGTAAAAGCGGCTTAAATTATTTCTTATAACATCAGCTTTCTGCCGGTGGCAAAAATTTAATTTTAAAATTTAAAAAGGTCTTAAATTTCCTCACGGCAAAACAAAAACAGGAAGGTTTATCCTATGTCTTAAGCTAGATCAATATTTATAAATGTACCCAACGAATTTCATTCAGCCGTAAAATCGTGATTAAGTAACAAACATCCAAACTTTTGAATGAATAATTGTAGGAAGATCACCCACAGAAACCACCTACCACTTCGATCCGCAGTGCGATTCTCTAAGCCTCACTTCGTAATTCGAAAGCTGAATCCGCAGTGAGATTACAAAATGGTATTCTGTTACACACGCTCACGCCGGTGACGTCACTTTAGTGAGACTCGTTTTCGAGTTTTCATTTTAGAGAATCGCACTACTGATTTGCATCAAGATAACGAGATTACCAAGTACCATCAGCATACCGCCACTCACCTTCTTCATTCCTAATTTATTTAATTACTCATAAGGCTTAATTAGAAGTCTCACAGGTGCTGAAATTGTCATAGTGAAGCGAGGAATGTTAACTTATTATACTACTAGCTTTTTTCCTGACTCTGTCCGCGTAATTGTCGGTTATATTTAAAATTTAATCACGATTCGAAAGACACGTGGCGCCATCTGTTATCATAACAACGCTATTGTTGTTTTTCTCGGGAATAGAACATTTTTTCGGTATAAAAGGTACCCTATGTCCGTTTCTGTACACCTGACAACGTATATGCAAAATTTCAGGATGATAGGTTCAGTGGTTTAGACGTGAAAATGTAACAAACAAACTTACTTTCGCATTTATAATGTTAAGTTAGGATATTCGCGAAATTGCGAAACGTAATGTTATTAAAACGGTATGTCTCTGAGTGAAGCTGTAATAGCGTAATGTTTATTTAGTTGCTGTGCGTGTTGAGAAAATGTATATTTTGCTGTATATAAAATTATATAGTCACCTAACTAGGTCACATATGTAGAAAGGGTGTAAAAAGACATCACATAGCTGTTAACATAATATTAAGATAACGTAATATTAAGCAAATACATATTAATGTTAGGAAATGACTGTTATTTTTGGTGTAAAAAATCGCTGTTAGTTGAAGCGTGCAATGTAACGCATGCAGTGCAACATTGTTGCGGAATTTGTTCAAAGAGTCACCGCGGCTCTGGATCGCAAAAGACATTAAGAGGAACACGGATAGGTTTTAGTCAGTAAGAGTCTGACACTCCCTTCCACTCCAGAAGAAGTCAGAAAAAGAAGGATGATTTCCCATCTATAAAAAGAAATTCAATGCAACAGTATGGGGTGTCGCCACGGTATTTAAAGTTTGGTTATAATTAAAATTTGTATCTAAGTTATTTATGTGTTAGCATTCATAATAATATTCTCCTAACCAAATACCTGCCATAGTGGCCAATCTCAAGGGAGACTAACCATGTACGTTAAAGATATTATAGTGCACAAGTGTGTGCCCAAACACCGGTGCACTTTATCTTTCCTCACTCTCATATTCCGTTGGGACGGCGATCCGACACGTCCGGCAAAAGATCAGGTGCAGGACCAACGGCTTTACGTGCTTTCCGAGGCACAGGGGTGCCACACTACCAACTGAGAAATTACTATTATTATTGAAATACCTAATAACACTTTGTTTAACCGGGGTATCGATCACAACCACGTTCGATAGTCGTGTTTGCCTAATTCTTACACCTATTAGAAACATGAAAAGTTTACGAATCCAAGTCAAAGCATTTATTTCAATTGAACCATCTACAGCCACTTTTGAATTGTCAAGGAGTTGGCCAGTAAGATGCTTGAAGTTTTAAGAAACGTGGGTAGGTCTATACGGAAAAACGAGCAGGAATCTCCATGGATACTCTTTTCTATTAAGTTCTTACAAAAACTTGTTTACTTTAGGTACCTATTCTTATTTTGTGAACTACTAAAGTTTTATGAGCAAACTCGCATGTTTATTTTCAGAGCTATTGTTTCATGAATTAATAATAATGTCACGTGTTGGCATAGTTTGTATCCCAAAACTAAATTTTTATAACGAATTTGTCTGAAGGTGCTGTTCGCATTATAATGGAGTTCAATTTTACCAAATTGAGCCAACCCACAATCTGTCTGTAATTAAGTTAATTACGCCATACTAATTCAATATTCCGAATGTATAACATTACTATCCAACAATAATAGTTCAATGCACATCCCTAATTTTTGCATAAAATAAATCAGCGTTGAATATTCAAAATAAATACAATTGATTGCGTTGGTTCTTTTTAAACACAATCATAAAAGTCTACATATTTTATGAGAACTGTTTCCATGTATTTTACTCTTTTCATTGCATCTTTTTTTTTTCTATTAAACAAGGAAGCTCTATTGATTTGTACGCCTGCAATAAAAAAGAACAATAGGCAAGACACTCCATGCATTTGTCTTACCTCAATTTCCGACTTGTGGGGCAAGTCAGGCCAGTGAGAGGCAGCATCCCCATGACTCGGCTGCAGAACAGCGTCCCTCGTATGGTGGCATGGAACCCACACATCTCTCTCTTACTCAATTGGTGTTTGTTCTCCATGTGAAACGTCTTTAGGAATAATTTGGAGCGCATCTTTGGTGGGGAGATATCTAGAGGTGGAAATGTATTATTAAAATTCTTAATAAGCTTTTATTTATGTGTGTAGGGTAATCAAATCTTAGTCTTAATCTTTAGTGTAGTAGTAGAGCTCTTTATGAAGGTGCTCGTCCAGGGTAGTACTATCACCATATTAATTTCTGGCGCAAAGCAGCGTTGCTGTGTTCCGGTTTGAAGGGTAATGGTGCCGGTGATATTACAAGCACATAAGAAACTTCAACTTTGCCTATGGGATGGCAACGCATTTGCAAGGCCTCTGGTATTGCAGACGTCTATAGGTGGCGGTGACCACTTTAAATCAGGTTTTTCAGGTGGGGTATCTACTTTTTTGCCATACAACGAAATCAGAAAAAAAAAGAATAGATTTAAAATCAATCAGCGTTAAATATCCAAAATTATCACAATTTCAATTTTGACGTGTCTTGGTTTCTATTAGCAGAACTACCCCCAATAAGCTCACACTTTAACAACATTAAACTTTTAATAAAACAATCAATTAAAAACTCACCTACAGCGACCACAAACACCGCCAAAACCCAACTAAAAGCCGAACAAACTGTAAGGCCGTAATGGTAAACAAAATGAATATTTAACCGCTTAAACCCACAAACATACAGACGCCCGTCAAAACAATAATGTCTGACATGACGCGGCAAAAGTATATTTTCATAGACAGCACAGAAAAGGCCTCGATGTCAAGTCAAGTGTCGCATGTCTCGAGGTTTAGTGCTTTGTATAAACAATTCAGGGAGACATGTTACCTCGGATTATGGTTCTGAAAATAATGTGTTTGTTATTTTGAAATAACCTTGATCCTTCGGCTAGGTAACCGACTTGTATGTACCTACAGTCAGCGTCAGAGAAAAGGCACCCCGAAGACTACGGTTGTACTGTTTGATGTCATTACAAAAGGGGGTTCCTTTTCTCTGACGCTGACCTTACAGCAACAAAAGTCGATAAACAGTGTCACTTTTATATGACATTTAAATAGACACTAAATAATACAATTCACTGCTATTCAGAATTTTAGGCAATACCTAAGAATTCATTTTAATTTTAGACCCATTTCGTGTTTTGTATTGTGCTCAATAATAAGGATTAAAAAATCTGAAATGTTAATCTACTTTTGTTGCTGACTGTACCTAAAGTAGTAAGTAGTTTACCTACAAGTGACTCATTTAACCTCCAACCCAATTATAGTTAACTAGCTTTTGCCCGCGACATCCTCCGCATAAATGTCGGTTATATTTAAAATTCAATCATGATTTGAAAAACACGTGGCGCCATCTATTATCATAAGAACGTTATTGTTGTTTTTCTCGGGAAAAGTACTTTTTTCCAGGATGAAAAGAGTACCCTATTTACTTTTCTGTTCACCAGATAACGTATATGCAAAATTTCAAGAAAAACGGTATAGTACTTTCGCATTTAATATATATTAGTTAGGAAGTTAGTATTATGGATGCTATTATCCAGATCCCAAGATTCGTTTTCCATTATCGTAATGAAATTACAATTCAATGGTTTTACCGTGATTAGGCAACAAACCGACAGACCATAACTTTCACATATTTTGAATTATTGATGTGCAATATACAACAAGGTACAAAAAATATAAATATTCAGTGAAAAACACCAAGTCACAAAGTAATAATAATCTACATTCTGAATGTAACATCTAAAATGGTTGAAAACAAATGCGAGGCTTAGCCGCTTTGTTCTCTGTCTACGGCATACGACATACGTACTTACATACATGACATGCGTTCTGTTGGAAATAACGCAGATAAATAATCAAGTCACGGAGTACACGTGGGTAAAGGTCCGACTGAAAGCGGGAGATGATTCACTTTCTGCCCTTATGGTGGTCGTTGTGAGGGTTGCTCCTGGCTAACCACTCGGAATGCGCAAAAAAGATATATAGGCACGGCCTACAGATTAAGCAAATCGACATACATACATGCATACGCCTGTATTCCCCGAAGAGTTAGACAGAAGTGTACCATTGTACGCCCACAGTTTACAGGTATGTTTAAGGCTACTCTACAGGTCTTAAGTTCAATTTCCAGGACGAGCAAAGCGTAATTGGATTTTTCTGTAAAATTCTCAGTTGCAGTTAGGATTTGTGCCCCGGTTGATGGCAATCGGTTCGCCTTCTATTACATGGGACCTAAATATAAAGGCGATCTGTTGGTGTACATTGGTACACCTTTGCCTATCCCTTCAGGAAATACAGGCATGATGGTGTTATGTGTTATATTTCCGCTAACCGCTTTCAGTCGAACCTGACCCTGACCACATGGGTAGGTTGGAACGCTCCTGTGGGTCATAAGTTCAGGAGTAATGTAATGAGTTGAACGATACTTACGAGCGTTTTGTTTGCAACAGCAGCATCCGCTAACATTCCGGCAAAAATATGTAGAAAATGTGATCCTTATCATTTAATTACCTAGGTCATAATGTTACTGAATGTAATGTAACCTTTTTGTTAATGAGAGTTAATAAAAACTGAAAAAATATTATTTGAATTTCGTGCAACGTTTTATTTTGTTTTTTTTAGCTTCTGTTTCGTCACTGGCCTAACTACGTAGGTCCATACGTATGTAGTTAAGCCAATTACACCCAAGAGACGCTGTGAGGAGGCAGACGAAACACCACTTTACCTTCTGGGGGAAAGCGGAGCACTGATCCACAAGCGCAACAATCATCTGGGCAAACATAAATTTTAGGCCCGGATATACTAATAGAGATTGCACCAAAGCTAATCCTGCAGTTCATCACAGCTGCTGAATTTGGTGACGATTTCTAACCACAAAAGCGGCGATCACAATAGATAAGCTATGGTCGCAGTGATACATTAGCCGCATTAAGCTAAAAGCTAAAATAATACACGCTGTTTTACAATCTGTATACCACACGACCTGTATAATGGTACACCACATAGCCGTTATCTACGCATACTGTTCATAAACTAAGTAATATTCAGTAAAAATTAAACGACTTATTTTTAGTGTAAATTATCATTTTTTGTAGTAACGCGCCATGTCACGCACACATAACATTGTGCTTACAGGTGCTTCCTACAGTGCATTCAACAAGGAGTCGGGGGATAAGATAGATAAGTTAGAATCCTACTTAAAACTAGTTGGAAAGTTTAAACTTAGAACTTCAATACTTTCTTAACCAGAAAGTTCTCAAGTAAGGTCTAGAACAAAAAAAATATCGCAATGATGAAAAAATTTAAAAAACATGAATCTTGAATGATGGCTACATATTCTGTTATGTAAAAGTAAGACAAAAACACTCTTATGATTTTCATCTTCCTCGATGTTAGCACAACACGAACCTACCTACACCAAATATGCCAGAGTCGCGAAATTTATTGAAACCGCGGCCACGGAACGCAAGAGGCAGTAGGAAAAACACGGATGGGTTTTAGACAGTAAAAGACTGACACTCCCTTGCGCTTCGCCCAGTGCGATAGAAGACATTTGATGATATCCTATCCTTAAAAAAAATCCTGCAACAAATAACAAAGTGATAGAATATTGCCAAGTTTAATTAAAACTGAGCCTAAAATTCTCTTTACAAAATCTCTGTATGGACCTTTATTCCATTCTACCCACCTGGGTCCTATGTGCTTAATGGCAATCCATCTTGCAGCAATTCTTCTTTCGTGTCATGGCCACTAACTTGAGATCTCATCTCACGCAAATTTTATTTTATTACTTTCTTTTATGTCAATTTATTTAAGTAGCTGTTTTAATTTCTTTTTTATGTTTTACGCTCACACGTTCAATTGCACCTGCCTTTTATCTGCTCACATCTTTTGGTTGACTGGTAGAGAATGTCTAAAGCATTAAGTCCGCCTTTGTACTTTTTGTTTGATGAAGTTTAAATAAATAGAATTGTAATTTGTAAAACATTAGGGATCTTAAATAATTTAATTTGGTGCTATGTTTTGCCATTACTGAGATACAATTCTTTTTTCTAAATAAGTAAGATTATTACATACAAAAAATATCAATAAAAATAATTTAAAACGTAATATAAAAAACCGTTTTTTTATGTTACAAAGGTTTATTTTAAAATAGAAGTTCTTGCACGATCCCTATCAAATTATGAAAGCTCAATAAACCAAAATAGGAAAGTCAAAACTAGGACTGCAATCTATGACGGGCCTGTTGGTCTAGTGGTTAGCGGCCCTGACTGCTAAGCCGGAGGTCGTGGGTTCGATTCCCACCCAGGACAAACTTTGTGTGATGAGCATGATTGTTTGTTCTGTGTCTGGGTGTGATTTATCTATAATATGTATGTCGTGGATTGATGTCGCTACTGTACAACGTACAGAGCCATCTATCCATTCAATTCATATTCATATTCATATTCATATTAGTTTATTTGCATTCCATAATGTGCATAAAGATGTTACAATAGGCTTATAGCTAAAGTACAATTATGGACCCTGGTAGGGCACAGCAACATAATAGTTAACTTAAAACTAAAAACAACTAAGCATCACGTGATCAGAAACGCAAGCGCGCCCCACCGCTTGGACACGATCGTCGGTAGAGGGGATGCAGCAAGACCGAGGTTGGCTCGGTCTAGTGCGGACAGTCTTGGCAGACGCTCAGTACCAACGCACGTGTTTGTTTCGACTTTGCTTTTGTTATTGTATCTTAAATAAAGACATTCAAAGTTTAAACCGCATTTTTGTTCGAGTACTCACACAGTGCCCACATTCATTTAAAATAATGTCGGATCGTGAAAAAGACCCAATGCTTCGCACCTCGGCCACCCTCCATGCGACATCAGAACTGGGATTCAAATCGAGCAAATAAGAAAACACGCGGTGATAAAATAACCTTGAAAACTCACAATAGTGGTTATTTTTTGAAATGCAAGACGAACAACGTGGCGGTTATTTTTTGAAATGCAAGACGAACAACGTGGCAGTTATTTTTTGAAATGCAAGACCAACAAAGTGGCTGTTATTTTTGAAATGCAAGACCAACAAAGTGGCGGTTACTTTTTGAAATGCGAAACAAACAAAGTGGCAGTTCCTTTTTGAAACGCGAAACCAACAAAATGAACGTGCTGTTACAAACTCTTAGAACCAAACCAGTGAATAGCAAGGTCACGCATGCGACAGGCTGGGACACAAATAACCGGATTGTTACATGAAGAAGAAGGATGTCAAGAAGCCGTTGCCTGTGCCGGCTACTACGCGCGCCGCCGGGCGGCGACAACAAGGCAGCAGCAGCGACATCAAGGCGGCAGCAGCAGCGACAACAAGGCAGCAGCAGCTCAATGGTGTCCGTCAAGAGTGGCTGCAGTAGCGGCGGGAAGCGAGCGACGCGTTGGAGTTTGCTACGTTAGCAATCCTTGCGGTGTGCTGATGAATACCGGTGAGTCGTGTCTATTTTATTACGATTCTGGTGCCGAATGTTCTTCATCAAAGATAATGTTGTGTCAACATTATCCCCGTTGGCCTCGTGGTCGCAAGTGCAACTGCTGTGCAAGGGGTCCCGGGTTCGATTCCCAGGTCGAGCAAAAAGTGTTATTGGGTTTTCCTATGAAATTCTCAGTAGCAGCTCGGAGTTTGGATTTGTGCCCAGTTAATGGCAATAGGCTCGCCCCCTATTACATAGGACCTAAATGTACCGGCACACTGTGGGTGTACATACTGTACATTAGTACACCTCTGTCTAACCCTTCGGGGAATACAGGCGTGATGATATTATAATGTTGCGTAAAATTTTGTAGCAAGCGTGTTTACATTATTTTAACGGAATCGATCAAGGTCATAGTTTTTCGAGAAGTACCCTACAAATACGAGCATGACAGGCTAAGACGAATTTCTGAGTGCCAAGTTCCTCTAGAAGTCGAAGATGTTGAACCGTGTGATAGTGGTGAATCTTAGTTCGGCTGGTCGGACCGTACCTGTTGCCATTTCGTAGCCGTAGTCCGTTAGAAGTCGGTATCTGCTCTTAGTAGTCCGTGGATACGCGGTGTGCGGGTGGCACAGCCGGAGGTCGGGCCTCGTAGACTAAAGGGTCCGTGGGACTCGGCATTCAAGAGAATTGAATGAAACAAACGCGAGGTTTGTTGGCAGGGCTTAAGGTAAAGCCACAGGCCACGAATAAGATTCCTGCTTTGCGTTCTTATGATGCTCTATGGATGATTTAGTAATTGCTCTAGTATTTGTAGTTGATCTAATCGTTTAAATTTTTAAATTGTTCAGCTTAGATTTTTGATGTAGGTAGAACTAAAACAAAATTATTGTGATAAGAAATTCGTTTTCATTTCTAAAGTTATTTTAAGTTTGTGACAGGAGTGACCGAACGGTATGTACTGCGCTATTTTACTTGTTACAGATTAAACACACGAGGTCGTGGTCTGGAAAGACCGTAGTGCGTAGTCAGTGGATGATGCACACGGGCGATCCACTTGGTGGATGCGTACTGATCCATGCGCTGGATGTGTGAGAGCAATGCGATTGCTGGTCGGCTGGACAGCCGTGGCGTTAAAGGTTTCGAACGACTATGGTACATGACACATGGTATGGTATGGTACATGACACATGGTATGGTATGGTACAGTATGGTACATGGTAATGATTATTGTATTTTCAATTATTCACAATTTTACAAAGTTAGTAAATTTACCCGCTAAAGCGTTGATAATTTGCATTCACAACTTTATTTTTAAGTTTATTCAGATTGTTTACTTGTGAGGTTCCCGTTAAGACAATAAACGAGAGTAGTGAGTAAAGTGATAGTGCTAGTGAGAGCACTGCTGTTGTTGTTGATTGGAGTATTTTGACTTGATTTGACTATTGTTGACGAGTTGTGTGACCTTGGCTGGAGGCCTTGAGTTTGAGTACACTTGTGAAGCCTTGGTGGGAGTGCCTTGGCGAGACGGTTGACGTGTTATTGGTGGCCTGGCCATGGTGATTTGGCAGGTCGGTGATAATGATTTTGACTGTGGACTATTGATGACTTTTTGGTTGACAACAATTGGATTTTTTTGAACTTTTGGAGATTTTTGATAACACGTGTGTAACGGGAACGTCTCATTGTTTTTGTTATTGTTTTCATCAATTTGAAAGAGTTGCCTAAGGTAGATGCCAAGTACAGAGGACCATTTAAAATCATTGAGGTACTAGACGGTGATAGATACCTACTTAAGGCGCTTGACTCTAAGCGAACGTACAAGTACCCCCATGACCGTGTGAGAAAGATCCCCGATCACCAAGTGCCTCGAGAGTTAGATGTCATAGTTGATGACAGTGGTAGTGAAACCACATCCGATTAAGAATGGCGTGTGTACTCATACTCGAACCTCTTGACCGCACCTCATGAGTAACATGTGGCGATGGGTCTGTGAGAAGTCGTTGGTGCGATTTCTCTCTGTGTTGGTGCACAGAGCGCTTTATGTGTTGTAGCACATTTTGCGCAAGAGGTTTTGAGAATCGTTGGGGCGATTCTGGTCTGTGTTGGTGCACAGAGTGTCTCATGTGTTGTAGCACATGTGGCAGCGAGCATGAAAAGAATCGTTGGTGCGATTCTGATCTGTGTTGGTGCACAGATTGTGACGAAAGTTTTAATGAGTTGAGTATGCATTGCCTATGAGATTAGTTTCAAATTAGTGGAAATAGTTTTCCGTTGATTGCTTTGTTGATCGGATCTCCTCCAATCACTTGTTGTGCAGGAAGCACTGTGTAGAAACCCTAATGACAGGACGTTGTAAATCATAACAGTTGGTTATTGTGTGTACGTAGGTTTAGTGGAAATAAACTGCAGTAAAAATGAGTTACTTAGTTTCTATTGGCAGGATAGCCGAGCTATTTTTCTCTGAGTGTATTTTGTCCACAGGTACTACACCCGAGGACGGGTGCTAGTCAGGGATGGCCGTGTCGTGGATTGATGTCGCTACTGTACAACGTACAGAGCCATCTATCCATTCAATTCGCAACTAAGCATCACGTGATCAGAAACGCAAGCGCGCCCCACCGCTTGGACACGATCGTCGGTAGAGGGGATGCAGCAAGACCGAGGTTGGCTCGGTCTAGTGCGGACAGTCTTGGCAGACGCTCAGTACCAACGCACGTGTTTGTTTCGACTTTGCTTTTGTTATTGTATCTTAAATAAAGACATTCAAAGTTTAAACCGCATTTTTGTTCGAGTACTCACACAGTGCCCACATTCATTTAAAATAATGTCGGATCGTGAAAAAGACCCAATGCTTCGCACCTCGGCCACCCTCCATGCGACATGTATGTATTTATAAATTATATAAGTATGTATATCAGTTGTCTGGTTACCATAACACAAGCTCTGCTTAGCTTGGGATCAGATAGCCGTGTGTTAGTTGTCCCAAGATATTTATTTATTTATTTATTTATTATTTAACATCTCGTAATAAAATCCTCCATAAGTTCTTATTTTATAACTATTCCCTGTTTAACCTGTTTGCCATTAACGTAATCTGCCCTCAAGAGAAGGATTAGTATTCTGTGACCCGTTGCCAACAAAATGGCTGCCGGTTGGTTACGTGCGGCGGTGAGGCTCAATGCTCAAAGGAGTTTACACTAGCTCTCGCTAGGATTACGTCTTTATATCTTATTTAATGTAAGGTTTTAGGAACTGCTTTCTGTGCTACAAGTTGTGGGTTTGATTTATAAATATATTAACTTTATCCAGCGGTTTCACCCGTGTTAACCCTGGAGTGGTCGCGCGGACTACATATGTAATCCACGGTTGTTTAAACTGACATGACTTTTTGCGCACTTTTTTTTCATAGCTGATTTAAACAAGATCGATGAAGATTTATTTTTGTTTTTCGTTTTAATTTCATTTTAGAAGAGTTAATTTGTCATATTTTAATAAGAAAATAATAAAACAATTAAATTTCATTTAAAAAACGACAAAACAAATTGCTACATATGTAGTGAGCGCGACCACTCTCGTGACTTTTTAAGGCGCGACCACTGCAGGGTTAAGTCTTTGGTTACTGCCCCGTCCTGTAGGTGGTAGCGTAATGATTTATAACTTATAACATTCCTAGTTAAACGGGCTACGTAACGCATTTATTTTTTTCAAATCGAGTTCTTGAGGTAACCGCATTCAAATTAACAAACAAACACAATAGGCATGATGACAAAATTTGAAAAATGGACCTATAATGTCCAGAAATATATACTATTTACAATGAATAAGATATTTCTGCAAAAATTATAAGTTTAGTAGGAAAAAAATGCAATTTTAAAATAATAATTTACATTTCCCCCTAAAACGCTTGTTAGTGTCATGGCGTCGCTTGTGACGTCACGTTTGAGTAAACAAAACGTAAACTCGTTGCCAACGCGTTGCGCTCGTGCAAGAATTTAGTTATTTTGTGTTATTAAATATGAATTCGAAAGTGTATAGGTGGTGTGGGGTCCCCCAGTGTGAGAATACATCCATAAAAACTCCTAATAAGCTATTTGTGTTCGTTCCTCAAAATAAAACAATACGAAACAAGTGGCTTAAACTTGCAAGGCGAGATTCAAAAGGAATATTGCCCAGTACTCACCTTTATTTTTGTGAAGATCACTTTGACGTAAGTTTTTACATACTTTTGTAGATTCTAGTATATAGTATTTGGTAATAATATTTTGTACGAGGTCTAAATGTAAAAATATAAACAATCTATTTCGAGGATAGGTTTCATCTCTCATTGCTTTATGTATTACGTATTTTATTCATATTTCAGTTACCTAATTATATGGATAATTATATGGAATATCATTTGATGGGATCGGTGTCACAAATCCGCATGAAACCGGGGTGTTTGCCCACTAAATTTCAATGTCAATCAGATAGAAGAAAACGAACATCAGATGCTACAGAAAGACCATATATTCTCAAAAAACAAAGAAAGACATTGATAGAAGAATGTCAGAAAGATTTAGAAGAAAGAACTGCAAAACAAGTGGAACTCGAAGAGATGCCATGTGGAAGTTCAGGTACTTATTTCTACCCATTGCCATTTCACCAAAAATATATATATTTCTAATACAAATTTATTCCATTCATTAGGAATTATGCATAACCAATTATGAAATAAATAAAACCAATAATACGACAAACTTAAATCTTGTAAACAATATTATACAAGACTTTTAAATACTTTGCCTGTTGAGGTTTCATATTAATGTAAAATTTATATTTGATTTTTGTTTGTGTTGTTTTTGCTTTTAAAATATACATACTTATCTTGAAAGCTTGGCAATTTTTTTAGATAATATTTTATATTAAACTAGCGACCCGCCCCGGCTTCGCACGGGTGCAATGCTGATACTAAATACACTACAGAAAAACTGTGAACGTTAGCGGCCCGCTTCGCCGCAAACGCTACGTCCCGCCATTTTTAAATCAGCCCCCCTAGCCAAGTCACAAACGATAATCGTAAACGCTCGGAAGGAACCAATAGATTTTCAACTTAATACCCAAGAGCCTTAAGTTGAAAATCTATTAAAGATTTATAAGCGTTAGCGACTGGAACGAACGAAAACGCTATGCAATCTTCATTACATCTTCAACTTAAAACCAAGCACATAAAGTTGAAGATCTATTAAAGCCTACTCAGCGTTTGCGTTTATCGTTTGTGACTTGGCTAGGGGGGCTGTAATATCTTCGAAAATATTCATTGAAATCATATGCTGTAAAAGGCCATATAGATCTATATTAAATCAACAATGTATTTAAGGTATTTAATTGGATAAGGATTAATGCTGTATTGGTTAAAATTGCTTCGAAAATTAGTAAATAAATTAATTAAAAAGTAAATGACAAAAATGTGTTATTGTGGGATATCCATAAGAGATAGACATATACCATCGCGGAGTTTTCTGTAGACCTTTTCAATGTGTACAATACCTAGTACATTATTTTGATAAATCTCGTAGGGTTCAGCCAGCGTTTGCAATGTAAGCGGAAAAAAATGAAATTATTTACGACATCACATTAGAAACCTCAAAAATAACAGTATTTCTCCGCTATTTAATGGATGTTATTATACATATAAACCTTCCTCTTTAACCACTCTATCTATTAAAAAAACCCGCATTAAAATCCGTTGCGTAGTTTTAAAGATTAACGCGTACAAGGGGAAAAGGGCGACTTTGTTTTATACTATGTAATGAAGGTAATACTTATTATAATATAAACTTGATTATTTTTTCTTTTTCAGCTTCACAAGCATCCATAAACTATATTTCACAAGAAAATGCACATAAGACAGTGGATAAATCAGTTCAAGTACACATAACATATAAGTTTAGAAGCAAAGCCATCCAAACGGAAAATAATTTAGTAAACCATATGACATCACCTTTGAAACCTACACAACAATCTGTTTCTACATCACCTTTTAAAATTAAAAATAACATTGCTGCTAAACCATCAGTGTCCTATGTACAGAAATTGCTCAAGATTGAGGAAGAATCTGACAGTGATATTTCTTATACATTATCACCATCCACAATATCTCTACAAATGAAATCTACTTCAGACTGCAGCGAATTGATTGAAGAAGATAAAAAACAAGAGAAATCAAAAATTCTGGAATGCACATTGATAAAAATAATTAATAATCCACGTGCTTACATTGGAGTTCCCAAAAACTGTTACTATTTAATAGATTTAATTGAAGAAAAATTAAGTATTCCTGCAAACCATATACTTCTGTGTTTAAGAAAAATTAGATTAAATAATCCATTCAGAGAGCTTGCTGATGATTTTTCAATGACTCCGACATGTGCTAGCAAAATATTTCTAAAAAGTATACCATTAATAGCTAGTATAATGCGACCTTTTATTGTAAAATTAGATAAACATTCTACTAAAATTAATTTACCCATGGCTTTTAGGCACAAATACCATAATGTAAGTTGCATCATAGACTGCTTAGAAATAGAGGTGCAAAAGCCTTCTAAAGCTATAAACCAATCCCTCTCATGGTCAGAATACAAAAAAGCTAATACCATTAAATATCTTGTGTCCTGTACACCTAATGGTTTAGTAAATTATATTTCACCAGGTTACGGGGGAAGAATAACAGATACATGTTTGGTTGAATCTTGTGATTTTATAAAGCATTTGCAACCTGGTATGTGTGTGATGGCTGACAGAGGATTTAAACATGTAGAACAATATTTACGACAAGATGGAGTGCAGTTAGTACGGCCTCCAAGTGTTATAACTGGGTCTAAATTATCAAAAAATGAGGCAAGGGAAACAAAAAAAATTGCTAGTCTAAGAATACATGTGGAGAGAGTAATTCGACGCCTACGTGAATTTAATATGGTAAAACCACATGCATGTGTAAATCACAATTTAATTAAAGTACTTGATGATGTCATCACTATTGCCTGTGGTTTAATAAACTTACAGGATTCATTAATTAAATAAAACTGTTTTTCTTCTAATGTTGCATTTTATTTACATAACAATTTATAAAGTACTTTGGTATAGTAAGGGATATACAATAACTTTCCATGAAGAGACTATAACATTTAGAAAATCTGATACATACTTTTCATCATATGCAACACATATTATTTCCACATTTTTATTTGCATTATAGTTGCAATCAGCTACACAAAAGTAGCCTCTTTTAAGTCCTGTTAGGTACATTTGGAGCTGCATCTGCACATAAAACTTAGGTGTTGGTTTACCATTGACTATATAATTTTTGAACGTTTTAGCACTCATGGGACACTTAATTTCAATAATACTGTCTTCACAGATCCCATCAGGTGATCCTGCTATCATAGGGTAGTTTTTGGAAAGCATTAATCCACACTTATTAATTTTTTTTTCTAGTTTGGCACTTACTGTTTTCCTAACTTCATCTTCCAATATTCTACCACGCTTCATGGCCGGTGTGTCAGGAAGCTTCCCACCCATTATTAATGACACAAGAGTGCCATCACTAGTCTTGCAACGACTAAACTCAAATGCTCGTGAAGCTGTTACCCTGCCATATCTCAACTCATGCCAAAGGGTGCTTTCATGTTGGCCTTTTGTATCTTTTTCAATGCTATCAATATCAGCATCAGTCAATGCAACTTTTTCCAAAAATTTATCACAAGATGCTTCTTTATATTTCAGCACTAACTTATGTAAAGACAAACTTTCTTTTTGGTCAAAAACATAGTCACTTTGATATTTAATTAACTCGCAGTTGTTAAGTTTTCTTTTCTTCCCTTCCTCTAAAAACTTTGTGAATACTTTTTCATCTGATGGCACGCTGGGACTGCCACTGGATAATTCTTTGGATGTTATAAATTTTATGGTAGAACCAACCCTCGAAAGTTTGGATTTCATCCAATAGCATTGAATGGATGTGCAGGATGGCTCCTCACTCCTGCGATGGACCCACATTAGGAAGGCTATGGCATGTTTACAACCTCCTTGGGAAGCCACACAATCGTTACATTCTATTGACTTCACTACCTCTTCCTGTTCATCTACTATTAATGTTACTCCATACAACTTTGCATGGACTTTATGTTCTGGGCACACTTTACATTTTACTACACACAAATTTCCTTCACGTTTCAGCTGTACATAACTCACAGCGTCATCGCCATAGGATGGCCTGGAGGACCTAAAAGAAAAATCAATTTATAAATAAAGGGTAAAAGCATTATAAAAATAGATTTCAATAACATAACCTTAAAAATATCTTGATAAGAAATACATCGTCAAAAGTATATTTTAGGGAATTATTTTATAACTCAAATTATAAAGTTTTTAATTATTATTAATATTCTTACATAGAAGTTTTAACATTTCTAAATTCTGCTGAACAAAAGTCTTTATTTGATGACAAAAACTCTCCCAGCATTATTATGTCGATTCTAGGCAAATTAGCGCTGTTTGCCTTAGTAAATCCTTGATCCATGATTCGTGTTATTTTATATTCGAATTAATAATATTCACACTCAAATAGTACTCGGTATTTAAACAAAAATAATAAAAACACAAGATTTTCGTGCGTGTTGCGTATGACAGCGTATGTGTTTACTCAAGTGTGACGTCATGCGCTCTGATTGGTGTTCAAGATATCATGGCGGGTTGCCTTATTTTGTAGTTTTATTTTATAAAAATAAATATTAATCACACTTATAATAAAAAAAAAATGCGTATTTTATATTCCAAGCTTCAAGTTTTATTCAATAAATATAGTATTTTAGTAGTTTTTAATTACTGTCATCATGCCTATTTCTTCAGCTTTAGCATGTTACTTACAATATCTATGCAATTTCACCCGCGTTAAGTTACCTCTTTGGTTACTGCTCCGCTCTCGTGTGTCGTAGCGTAATGTTATATAGCATAAACTCATGAATCTGGCTACCACATACATACAAGATTTTTCTAATCCCAGTGTAGTTTCAGAGATTTGCGCGTTTGAACAAACGATGTCAGTGATGTCCAAGATACACTTAAAAAGTACATTATATGAATTGAAAAAGTCACATTGGTACCTAGCCTTAACCAACAGTCCATTACGACACTTCTTGAAGACAAAGTCAGAAATCATTAATGAAAAACTACAAAATTGCTTTCAAATACCAACGTAAATAAAACCAAGGATAATGACAAACAACCCTTTCAAATCTACAATACAATTTCCTTGAGAAATACTCTCTTCAATGCTCAATAGACCTTCAACATATCGCAGCTCAAGGGTTACACTTTGCAATGTATTATGTAAATGAACTATGAGACTTCGCTGTACAAACATATTGCAAGATAAAGACAACCTCAAGACTTGAAGGTGAATATTAATCTACATGTGTCTTTAGTTTAAGTATAATACCAGTATAGTGTTGTGTTTGATATTTTGAGGTCATTGACATCGACATAGTTCGGTCATTTTGAGAGGATGACTGAAAAGCGACTACAAACTAGGTACTACAACGAAAGGCAATTGTGAGTGGCAACGCAGGGACGGGACGCCCTGTGCCCTAGAAAGCCCTACCACGGTAATATTATAATACAGTACTCCAACTTCATACAAACGGACGAAACGCGAGCTATACCTACGCGCCTCGATCCTGGGGTGCGCGCGCGGTGCAGACACATTAAAATACTGGAGACGGGCAGCCTCTAACGCATGTTTACGTACCGCGCGGCTGTAGGCATTTATTTCTGTCATGCGGCCGAGTTACACCGTGGCCCTACACTGGCATTATTTTTTCTAAGAAATTCTCAATAGCAGCTCAGAGTTTGGATTTGTGCCCGATTAATGGCAATAGGCTCGCCCCCTATTACATGGGACCTAAAACATACCGGCGAACTGTGGTGTCCGTTGGTATACCTACATCTGCCTAACCCTTCGGGGAATATAGGCGTTATGGTATGTTTAATAATGTTATGAATATTATTTATTTATTTTAATAGGTTAATAATTTTATTCTGATTGCTAGTGCCTATCAGTGTACTTACTTACTCAATGCGTACGCCATGTTTTATGAATAATGGATGAATTAATTTGATGAAGTAATTTTCATGTTGGTGTTAAAATAAAAATAGTCGTTTAACCTATTTACCTACTATTACGCGTTATTGTACCTATTTACACATAAACATAAACACACCATAAAGCCTGTATTTCCCGAAGGGTTAGGCAGAGGTGTATCAATGTACTAGCCAAGTACGCAGAAAATATTATAGTGCACAAGTGTGTGCGCAAACACAGGTGCACTCCTTCTCCCCTAACTGTCATAATCCGATGGGACAGCAATCGGCATAACCGGGGAGAGATCGAGTGCAGGACCAACGGCTTTACGTGCTTTGCGAGGCACGGGGGTGTCACAACATCAACTTCCGAACTTCGGGCTGTTACAGGAAATTCCTAATGGAAACCCCAATAACACTTTTTGTCCGATTTGAAAATCGAACCCAGGACCCCGAGCTCAACAGCCGGGCTTGCCACCTCGAAACCAACGGCGCAACTCAACTTTTACTTAGAAAAACATTATTGGAATTAAAAGTTACAAGTATTTGGGACATAAATAAAACGCAAACAAATTAGTTATGATCATTGTAATTCTCCACAATTGCTGATGGTAACCTTGCTTGTGACGCTGCCGCCCTTACTGCCGTACTTCTCCATCTTCTTTACCACGTCAAGTCCTGATATCACGTGGCCGAACACCACGTGCTTGCCGTCCAGCCAGTCCGTCCTGAAAAGTTAGAATAACTTTTAATATATCATGCCATTATTCCTTAAAATGCACACGAACATGTCGGCTATTCATAAGTTCCATATGGACAACCATATTGTTATCAACAGTGCAAAAATCTAGACTCAGATAATGACTAATTTATTAGTATTTTTGTAATCCTTCAAATGAAAACCTTCACTGAAAATAAAACAAATGACAAACGAGCATCTTCGTCATAACTCCGATAGATGGCACTGTTAGTCTCACTAAGTAGTACCAGCAAGAACTAACAGATGGCGCTGTTTACAATTTACAACTACTACTAAAGTTTTCTTACTTTGCAGTACACAAGAAGAACTGTGATCCATTACTGTTGGGTCCTGAGTTCGCCATGCTGAGTATACCGGGGCCTGTGTGTCGCAATGTAAAGTTTTCATCTTCAAACTTGCGCCCGTAGATTGACTTGCCACCCGTTCCATTGTGATTCGTGAAGTCACCACCTTGACACATCTAGATGAGATTTCAAGTTCAGGAAAAATTGATGGATTATATGTCAATAATAACCTTTTTCATGTCGATAAGAAATCTATAATAAAAAAGAAGTTCATTCAAGCACTGACTAAACACAAAATCTCGAAAACTACTAGACCTATGTAGAAGAGATTTGCAGGTAGATTTATTTATTTCTTTATTTAAACCTTATGCACGAAAAAGAAGGACAAAGGCGGACTTAATGCCTTAGGCAGTCAACCAAAGGTGGTGAAGAAATGACAAGGTAGATGTAAATTATTGTACGAGAGTAAATAAAATGAAATGTACACCAGTACAAATGAATTAAAATACTCCATACTTTAAATAATCACCCTTTTTCAATATTAAGGACAACCGCAACCAAAGGATTATGACCTAAATCATAGTAAACCTAAGAATAACTCATTAAATTGAAAAGGATACAAAATCAGGTATTATCCTATGAAAACAGCTCCCCTGGTATCCGAACCCTTTCTCATGCGTACACAGAGCTCTGAAGTTCTCCGCAGTCTTCGGTACTATGTCTGCCCTCAACATCATTATTACTCGGCCTAGTGATTGCTTGCCAACACTTATGTCAAAGTATACTTGAGGGTTTCGCTTCTCTGCGGGCTTTGCAGGTGCCTGAAACAAGAGGAATGTCAAGATAAAAATATTTTCATTTGGATATAGGAAATTATAGTTTGTTACCAAAGAGAAGACGAATGTTTTTTCTGAATTTTAATTTACGATTTAATGTCGTTGTTGACACTAAACTATATTATTTCAAAGTCAAAATCCCTTTTAAAACTTCGTCTTATTCACCCCTGGCATCCCTATTTACCATGTTTAACGGTAACACCTCTTCTCCTTTCGTATCGATAATACCACGATGAGGCCACGTTTATTTCTGCCGTACAAGTGCTATTCAGATTGTCAAGACATACATAAGACACACACATCACTAATACAAACACCAGCCTGTTATTCCAATTCAAATACCAAGACATTCCACATGCTGCATCATATTGGAAATAGGTCTATGAATAAAATATTTTTGTGCATCAGCATAATACTATGTAAAGTAAGGTAAGTCATTACTGAGGTAGACATTTTTGTCTGATTATTTTTATTTTTGTTGAATTTTATGTTTAAGTATACTTCTTGATAGAATTTAACATGTGCATATAACTAACTGATCTTGAAGTAATCTGAAATATTTTATCATTAAATACCTAGTTGTCACAGTAGACCAACTAGATTTTTCTACTTTTTATATGAAAATTAAAAAATTCTGGCTTACTTACCTTTGCATTTAGTTAATTAGTAAACTTTTGGATTCAAAAAAGTCCAAAGATTGTTTTTTAGGTGGCAAAATGAGATAGAGGGGAGCCTCATTTGTTCATTAACTTGATAATTGGTATGTATCATGTAAAACACAAAAAAAAAAACAGGTGCTTCAGACTAAGTCCACAACAAAGCAGTTAATAATGACATTCTGTGTCATTCATTACAATATAATTACACATCACATAGTGTTTATTTAGGCATATTATAATTATATATTTAAGAATAAGACTTATTACAGATCCATCACAAGGAGTGTACAGTCCCGGTGGCTTGTCGATTGCTATTCTACCCAATGATTAAAAATACTTACAGTGCTATTTTCTGTATTCTCCTTTGTACCATCATCCTTTGTAGAATCCTTATCTTTATCTTTGACAACTGGCAATGTTTCTCCAGCATGTTTCTGTAACCAGGTATCCTCGGACCAGACCGGACGAGTGGAACCTTCTTTGATACGCTGTGGGGCTGCTATATTCACTCTGATCGTGCGACCAAAGAGTTCGGAGTCGTTCTGAAAAGTTTGGCGAACTTTTTAGGTTATGTTGATGTTGTATTTTAATGAATTAGTTTGTTTTGGTTTTTAAACTTGGAATTAAGTACTGAAAATGAGAAAAAAGAGTACTTCTTTTAGGTCCTGCTAGTTAACAGTAAAATGGCGCGAAATAGAACTGTTCCATGAAATAATAACACTAACATAAACATAGGTAACTTTGAGAGTTTTCAAGGCATTTTTTGTGTTGTAAAGAATAAAAAACTACTTACCATATTGTCTATAGCCGCTGCAGCGTCTTCAGCATTCTCAAATTCAATGAAAGCAAAGCCTCGGTGCTTTTCAGTTTCATAATCTAAAGGTATTTGAACATCAACCAAATCTCCGAACGGAACGAAAGCCGCATTTAACACTTTTTCATCTACCTCCTCTGCTAACCCACCGACATATATAGTACGCTTAGAATTAGGTTTACTAGACATAATTATATAAAATTAATCTACGTTCCCGGTAAAAATATTTATTGTTGTTTGTTTATAACCTCAAAAATAAACTTCAAAATGACATTGACAAATTAGATGGTACAGCACAGATTGTAATCGTTTTGGAAAAGCAGAACAAAGTTACCACACCTTTCGGTTCCATACATAATATTACGAAACAAACTTACTTAATATTTTAAGACATAAAATAAATGATTATAATTTTGTACTCAGAACAGAGCTAAGTATATAAAATTATGATCATTTATTTGTAACTAACGGGCCCGGCAGACGTTGTCCTGCCCTGAAAGTCCAGTTCTTGCCTACCTTACCCCACCTAACTGCTCCATCAACCTACCTACCCACATACTTACTCTACCTACCTACCTACCCCTACATACCTACCCTACCTACCTTACCCCACCTAACTGCTCCATCAACCTACCTACCCACATACTTACTCTACCTACCTACCTACCCCTACATACCGACCCTACCTACCTACTTACCTTCCTATCCTACCCCTACATACCTACCCTACCCTACCTACCTACCTACCCTACCTACCTACTTACCTTCCTATCCTACCCCTTCATCCCTACCCTACCTACCTACCTACCCTACCCCTACATACCTACATACTTACCTACCTACCCTACCCCTACATACCTACCCTACCTGCCTACCTACCGACGCGGACGGGATAAAAAGTATGCAGTGCCTGAACTTTCGAGACATAGACAATAGCTCAAAGAGTATAAAAAACCACTACGTATGAATAGCTTATCAAGAAAAATCATAGACAACCTATATAAAAAGACATTTACACTTTTGTTAACCTGTAGATTTTTTTTCCTTAATCTTATAACCTTTACCAACTGATTTTTTATTTCCTAAATTCCGTTCCTTTCCGATGATTTTATGTTTTTACTGAAAAATAAATCTTAGGTATTATTTTCGGGAATTAAAAATTAAATAATTAATAAATAATTTTCGAAAATTAATGTTTAAAAAACAAACAAATATAACAGTAACCTGAACTTTGTAGACATTTTACAAAAAATAAATTTTTGAACGCACACAAATGATGTCTTCAGAAAAAAATAAAGTTGTGGCATAAAGGTCTCAGCAAACAGGCCATAAGCTCCAAAATAAAAATAGTTGTTACACTATTTGTCAGGATTGGACAACAAATGTTTGACATGTAATAAACAAATCAGCATCTATTGATATAATTAATTATTTATTACACATATCGAGTTTTCATTGTTTTTAAGATGTATTCTGCTATTCGGGACGGAAACAAATCCAACAAATCAAAAACCATGGCAATCGGTCCAGCCGTTCTCGAGTTATAAGTGTTGTAACAAACACGACTTTCTTTTATATATATTATATATATATATATATATAGATATAGATATAGATAGATAATGACAAAGCAAAAGTTAAACGACAAAGAATCGTTACCTATTTAAAAAAGCACTCATTTATTATTGCTACTTATGCAATTAAATATATAATTACTTACATTGAAATATAGGCAGTTTCTCACAAAATTCTACTTAAAAAAAATACTATTGTTATTTTATAAAACTGTTGCAAATAAATTTATAGTTAATATTATAAAAACCTTAGTAAAAACGAACTGATTATAATTATTATAACACTAGGACATTGTTTTATTTTTTCTCTGGTTAGGTAGCTGGTCTTTTGAGATTCTGTAATATCGAAATCTAACCTTTTTGTTATCGTGGGGAAATCGTCATGGACTGCATCCGCCTCGGGGAAGGCGAAGGCGTGCGTCGGTCTCCTACCGACTAAAACCCCACGGTGTTCCTCCAACTACCACTGGCCGCACCCACAGTTCGCCAGTATGTGTAGGTCCCATGTAATGGGTGGCGAACCTATTGCCATTCCACAAATTCTAACACCGAGGTGCTACTGAAAATTTAATAGGAAAACCCAATAACACTTTGCTCGACCTGGGCATCGAACCCAAGAACTCTAGCGTAGCAGTCGCGATTAGGACCACTAGGCTAGCGAGACAGTTTTGGTAACATAATTATATTTTTTAAGATTTTCACTCATACAAAATGATGAATTTAATCATAATAAATGCATGAACTACCGAACACACAGGTCAAACGAATGTACTAAACGGTGAGTAATCCGTCTCAAAGAATTCAAGATTCTTGTTTTTTGAAGAACGAGATTTTCAATCGAAGACGAAGATACGTGACCTATCCCGCCTATCCGTAATTTTTCATGACGCGGGCTGTGACGCGGGTAAACAAGGGCTTTAAAAAAAATTACATTCTGATAAATATCTAATATTTAAGAACCATCGTTAGGCAACCTGCTTTTAAATAAAACAAATCGGTTCACCCGTTTAAGAGCTATGGTGCCATAGATAGACACACAGACACGTCAAACTCATAACATCCGTCTTTTTGAGTCTTTGGTTAAAAAAAAAACTAAAAAAAAACGTCCTCGTGAGAACATCTCAGTTTGATTACTTCCTTTACAAAGCAAAGCCTGAAATCAGTAGCCATTCCCATACAAGTAAAGATACCCGGCAACTAAAACAACAATTTAAATTTTCCTACAAACTAAACTCCGTTGTAATCGCGAACATAAAGTGTGCTTGTAAATGGTTACAGATTGCAGTAACAACTGGCATAAAACAACTGCTACCGGCTACAGTAGCGATTGCTTCGCGGTCGTCGCGATTGCTACGTAGGTAATGAATTATTTAACTTTGTCCATTCGATTGATTGTTTATGGTATCTTGTGATGCGTTTGAAGAGTTTATGGTAAGCTTTCTATGGAGGCGTTCTGGATTGATGGACAGGATGGCTGAATTACTTCCCGAATTGTATCAAGGATGTTGAACTATTTGGGCTTTTTAATGTTCGTCGTTAAAGAACGGCATCTACAGAGATGCCGTTCTTTACAGACAGCCCCAACCCCCTAAATGCCCCCCTGGGACAGCCCAGGGGGGCCTTTAGGGGGTTGTGGCTGTCTGGTTGTTCCGCCTAATCTCCGAAACGGCTATACCGATTTTGACGGCACTTTCACTCGCAGATAGGTAATGTTTTAAGGAGTAACTGTAGTATTATTTTAGAAAAATAATTTTGGTTCAGCGCAAAAAACAAACCCATGAAATTGTGAAAAGAATCCGTTTTAGTAGCACGTTAATTAATTTCCAAGATGTTAGACTTGAAAGTTTGTATGAGATGTGCATGGCGCAGACTACTTCTTCAGAAATCGGTTCAGTAGATCGACAAATTACCCCCTACAACCTCACAAACTTTACCTCTTTATAATATTAATATATATGAGAGGACAGATGAACATACATACATATATTATGCAACATGCGACTCAGTAGCGGACACCATCTAGTTTAATTACATATACAGTAATCGGGAAATGTTCCACTCTGCGATACACAGTCATGCACATATAAACGACATTTTCATAGTCTTTTAATCTATGTATAGTAATATTATAAAGCTGAAGAACTTGTTTGTTTGGTTGAACGCGCTAATCTCAGGAACTGCCGGTCCGATTTGAAAAAATCTTTTTGTGTTGGATAGCTAATTTATCGAGGAAGGCTAGAGTGTTTATAACAATACTCTACGATACTCGGGAGCGGAGCAGTAAGTAAAAAAAATATATACCATCACGCCTGTATTCCCCGAAGGGTTAGGCAGAGGTGTACCAATGTACACCCACAGTTCACCGGTATATTTAGGTCCCATGTAATAGGGGGCGAGCCTATTGCCATTAACCGGGCACAAATCCAAACTCCGAGCTGCTACTGAGAATTTCATAGAAAAACCCAATAACACTTTTTGCTCGACCTGGGAAGACAGTAAGTAAATACGCAACTTAACACTGGTGATTAAAAGCACGCGAACGAAGTCGCGGATCGAAGCTAGTTTCCAGTAAAGTGCAGACCAATCATTCTTAAGATAATATATCTATCTGCCTAGCGTTTTCCCAATTATGTTGGGGACGGCTTCCAGTTTAACCGGATGCAGCTGAATACCAGTGTTTTACATGGAGCGACTGCCTATCTGTCTTACAACCCAGTTACTGGGCAACACGATACCTCTTGGTAAGACTGGTTGTCAGACTTCCGACTTCTGACTATCCGTGACGACTGTCAAAGATCTAAGAATGACAGACAGGACCAACGGCTTTACGTGCTTTTTGAGACACTCGTCACACCACCAACTTCCAAACTGCTTCTGGGCTGCTACTGACAAATTCCTACCTACTGGAAAAACCCAATGACACAACTTATTTACCCGATCTGGGAATTTAACCTCATGCTGATCACTCGCGCTTGCGAGTTTGCGACCACGAGGCCAACGGGACGGTACATTCTCAAGATAGTATTTAACATAATTACTGTACTTTACAAATATGTAGGTGTAAAAACTGCATGAAGCTAGTCTATTTACGAAAAACGCAAGCAATTGCCATGTCTTCGCAGAGCAAAGATTCAAACAGGTTTGAGTACGAGTAAAAAAAGAAAATGTATTTAAATGTAAAGAAAGACATCGCGACGTTTTATGTACACGTCCCATCACAAGCGACGCTCCACGCGATAAATCATTAAGATTTATATTTGCTTGTCTCGCTTGCTGTCTTCGTTTTTTAATAGGTGGGTAATATTTTTCATCTATTATCTGTCTATCTATTCTAAAAAGAGGGCATTAAGTGGTGGAAATGGCGCACCTGAGGACACAGAGTTGACAGACCTCTACACGGTGGGCCGATGAGCAACTTGGCAGTAAATCGCTGGGACTGAATGGCCCAGGAACGGGTTAATTCGAAAATTTCGATGAAGATCTAAGCCAAGTTTTGGGCGTCTTCTAAATGATATGATGATGTTTATTTATTTAGGTATTTATTTATTTATTACAGCATGGGAGACCTTTTCCTGTATTGACTCGCCAACACCACAAGGCGGGTCCTGCCACCAGGTGCAACCGTCACCGTCGCATTGACTCAAGAACGGCACGCACAGCATGGCACGTTTAACACGGGGTTGTCCCTATTCTGGCAACAGATTGACCCTGAGACCTCCACCCGCAGGCCCTAACTCAAGCCGGAGATGAGGATGATGACCTACACATACGCCCTCAAGACTCGACCACCTATTGCCTAGTCTCCGACTTAGCAACAAACCACATAAAACTTCAAAAACAAATGAACACGGAAAAAGACAATTAATTTTCGATTAGCTACTAATACCTTAAGCAAAATCTAGATCTACAGGAAATAATTAAGGTTCTGCAGATCGTTATTATTGCTGTAATGTCACAAACAAATAACTGGACCACAGGAAATGAGTAGATTAGATGAAATTAGTTTACCGTGGAAGTAAAACTTTATTAAAATGTACGGGATTGTGAAAACCTTTTAGTGTGTAGGTACTGTATGTTTAAGACATTAAATGAAAGCTAAAACTGAGCCTGGGAACTTTAAAAAATTAAAAATGTTCAAAATCTTAATCTCATCTCAGCGACAACTAATGTCAAAAACTTGTCAAAATTTTGGTAAACAAGGGGCAGTTTTGACAGATTGACACAAACATTTCTAAGGAGACTTTCTTCTCTTTATCGTGTGGGCAGTAAGGTCTCGACCCCCACAACCTAGTGTCAGAGTTTTTTAACAGCCTCAAGGCAAGGGCCTCTGACATGGTTGCCGATGTCAGTGATGTCCCGATGTCAGTGATTTTCTAAATAAACTTAGAAAGTACATATAAATTAGAAAAAGTCACATTGGTCTAAGAAGTCTAAACTAAAACATTGAGTTAATTCGTATTGGAAGAACCACATCCAAGTACAAAAATAAAATATTGTAGTTAGTAAATCCAAGCTACCTTCGATCTCTACCGCTTCTCTCACGGTGAGACATAGCCTTATAATCCATGTTTGTTAACAATTTGTCATCTCACTACTGATTTGACCCTAGTTGACCGTAACCAAAGAACGCACGTAAAAACTCCAATGATTGTTAAAGCTCTTCTAAGCAAAAACGAGGCAAAAAATAAACCTGCCAAGTAAGAATCGAAATTGCACTCAAATGGTTCTGTATCAATTACAATATTTAAAATAGCATACAAAGAAACGAATTTTATTTCTTGTATTGAGATAAAAAATGTTTTTTATCTATTTTATCTTTTTTTTTTTAGTTTTTGTCCTTAAAGCGGCAATATAAATACATATTTTCACATACCTACACTGTGAAACATTCAACTCTTTACATATTGCGGTGTATGAGATACAGCTCGCTATTTGGCAGAGGAACGGACAGAGGCTAGGAAGGCACCGTTGGCACCCTTCGGGTACGGAACCCTAAAAACTAAATAAACTGTTCTATATTTTAAAAAAAATTGAAATGGTAAAAATTCACAAGAACTTTGTTGATTTTGATACAGTTAAAATCGGTATGAATGTTCGAAACTTCCGTCACGATATTATTATGATTTCGATATCTTTAGATAAGTAGGTACGTGCAAATATGCCATATCGGACGGCGATTACTAGCCGGCCTTTTCTGTGAGAGTCTACGTTCGTGAATTAAGGTGAAATAAATAAGCTTGATGTGGTTCGTTGAGTGTCACCGACTTGAGCTTTAGGTAGCATTAAAAATATCATATAAGACTATGTATTCCCTGAAGGGTTCGGCAAAGGTGTACCAATGTATCGCCATTGATCGCCGGTATGTTACGGTCCCATGTAATAGGGTCGAGCCTATTGCCATTAACCGGGCACAAATCCTAACTCTAAGTTGCTACTGAGAATAACATAGAAAAACCCAAAGTCACTTTTGCTCGACCTGGGAATCGAACCCAAGACCTCTAACATAGCTGTCTTGCGCTTAGGACCACTAGGCTAACGAGGCTGTTGTGATATAATTTATAATGTGGCTATGTTTGTCGTTCTATGTATACTTATGTTGTGATTGCATCCCACCCCCATACACTTCGCACTATACTTCTCTCTTCGAGAACAACCTTCCAAGGAGGGCGGTGATCAGTCATAAATATGTTTGAACAGCTTAACGCTAGATACAAGTACAACGCGTAAGATCGCGTCGCCTCGTCGCCTTCAACTATAATTTGTGCGACTGCAGGCGTCATGAGCCTTGGCGTGAAGGTGCCTTGCGTTTAGGCCGCTGCCCCACTGGCGTTTTACGAGTGTTGGCGTTTCTCCAACGTCTGTGCAACGACAACGCTGCGCGGACGCGGCGTTGATGTCACGATTCTCTAGTGGCACGCGATCGCAATGCGCGGCTTTTGGACAGACGGATACGACAGAACGAGACGGCGTGATTGTACCTGTTGCCAAAAAACGCAACGTTAACATCGCGTCAACGTTGCGTAGTCGCAGTGCGAACGCTTGCCACAAAAAACTCGTGGCGTGAACGTCACGTTTGCGCAGCGTTGTCAATTGCCAGTGACATAGCGGCCTTGGGATAAACGCACAACTGACGAAAGATGCGTCTGACGTAGGGTACCTAAGCTCAAACCACTAGAACATATTTTCATCCTACACTAATATTATAAATACGAAGTTTGTGAGGATGGATGTTTGGAACTCTTTCACGCTTAAACGGTAGAACGGATCTGGATGAAATTTAGCATTGAGATAGATTGTAGTGTGGAATAACACATAGGATACTTTTATCCCGGAAAAAATATACGGTTCCCGTTGGATAATTTATCAAATTTGACGCGGGCGAAGTCGTGGTCAGAAGTTAGTCGATAATATAAGTGGATGGATATATTTCGTTATTTACTCAGTGGCATAGCGTGGGTGTCAGTCGCCCGGGGCGGTGAGCCTCCCCCTTATTTAGTTATGTCAAGTCAAAAGACTAAAATATACATTAGTCATAAACAACTTTTCAACAAGAACAATCATCATTAAAAATATGAAAAAAGTAGTTAAGTACCAACCAACCAATAATCAACCAACTTTTGTCTTGGACTTTTGTAAACATAATTACATATTTTATGTGCGTCACTTTCACGTGCATAAACGGTTTTACTTTATTTCTTTCTTTCTTTATTTCTTGCCTTTTTTCTTTCTTTCTTTCAGTATTTCTTCTCTCTATCTCTTTTCTTTCTTTGTTGCATTCTTTCATTCTTTCTTAGTTTAATTTTCGGTTTTTTATCGGTAACCATGTCAGAGGCCCTTGAGGCGGTTTAGAAACTCTGACACTAGACTCTAGGGTGTGTGGGGTCGTTGGATTGGACCTTATAGCCCACACGATAAAGAAGAAGAAGTTTAATTTTTGACAAAATTTTATACGACATGAATGGTACATACATTACAACACACACTTCACTTATAAGCTCTGTTACAATGTATTCCTTATAATGCACACCTGTAGGAACCTAAGAACCTATAATAGTAAGGAATATTCTTTCTCAGAACTCCACGGAAGAACATTATTATAATAAAGGTGATGTACACCCTTGCAGCATCCGCCATAACTGCCTTAATCATTACGGCGAACGTAAGATCATTAAGAAGTGTTGAGAAATTATGGATTCACATCATATGGTTCGATTCCCAGGTCGAGCAAAGTGTTATTGGGTTTTTCTATAAAACTCTTAGTGGTAGCTCAGAGTTTATTAAATACCTAGGAATTGAATATTGCCTGTAGCCTAGTGGTCCTAAGCGTGACTGCTACGCTAGAGGTCTTGGGTTCGATTCCCAGGTCAAGCAAAAAGTTGTTGTTGGTTTTTTTATGAAATTCTCAGTAGCAGCTCGGATTTAGGATTTGTGACCGGTTAATGGCAATACCCCCTATTACATGGGACCTAAACATACCGACGAACTGTGGGTGTACATTGGTACACCTCTGCCTAACCCTTCGGGGAATTTGTATGTATGTAAAGATGTTTACCTTGTTTTTGTTATAGGATGAGAAATAGACAACTGACTCCTTTCGTTCTAGGTGGAGCAAAAGGGAGTGTCAGACTCTTACCGACTAAAACCCATCCGTGTTCCTCTTAATGCCGTTAGCGTTCCAGGACCGCGGTAGCTCTTTCGACCAAATTCCGCAACCCTGATAGATAAATGTTTACCTAACTGCATTTTTTAACACAGCTAAGATCTCTGCTTTGTTGCACAGTCTCTCAAATCAATTAACTAAGCTAGTTTCCTGCTATTAATTTACATAATTGGTATCAATTAAGGAAACTTAATTAGCAATCTGTATATATCTGGACGTCCTGTGCTAAAAACATTAGTTTCATCCCGCACCTTGTACTATAAAAATGTATCCAGTCAAGCTAGACACCTGTGCTTGTTCCCTTTGCTTAGTTAAGGGGGTCTATGTGAGGTGGGGAGTTGAACTTGCAGTTTATACATACGGCTGTTTTGTTTGGTTAGTCAAGTTTATTGTCGTTGGGTAATTAGTATATAAGCAATAGCACTTACTACTTTATGACGTTATTTAAATAGGTAGATGTTAGTCAATGACATATCATTAATTTTCTTATCAAATAGTAACATAATACAGTAGGTAGGAGTAGGTACAATTTATTGCATTGAATAAATAATATTTTGGTGTCTCGTAATTATGCTTATTTCAGAGAAAACTTAGTTAACCAAGTACCTAAATAAAACAATATCAATAAATCATTTTTGGGTTTTAGGTCAGAAAAGGCTTTTCATGGTAAAATTTTCCTTCACATAATTTTAGTGAGCATTTTATCAAATGTGATTTCTTTCTGGGTTAAATCTCTCCGCCCACGACCGATTTTTGACAGATTTCTTCTCGCCGACGAAGCAATATGTCAAAATAACGGTATGTAAATAAAATTGAAGTTTATGTTTGTAATATCAAACGAACAGCTTATTCATAACTTCAGCCTAAATTTAACTCCATAAAGGCGTCCTTTCCTTCCTGTCGTACTTCATGATTCCGTACATTCCTGATGATTCTGCTTTGACAATGTCGTTAACCCAATGACCAAAGTCAGAGTTTTATTTGTAAAATATAGAAGCAATAGTTTTGCCTAGTAAGGCAATCAAAATGAAAATAATTACAACAGACAAGCACATAAGCATATGTTAAGATAGAACTAGAGCTTTTGAACGTCAAGAGCTTTTTGCAGCCTTTCGCAAAAAGCTTCCACCAACGAGCTTTATCAACTTCAAGAAGCTCTCTATCTTACCCAGCCGTATGTCCCTTCAAGATAGCTAGTATAAAACGAGTACGGGCTGATGTTTCGCGTATACTCGCTCGCCACAAGGTCAAGTGCGAGCGTCCGAGTCATTGCTCTTCGCGTGAGCACCGCATAGTTGCGCCTGCGCACCTATTAGTGCCCTGTGTTCCACGGAGCGAGGTGAGTCCGAAGCTGCACTCGGCTTTTAGTTTATTTATAGATTTTTGTCTTTAGGAATATTGTTTTAGTTATTTCGCGAAAAGGGTATAAATAATAATGTTTTTAAACTAATAATTGGTGGGGGCGATTTATTAAATAAGTAGTTTAAGCAAGCTTTTTTAAAACTAAGCTCTTTGTTATGAATTTTTATAATAATATCTATGTCGTTGTGAAAAAATATCGCTAAGACAATGGCAAAACCAACGGTATTTTCTTTTGCTAAAAATGTGAAACTTTGCTACGAAAGCTTTATGAATAATTAATTTATTTTCTTTCGATAAAAATATGCGACAGCTCTATAAATAATTAAGCCATTAAACCAAAAATTATACCATTAATTGATATGATTGTTATCAATCAGTTTTGTAAGTAATTTAATCTCGTAAAAGACGAAATAAAACGCCTGTATACACTGTAAGCTTTTAAAACTTCCGTTAAACTTTTTATATGACATGATACGTAACATTTATTACCAGTCGTTTTTATCTAAACTAATAATAGTATAAAGTGAAAAGTTTTATATTTTAGTTTGTAATGGATAAACTCAAAATCTACTAAACTGATTTTAAAAATTCTTTCACCTAAAGAACGCTACATTATTAGCGAGTAACATAGGTGTTATTTTATTTTCAAAAAAATACAAATCCTTAATAATATTCGCGTACAACGTTCCGGGCAAATGCCTATTAATATAATAGTCTAATTCCTGTTAAGATTTTTTTTAATACTAAGAAATTAATAAGATCGTAAAGTCTACAAACTATATAGTCATATTATAAAGCACTAGTTTCTGCATGCAACTTCGCTCGCGTGGTTCTTTTCACCCGGTTTTAGATACGTTTTCGGTTACTGCTCCGCTCCTCTGCTCCTCCGGCTTGTGGCGTGATGTTATATCCCCTATAGCCATTCTGAATAAAAGGACTAACCAATATAAAAATATTTTTTCAATTCGAACCAGTAGATCTTGATTATATTAGCGCGTTCCACCAAACAATCAAACTCTTCAGCTCTATAATATTAAATATAGATTTGTGGTACCATTCCTGAGAAACAAAAGACAGCTATATTTAACCCCCCCAACGCTACTGTAGCATTTTGCATCCAGCATGCTAACATTAATAGGGAGTAAACCCTTCAATGATCCCTGCGGCACATTAAGACTAACTTTATTGTTCCTTTATTTAGATTTTATTGTACCGCCCGGTACTACGGACATTTATTAGGGTTGACAAACGACAAAACGACTGGGTTCAAGTCAAATCACATAAAAGGTAAACTTATTACTTGTTTTAGTTACTTTTGGGTTTCATGCTTTAGTGGCTTTTGAAATAAATAAGTTTTAAATATGAGCATTTCGTATGTCATTGGCTAGAGACGTTTTTCGAACTACAATTGACAAGTTGAAATGTAAATGCTGTTCGGCAAAATTTTGACAGAATGAGAACTTTTCTATTATATTGATGTTTAGTTTTCACCGGCCTTAAGTTACGTCTTTGTTTACTGCTTCTCTCCCGTGTGCCGTAGCGTGATGTATAATAGCCCATAGGCCTATACTTTTCCTCATGAATCTGACTTTCAAAAAAAACATTTTTTTCCAATCCGAATCAAAGTAAAGCGCGTTAAACAAACACACAAACAAAAATACTCTTTAGCTTAGATTAGTATTACGTAGATAATGTAAAAGCTTGAACTACGGTAAATTTGAAGATTTTGTTACCAAGTCTTAACGGTAATAGTTGGAACTGTTCTATGATAATCGAACACATATTTACTTTTAATTCAGCCGGCTTATTCTGTAAGAAATCTCCCTCAGTGAATTAAGGTGAAGTGAGCTAAAACTGAGCTGTCACTATACGAAGCTAGGGATTGACAGGTCGCCACACGCTCACTTCACGGAAGGAGGGTTTTACAGAATAACACCGCAGATGTTGATTTAGTATAAAATGAATTTTTAGTATCGAAAAAATCCGGTGATTTCGAGATTGTCGTAAATATTTTCTTCAAATCACTTATTTTTACACGTCGGTCGTATCCATAATTTCTTAAATTATATGCGTTATTATTCGAACCCCATTAATAATATTTAATTTTAAAGTGTCTCTGTGAATTATTCAACACAAAAACCATTTATTATTGCCATAAATAAAATAAATAGCATTTGTACAGCTGTGAATACTCACATAAAATCTTTTTATTATTTCTCTTAAGTGCATAGAAGGCATGCAATTAATTTCTTCAGTAATATCTGGCGGCGTGAACCTCCATCTTTTGATTACTTAATTAAAAGGCTTAGAACTTCTTTATAAAAGCCTTAATCCAGCCCTTTGTAATAAAGTATGCAGTAATTATTACCACACTTAGATAAATAAAAGTAATTATACTTGATTTCTTAATTACTTTCTTATTAGCCCGCGTCTGCCAGCGGCTTCGATCGCGTGATTGTTATGTTATGTCTTTGGTTACTGCTCCGCTCCAATGTGTTGTAGCGTGATGTTATGTAGCTTATACTATTCCTCATAAATCTGGCTCATCTACAGATGAGATTTTTTTCCAAGTCTACTGGTTGTTCCAGAGATCAGCACGTTTAAAAGAACAAAGAAACAAAAAACTTCATCTTTATTTTCTTAGCATAGATTTACTAATTTTTATTATTATGAGTTATTGAGTGATATATAGTGAGTTAGCTCATTTTGACAAAACTAATAAACTAAGCTCAAGTAGGACTACTAAGTGTTGCCAACTACTTATAATATATAATATACCATCACGCCTGTATTCCCCGAAGGGTTAGGCAGAGGTGTACTAATGTACACCCACAGTTCGCCGGTATATTTAGGTCCCATGTAATAGGGGGCGAGCCTATTGCCATTAACCGGAAACAAATCCAAACTCCGAGCTGCTACTGAGAATTTCATAGAAAAACCCAATAACACTTTTTGCTTGACCTGGGAATCGAACCCAGGACCTCTAGCGTAGCAGTCGTGCTCAAGACCACTAGGCTAGCCCGCCACACTGAAGACCACTAGGCTAACGAGGTATCATGAGTTATTGAGTAATATATTGTGAGTCAGCTCATTTTGACAGAACTAAGCTCAACTAGGACTACTAAGTGTTGCCAACCTGCAACTGACAACTACTTACCACTTGAAATATAACTTCAAGCAACCAACGTTCCCAGGAACAAATAAATAAATAAATATCTTGGGACAACTCACACACGGCTATCTGATCCCAAGCTAAGCAGAGCTTGTGTTATGGTAACCAGACAACTGATATACATACTTATATAATTTATAAATATATACATATTATAGATAAGTCACACCCAGACACAGAACTAACAATCATGCTCATCACACAAAGTTTGTCCTGGGTGGGAATCAAACCCACGACCTCCGGCTTAGCAGTCAGGGCCACTAACCACTAGACCGACAGGCCCGTCTAATAAGTCTACGCACATTGTTGCCAAAGGTGCTATTGTAAAGAATGTTAGTTTTTATATCAAAATAATACTGGCAACAAATATTATATTGTCTGTTGACATGTGAGAAATAAAATTTTGTCTGTTGAAGCTACTCTCTTGTTTTATTAGGTTATGGGCCCAGACCCACATTTTGCGTTAAAAGTAATAATTTCGAAGATATTTTGTGAAATAAAATCTCTCAGTGATTACTTGTAGCTGTAAAATTGATCGTCGGACTAGATTTGTTCAGATTAAAAACTGTGTGATGAAAAAGTGGATTCATCAAGATTAAGTTTTTGAACAATGGCCGGCAGTTACATCGTTAACCATATTATCACTGTTTGAAAAAATGAAAAAATCATCTACGAAAATTGCTATTATAATCTGCTCCTTTTTACATTTTTTCATATACAGACATGGTTCTAACTTTGACTTAACAAAATTCCATTTCAATAAACAATCATTGAAACAGATTGTAGTAGCTAACCAAACCGCAGTACCAGTATTATGCTCAGGAAACACGAAGTTGACGACTTTAGTGGATGGATCAGAGTTCGATGTCACAGTAAAGAATGTGTTGTGCATTCCTAACCTAACAACTAATCTCTTGTCAGTCAGTGAGCTGATCCGAAATGGAAACAAAGTGACTTTCACTGAAGACATTTGTAGAATATACAATCGCAGAAATGTACTTGTTGGAAAAGCACAGTTAATAAATGGAGTCTACAAATTGAACACAAAACAAGAAAGTCTGTTTGTTGGTTCGGCAATGCAGGAAACTAGTATGTTATGGCATAGAAGGTTGGGTCATATCAATAGTAGAGGCTTGAACAGTATGAAGAATGGCGCTGTGAAGGGAATTTCATATCCCGATAAGGCAGAAATTGACAAGTTCCAGTGTGTCACATGTTGTGAAGGAAAGCTAGCGAGACAACCATTTTCTCACAAAGGAACCAGGAGTGAGAGTGTGTTAGAATTGGTGCATGCGGATGTTTGTGGTCCCATGGAGACTGTCTCAATAGGATTGTCAAGGTATTTTCTCCTATTTGTTGATGATTACAGCAGAATGTCATTCGTATATTTCCTAAAGTCAAAGAGCGAGGTGGTGAAGTACTTCCAGGAGTTTAAAGCTATGGTGGAAAAGCAGACGGGGAAGTGCATCAAGGTACTGAGAACAGACAATGGTGGGGAATTTTGTAGTTCAGAGATAGAAAGTTTTTTGAAAAAGTGTGGTATTATACACCAGAAAACAAACCCTTACACACCAGAACAAAATGGTTTATGTGAAAGATTCAATCGCACAGTCGTAGAAAAAGCGAGGTGTCTACTATTTGATGCAAACCTGGGAAAAGAATTTTGGGGTGAGGCCACCAATACAGCAGTGTACCTGCAGAATCGAATTGTGGCTGCTGCATTGAATAATAGAACACCATATGAACTATGGACTGGCACAAAACCAGATATCAGTAACATTAGGATATTTGGAAGCACTGTCATGGTACATGTTGCTAAACAGAAACGTAAGAAATGGGATAAGAAGTCTGACAAATTGATTTTGGTTGGGTATCCAGATAACGTAAAAGGGTACAGATTATATAATCCAACAACTAAAAAAATTACTATGAGCAGAGATGTCATTATTATGGAGGAAACAAAGTCAGACACAGCTCAGATAATAGTAAATAATTGTGAAGAAAAGTCAGAGGTAAGTGAAAACCTAGAAGATGATGAAAGCTTACCAGAAAATTCAGTTTCAGATCCAAATGATGCAACATATAATTGTGAGTCGTCAATTTCCGATAGTTCCGATTCTTACCAATCTGTGGCTGAAGAAAAGTCTATCATACAGGATGAAGTTCAGTTGGAGCTGGATACTAAGCGTAAGAGAAAGCCAGTAGAAAGGTATGGTATGACTAATATCTGTATTCTAGACAACCTGGTAACATGCGATGATGAACTCAGTTATGAAACTGTACTGAATGGACCAGATAAGGAACAGTGGAGACAGGCAATGAAAGATGAACTGAAGGCCTTTGACGACAATCAAGCATGGACTTTTGTAGATAGGAAAGAAGCTGAAAGAGTGGTTCAATGTAGGTGGGTATTCAAGAAAAAGTATGAAAGCGATAACAGTGTGCGTTATAGGGCAAGACTGGTTGCAAAAGGTTTTACCCAAAAAGAAGGCGTGGATTACACTGAAACATACTCACCAGTACTTCGTTACTCAACACTAAGACTTTTATTTGCTTTAAGTGTCAAACTTAACTTTGGAATTACTCACCTAGATGTTACCACAGCATTCCTAAATGGTTATTTACATGAAAATGTGTATATGCAAGTGCCACCTAATTTGGATTGTAAAGACAATCATGTTCTCAAATTAAATCGCGCAATTTATGGTTTAAAACAATCAGCCAGGGCTTGGAATGAAAGGGTGAATGATTGTTTATTGAAATGGAATTTTGTTAAGTCAAAGTTAGAACCATGTCTGTATATGAAAAAATGTAAAAAGGAGCAGATTATAATAGCAATTTTCGTAGATGATTTTTTCATTTTTTCAAACAGTGATAATATGGTTAACGAGCTGAAAACAAATCTCATGTCAATTTTTAAAATTAAGGATTTGGGGCAATTAAAACAATGTTTGGGTATGAGGGTGAAAATGTATGAGAATGGCTGTATTTCCATAGATCAAGAAAAGTTTGTAGATCATATTTTAAGTAAGTTTAATATGACAAACTGTAAAGTTGTTGATACTCCCATTGAAAGTAATTTAAAACTAGAGAAAGGTGTAGATGTTTGTAAACAATACCCATATCAGCAATTAATAGGAAGCCTAATGTACTTAAGTGTTTTAACTCGCCCAGATATTGCTTATAGTGTAAGTTATTTGAGCCAATTTAATAATTGTTATTCCCATACTCATTGGAAGCATGCAAAACGCATCCTAAGATACTTATGCAAAACTAAATCGTATGGACTAATGTTTAGCAAAGATAATTGTAAATTGGAGGGTTTTGTTGATGCAGATTGGGCCTCAAACACCCTAGATAGAAAATCTTACACAGGATTCTACTTTAAATTCTCAGGAACTGTTATTTCCTACGAATGTAAAAAACAATGTACTGTAGCTCTGTCAAGCACTGAGGCTGAATATATGGCAATAGCGGAAGCCTGTAAAGAGGCTATTTATTTAAAAAACTTGTTCTGTGAAATTGTGGGCTTTTGTGATTATGTAATCATATTGTATAATGATAACCAAGGTGCTCTTAAGTTATCGGAAAACCCATTATTTCATAAAAGAACCAAGCACATAGATGTGCGTCATCATTTTGTTAGAGAAGCGGTAGCTAATAATCTTATTAAGATAGTTTATCTGCCAACATCTGAAATGCCAGCAGACCTGCTGACCAAAGGTTTAAGTGGTGTAAAACATAACTATTTTGTGAAGAGGTTAGGTATTCAAAGCATTGTTTAATTTTATGTTTAATGTTTAATGGAGACTGAGATGTTTTGTCTCTATTAGTTTAAAAAGATATACATGTACTAAAGTTTAGATTATTTTGATAAGTGGAGATGTTAGTTTTTATATCAAAATAATACTGGCAACAAATATTATATTGTCTGTTGACATGTGAGAAATAAAATTTTGTCTGTTGAAGCTACTCTCTTGTTTTATTAAAGAACTTGTATTATAAAAAATATTTTCCCTCAGTTAACATAATAAGCGAACACGGATTGATAAGCTCATGAGGGATGAGGTTTTTCTTTGTTTCCCAGTCTATTTAAAAACATAAGTACATAGTGAAGTAGGTACATAATTGTTTACGCTCAGCTGCCTTCCTGGTAATTACAATTAGTTTACTAAAACTAACAGGAAAAGCAAGTTAAAGAGCTCTAGATAAAGTAATTATATTTAAGTACTAAGATTCTTCACACTTATACTTATTTTTATGCGTTTTACATTCTTTAAACCAGACGTAGACATTTATTTTCTAAACTAATATTATAAGAAGAAAGGATTTGTATTTTTATTTGTAATGAATTAACTCAAAAACGACTTAACCGATTTAAAAAAATATTTCACCTATGGTAAACAACATTATCAGCGAGTAACTCAGGTTATGTTTTAATTGCAAAAAAATAAGAAATCGTAAGAAAACTGGATGCAGGCCGCTTCCAACCGGTCCTTTTGGAAATCAATGGGGGAGGTATAGACCTCCCCCATTGCATGGCTCCCCCATCGCAGGAGGTAGTAGCCGTAGGACTGCTGGACATAGGTCCAGCAGTCCTACGCCTACTACCTCCTGCGGCTGATATGATGATATGTCGCGAGCAAAAGCTAGTATTTTATATAATTTTTGCGGTTAACTATAATAATTTCGTGCTGCTGTTTAAATTAATATAACTTTTACTTCAATAATTGGGCAGAACATTTGTATTTCTGTTATTTGTATAAAGAAAACATCTATAATGCTTACCCAATTCTAAAAAATAATATTTAAATACTCGTAATGGTGTTATATTCTAAATTAATGAAAAAAAAAATACGTTTAGTGGTGTTCATTCAAAGGTTAATTGACAGACGAAATTTACTTTTAACCAAATTCGATGACTCAATTTTTACGCGTAAAAATATGGCATTTTATTGTCAGTTTACACAAATAACCTTGAATAAACCCAACAGCTGAGCCTGCAAGTTCAAACGAAAGTTCCTCGCTCTTTCGTTCACATTATAAAGGTACGTTTACACCGGAAGCCGCCACTGGCAATTACGTAATTTTTTATCCGCCATCTTCAATTAAATGGATGCTAATCTTAGCCCGGAGTACCGTTCGTTACAATTGCTAAAAAAACACCTCGTTGGGTAACGACTCTATAACATGACTGGTTGAAAGACACCACTCGTTTTTTTTTGTTTTTGAATGCGTAGGAGTATGACATGTGCTTGAAGTGCTTTTGAAAGTGAGTTTATTTGACCGTTTGACGTGTTGATTTGGAGTACTTAATTAGTTGGAGTGATGAAAACATTTTTTTTTTTGTTTATTCATAACTGTTTTTTTTTTGCTTATTCATAACTGTTTTTTTTTTGTTTTAAATGCTGTTTTTTTTATTCATAATAAGATTTTTTTTGTTGTAAATGCTGAATTTTTTTTACGACGCCTAAATCTCAAATAATACCAGAGTATTATTATCACACTGCAGGACAATGGCCTCTTATATAAAGGAGGCACGACTATTGATTACCACGCTTCATCATCTTCATCATCATCATCATAACAGCCTCAGGACGTCCACAGCTCGACATGCCTCCCGCACACATTACCATACTTGGTCAAGGCGAATATGCGATTTCAAATTTATATTAATTGCAAATCCAGGTTTCGTCACGATATTTTCCTTTATCAAAATCAGTGAAATCCAAGATATACTTAGAACGCATACCTACCTAATATTTTGTACCCATCTTGAAGAGCATTGTATTCTAAGCTGTTTATTTCGATTCTATTATTTTTATTCAAGCTGTACTATCCCACTGCTGGGCAAAGGTCTCCCCCATTACCTTCACTCATCACTATGCGTTGCCTTCTCTGGCCACTCTCCCACAAACGTCTCTAAGTCATCACGCCAGCGTTTCTTAGTAATTAATAAAAAGATATTAAGGTTTAATACAAAATATTAAAGCTTGCCGCATGTTTAGGTCAACCATTGTTAGACCCGGACGCACAGTCGCAGACTCATAAAATACTAAATGAAATCTATTTTCTATAAATATTTCATTGCACTATAAATCGCTTTACAATGTACAGTAACTCCTAGCAATCTTTGGCATTATATTTTAATCTCCATAACAATTAAAACTATCATATTATGCAGCGAAAATAATTGTAACTGCCTCGATAGCCTAGGTTCTAAGCACGACTGCTACGCTAGAGGTCCTGGGTTCGATTCCCAGGTCGAGCAAAAAGTGTTATTGGATTTTTCTATGAAATTCTCAGTAGTAGCTCGGAGTTTGGATTTGTGCCCGGTTAATGGCAATAGGCTCGCCCCCTATTACATGGGACCTAAAATATACCGGCGAACTTTGAATACGCGGTAATCTCGGGAGCTACCGGATTTACTACACGGACTAGAAAAATATTTTTGTATATGATAGCCAGATTTATGAGGTATATTATAGGCTATGTAACATCACCCCCCGACACACGGGAGCGGAGCAGTAACCAAAGATGTCACTTAACACTGTTCAACAAAATCATGAGATCGTAGTTGCGGGCAAAATATAGGTAGTTATTAAAAACCAAAAAAAAAACATGCATAAAATATTTTAAGTAACGGGTGCTAAGTTTGAAGTAGTCACGTTATATCTTAACGGTTCAAATAATTTGAGCCAAGCCTACTGTATTTCGCGTGAGAAACATTATGTAAACACCTCACTCCACACAAAGTTGGGTTAAACTGCATTTGTTACTGTAAATAAATGTAAGGCTAGCCGCACACACACAATAATATTGACAATCCAATATTGTCAGAATTTCAAGATCTATAGAAAAATACCGCAATACAGGCCGCACACACACAATATTATTGACAATACGTACTTTATTGTCAATATTATTGCGTGTGTGCGGCTAGCCTAATGTTTAACACTCACGCAAATCGCGTCCTAGAAATGTAATGAAAGCTTGGGAAATTTTGCCTTTATCCAACTAATAAACAAACGTTTCCTAAATATTTTCATGTCTTTTATTTAAACTTCGAAAATATGGTAATGTTAAATTCGGCTTTGATACCTTTCAAATAATTACAGAACATTTTAATTAATTTCTTTTAAAAATGTCCTACGTAGTTTAATTTAATTTTGGATAGACCTATTCTTTTGAATGTTAACGTTAACGTTACGTTAACACTTAACCAGAACTAGATATTTATAAAACTAATTATAAAACTAATAAACTGCCTCGTTGACCTAGTGGTCCTGAGTGCGACTGCTACGCTAGAGGTCCTGGGTTCGATTCCCAGGTCGAGCAAAAAAGTGTTATTGGGTTTTTCTATGAAATTCTCAGTAGCAGCTCGGAGTTTGGAGTTGTGCCTGGTTAATGGCAATAGGCTCGCCCCCTATTACATGGGACCTAAATATACCGGCGAACTGTGGGTGTACATCGGTCCACCTCTGCCTAACCCTTCGGGGAATACCGGCGTGATGGTATAAAACTAATATTATTATGTACAATAAAATGTGAGAAGATCTGTCTCCTTACTCTCATAGCTCTCGCACATAGAGCATCCAAAAATTCGTCTACATCGTTGTCTATGGTTCACATGCCCAAAAGCAACGTAATTAATATGATATGCAAAATAAACCACAGAACGCTGGACTTAATACTCAGAAAAATCCAACAAGACATAGACACAACTCCTTTCCCTACACGAGTAGCCTTTACTACACAATAAAAAACAATCTACAACTCTAGATACCCAATTACTACTTCAAAAAATTCACGATATCCTGCACAACAAAACTCAAAATTAACATAACAGTATCCGCGACTTTAATTAATCGAATCGAATCGTACGATCGATAAAATTAAATTAATGGGAACAGTTACGTTCATCTCATTCTCATACAAATATTATGAGACCTTTCACTCAAGTAATCGATAATAGAAACACATCATTCACTTCGGATTCGATATGGACTATAATTCTTTGATGAACTTTGATTGTTGTGTCTTGTAAGATTGTAGCCTGTATTGTAACTGTAGTCGTTTAATCAAAGGCTTTGGCTTACATCTCCTTTGCACGTTAGGGTTGCTGAAGAAAAGTTCACGATTAAGTATACAAATATATAATAATGTTTTCACTTTAAAATTCAGACATAAATTCCGGATTTTTTATTAAATTTTATCTATAAGTCTGGTGGATCGGCTTTCTGAATGTAGGGTCCGGCAACCATACGTGCCCCCCACCAGTACCGGATTAGAAACAGCAAAACTAGCAAATGCTACGGGCCCCGCGATGCCGCTTCGATCTAAAAAATGTTGTAAATTTTTTGAAATAAACTTAGGATAGCTATTTTCCAAAAAGCTTGTTCTGTCTTATTTTACGCCTGAACTTAAAAACTAAAGCAAACCAAGGCAATCTATACTTGCGCTACATTCAATGCAGAACATTCAACGACTGTCAAATTAATTAATAGTGCGGGTACAAAAATGACTTGCTCACAATCTTTAAAATGTTTTATTGTATTTTATAAGACAAACTGTTAAGTAAACACATGTCATAATGCTAGTACTTACTAAATAACACAAAATTAAATTGTAACTCTAATTAAATTCCTTTTAGCAAGTGCTTACATACCCACATTTTATTTAATGTTCGTTGTTAAAAATCCTTTTTCGAATTTGGCTAAAGTGTAGATAGAATTTGCTACGGGCCCCGCGTTGTCTGAATCCGGCCCTGCCCCCGACCTACAGTATTCAAGAACAAACACCGTCATTGACGTGTTACGTTGTACCTCTCACCGTACGGTGGTAATGAAAAGGTGCTCCATCAAAACAACGGGGAAACAGTTATGTAGCAACTCATTGTGTGTCCGGAGTTACACGGTCGCTAGTACCGTTAAAAAAACAGAAAAACAGCTGATGTGAGAAAGATAAATGTAAAACGCTGTAAATTAGTTTAATACGTAATATAATAAATACATTAAATATTATACAGAAGGAATAACGAATTCTCAATAGAAACTAGCTAAATACGCAGAAGTTATTATAGTGCACAAGTGGGTGCGCAAACACAGCGCCACTCCCTTTTCTCTTTTAACCTAACCTATGAAAACCTATGAAACTCACTAATAGTGTAGCTTTCTTTTAGTGAAATATTTTTTGTAATCAAACCATTTCTGATAAAGACTACCTCTTACAAAACAAAACAACTTTATCTCTTTTTACCCGACTACGGCGAAAAAAAGGAGGGTTATAGTTCACTGGTATGTATGTATGATCATCTGTTCCCTCATAAATTCTAAACTACTTATCATAAATTAAGAAATGAGGTATCGTTCGAAGCGTCTTGATCGTGCGCTAGTTATAGGCTAACATTCGTAATGGCGGCTTATTAATATAACTCTAGATTTATTCATTAAATTCATAGATCCCTCATATTTCACCCATCGTTCCTTCGCCATACAACCGCTAGATATGACTCATACAAACCCATACAAGCGACACATCAACCTATTTACTGATTTACGAGACCATTAATCATAATTTACAGATAACTGTTAATGCATTACCATCATCACGATTCGATTAAGATCCTGATTAGATTATTTATTACCTTAATCTATAGGTTATAGGGTGCATTATATCTTGTTTATTAGCATGCCACAGTTCTAGCGGTTTGGTCTTTCCTGAGTAAACTATCGTATAGCATTTTAAAAGCATCATAAAAGTTCACTAATTGAGAACAGCGCAGATGAAACGGTAAAGATTTTTTAGATAAAGTTTAACGATAAGATTTTAATAGATAACTGTTTTTAATCACATCAGGAAGGATAATAAAATACACCTTTGAAAGTATTTTACTTGAAAACATGTATTAAAATAACTTGCCCCTTTGTTGTAGTTCTATAGAGAGAAGAATATTAGGCGATTGGCACACTGCCCCGCATCACGGAGCGTGTCGCGTAAGTGCGTGTTCTTGCGTTGTTCGCCAGTCCATATCTGTGTTTGTATAGAAAATACGCGTAGTGCAACACACTGAAAACGCGTTCACGCGCGGTGTTGCAGATCACAAAAGCTCCGTCCGTCGTCGCCGCGAATCACAGAGCGTGGTGCGGGGCAGTGTGCATATCGCCTAAGCCGTTTGTATAACATCTTTTATAAACATCATCATCATCTGCCTAGCCTTTTCCCAACTATGTTGGGGTCGGCTTCCAGTCGAACCGGATGCAGCTGAATATCAGTATTTTACATGGAGCGACTGCCTATCAGACCTCCACAACCCAGTAATGGGTAATACGACACTCTTGGTAAGACTGGTTGTCAGACTTTCTGGCTTCTGACTAACAGTAACGACTGTCAAAGATCTACAAATGACAGCCGGGACCAACGGCTTTACGTGCTTTCCGAGCACGGAGGAAACTCGCTATGATAAATGGTCACCCACCCATCCACAGACCAACCTCGGCAAGCGTGGCTTAACCCGGAAGATCGGTCTATGCGGCTGTAATTATTTAGCCTAATCGCCTAAGCCGTTTTGTCGTTGTGTACATCTTTTATAAACTTGCTGCAGGCAGTTTGCTAGTCTCAAATAAAATAAAACTGTAGACAACCACTCCACTTTGTTAGCTTTTTGTACTGACTATAGCAATTTACTGCAAACCCCAAGACATTTATGTGTGAAACAAAAATATCTACTAATACCATTTTAAACCTGGGGGCCCACCAACTCTTAAATCAGTATTATTTTAATTTTACTTTGCCTTGCACACTGTTGTATTTTCAGCGCTTGACTCAGCGCCGAGAGTTGAAAATCCAACAAATGAAATTACAAAGGAATATTAAAATGGTACTGTTTTAAGTAATGGTGGTAGGCTTTATGGAAATCGAGGCCAGAAACTATGGCTAGACAGCTGTACATACGCCTACAAAGTCCAAGAAGGCGTTTCTTTAACTGTTCATTACAATTATTCATAGCTCATAACCAATAATTATAGTGCTTTAATTAAAAATATATCTCAATACAAATTTAATTTCGCAGCAATTACTCTTTGTTATGTTCTTAATTATTATTATTGAACTCACTAATCGGTTATTCTGCTGTTTATCGTTTTATGCTCGTTTCCTATATACACAACGGATAATTAATCCTACTAGTCGTATTTCCTTTGAATGCTTGACTAGTCGTTTGCGAAAATTCTAATGACAAAGTTAAATGAAAGAAATGATTGATTGATTGATGACGATGAATGATGTATGTATGTATGATTACAAAAAATATGGATATAATAAACCTACCCATATGCCTATGTATATGCGTTCGTGTTCCACGGGCACCTCAAAGAGATGTCAGCAAATATGAGCGGCCAGTCAAGGGCGATGCCAAAAGGGCACAAGAAGGAACATGGATGGGTTTTAGTCAGTAAAAGTCTGACACTCCCTCCCGCCTCGCTCAGCCGGGAGAAGTCATTTGATGATTCTCAATCCAAAAAATTAACTTCAATAACAGCGAAAATACGAAAGCATTTCTTTGTTACTGTGGTTACATTTACCGGTCGGTTAGTTTTAGGAATCGGGCATTAGTCGCCAATTTTCCAAATAACACGCACAACGGCACAGCGCACGCGATTCACATAGAATTCGTTGCAGACATTCAAAACAAATAAAACTCATCACTCATAGAAAATCGATTTCCATTTTTGTGTAAATAAGTTACTTTATAATCAATCTGTTACGACGAAAAAATAAAAAATAAATGTTTACCGTACATAAACAAGTTCATTATAATTTTTTTTGGTGTTTTCATTCACTCGTTCCTTTTCATTCATTTTTACGTTATTTTTTGTTTCCTAGTCTTGTCTTGTCTTTTATAAGAAAAACGTAACTATAACGACTATATATATATTATAGTCGTTATAATATGTTAGTTATAGTTAAGTATGTTTTTCTTTTACGACTAAAATCGTTTTAATAAAATAAAAAAAAACCCAAATCGGTTAATAAATGACGGAAATCGGAGGTAACAAAAAAAAACCCAATTGTAAACCATCGTCTTTTTGAAAGTCGATAAAAAATGTCCATTCCTTTGCACCAATTCACTTTTACACCAAACAAAGTACCCTACTATCTAGCCATATTAACCCTTTAAGAGCGGGTGACGCGCATGTGCGTCAAAAAATGCAAATTTTTGTTGTCAGCACAGAAATGGATAATATTTCTTAGATCGTGGTCTATACTACTAAAGATATTATATCAAGCCCCACCCATTAGGTGAACTCTATTCACACCTACTATACATTGCTATGGATGTAATCTGATCCTCTTGAAGGTTAAAGGTCAGATAAGCAGTTATGGTTATGGAAATCGTAACATTAAAAGCTAACAGTTTAGCTAATCGTATCCTAACACGAGCACTAAGAGTAAACTTAGGTAGGTACCTAAATTAGATCGATTTTCAAATTGACGGCATGGTTGGTGCCGTGGCTCATGGCTGAGCGATTGGTTGCTGTGCTGCGTGTCGTAGATTTGATTCTCGTATGGAACAAATATTTGTATGGCTTAGTGATACCCGGTCTTTGTTTTTTTTTTAAGGATAGGTTCTGGTTGTTAGTTTATTATGTTTGTAAACGCTCGCACGATACAGAAGAAACTCATATTGAGGAGCAAAGTTATATTTAAAATTGAATTGGAAATACTCGTTCCGTGCGTAATATTTATTTAGTTACGTACGCAACCTGGGGTATCATCTCCCCTGTGATAATATTAATTATCACAATTAGTGTGTCTTTATTAGTCCACTAGTATTATCACACCACGGTGTTACCTGCGTTCAATTACATATTTGGTTACTGCTCCGCTCCCGTTAGTCGTAGCGTGATGTTCTATACATATAAACCTTCTTCTTGAATCACTCTATCTATTGGTTAAAACGGCATTTAAATCCGTTGCGTAGTTTAAAAGATATAACCGTACAAACGGCGGAAAGCGAGTTTTTAAAAGCTTTTAGTTATACTATGTATAGATAATAAAATGTTAACAAGTCATCAGTAACACAAATAAAATCTCTTAAAAGTCGTAAAACTTAATAAATAACTCAATTAAGTTAATTAAAAACATCGTTAAATTTATTTACAACTACAAAATTAATTATGCATAACGATTGAAATTACACGCACTTATCGATTAAAAAGATATATAAAATTAAATCTGTAACATTTAATTTTAATAGTACCGGTACACACTTAACTCATTCTCATGTTAGGAATTAAATAGTAGCCTATCAGGTTTTATACTAGATGCAAAGGAAGCTTAGGTAGGTACCTACAAGGTATCATGCATCAGTGATTAGATCAATATCTTGATTGAATCAAATAGCTTAATGGATCAGACTGCATAAATTACGGTTCGTTTTCATGTAGTCTCTTCTACAGATGTATAAGTATGTTTATATAGACTAATTGTTGATTGATTGATTTGTTGTTGAGCTATAGATGTCGCTACAGTCTAATTGAAATGCTTACGTCTGCCAAAACGAGCCAATCCATTTACTTATGTTTCCAACTAACTGAATATGGCAAATGTGCTATATTATTATCCAGCAGATACTGGTAAATGTAGGTACATCCAAAACTTATGCTTTGAATATATTTAAAATTAATCAGCGTTTAATATAGAAAATCGAGAAATGAAAAATACACTTACAACAAACACTTAACAGTTCTAGACACCTTTAGACCCACTTTCACCAAATAAAAAGAAATACTAATGCACTAAATGCATTTAGCAGCGTTTAGACACTAAATGCATTTAGTGCCTAAACGTATTTAGAACATCATTGTATCCTTGTCATATTGTTAAAAGGTGACAGAGAAAGAATGATAATTTAAATAAATTTTAGCGCTAAATATGTTTAGTAATTTGTGGTGAAAGTGGACCTTAGTCTAGATTCAAATTACAGCACACGATAAACTTGGAGACCAACCTTACATTACTTTACATTACTTAACATTAGACAAACTTTCTACAAATAATCTAGAATTCTAGATTAACAACCGTCTCGCACTACATACTTACAATATCTTAGATAACCGTTCAATCATTAGATAGCCATACACATAACCTCATACTCCTCATACTTATCAGTGGCCTGATTCCAAGCCGTTGTTCTGTAATGACCGGAGTAGCGTCGGATCAGAACACTTATCTTACCACTAGTTGAACAAAAAACCTAATACTTCATTCTAAGAACTGATTCCAAGAACCTTCCAATTCTATCCGTAACGTTCTACTGAGAATCGGTAACGTGTGAAGCTATTATTTTCAACCAATTGAGATATAAAAGGAAGATTTGTATTTTTTTAGAAAACTAGCTTCAGCACAGCTACTTAGTCTGTGTATAATTAGAATTAAGAAAACGTCCTAAATAATCCTACCGGATCACAAAACAATATTTTTAGATGGCAAACAAGCCGACGGCCCACCAGAAGTTAAGTGAACACCACTGCCAAAAGACATCTGCAATTCCAGAGGCCTTGCAGATGCGTTGCCATCCCAGAGACAAAGTTGACATATCTCATGTGCCTGTATTTTACCGGCACCCATACCCTTCAAACTGGAACATAGCAACGCTGCTTTGCGGCAGAAATAGGTATGGTGGTAGCACTTCCTCGGACGAGCTCCTTTACAAAGAGCTCTACTACTTATACTAATATTAGTTAAATATAATTCAAAATTAGTGTAAATGCTAAGTGGCATTAAGGACTACATTAAAATAAACTAGGTCTGAAGTTCTTCAGACCCTAAGACCTAGTTTATAACCATAAACGCCCCACCCACCTAGTTTACAACTCACGTACCATCATACGAACCAGTGAACTGTGAAGCTTCGATCGCTTTTTTGCGGTATTTCGAAATTATGGTCAGACCATCAAATTGGAGTGAGTGATTGTATGGTACAGCCATGGGCAGTAGTACATGGCTAGTGTAAATTATATGCTTGGCAGCTTGGCCCTCCGTGATCTCGTTAAATGAGAATTTGCTAGTTGTTCTTTTTTCTGTTCATGGTCGTTACTTAAGTGACGAGGTGTAGTGATCTCAATCGATGAGATCTTGAAAGTTTTATGGAGCAATTGAGTGTTTTCCGCTGTAATGGAGTGCACTAGCTTCTGTTTGCGACTTCGTCTGTGTAAAAGTTGAGTATACATTAAACTTAGTGTATAATGGGACTTGGGATTAGTGCAACTTTCCCTTAGTAAAATATTTGTTGTAACGGACCAGTATTTTCAGAGATTACCCCTTACAATCTGTTATATACTAAGCTATACCCCGAGATTTTGTTCAGTTACGTCTTAGTTACTGCTCGGCTCCTGTCGCTATTGAATAGACTGTTGCTCATTCGCGCTTAAACAGACAAAATGCTCTTCAGCTTTATTTTGTTAGTGTAAAGACAGAAAACTACTATTCCCATTATTTTTATGACACAAAACAGCTGATAGACTTGTGGCTTTTAGTTTCAACCAGATTAAAACTTTCTATCTTATATAAAAAGTATAGCACACATTTAAAAAAAATCATTACCTTTTTCGAAAAATCTCCAGATTGAAATCAGAGATTAACCATCCCGGAGAAATCTTTCAAATACATTCACAAAGCACAGTTAACCTTGAAAAAAAAGCGATCATCAATCAGTTTATCAATTTAAAATTCACCACACCAAAATTAAATACAATATAATAATAGATATACATATACATATATTCAAATTACTAGACGCAAAACAGGCGTAAGTACAAAAAATCGATGATTGCCCATCATATATTTTTAAATTACATACTTATACTGGTTGAGAGAGGTCGTTGCCCCCGCGGCCTTGCTGTCAGGTATGCGCAAACGCAGACCATCTGCCTCTGTACTTGCGTAATGAGCATTTCTACTAGAGACTGGATGGTCCATTAGAATCTCACGATAGTACTCGATAGTTGTAAATGAGGTTAGATTAGTAGTATTCGCCTGTTAATGAGGCGCTGACGACATTTTATTTTCACATTTTATTCTTTACTAGCATCTGCTCGCGACTCCGTCTGCATATTTTCTTTTTAACCCCCAAAAAGAGGAGTGTTATAAGTTTTACGTGTCTGTCTGTCTGTCTGTCTGTGGCATCATAGCTCCCGAACGGATGAAGCGATTTCAATTTAGCTTTTTTGTATTAAAGGTGACTTATGTGCGAGTGTTCTTAGATATGTTTGATGAAAATCGGTTGAGCCGTTTAAAAGTTATGAGGGTGAAAGAGGAATAAAAAACTAAAGATGATTTGTCATGTGGGTTATTACATTATTAGGAACCTATGTATTTACAACTATTCAAAATCAACATTATAATAAGTATAATAATGTACCTATAAAAAGTATAAAATAAAAAATTTAATTGGGGGACCGATGTTGTATTTCGGGTACCACCGTCCCGCGCGGTCCCCCAACGCGACGTATTTTATTTTTTACTTTTTAAAGGGAACTTAGGATATTGTGTCGGGGGTTTCTTTTATTTTTAATTTAATTTTTTTATCCGCGCTAAGTTACGTCTTTGGTTAGTGCTCCGGGCATGGCGTGGTGTTATATAGCCTCCACTATTCCTCGTGAATCTAGCTATCATATACAATGTTGCTTCCAACCCGACTGGTACTAGTTCCAGAGAGGCATTTAAACGAACAAAAAATCTTAAGCTTCATTATATTAGTATAGATATTAACACTGGCATTAGGCTCGCCCCTATTACATGGGACCTAAACTGCGGGTGCTCATTGCTCCACCTCTGCCTAGCCCTTCGGGGAATACAGGCGTGATGGTATGTATGTATATTAACACTGATCGGAGTCGATGAGGCATACTATCGCTCGCCTCATTACCTCGTAGCTAAAAACAACTGGTTTCAAGTGTCAGGTCAACTGGTGTTAGGGTGAACGCACATCTGGGGGGCAATCCTACAACTTTTAGGGACTTTCGTAATCTAATTTCAGCCTCATGTGCCAAAAATCTCTGGAACTACCAGTCAGATTGGAATTTTATTTATGTGATATTATAGCCAGATTCATGAGGAATAGTAAAAGCTATAAGTATAACATCACACTACGACGCATAGGAGCAGAGCAATAATGAAAGGCGTAACTTACAGAGGGTAGAAAGATCCTCGCAGGCGAAGCCACGGGCATAAACTAGTCGAAGTTAAGATGCGATCTTGAATGTGATTGAGCAGGAGCGAGGTGCGGATAACTGTTCTTGAATAATATTTCCTTCGTAATCGAGTGAATGTATAATGGTTGACCCGATGTTTGGAATATGCATGACGTCTTTTGCATCTTCGAAGAGTTGGTTGGTAGGTACTGTTAAGTCAAAGTCAAACAACAGTTCAATTAGTGTGCCTTCTGATGCACCATTAAAAGTTGCTTTTGAACTGTCACTTACCATAAATTATGTAGTATGTTATCTAAGACGTTACAGTTGGTCATCATTTATGAAATATCCACATTGTCATGTTTTTGGCGTGATGCTCTGGGCTAGATTCTTCTTTCGGTCAAAGTGTTATTGGGTTTTTTCATTACGGCGTTTTGAAATGTTTGGTGGTGTGACACCCCCTTGTCTTTGAAAGAACGTTATGTTGTTGGTCCTGCGCCTGATCTTTTCCCGGACGTCTAAGATTGTCAGCTCATCAGACTATATAAGAATGAAGGCAGAGAGATACTGCGAACTTGACTAATTTGGGCATTGAGGTTGACCGTCGGCATCATGGCCAAAATCCGAGAATATTATCAGCCCATAACTTTTATGTCTCACTGTAAAATGTCATACGATGGGAACCAAGACCGACGGCCCTCCTGATATTGAGTGTCACCACCGCCGATACACATCTGCAATAATAAAAATAACAAAAAAAAAACAACTTTATTCTCTCGGGTTCGCTGCCCCACGAGCCATCCCTATGAGAAAATCCCAATGATCCCATCGGATCGATAAGATGATATCTCATGATAAGTGGGCGAGCTACTTATCACCGAGGTGCGACTAACTGTAAGCAGGCCGTAAGGATTACACATTGATCGTATGATCCGATTACATATGAGATGCATTTATTGAATTACTAACTGTAAGCCTAGGTCCGGTTCGGTAAGACAGAAGTAAACTAACACTAAAGTAAAGGGCATATAATAATTCCATACTGACGGATAATGTGCCGAAAACACATTATTTTTATGCTTGTCTTAAACTGTAGTTTTAGTTTAGTAGTAGTTTGACGATACGGTTGAGGTAGTAGCTGAGTGATTGGCTGCACTGCAAGGCGGTTTGATTCCCGCACGGAATAAATGTTTGTATCTAGCATGCCAAGAGCTATGCACTTATCAAGAGAAGCCACGGCAGATTTCTGCAATCTTCTTCTTATCGTGTGGGCAGTAAGGTCTAACGACCCCAAACACCCTAGTGACAGAGTTTCTAAACCGCCTCAAGAGCCTCTGACATGGTTACTGATGTAATGTGATTTCTGCAATAGTTCCCAGCATGAAAGTTAACATCAGTAGCAAAAATTATATGCAAACTTGCGTACTTTTCTGCAAGGCACTTTCTACTACACAATTTAATACCATCCCGGTAAAACAGAACTGAAAATGTTTTCAGAATTTAATTAACTCAGGAAATACGTTTCAGTTTATGGCTGCCGAGAATTTCTATTATAATAAACTTTAAGATATAACCTACTAAACATCAATCATAATAAAAGCTAAAGGCCTATTGTATTGTAAGACTATGCTATAGAGCTGTAATATTATGTATCTACTAGCTTATGCCTGCGACTTTGTACGCGTTATTACGGAGTTGTATTATATTTTACGCGGAACCCTAATTTGTTTTCTAAAATATAAGTAGCTTTAGTTACTCCTTATAACATTAGCTATCTGCCAGTGAAAGTCCCTTCAAAATTGGTCTACCCGTTTCGGAGATGAGCCGAAACAAATATAAGAGACAAACAGACATCAATTTTAAAATTTGTTTTTTTTTCGTGTGCTGTACCTACATCCATATATATTTGGTTTATTTTGACATAACAAACAGACAATTCAATTTGGATTGTAGTCAAAAGTTTCTACTCGGATATCCAAGCTACGAGTACCCACGACAACGAACATACTGTACTATGTCTTTCCATTTCCAAACCATTCAATTCTTCGTCGTTCGAGTCACCAATAAGTTCAACTCCAGACAGCACTTTACCGTAATCGTCTTCAACGTTTTTGGGAATACGGTTTAACGGTAAAATTCTATTAGTATCTATTGAAAATTCCCATTAGGAAATCCCATACAAGTCTGTAGAAGTTTTTATGGTGGGAACGACGCCTAAGCTTGCGTACCAGGATGTTGCAACCTAACTGTCAATATAATGACTTAGAAATTCTACAGTCAGTAATTTTATGTATGGTCCCATCAATAAATATGAAGAATGACGAGGAAGCGCGCCCATGATGGTGAGTCAGATAAGAAAGGTAGGTAGGTTTAGTGCATTGTGCAAATCAGTTATTGTGTGGTCTGTGATTGTAGTCTATGCTAATATTTTAAAGAAGTAAAGCTTGTGAGGTTGTAGAGGATAATCTCCAGGTCTTCTGAACCGATTTTGAAAATTCTTTTACCCATTGAAAGCCACGTTATTTGTGAGTGTCATAGGCTATATAACATCACGCTAAGACCCACAGGAACGTAGCAGTAACCAAAGACGTTACGGGTGAAAATATCCACGCGGACGAAGTCGCGGGCAGTTCTCTATACTAATATAGTAATAATCGTTAGTATATAATAGTTATCTACGTCATACTAATATTGCGGCAATTATGTATAACTACATAGATGGTGTGCTCACATGCCCTCAATGTGCGAGGATCTTCATAAAGAAGATTGGCTACATAAGCCACATGCGAGCACACGAACGTCAACTTCGGAGGAGTTGAAGCAATCGCCTTGGTCGAAAACGATCGGATCGCATCATCATCATCACTAATATTATAAAGAAGAAAGATTTGTTTGTTAGTTTGTATCGAATAGGCTCCGAAACTACTGGACCGATTTTAACAATTTTTCATCAATAGATAGCTACATTATTCCTGAATAACATAGGCTATATAACATCACGCTACGACCCGCAGGAGCGGAGCAGTTACCAAAGACTAACTTAAGATGGGTGAAATAAGCCACACGAAGGATGTCGCTGATAATATTAATATAGATGGCACCACTTGAGCGTAAGTGCACGATGGCGCCAATAAAAACGGTTCAACATCTCTAGTGATAAGTACGCTAAGTTATAATAACGTGTTAAGTTTATAAGGTAGCTTCATATTCACAGTTAACCGTTTAACACCATTATAACTGTGTGCTGTGTGTTTTTGTTCGTAATCTCAAGAACAGATTGTGCTCTCGTGAGGCTGTTTCAATTTTCTTTTATGATTCAGCATTTACGATGTCTTATGTATGATACTATAGAGGTGGAGGGATTTATTCAATACTAGCTTTTGCCCGCGACGTAGTCCGCAAAAATGACGATTATATTTTAAATTCATCATGATTCGATATTATCAGAACGTTGTTGTTTCCCTCAGGAACAGTGTTTTTTTTTTTGTGATGAAAGGGACGCTGTTTCTTTTCTGTACACCTGATTAACAAAGTATAGTTATGCAAAATTTTAGGATGATTTAAGTGAAGGAGGGTGATGTGAAGTGGTTTAGGCATGAAAAGATAGCATATACACAAACTAAAATTCGCATTCGCATTCAACTATTGAAATACTTAATGGTGTTCGTCTATTGAACGATTAATAATTAAAATATTAATATGTCAGACTTCTTGGCTTCTGAGTATCCGTAATGACTAGATATCACAGATCTACGAATGACAGCCGGGACCAACAGCTTTAAATGCTTTCCGGCGCGGGGGTGTACAAGCTCCAATGCTAGCTTTATTTCCCGACTTCGGCGGAGTCAAAAAGAGACTTTTTAATAGTATAGTCATGTATTTGGAGAAGTCAGACAACCAGTTTATCCAAGGGGTATCGTGTTGCCCAGTTACTGGGTTGTGGAGGTCAGATAGGCAGTCGCTCCATGTAGAACACTGGAATTCAGCTGCATCCGGTTAGACTGGAACCCGACCCCAACATAGTTGGGAAAAGGTTAAGCAGATGATGAGTCATGTATTTGGAGTTTCGGTCACTATCAACAACTAAACTACAAATACTAATACCGAACACTTAAAGTTAAAACAAGCCTACTTGACATTTCTACAAGTTAACGGTCCTCTCGTAAGTTATGTTCACAGTTAAGCGATGGATTTATTAACTTAACGCCCACTTGCGTTGGTTAGGTGTAGGGCTGTCATCTGTCTGGGTTTCACCGGATTTGGCCTACTTTAGGACATCCGGGATGCGTCCGGATACCCAGATCAAAAATGTCCGAAAGAAACCCAGACAATTTTTGTGTCAGGGGAAACCTGATTCATAGAAAGATAAGCAATAAATTGATATTATAAAAATATGAAAATGTAAACGAGATTTTTTCTGAAATCCGGTAAAAATCTTAATTTTTACTCAAATGCGCGGAGATTTTTACATAAATTCGAATTCATTTAGGGTAGTTTAGCCGGTTTGCCGGCCACCTCTGGTTTTCGGCCAGTACGTTGTTATATTAATATAATAAGGACACTTTAACCTACCCATTTAAAAAAACAACGCCTACTTAATGTATTGGTATAAACCCTACAACTTTTGAATTTTGTAGAATTTTAATGATCCAACTGTGTCGTCTGTGACCCTCCGAAAGTCTTACGGTGCACGCGTGTGTCGAAATTAGTGAAAAAAATAGTGCGCGCATAATTTTTGCAAGCTAAGTTACAAAGTTGTTTATCGGTTTTATAAACATAATTATTGTTCTGTGCACGGGAGATAAGTTTAATTAGTGTTATTTTAATTAAAATGGAAGAAAGATAATGTTATTTACATTTAAATTTGATGGCCGGTAAACTAGATAATGATTTGGGGGACTATTTACTTCTCGGCCGGCCGGCCGAAAACTAGAAGAAGACCGTTTATATTTAATTGATTCTTTTGATTATTAAATAAGGAATTCTTTAAAAAAAAATGCTTTATACACAAAGTAGAACCGCTTTTCATTTGTGTAGTCAGATGTCGGCCGCATGTTTTGAGCTAATTATGTGGTAATAACACTTAATAGTAATTGAATATTTGACGGCCGAAAATTAGAATTTTAATATTTACCTTTCGGCCTAAGCTAATCGATAGGGTCGAAAACTAATAATTTACTAACTGATTCTCGGCCAATAAAAGCTAACGATAATAAATCAACTAACTGAATCGAAATCATCACTCACACGAACAATACAGACATAAAGGGACTTCCTCAAAATTTATCTTATTAGCTAGTTAGAAAATTAAGCAAGTTGATCAACGGCCGGAAACTAATTAATTTAAATTTGTTTTTCGGCCGTGTTTGAAGGGATGGTCGAAAATCAGTTTAAAAAATCGTATTTTCGGCCAGTCAAAAAGCAGATTTTTTCCATAATCTCAATTATTTTTGCTATGCCATATTATCCTTTTTCCTTTTTGACCAATGTTCCTACTATTATGTTTAAAATGTTTCTATATGTTTAATTTTTAATTAAAATCGTTGATTCATACGTATTTTTTGCTTTTAATCCATTATAGAACCTACTAGTTAGCAAATATAGATCATTTTTCAAATAGCAGATTAGTGGCCGAGAACTAGCAAAATAATGGCCGGAAACTGAAACAGGTGGCCGAAAACCGGTGAAATCGCTATTTTCAGACATTTTAATTTTCAGTAATTTTAATTTAACGCTGTCGAGTAAAAGGTCTACAAATATCAAAACTACATTATATTTCGAGTTCAAAAATATTTAAGAAACTAGTCTGCGACTTTAATGTCATGGAGAAAAATCGTCACAAAGTCACACGTTCGCTTAAGTGGCCGAAAACCGGCTAAGTTACCCTATTCAGATTTACAAAATATTAAATTTAATACAATTTTGCATAAATATAAGTTATATTTCTAAGATTTACGTGCCTGAAATAGGTAGTCCTGTGTCTCAAACAAAAAAAAAACAAAACAAACAAACAAAACAAACAAATAAAACAAAACTGCCCCACACTAAGAATCTTTTGTATCGTGGGTGCGTTTACAAACATATCAACTTACATACACAAACAACCAGACCCAGAACCACTATCTGTAGGCCATACCAATATTTGTTCCGTTCGGGAATTGAACCCGCGACACGCAGCGCAGCTGATCGCTCAGCCACTGCGCCAACTGTGCGTCAGTTGTCGTCTGTCGTTTGCATGATGGTAGCCCTACTTAAGTTGGAACTAAGCAAGAAACGGGCCCATTGATTTGAAAGTCATATTATCTGGACTAGGTACTTATACATTTCCTCTTTAGGGGGTAAAGGTGCTCATGCAATTAAACAATTAATTTTTTTATATGGAATTTATGGAATTCTAGCTTCTGCCTCCGACTTCACCCGTGTCAAAGTTATATAATTAGTATAGAGTAGTATAGTGATTTAGTAAGTATGAATACTATTACCATACCTATTAGAGTCAATTCCTATATAAGAAAAAATACATTATTATAAGTATCGTGTACTGTCAATGTTTGTTGTACCTACATGCTGTTGGTATACTTGATTGAATAAATAAATAAATAAAACAACCAATTTTACAACACTATGCAATATTGTAACATTACGTTAGGAAAAGATTTATTGTAATCGGATCAGTAGTTCTTCAGATAATCTCTAACAAACCAACACATAATTTTACTTCTTTATAATTTTAGTTTAGATAAAGATCACAAATACTTTTTGTTTACAATTTCAAAGCCATGTGGGCTTATTATGTGGGTATGTGTTTCTTATAGGAGTCCGTAAATAGGTCAGTAATATCATCGCCTCTTTAGCTCAGTGGTAGAGCACTGGTCTCGTAAACCAGGGGTCGTGAGTTCAATTCTCACAGGAGGCATTCAAAAGTAACATTTTCTTGTTTTAAGTATGATGTTTAAACTTTTGTGTTCTTATAAATATGTAGATATTGAAATTAAGTGTCAATGACAAAAAAAATTCGGAGCAAAAAGGATATCTATCATTATGTTCTTCCAAACGAAAGAGGGCTCTAAAATCTATAAAAACTATGTATTTAAAAAAAAGATAATGCAGTTATAATATCTTCATCTTAATCAAATAAAATTTATAGAATATCGTTTTTTTTTTAATAAATTTACGTATGTAATGCATAACTATTGTTATTACATATTTATTTTCATTTCTATAATAATAAAAACTATACTATAACTTTATTAGTCTACTTGGGGAACGACATAATCAGAATTTTAAATATACCATCACGCCTTTATTCCCCGAAGGGTTAGGCAGAGGTGTACCAATGTACACCCACAGTTCGCCGGTATATTTAGGTCCCATGTAATAGGGGGCGAGCCTATTGCCATTAACCGGGCACAAATCCAAACTCCGAGCTGCTACTGAGAATTTCATAGTTTTTTTTTTAAATATAACCGATATTTTCGCCAAAAAGCTAGTAGGTATAATTTACATCAGCTCACATACACACACCATCAGCAAACATATTCATCGCTCCGTGCATTTTCTTACAAAGTACTAAATCAAATAAACTAACATCATACCAAGTCATAATAAAGTAATTAAAATACTGTTAATTCTCGTATTTTCTCAAGCAAAGTAAAGAGTTACGTTGTGGGAAATTATAGCTACAAAAACTTGTAACAGGAATACATCTCTCAAAACTTCAGCCGAGCGAAACCGAACAACTTTAATGGTGTTATTATCACAATGTACACTTTATTCTTACTTGGTTTTGTTACTCGTTAGCTTAATGGTCCTAGGGGTCTTGGGTTCGATGCCCAGGTTGAGCAGTGTTGTTGGGTTTTTTAAATGAAATTCTCTGTAGCTCGGAGTTAGGATTTGTGCCCAGTTAATGGCTATAAGCTCGCCTCCTATTACATGGGACTTAAAAACATACCGACGAACTGTGGTAACATTGGTAACATCTCTGCCTAACCCTTCGGGGAATACAGGCGTGATGGTATGTTTATGGCAATGTAAAGTTTATTTAAGGGTTACGCGCTTTTGGCGCCATTCACCATCTCTTAAAACAGTACCATTTTAATATTACTATGTAATTTCAGTAGTTGGATTTTCAACTCTTGGCGCTGAGCCGAGCGTTGAAAATCCAACAGTGTGCATGGCAACGTAAAAATGTTTTAAATCATGATTGATGAAGCAACAAGTATATTGCAACCAGGAATCTGTAAAAACCAAATTAGAAAGGAGTTTCCTTGGAGTTTCTTACTCTTTTTCTACCTACAGGCCTACCTACGTTTTTAGCGTCAGCTTTCTTATTAATTGACTGACTCCTTGACAATTCAAAAAGTGCCTGTAAATGGTCTTTTTTTTTTTATTAACCTGTATTATCCCACTGCTGGGCAAAGGTTTCCCCCATTGCCTTTCTCTCATTCCTATGCGTTGCCTTCTCTGGCCAACCTCTCATAAACGAGTCTAATTCATCACGCTAGCGTTTCCTAGATCTGGTCTAATTGAAATAAATGATTTGACCCTGACTTTTGACTACGTTTTTTGCACTTTATAGCTCAGTATTAGGTATGGTCGGTATGGTAATGAAAATATTGCTGCGGTAATAAGAAATATGATTGTATTCACAGAATTATAATCATCAATATACCTCTCTCAATTCATTCTCTCAAAATTGGCCACAAACGTTATCTTATAAATAGGCATTTGTAAATATTTCTGTTGTTTTTTTTTCACAATTTTATCAATATAGTAAGTTTTACTAAACGTATTATTATTTAAAAATGCTTTCTTTTATTACAGGTACAAAATGCGGACTCAAGTATTCTTAGGTTTCCTCATGTGGGCGTGTGCCCAAGCCCTGGACAGCGGAGATAACAAATTCATGAAGGATTACGCCATGTTAAAGGTAAAATATACAACACAATTAATCAAAAAACTGAAAAATAAATTTAAAAAAAAAGCAAAAAGAGTTCGCAGTCGGTAGGATTCGAACCTACGCTCCCAGAGGGAATCTGATTTCTAGTCAGACGCCTTAACCGCTCGGCCACGACTGCTTCTGATGGTCCAACGAATTTAACCGTCATAGTCAATAAATGAATCATTATTCTTTTCTACTACTAAAATATTAATTATTTTTTTTTATCAGCACTTCTTTTTGTTTCGAAATATTTTTCAAATTATTTTGTTTCAAATGCTTGATTGAAACTTCCAAGTATCTACATAATTAAAAGTTGTATAGCAAAATATTTGACTATTTGTACAATACAGATAACACCATACACATATTTATATTTTTTTATTTTTATTTTTTTATTGTTACAGATCTACGAAAGCTGTTTCGGCACGCAACTTTTGAAACAAATCACCAAAGAGTTAAAAGATGCTTACGAAAAGTGCTCAACAGCGCCACCTATGAAGGAACCGTTGAACTCGCACATACCGCCACTGTTCCTCAGCAAACTACCGCCAGGTTTCGCAATGGACCCGAACTCGCAAACTATCACAAAGCCGCTAGATGGCGCTGCTCACAATAAAGACGATGAAGTAAATGTACAAGATCAAGGACAACAACCACAAAAACAAACGATGGGAGGTGTTTTAACATTCAGGCCACACGGAATAAATGTAAGTAATTTAAAAAAACAAAATTTCAGCAAATAAAAATACAAAAAGAGAACCGATGCCTCCTGTGAGGATTGAACTCACGACCCCTGGTTTACGAGACCAGTGCTCTACCACTGAGCTAAAGAGGCGATGATGAAGGTCGCGAAATTTTGCATCACTAACCGGAATGCCGTATATGAACAATGTTTTTTTGTTTATATATGTAGGCTGTTATCAATAATGATCTAATAGGTAACACCTATTAGATTATTATTGATAACAGCTTAGGAAATGATAACTTAACCAAACTTTATTTTTTACATTAAAAAATTAAAATATATTTAAATCAGTTAAATTATTATAATGTCTTTACAATTTTTTGACATTATTGTATATATTGTAATTTGATTTTAAAAAAATACTTAGAGACCATTTTCGTACGGTGTGTAAGTACTTCCATTCTAGTTTTATTAGTAAGACCTAGTCATAATAGATAAGTACCTACCTACCAAGAGATATTATTTTATATATCTTATCGCTTACGGGCTGATAACACACCTACATAAATAATAAACTACTTACTTTAAGTATAGTAAGTAGGTAGGTTATAGATTATTTTAAAAACTCATATGAGAGTTGGAGTAGCAAATATTTTTTTCAAGGGCGTCCAGGGTAAAATCTCAGTTTCTTACAAATGTTTAGAGTTTTCGAATTTTTTGGTCGGGGAACATCAATTTAGGAGATGGCAGTCCATATAAAGCCTAAAATATTTTCATCATAAATGATTACATGTGTATAAGATTAGGTGTAAAAGTAACAGTGTCAATCGATTTTAATTTCTATTGTAAACTCCACAGGGTCCATTCCCGCAGCCTCAGGCGGCGATCCCCCCGTACGTGATCCCCGCGCAGTTCCGCCCCTACAGCGCTAACCCTTACTATCAGATGCCATACAGCGCGCCGGTGTTCTACCCACCGAATATGCCCTACAACCCCTACTTCGCCCAACAACAGTACCAGCAATCCTTCTATCAACAACAACAACAACAGCAGCCGTTCTTTGCGAGTAATCGGATGTCGGTAAGTTGATATGTTTTTTTCTATATAGTTTTTTTTTTGTAGTTTAGTAATAGAACACCATCACGCCTGTATTCCCCGAAGGGTTAGGCAGAGGTGTACCAATGTACACCCACAGTTCGCCGGTATATTTAGGTCCTATGTAATAGGGGGCGAGCCTATTGCCATTAACCGGGCACAAATCCAAACTCCGAGCTGCTACTGAGAATTTTATAGAAAAAACCAATAACACTTTTTGCTCGACCTGGGAATCGAACCCGTAGCAGTCGTGCTTAAGACCACTAAGCCAACGAGGCAGTAATAGAACACGTTTTTATTAATTGTTTGATACTTTTTTATGTTTCATTTTTTGCATTCTGGAGTTGTAATCACAACGGTTTAGTTCGTAGCTAATATAAAATGGGGTCAGTAACCCACGGCGGCGGCGAATGCCCATAAAATAAGTTTCAAAGTAGACATCTTTCGTAACTTTATTTTTTATTACTAAACCCTGACAAAATAAAAAATATATTTTTATGAGAACTGATTTAAGTTTACTTAGTCAACTTAACGCACTGTTATAAAGCTTTTCCTTTATTATATGTATTATAGTAGGTGATAACATTAGGACATTTTACAAGTTTTTACTATATCAAGATATACAAAGTTTAGAGCAGTTTCGCATCGTCATAATCATAGTCATTTATTTGTATTTTTATTTGTAAAACATAGGTAAGCAAAAAATACATATCTTATAGCTAGGTTTATAAGTCCGCTCCACAAATAAATATATAATATACCATCACGCCTCTATTCCCCGAAGGGTTAGGCAGAGGTGTACCAATGTATCCCCACAGTTCGCCGGTGTATTTAAGTCCCATGTAATAGGGGGCGAGCCTATTGCCATTAAATAAAGTTATCTTCACTCATCATCGTCTTCCAGCGCCACCTCGGCCTCCGCGCTCGGCTGGGGATCAACGCGCGCGCCCAAGCCGGCCAGAACGTGACCTGCGTGATGCAGGAGCTGGGCTACATCGACAGCAACATGGAGCCCAACTACGACCAGATCACGCAGAGGATCAACAACCTACCGGTGTCCAGCGAGCTGAAGACTGACATACAAGATGGTTTGAACTTCTGTCAGAAATTCTCGGTAAGAGTTTTATTTTAGACATAACATACCATCACAATTCACACCTGTATTCCTCGAAGGGTAAGCCTGAGGTGTACCAATGTACACCCACAGTTTGCCGGTACTATTGGCGAGCCTAGTGCCATTAACCGGGCACAAATCCTGACTCCCGCCTGATGTTAAGTGGTCACCGCTGCCTACAGACATCTGCAATACCAGAAGCCTTGCAAAAGCGTTGCCATCCCGGTGAAAAAGTTCAAATGTCTCTTGTGACTATAATAACACCAGCATCCAAACCCTTTAAACCGGAACCCAGCAACGCTACTTTGAGGCAGAAAAAGTTATGGTGGTAGTACTTCCCCGGACGAGCTCCTTCACAAAGAGCTCTACTACTACTAACGACGTAAGACCAGCGTGCCTATTCTGTATAACTTTCACGCGAGATTGAGGTGAACTGTAATATCACCAAATCACATCTGAAAGCAATGGATAATGAATTCAGCTCACCCGTAATAAGGTGTATTTTAATAAACCCATTTGTTTCAGCAATGCGTGCCAGAGGACAAGCGTGACATCGTGCCGCGTCCACAGGAACAGATCAGAGCTATCTTCTTCTTCCGTTGCTATAAGGTACCTAAATAGCAATGCAATATGGACCTTATGTACTATACAATAAGGTATAGGAACGAAAGCGTGTTGAAGTTCGCCGCGCTGTGTAGCCAGTCGCATCTTGGCTTTTACCTCATCGTGTAAGACCTAATAAGTTAAACTCTTAACTTTAGTTGCTAGTAGCACATTACTACCTTACCTCAATGTAAGTTCTCGTAGAAGTTGACTTATAATTCTCGGCGCTTCTTCCACTCACACATACACGTACCATCATGCCTGTATTTTCCGAACGGTTAAGCAGAGGTGTACCAAAGTACACCCATAGGTCGCCGGTATATTTAGGTCCAAATAGGGCGAGCCCATTGCCATTAACCGGGCACAAATCCTAATTCCGAGCTGCTACCGAGAATTTTATAGAAAAACTCAAAAAACACTTCCCACATACTACATACACTTTCTACTTCTTTTCTTTACTTCTTTCAGGGGGTGAAAATACTCTTAAATAAGAGACCAACTCAGAAACTCGTTCTTATATTTTGTTTGTTCAGAAGAAGTGTGAAAATACATTTTTTGTTTAATTTCCCAGCACAAGAAACTGGAGGCCTGCATCATGAAGGACATCAATGAGCACTTCAACAAGGAGTACATGTTCGATTCTGACACAGATTTCGCGTAAGTATTCTTAATGGCTTACTAAGACATATTAGATATAAACATACCATATTTTGACGCAGTGACTGAGGGATTAGTTGTTGCGCTGAGTGTTGCGCGTTCGATTCCCACAGGGAACAAATAAGTATTTGTTTGACCTACAGAGTTGTTTCGGGTCTGGCTGTTTGAGTATAGTACGTTTTACGCGTTTGTAAATGCACCCACGTTGCAGGAGAAATTCATCAGAAGAAGTGCGCAGGTTGTGCAGTTATCACGCAGACATTAAAAAAATATTACCGAAGTAGTACAATTATGATTATTTGTGTATAAAGCAAATAGCTTGTTTGTCTGTACATGTAACAGACAAAAATACCTAACATATATCTAGACACGCTGCAGCGTGTCAGCCAAGTTCCAGCTAACAGAACTGGCGAGCAGCAATGTATGTTACACGAACCACTTGGAGCCACTTTTGACTCATTACTCAAAAACTATTTCACATAAACACATCTAATTTGGTTTCTTCTATCCCCAGCCTCTCCCGGTCAGCTCGCTCCATCCGCGATGTGCCCCTCCGAGACCCCAGCATCGAGGCCCTGGAAGAAATGGAAGTCTACCTGTACGACTACCTCAGCGGAGGAGGCGGCTTCGACTTCGACTTATACATTTAAGACTGAGCTTTAGTATGTAGTCTAGTTCAGTCATTCTTAGTCGTATTTAGGGTATACTGACGTCATTTGTTAGGGTAAGATTCTTAGATCGTAAGGTAATGAATTTTTTTAGGAGTTTGCGTTTTTTATTCACGGCTAGTATGAGCTTTGCTAGGAACCTGTTTTTTTTTGTAATTTAATTAAAAACATAGATATACGTAATGTATGCGTGTCTTTAAATCGATTGATTTTAGAAAAACTTGAAAAATGCGTTTACTGACAAACTAATGCTCATTTTTAATTTACGTTTGACGTCTGAAATAAAGAGCGCATTTTATCTGAATTCAAATTAATGTAAGTACTTTAGAAACGAGTACTTACTTACTTTGAATTAGGTTTAATCACAATTAAATTTCAAATGAAACGGTGCTCAAAAATGCTCATAGAATAGGTATCTATTTATTTTTCTTTTTTTATTTACTCATAAAATAAGTTATTTATTAAGGTTGAAAAAAATGCTCAAAATAAGGTTGCCCCTATACGTACTTAGTATCTACTTCTTCATAAATACGTACCTAATCGTTTGATAGACCAAACGATTTTTAAACAACTGTCACTTTTCAAAAAAAGAAAAGAAGTAAGTAATTTAAGCCCGGACCACACTTTCGGTATTATTTTATGTTTATTTAGTTAAATATTCGCCATCGAATGCATTTAATATTTAATAATAAAATAAGGTTCTATTAGTTTTTAAATATATTTTCTGGCGTAGGGGAACACTGGGATGTTTGCTACTGACATAATATTTAACAAAATTAATAATTTGAATTTCATTGAGAAGTCGAATAAAGTACACAGCAAAATTACATAACATTTACAAAAAATAGAAAGCAAAAATAAGGATTGTATTAATTACTAAGATACATTTTTTTATTGAAATATTACCGATAAAGTAACGTTATCTGTCTGTCTGTCATGCTTTCACGACTAAATCACTGAACCGATTTAGATGAAATTTGGTACAGGGTTTTCAGCCCCCAGAAAGGTCATAAGCTACTTTTTATTCCGCAACTTCACCTAAAATTTACAAGGACGAAGTCGCGGGAAAAAGCTTGTCTATCTATGTATAAAAGGTACTATTATTCCTTTGAATATTCACCTCTATAAGCAAATAACTAATGTGTGTTCCGAACATAGACACAAAGCAGTAATTAAGACGGTATTTATTCAGTTTATGTATCCTTATAACACGCATTAGCCGAATATCTGTGTGTAATGATATTATGTGGATGGCAAACTAAGGGTTCTTGTCAATTAGGCTCGCTAGCTCGAGCCTTTTGGATGACGACTGTTTTAGGTTATAGGGTAAAAGGAGCAGTTGATGCCCTTTTGTATTTAAAATAAAATCATTTTTTTTGCAACTTTTTTTTTTGTTTTAATTGAATGTTTTTGTTTTTTTGGTGATTGAAAATAGAAATATGTTGCGATTTTGTTTTTATTTTTTATCCTTTGAGTTTTTATTTTTTTGCCAATTATTTTAACTATATGCATTTACTAGTTTTAAAGTATAGTGTTAAGTTATTTAGAGATAAAGAATGTAAAATTAAAATGCCAACTGATTGAAATAAATAAAGCGACAAAGGGGTTTTTTATTTCGTTTCCTATTTCAATCTTTCCTAATAAACACTAAATAACATGTAAAAGGCATTTCTAGATTTAATTGTTTAGGTACCTACTTGAAAAATACGTAGCGTTATAATTTTTTTTACGCATAAAAAATCATTTTTTTCGACCCCATTGCCAAAGCATTACCAAGACATCAAATACAAATACGGTGACATATCAAACGAGCTGTCATCTATTTTTTCCGCATTTTGACACAGACACGGCCAGTTATGAACTGGCTGACAAAAAGCATTATTGTATAAATATTATATGTACCAACGGAAAGGGCACGCGTGCCAAAGTACAAAGGGCATCTAAAGGTGACTGTCCATCAAATATCGAATAGACATGCACAATCATTTTCTTGTCAGCAGTGCGTCAAATTTTGTAAAATTGGCCTTTAATTTTTAATTCTTCGACTGTTATTGATTTTTTTGTTGGGGATAAAGAGCTGTGTTATGTATGTAGAATTACATGTTTTTATATTTGTATGAAAAAGATGTTAACTTCTATTTAGCTGTTTGTCTGCCTGGGGTAGGTATTTTAGCGACCGCCTCACATACACAAGGTTGTAGGTTCGCAACCGGGCACGGGCAAGTATCAATGTAGACTTTTTCTAATTCATAATATGTACTTTCTAAACTTACACACCCTGACATCGGTAACCATGTGAGAGGTCAATTAGGTGGCTTAAAACTCTGACACTGGAATGTGTAGGGTCGTAAAACCTTACTGCCCACACGGTAAAGAAGAAGATAAGCAGTGATTTTTAACAAAAGTCCTTTTTTAGAAATAATTTTTGCTCAAATTTTCTTAGTTTGATGGACATATTGCGCATTTAACCGCTATGTTATGTGTATTTTTACAGCCCGTCAAATATAAATGTCAGACAAAGAATTGTAATAATGTAATAATAGATTTATATTATAGTTTCAAACCGACCAATGACCCTTCTACTAGCTAGCACTTAAACGTTCATACAAACACATCACAATCATTTTATTTGATATCACACAGGTAAAAGACACATAACATGCACATTTTTGACAGATGTCATACACAAAAATTACATACACACGAAAAAGAAAAAAAAACGCATCTGTTTGTGAAATCTATAACCCTTTTGTGGCAACCATTGGTTTCGGAGAAAGGTCCGAGAATTCAAACTAATATTTTTTTGCCAATATCTCTAGATGGGTGTAAAAAAGTAGCATTATATTTGGCCGTGAACGGATTTTTGTACAAAACTTTCACCGGGCGGCCATTATTGAAGAGCTCAATTTTTCTCTATGAAAAAAATCTTACCTGTCATTTGAAAGAGGTTGGTGGGAATATGGAGCAAGAGTACATTTTGAAACCGGTTCAGTACGATTCGAACTCGCAAAATATGAAGGGTTCTGTACCACAGTATGAGATTTTGCAAAAATAATACCTTTAAAAACACATTTTCTATGCAGAAACTGCCTTTAAAATTTTATTTTTCTTAATTTTTGTTATAGTGGCAATAGAAATACACACTGTGAAAATTTCAACTCTCCACCTATTACGGTTTATGAGATATAGCCCGCTGACTAACAGACAAACGGACGTATAGAGGAGGCTTAGTAACAGGGTCCTGTTTGCGCCCCCTTTGTACGGATCCCTAAAAACTATGGGACAATAATGGTTCTCATGAGTCATGTATTTTTGCGAAAACTTGAGTTGCTGGATTATTTATTTGAGAAATGAATATGTTTTAGTTACATGTATTTTCAGTAATAATATGTTTAATTACAAAACAATTATCCTCATATTTATAGCTATTAATACTTACCTAAAATCTGGTTGTTTTGCTCGTTGCTTATAAAATCCATACTCCATACTAATGTTATAAATGCGAAAGTTACTGTCTGTCTGTTACCCATTCACGACTAAACCGCTGGACCGATTTTGATGAAATTTTGCATAGAGATGGAAGACTTTGGAAAAGGATCTAGAAAAATAAAACCATGAAACTTTACAATTAGGTACCTACTTGATAAAAAAAATACCTAAAAATCTAGCGTTTTTGAAAAATTTGCTGCCCAAAGTCACTATAACATGCAAAATTGGCATGCAATAAAGTCGCGGGCCAAAACTAGCTAAAAATAAGTAGCATTTATTATATTATATAATAAGTACCTACTATTTTGTCATATTAATTTATATCATATCATATTAATATTAGGTACTCATGCATATATTTTGTAACAAATTAATTTAATATAGATCAATTCTAAAAATAAATCTTTTGAATAGGTAGCATAGGATACCTCATTTATCCTCCTACCTTAAATTTAAACATATAGGTATTGTAGATATGTAACATGTAATAATGCCTAAGCGTGTCCCCACACAACCGATTAACGGCCGATTCTGGATCGTTTCTTCTCGCCGACGAAGAAATCTGTCTAAAATCGGCACGATAATCGGGCTCTCTCATGCATGAGGCAACCTCGTGGTCCGATACCTGGCAAGTACTTACTACAGATGTGACTTTTCAATTCATGTGTATCTACTTTCGAAGTTTATTTTGGGTATCACTAGCAAAGAAAGACATCGGGACTTGTAAGTAATTAATATAAGTCTGTAATCGCCAATCCGCCTTGAGCAAGCGTGGTGATCAATGCTTACCTATGCTTTCTCCGAATGAGAAGAGGCCTTTGACCTACAATGGGACAGTAATAGGATGGTGTTAATCTCTGAAATGGCTCGACCGATTTGACGGAACTTTTACTCGCGGATAGCTAATATTATAAGAAATAACTTAGGCTACTTTTATTTAAGAAAGTTAGGTATATAACTGTAAATAAGTACTTCTACTTTGACATTGCTTTTTACACTACTTGTAATGCAAATTTTATTGCAGCTTCCAACATAATCTTCTTAAACGAGTCGACAGCAAAAACAATAGCGAAAACTGATTTATTACGGTATTAGCGTCCCTTCACACCCTTGACGGTTACTTTCTTCAAAAGACGCACTATTTTAAAACCATTTGTTTACCGAAAATAGAGCAATATTTTATAGAAATACGAGAAAGCTGTTATGATTGTAAAGAGTTGGAGATAATATCTCGGAATAATAGGTTGGAACAGTTATGTTTCACTGGTTTTAGCGCACTAGTGTTTTATTTTTATTTATGAGCGGGATTATTTTTTCGCTGGTCGTTTTAGGTCGATTTGGAATTACCGCTTTACAGGGCGGTTGTTAAAATTAATAATTACTTTTTTAAGTATTTTTTTAAATCCGTGTAACAGATAGATATATAATATACATTATATCTGCTAGTGCTACAATTTCGTATTTTTTAACTTAGTTAGATGTTTTTTTTCTTACGTACTTACTTATCGTAAAATATTGAGAATTCTATTTCATTTGTCAAAAACATACATATGTTCTGGCGCAGATGTGTTCGCAAATAAACACTTATTTTGTTAACAAAGCCATTTAGAAAGTACATACACTCAACCCGTCCGTGAAACGCACCTTTACCAATAGGGTAAAAGTGGATAATTGTCAGTATTTCAATATTAACAAAAGTAGGTATCTTCGGATTCATTGAAACACGGACAGAGATTGAGACTTATTTTAAAAGAACTACGGATTTTTTTTAAATTATACCTTATAATTAGAAAAGGAAAAAAAATCTGTTCAATTTATTACATAAAAAACCTGAACAACATTTTATGGCAGCTCTAAAGAATGAGGTATTCCTCGAATATTAAATAAAGAATACACCGATGATAATTAATATTAAAAATAAAAGCAGCGACAAGCTATAAAATTCACAGAAAGTTTTATTTGCACATTAAAATTGGCCTTCCTCTTGTAGTAACTGGTGCATTTACCCTTCGACAAAATATAGAACACCTTTCCAGGTAAACAAATAGTGAAAGATTTTTGTCAAATAATCGCCTGCGCAAGTGTTATGTCAGACTACAATGAAATATTCGCAAAAAATTAGAAAGATGGCAAGGATTGATGTAAACGGGGTTTTAGGCCAGTGGTTCTTATGGATGATTCAATGATCAATGCGAGAACTTACATACATCCGTAGATCCGCAAGGTGCTCACTTAAATTGTAAAAAAAAAATCTTAAGATGTTTTTTCTAATATCTGAGTATGACAATAAATTGGGACCCTATTCTAAAATATTACTTAAAATCGAAATGGCAAAAACAATTGACGAACAAAAATTGATGGATGTTCAATTGTCTTAAATGTTATTATGCTTAGGTATTAAATATAATACTTAAAACACTTTTTTTACATATACAGAAGGTACCTTTCACAATTAAATGTTACAGATTATAGTTGAATCATTGTACATTCTGCCCGAAACGAAATTTTTAAATCCAATTCTTAACTATGTATTATGAAATTATCACTTATAACTTGAATCAATTATTAATTTTGAATGAGGCTTTTTAAATATTCTTAAGGGTTACTCTTTAGATACTTCCCGCGACTTTAGCTTCGGTCTCTTTAGCTGTAATTAGTACTTAATTTTTTTTTTAATTTTCTATAGAAAGCAAAACAATTAAAAATGAACCTACAAACTTCGATCTAAGACGCTTTTTAATGAAAAATCAAACATCAAACCAACACAACTCATTAACACACTTCCTAAATACTATCAACCGCCAAACCCACAAGTCTACGATTCTCGAAGTGCGAACAACATCCTATACGGAACTACAAGAGTGTGAAACAGTGTCGCAAAAACTTCTCAAGTGTCCACGTGCTACGGGGTCCCACGGGTGCTGCACTGCCGATGTTAGGCATTTCCTGAGGACCAGCACTAATTAGGACGGTTCACGACATTTGTACGTAATGAATGGGAATAGTGATCAATGATCAGCCATCTGGGGTTGAGGGCAGATGGACGCTGTAAAGTACGTAGGGTGGTTGGGAATTTTAATTAGGGTATTGGTAAGTTTGGTTTTATTACCAGTTCTGTTTTGCACTTCCAACGGTCATGTTGTACAAAAGAGTATCTAAGTAGCAGTCTTCGTTAGAGGAAGCCTTGACCCGAGCATATGAGCATCTGCAAAGCATATGATAAAAGTCCATGAAGACTTCTTTTTCTTCCTTTCGAATCGATAGTTTAAAAGAATATTTTTATTTTTGTAGGTACTTGGCCCCAGTATGTGGCCATGTTTATCGCGGCATCAGTCTATGAAGACTTTTTCTTCTTCTTAGCGTTTCAATGAAAAACTATTATAATGGTATTAAATTATTGTGGGCCAGAATTTGGCTACTTTACTACTTTTTACATATTGAGATTGATAACCGATATAAAATTAAACAAAAAAATGTTAGGTTGAGGTTCAACCAAAATAAATAAGTTGCATCTATGATATCAAAAACGCTGTAATACCAAAAAAAGGAAAAAAAATATCACAATAATATACTAAGATTTCCGCAAACCCACATAGCGCATGCGTTCTCATAGGAACTCAGTTTGCAAAACTAGGAACTCCACCCAAAGTTCCTTCTCAAAAAACCGTCGATTTTTTCTCAACATCCTACCTATATATCACGTCAACTTTTAATATGAGAACTATCGGAAAGTTCCGGGGAGTCTCCCAGGGGTCAAATAAGTCACTATATCTTGGGCCACTTGGCTTATTCCCAAAACAATCGTAATATTATAGACGCAATAAGAAAAACATAAGTTCGGCGGGAATTAGTTGTCATAAATGCTAACTAAATTGATGCCAGCCTTATCTATATGGAATTGGATCTTGTTACTGTTTATGACAATATCACGTCTGCTGGACTTATTTTTTGTATTGTTTGTTTTTGCTTCTACTGTTTTTCACATACATATTCCATCACGCCTGTATTCCCCGAAGGGTTAAGGCAGAGGTGTACCAATGTACACCCACATTTCGCTAGCGCCAGTAGGTATGTGTAGGTCCCATGTAATAGGGGGGCGAGCCTGTTGCCATTTAACAGGCACAAATCCTAACTCCGAGCTGCTACTGAGAATTTCATCATAAAAACCTAATAACACCTTGCTTGACCTGGGAATCAAAGACCTCTAGCGTTGCAGTTGCGCTTAGGACCAATAGGCTAACGAGGCTGTTTTTCATTAAATAAGCAATTCCATTTTTTTTTTCTTTATAAAATAAAAAGCATTAGAAATTAAAATTGCCAGAAAATAGGGATTAAACGCTTGTGACTTTTGGGTTTTGGATGAAAATGTGAATGTATGGAAAGGGAGAAGAAGGCCAAAGAAAATATGAATGGATTGTCTATAAAACGATATACTTACCTACAAGGAGGTCCGTCTACCCCAAGAAACATGGGACAATGATACGAATATGATAATGCAATCTTACATCATCATCTTCCTTACTTAGCACACAAGTCTGGTGACCATTGGTTGCTATTTATTGTCTAGAGTGAGAAGTTTATTCACATAAAATCCCTCGGTGAAAATATATGAAGTTATCCTGGCTGACTGATAACAATTTATTGACACAATTTTTTCTTTCAATGATCTTTCCAGTGAAATGCCTATAAATAAATCACCTTAATGTGTGCGGACAAAATGTCAAGTTTTTATTTAAGTAGCTCGCCCGATTTCCTGAAATTCATAAAAAAAACAGCTCCACATTGTACCACTTTCAGAGTTTCAGCTAACTATAAAACTTTCTTACAACCAAAAAACAAACGGACATCACAGCTTCAAGATGTCCCTAACCAAACAGTTCTTAAAAAAAGAACCCAAAACATTTGAAACCCGACACTTGCCGAGTTTACCCGAGGTCGACAAAAAGGTTCATCGGCAAAGAGGCGCGGCCAAAAACTACATTTTCGATGATTTATGGTGCAAATTAACGAGTACATATCCTCATTCCTGAACGTCATTTCCTGGTAGAACGCACAGCTACTCAGCTGAACGCGGGAAAAAATAACAGCAAACATTCTTAGCGAAAGCTTTTTGCTTGTTTGTGAGATTTTTGGGCGTCTAGGTCCTCGTTTATCTTTTTGTGGTACTATTTTTTTTGTTTCTTTTCAGCAGCTTTTATACGATATTTGTTGATGCACTTGGTGTACTTATCACTGCCTAGTCTTTTCCAAGCAATTTCCCGAGGAGGACCTCGGGAAATTGCTTGCTTGCTGTGTTTGCCGCAACTGAAAATTAAAAAAAACACTAACCCATTGTTATTTTTCTGATAAATAACTATACTGGTTTTTTTTCTGAAATTCTGTAATTTAACCTCGTGTAAACAACTTATTCTGATTTAAGTTTTTGGCAATGCTGGACTCAATCATCTGCGCCAAAAATCGAGGGATGGACAGGGGTCTACCCCTCAATTTTTGGGAGATGTGGAGGGCCACATCCCCCCTGACTTCTAGACATAAACCTCTCCCAACTCGGACAATCCTACCTCCTTCTTAATCTCATCACTAAACGTTAAAACCTGTTCCCAATCTCCATCTTAATCAGTACATATCTCCGACTCAACTAATTAACAATAACAAGCGGATCGGCACGGCTACATCCGCATACCGTTCGGCTCGTGTTACTCCGCTTTTTGTACTCTGATATAAAAAGTTTGGTAAAAAGTTAGCTACATGCGGTAGATGAACAAGTGCAACCGCCCCGAGGCTTGAGGCAAAGAGTAGGTAGGAGATGCGACAGTTATTATAAAGTAGGTATTTAATACTCTTGTTAAAATAAATAGAAATTATTCTATTTTAATGGCAGTAACTGGTTTTGGAATTAACTCTCATATACTAAGGTCGTGTCTCCAAAACTAATCGTTCATTTTTAAAACTAATCAGAAACACATGTACAGCATCATTTTTAGTTAAAAAACTTAATATAATACAAAATAATTATATTACTGTATTGCAGAGCTTACAAAATGCAGTATTTGTACAAAAAAAAAATAACTTTATTTTGTACGTTTACTTTATATTAGATAACCTAAGACAGCATAAGAATTTGCAAGATGAAGTAAACCACAATTGATCAGTGAAATACAAACTACCAAGCAATTCAAAGGTTTTAAATTTAGAAACAGAATATCAAAATGCTAAAAGGCATTAAACAAACATAGGCTTTAAAAGCAGTAGTAAGAAGTACTACAAAAGTGCTACGAACTAAAGTAGCCTTAAAATTTACCATTATATTTGAGATGCCTCTCAGAGCTAAGCTACAAATAGGCATACAACAAAATACGTAGTCCATTCTATACTACACTTTCAACTCTTTGAGCAAAGTGAAGTGATTCATTAGGTGGGTCGTTCGTCTTCATTGCTTGTGTCGGAGATAGTTTACCGTTTAAATGACTATTTGAGGCGGGAACTAAAAAGTCATACGTTATCTCACTCAGCTACTGGCTTAATATGTAGAATTGTAGAAGATATACATACGGGTATGGTAAGGGTATAAAAATGTTGGTTAGTTCAATTATCAAAACGCAGCTAGTTTTAGCGCGCGATTTCATGGCGCGTGAATTTTATTACAAATCATTTTTTTGCATACGGTGTAGTCCGTAGTACTCAGAGATAATGTAGCTTTCTATTGGTAAAATAATTTTTTGAATCGGATTACAAGTTTCGGAGATTGTCACGATCAAACATCAAACTCTTCAACTTTAAAATATTAGTAATAGATGGTTGCCTGGATTCTGGCAACCATCTATTACTAATATTTTAAAGTGCATGGATAAAATATTTTTTACACATTTTTAAGTCCATTCTTTTACTACATGAAGTAAGAAGCGTTACTATCAAACATTCATTGATAATATGGAGAAGCCTTGAGACCAAAAAAATGTGCAGCGAAATGTCCATTATTTATTTCCTTTTTATAAAACTTACATATGGTACATAAGTGTTGCAGTGCACTTCATTATCCACAAATTAAACATATGTAGGTAATAATATTCAATGGGTGCCAACTGCCAGTAGAAAATAATTGTTAGTTTAATGTTTTGATATTGAACTAACAATTAGAGCTAGTTATAGCAATAAAATTCAAATCTGATTTAAAAAAAATATTTCCAATATAATCAAAATCAAATAATAATCAAGAAAATTATTAACAATGAGGTGCCACAGGCAAAACTGAGTATAGATGGCGCCAGGGAGTAACTGTACCGTGTTTACTTGTCATGACAAGACGGTGATTGATTTTTCGTTTATTTTCTAAGTTAAATTCATTTAAAATGTACTCTTTTCTGACTGTGCCTAAACTAAAAGATGAGTTACGTAAGAGGAATGCGACAACTGCCGGTAAAAAGGCCGATTTGATTGAAAGGTAAAGACTTAAAATGGTTGAGGTTATAATTGATTTGTAAGGTTTTTTTTTGTTTCTATGGACTAACTATCCTATTTTATTAGTAGATTAGAATCATATGACCGGAATCAAAATTTTGGTGCCGATTGCGACATCCACGAGGACTCCGAGTACCAGTGTCCACCTACAAACACGTTCATAGATATAAATGCAGATACTCCTCTACCAATGATCAAAAGAGAGGTCATACAGGATTATTTTGAAAAGTAGGTACCTATATTCAAATAATAAATTTTTAAGAAGCTGTTTGCTATATACATAAGATAGTAGATAATGTAAGAAATATATTTATTGAATTAAGAACTTAGGTTCGTCAATTACTGACTGATAGTAGAATATTATAAGTAGAACCACTGCGATGACTCACCTGTATACTTGTTTTTCCCATGATAATCGTCTTCAGTAAAATGCGCAGCACACAAGCGTGCAGTATTACTTGCCTTAAAGTTTTTAATACGTAACGTCGATTCCCATTGTTTTCTGCGTTAATTATCTTTAGGAAACAAATGTACTCCTCTATTTTTACAATTTAACGCACTACACTGAGGCATCTTTCTCAAGATTAGGGAAAAAATAAATAATAATATTTACTGAATGCAAAAAACCATACGATTTGACAACTGTTATGTCAAAACAAGGTACAGTTGCTTATGCGCCCTCTGTCGTGATAAAAAGTTAGTGCTCCTCCTCATTGATTTATTCATTGTAACAATTATAACATATACATAACGCCTACTACATAAACATTCTCACATAACTCCCTCAATAATTTCTTTGATCAAAACCGAATGATAGTTTTAAAACTAAAAATAAACCAAAGACAAGAATCGTTTTCGTTCATCACAACAAAGCAATTTAAACCCTAACACTTTTAAAATCAGGGTTCAAATTCAAAGAGCAACCACATGGTTGTCAGTTGGAAAGTATGAGAGTGCAGACGTGGACTGTCAGCGTTTGGAGTGGTCTAACCCTCGTCAGACTCCGATGAGGTCTCACGTTTACACTCACTTGTCTTCACGGAGAAGGAATGTTTTAAGAATCTGGTATGGAATGTCTCAATTGCGAACGAAGACTTCATCATCCACCTTCGATAGTTTATTTTTTATTTAGGACTAATTTGTGCCTGCGACTTCGATGGCGTGGGTTACGTTTTTGGGTACTGCTCCGCTCTTGTATGTCATATCGTGATGTTATAAATCCTATATTATTCCTCATGAAACTGGCTATCATACACAAACAGAAAGATTTTTTCTAATCCAACTGATAGTTCTGGAGATGAGCACGTTAAAACAAACAAAAAAAACTCTCTCCAGCTTTATTTTATTATAGTATATTATATATATTTTATATAGAAATATCATAGATTAGATTTTTTGAAAAAATAACCTAATTCTTGAATCTGAAAAGAAATCATATCGAAACTTATTTCACTGCTGCATACATTTTCGCACTATAAATAAATCACTATTATAAAACCGGCCGATATCAAAGCCATAATTTCATTACCATTAAAAAGAAGCGTTCCTAATTTGAAAAAGCGCCGGTGGTCTTAAAAAAGGCAGCGCTCTCTACTCTATGCTCAGAATTGCAATAGTGCGTTCACAATAGTCGATTTTTTATCACAACGCATCTGCAACCGGACACCGAGGTCCAGCGGCGGACGATAACATTCCACCATTTTTCACCACAATGACTACTAACTACATAAATCTTTCCAGTGAATTTACAATTATTTTAGGACCGTTTTTTTGTTTACTCGATCATTGATCGTCCACCCTCGCATCAGACACCATTGTTGGTTAAAAAGAGTGAAGTTTTTCTGGTCATTTTGGGGGCCATTGTAAAAAGATGTCTCTCAAATGTCCCCCTTATGTTAAATGGCGCAGCTGAGGCTATTTCTGTTATTTTGAGCGTTGGAAATCGTAAAGAAAGTGTGGATTACACGGTAAAAATGAGATACTTATCTAGGTTAAATGGTGTGTAAAAATTTTCTGATTCATGCATTGTTGGAAGATGCTACTTAAAGAATCCGTTATTGCGGGTTCCTAATATGCATTTTGATTGTTAAATTGTATCCACAAAGAAAAACACAGGCTGTTGATGAGTTCGATACATCTCAAAGGCTATTTTTTTAATAACTTTATAACTGGTATCTGAATAATTAATATGTCAGTTTGACACATTTTATATACAGGAGCTGTCAAACCGCCATATTGAAAATAATAATAATATTTTTACAAGCCAGAACACGATACACGATTGATATATTATAAAGAACAGTTCACGGGCTCACAGCAAAGCGGCATGCAAATTAGACAGTTAATTAAATCTAATCTTTTAAAGTAATTTAAATAACAAAACTTACTAAAATAAACAAACCATCCGTTAACAATCGGACGATTGAAAAATCGGCCCTTAAATTACAAAGTAAACTCGTTTTTACAAAGAACTACACAATAGAAGTAATTATTATGCAAGCCAAAAAAGGGCCCTGAGTGACACTTTCCAAAATTCGGGTGGTCCGTGGTTCAAACTGACCATCAAAGTGTCCCATAAACAAAAGTAACACATTTTTAGCGGTAACGCGTAGGTGGCGAGATCCGAGCAAAGATATGACTATTTGCAGCCTGCACAGATAACAAATTGCTAAATACTTTGACAGATGGAGATTAATTGGTGTGAAGACAATGCAACCGTTTTGCTAAGTTTAACACATAAAGCTGATGAATTTATTTTCTGTTCTCCTTTTGAAAGAAGTTACTCAATTTGGAAGGTATTTTCTTTAGGGTTTTTAATAACGGACTAGTTTTAAGAGCGATTGCTAAATAACTAAAAGAATATAGATACCTACATCATTATATTGTATTGTCTTTTTCTTTCTTTTTCCTTCTTTTTCCTGGAAAAAACGTTCCCCACACTATGAATTTCCCTCATATCGTGGGTGCATTTATAATCATATATAAACTCAAATATACAAACAGCCAGACCCTGAACAACTATCCATAAGCCATACAAATATTTGATTGGTACGAAAATCGAACCCGCGACACGCAGCGCAACAGCCAATCGCCCAGCCACTGCACCAACTCTAACAGTCCATTGTCGATTGATTCCCTACATTAATATTAATTTTCTATGTACGACGCACATATGTATTTTCCACTCTACTAAAACACATTAGGGAGGGCAGAAGGTTATCATTAAAATCTATAATTACAGTAACCCCAACGATTTGTTATCAAAAACACAAATCTCGCCGCCATTATAAAAACTCGGGTCTATATTAATTCAATTAACATTTTACCCGCATATTTTTATTTTCAACATGATGTCTGTATTGATGAAAAAACCATTTCTCACACATACTAGCTTTAATTGTATGTAGTAAATAATATTATACTAGTTAAGTAATCATTACCTATTCATTTGTGGTTTTGATATCTATTTTGCAAAGTGAGTATGTACGTAAGCAGTTTTTGTTTTTAATGATCAATTAAAGAGTTGGAATGTTCACGATGAATGACATGTTTTTTTGCTTTGTTAAATATTACGTAAATAGTCGTAGTCATAATATTCATAACAGGCATATGTATGTGTATATTTTTGTCTTTACTGTGTTTCGTTCAAGCACAATTTTTACTTGATCGAAGTGTTTTATTGTTTTTTATAACCACGTTGACAAATTGATTTACTGTAATTGATTTAACCGTTGTAAATTAACAATAAATACTGAAATAAGTAAATAGCTTGACTATTAATTTCTTTAATTTATTTATTTATTGTTGTTTCATCAGTCTCAGTACCTGACTGATGAGACTGTTGTAAGAAAGGAGGTCTGAATCTGGCCACGTATAAATGACAGGTGTATCAACCTTTTCTCTATGCCAGTCTTTTTTTTTAAACCACATGTCACTTCATGCCAATAGTAAAGGCGGTAACAACGTCGCATTCGAAATTCAAACAGCAGCTGAGGATCGAAATAAATAAGGCGGCAGTGACACGCGCGCTCCCTCCCTTTTATAATTATTACATTTTATTTTTAAATTGTTTTTTCTACTCCACAAGGATTCCCCTCCGTGTTCACGGTACCAAAACAATGTCCCCTCGTACCTAATGGCTCCATTCGGCCGTGCGTTGTTTTAAATTGGATACGGGTCCATAATAATAAATTGTCGGTCTCAACCCAGCTTTAGAGCGTGTGAGTAATGATAATTAAATTGATCCTTGTTTTCTTTTCTTTATGTTTTAGATATACGCTCATTGGTATTTACTTTCACATTCTATTCACCTTAATTTCATAATTAACATGTATTTTAATGGATATCGATAAATATTAGACGCGCTTGTTTTAAGTTGTTAATGTCATAATTTATAACCAAGAATTTAAAAAGGGTATTTTGGTAAAGAATTTTTGTAAAGGCAAAATTGGACTTTAACTAAATGAAGATAGCGAATACCTACTTACGACAATGTTTTAGATAAGAAATTATGTGTGAGAATGTAATTAATGTTGGACCATACTTAGCTCTCTCTATCTACAATAAATGATAACATAAAGAAGAAACTGATTATGGCCCATCTCGCACAACGGCACAACCCGCACAAGCCAATGTACTCTCATTAGCTTTGAGTTAGTTGCTAACATGGACACGTCGTCGTGTATGTTTGTTTATTTGTATGTTTGTTACTCACACTTCTACGGCTAAACTACTGAACCTATTTTGATGAAATTTGATACAGACTAAGCTTGCACCCCAGGCAAGCACATAGGCTACTTATTAAGCCGCGACTTCGTCTGCATCTATGATAACCGAGATTCACACAGAAGTAGTCGCGGGCAAATGCTAGTTATGTATAATTTAACCTCGAATTACCAACTAACTCTGAGTTAAGTTTTATAGCCATTTAGGCATATTCCCATATTAGCCACAGTGCTTAAACTTGACCAACTATTCTATAATTTTTTCCCCCATTCAATCATAACCTAGCAAATAATGCCGCCTTGTGAATATTATTCCCTAGGCAAGGCGCACGTACTCGACAGAACGGAAACCGGTAACTTGAACTTGTAACAGGTAAACAATATCTAGAAACTCGATACTCCGGGTCGAGGACACGCGACCGACCTAAAATAGCGCCCACAAAACGCCACATTGACAAATCTTACGGCCTCGGTAAACTAACACACGCTCGGTGTTATTAAAATCCCCAGTAACTCCGTCAATATATCAACCGTGTGCACTCCCCTAAGTCGGAAGGGAGACCTCTCTATTTTTAAAATACTTCCCCACCGTTCATTTTATATTTTTTCCCTGAGCGCGCTTATTTTTACGCCAACCATCAATTTTAACTTGACACGCAACCCACTGTACATTTTACCCGACTTGTCCTTTTTTTAAACGAAACTCAAGGGGCGCGAGGGATCACTTTAAAATGGACGAAATTTTAATAATAAGTTGCAGCCGCTACCGTATGTTACATACGGCGCGCGTGCGTTCCTTATTTGAATTTGAATGGTGGAACGCGTGCGCGCGCAGCACGCGTCTTTAGCTTTTTTATTGGGGAGCGCAGCCAATCAGAGGGATTTTATTTGTAAAAAAGTGAGGGGAACTTTTTTTATTAAAGTTTGTATATAGATTTTTATATTTTATGTGGTAGTTTTTTAGCTGGAGGCGTGTTATAGGCGTATACGTTTGTAGTATTTAATTGCAAGCGTTATTGCAATGCAATATAATATTAGAACAGCGACTTATATTTTATTTATCTGTGGTACATACATAGTAAGCAACAACAAACTGTTTCGTTTCAGGAATTTTGTTATATTATAACTGAAATAAAGCTAATGTCAGGCATGACATCTCCAAAAAAGTATCGCGCTTCTAGTGTTAAAGATTGAAACCTATTTCGTTACTTTTCGCTTTTCTGACTTAGTACCTGTATGTGATTTAAAAGACCTTTCACGTCAAAAATACTTGATACTTATCTACATTTCAAATCTAAATTCTTTATTATTACAAAAGCTAAATATTCTGGAGAACTCGGCCAAGCCCCATTACGAATATATCAATATACCAATCAGAAATATACGACATTATATTATTCCCTTAATCCAGTTATTTTCCGGCCAACAAATACTTCTTATGGATAATTGATTTCCAAATATTAAGTTACTGGCAGTATGTTTGCTTGCCTGTGCTTCTACTTCGTCGAAAGAAAATGATATATTTTTGTGTTTGCCATAGATATGGCTCTATTTATTTTCTTGTTTGGCAACTTTGCTAGATAAATTGGGCAGTTGTTGTACTAGCAATTATGTTAACAGGTATTTAAAGGTGAATCTTTTATTATAATGTTTGGTGAGAAGACAAATAAACTATTATAGGCAGAAGCTTCGCTAGGCTTTCAACCGGTACGATCTTCTATCGATTTCAGTCTCATCGGATAAGGTAAGGTTGCCTTAGACATCTGCAATACCAGATGCTTTGCCTTCAGCGTACAGGAAGGTCTAAGAAATGTTGATGTGTCAAGGTAAAAAGATTGTAAAACGGCTGTGAAAAAAAATGTACCTATATAAAGTATACATTCACGAAATCACGCCTTTTTCCCATAACTGTAGGCAAAAACTACAGAATACCACCTCCTACGATCCTTACGTACTCCTTTCGCCTTTTCTACATTCATACTTGACAACTGGTCATACAAGCACCAGTTACGAGTACTGCGCACCCGACCTTTCTGGAGAACCTCACCAATAAGGTCAGGGTAGGTCTCTCTAGGGCGTCCCCTCCCGGCGTTGCTACTCACATCTGCCATATGCATTCCTTTTGTTAGTCGCCTTTCACTCATCCTGTCCCCAGGTTTATCTGTTTTATAACTTACTTGATCCAATAGTTTTTTTTTATTTTTTATTTAGCCCGTACTGTCCCACTGCTGGGCAAAGGCGTCCCCCAATTCCTTCCATTTGTTCTTTTCCTGCGCCTCCTTGAACCAGCCCTCGTGGTACGCGTCCAGGTCGTCGCGCCACCTCTTTCTAGGCCGGCCTCATCCAATAGTTACTCAATGTTGTTAAATCTTTGGGTAATTGTACCAGAGAATATTAACGATAACTACTTTATACTTGTTAATTGTTCACTTCGAATTATCAAATACTTATCTAGCCGACATTTACAATTAAAATACCTTTTGCAAAATCACATTTTAAATATTAATATTTTCACGCGTGTTAAGAAACGTCTTTGGTAACTGCTCCGCTTCTGTGTGTCGTAGCGTGTTGTTATATAGCCTATGGAACTCACAAGTAACGTGGCTTTCTATGGGTAAAAGAATTTTCATAATCGGTTCAGTAGATCCAGAGATAACACCTACAACTTCACAAACTTTACCTCTTTATAAAAAAAAGTAAATATTTCATTTTACATATTTTCATTTATAGTAAGTAGAATAAAATTGTTGATAAAAGAAACATTCATTCAATGCAAACACATGTGAAACCTTTTTTAATTGTACAAAAATACTTGAATTACGTAGGTTGTGTACACATACAACAACATATAATAAATAATATACAATATAATATGTTATGTATTTTTGTTTCTTGTCTTTCAATTACAATGACCCCATTCGTTCATTTGTTTTTTAAGTAAGTAACAAAGTACATAAAGTAGCTAATGAGTCTGACGTTAGACGCGATGTTAATCAGTGATTAATCTTTAACCTGAAGATGTACTTTAGGTCAAAGATCCAAGACTTTTACAAGCATAAAGTGACACACAAAAATGACCATTTTTATTTCTCTATATTTGAATAATAAATACCTTACTTCTTATTTAATCTGTGACCTTACCTAGTCACGTAATATCACCAAAGAATTAATAAAGAATTCAATAGGAATGTATAATAATTTTGTAAAAACTAATGTCGTGATGGCCCAGTGGTTAAGGCGCCCACCTCTTATTCACGAGGCTGTAGGTTCACAACCAGGCACGGGCAAGTAAAAATGTGACTTTTTCAATTCAAATTACCTATGTAGTTTCTAAGTATACTTTAGACATCACTGACATTGGTGAAGTAAAATTTCCTGAAGAAACCTGGGCTTATGATGGATATAAGACTGAAATCGCAAATCTGCGAACTGTGGGTGTTCATTGGTACACCTCTGCCTAACCCTTCGGGGAATACCGGCGTGATGGTATGTGTGTGATGGATGGTATCGTAAATCTGCCTTGAGCAAGCGTGGTGATTAATGTTCGTGCTTTCCTTATATGAGAAGAAGCCTTTGGCCTCCAATAAGACGAGACAAAATTTTTTAATGGCTATGACCACAGATATCTGTGGTTATCACCATTTTAAAATAATAGTAAAAGGATGTACAACAGGGCACTACTACCTCAGAGTCATTGGCATCAAAATTGTATTGTATTGGTAACGCATATCCTAGCTGGGCAATAATGAATGCCATTTCACTACTCGCATTAATTTTGTGCCATACCCAAGAAAAGTCCCAGAATAAGCCTCCCATTCTCACAAAATATTGTACTGTTAATATCAAATCTCTCTTTTTTCTTTCTTTACCAAAACATTAATATTGCCGTCCGTTTTATAATATACACAGCTTTAAAATAAGATAGCATAAAGTAATAAAAAAAGAAGCTAAAACACCATCCGCATCGCTGGAAATGTACCCAAAAAACTGGCGGCATTGCCACGTTGGATGGCATTGCAAAGCGTCTGGCCAAGGTAAAAGCCAGTCCTTGGGTCACGGGAAGTGTCAACCAACCATTCCTTGAAAAGACTATGGGCACACAGACCCCACGGTCCAAAGATTTCGTCTATTTTTTTCCATAGATATCATTGCTAATAGTCTTTACCAAACTGCCTCAAATCACACCCAAATAGCGGTAATAGCAGCCTTAGCCTTCAGAAACGAAAACCCATACAAAATATTTGTTCAAAGAAAATTCTTCACAAACCCAAGAAACCTAAGATTCAAAAGTAAATATAGCTTTCGTTTCCCATAAAAATATTGATGCAGCTTTTAGCAGTGGTCGGGGAGAGGGCGGTCCCCCGTTGCCATGGAAACGGGCGACCCTCCGAGGGGAAAAAACGGGTAAAAATTGCGGGAGCGAACGAACGCTGATTTTTTATGGCATCGTACATTTTTTCTTAGGAGCGCCGCGACGCCGAACTCGGCCGTGTGGGTGTGAGGTGGACGTATAGGGTGTTGCGAAAATTTTTCTGATGTAGGATTAATTTAATTTTTTTTATCTGCTGGGTAAAGGCCTCCGCGAATGCTTTGCAAATATTCTTTTTTGCGCCACCTCGAAAAATATGTAATATCGTACTAACATCTTTTTTTTTGTTAGCATTGTTATTTCTGGCTACATTTTTACAAAATAATTACCAATATGCCGCAGTTTTACCCGTGTTAAGTTACGACTTTGATTACTGCTCGCTTACGTGGGTCGTATGTGTGATGTTGTATAGCCTATACCAATCCTTATGAATCTGGCTATCGTAGGTATACAACAATATATTATTTCCAATCCAGAAAACATCTCTTTAGATTTTCAAAAAATCTTTTTGTTATTGACATTAGTCAAACCGTCTACATGGTTTTGGGAGATTATTTTTCTAATATAATAAATAAAATAAAAATATCTTGGGACAACTCCTCACACACGGCTATCTGATCCCAAGCTAAGCAGAGCTTGTGTTATGGTAACCAGACAACTGATATACATACTTATATAATTTATAAATACATACATATTATAGATAAATCACACCCAGACACAGAACAAACAATCATGCTCATCACACAAAATTTGTCCTGGGTGGGAATCGAACCCACGACCTCCGGCTTAGCAGTCAGGGCCACTAACCACTAGACCAACAGGCCCGTCAAAATTAATATATGATTTAAAGTTTGTATTGATTAATAAAGAAATATATAATAATGTGGGTTGGATTCGTTTTGACTCACCTAAGCACAAATCTAAAGATATTATGATCCGCTATAGACATTGTTTAAAGTTTATAAACCCTACATCAAAACAACGAATTCTGCAAACCGTTTGTTTTATTCAATATCACAGGTGCGTGTTGACGCAGGATTTTTTTACGCATCATTTGTGAACGCGTATTTTCAACACACACGTGTAAATATTTACCAGTATGTATGTATGTATGTACTTAACACAAAAAAACTCAGATGTCAATCAAGTTTTGTAGTTCGTCCATTCATTGATTTTAAATCTATGTAAATTCAAGTACTTACACAATTGTTTTATTATGTAATTGATAATTTAAGCGACACGTGTATTTCTTATTATTGTTTATTTATTTATTATAAGTTCACGATAAGTAAACAACTTATAAACTTGGCCTACAAAACCGTTGTAATAGTTGACTGTGGGGTCAGGAAAAATTTAAATAATATTATATTAAATACATATTTTAGAGCTTTGTTTTATTATTTATTTTTTGTATAAAATTCTCAGTACCAGCTCAGAGTTAGGATTTGTGCCCGGTTAATGGCAATAGGGTCGCCCCCTATTACGTGGGACCTAAACATACCGGCCAACAGTGGGCGTACATTGGTACTCCTCTGCCAAACCCTTCGGGGAATACAGGCTTGATGGTATGTTATGACTACCAACAGGTACCTACCTACTTAGTATTAAATTATGCCTCGATCTAAAATCACGCGTTGACAGATCCGTGATTAATACTTTTTCCTGTTTTTACGGATTTCCAGTCAAAACAGTTTAAAAAACATGATAATGGCCGCACCTGGTTAGCTGGCCGCAATACAAGATGTGGCTAAGATACAAGTGTTTTTGCAGAAACAAGTTTTGTTTGACAGCGAAATACGATAGAATGATAGTAGTCATTTTCTGAACATTAATATGTTTTTAGCATACTGGGTTATCGATAAAAGAACAACCACAAAAATATGACAGTTGCTATTTTAATTCAAATTATTTAAGTACATCATATGAAACAGAAAATTTTAGTCGGAGGATTGTCACTTTAATAACTTTTAGGAACGATCGCAATTTAATCTCAATCTCAACCTGTCAAAAATGTCATTTGTTTTTTTGTCATTTTTTGTCACTGCAGAAATTATGGTAAGATTTTCATCGTTTTTAATTAATACAGTTAGAAAGCCAAACTTGATACAACTCCCCTGCCAAAAAAATAAAAAATGTCAATGTTAATTTTCGAAACCCCCTGTACGCTGTCCGAAACTCTCCATGGAGTGCTAAATCGTGTTTTGTATGTGTGAGTGTTGAGAGTGGAGGCTGCAAATATTATAAGTATGGATTTTATACCTGTCCCGCTCGCACACAGGCCCTCTCCCTCCCGCGCCGAAGGAAAAAAATATTCTCGGAGGGAATCTAAAATTATGAGCGCGAAGGAAAGTTTCATGCGCTTATATGAAAAGGGAATGTTTGGATCGTATCGCTTCATAAATCTTGTGATGTAGAAGGTATTTCGCTTCGGTAAAATTGTCGTAGCAAGCAGTTTTACTTTCGTTCGATTTGATGAACGAGCGAGGGAAATGATCTTTTAATGATATATTATTATGTTTTTGTTGACTTACGCGTGTTTGCTACGTAAGGCCTACGGCGTAGCAAAGTGGTGGTTTTAGTGCTACGTGCTATATAAGAAAAAAAAAAGTATTTTTTTATTAAGTTACACATAAGTTTTTTGAAATAATACTTTATGGAAATTAAGACTCCTGTCACCCATTTTAGTTTTATAGTTTTTTTAAAACGTTTATAAGCAAATTAGTTTTTTATTAGTCATTGCTTTGGGTTTTTTTTTTCAAAAATATATCTGAGATATATAAATAAAAACAAAACGTATCTATTTACTAGACATATAGTAACAGACGAAACACTAAATTGAAGTTCACACGATACTCTTAGGGGTGATATTGTGTCCGTCAATAAAAGGGTGCAATCCCAAATGATAACTCTTTTGTCTATCACCCCTTTCGCTAACTCACTTTAGCAAATGAAAAAACTTCCCCCTGTATATAGAATAGTACATATTGGACATCTAGTATATGGGTATTGTGGTAACGGGTAGAAGAAATCCACGAAAAGTATGATCATTGTAATTTTGTTGTGAAATAAAAATTCTTATCTCGGAATAATGTATGGTTGCCGTGGGATATTAACCTTTGACGCGGACAAAGTTGCAAACGAGGCTATATTATTAAACTATATTTTATCTTTGATTATTTAAAAATTATACAATGCGTTTTGATCGGTGAGCAATTCTAAAAAAATTAAACGCGTATGTCTGATGTTCTGTGAGAGTTCCATGTTAGTAAGTAGAGAATAGTTGTTTATGTTTGAATTGTCTGCATTGTATAGTTTTTGTTTTGTTACTATCTGCCATACTCAGAGACGTTTAACGGTTACTTAAGTCGTCCCTTAGTAAAGATTTCGCTTGGAAATCTTTACTAAGGAGCGACTTAAGTAACCGTTAAACGTCTCTGAGTATGGCAGTAAGTTAATTAATGTAATTGGTATTATGCCGTGTTAATTAACTATAAATAAATAAATAAATTCCTTGCACTGAAACCTACGCTGTTTTTGTGTGCTTTCTATTTTTATTTTTCTTTTATTAACGTGAGTTTTTGTGCTGTGCCCATGGAAAATAACCACTTGCAGCAATTACCTACAATTATATAGATGGTGTGCTCACATGCCCATAATGTGCGAGGATCTTCACAAAGAAGATTGGTTACCTAAGCCACATGCGAGCAACAACAGCGGAGCTAAAGCAATCGCCTTGGCCGAAATCGGTCGGATCACAACATAGAAAATAATATCTGAAATAAACGTAAAATTATTATTCAAAGACGTCTCTAAAATATTAACCAAAAAAAATACACGTGTAGCTTAAATTATCGATTAATAATACGAAGCAATTGTGAAGTACTTGAATTTACATAGATTAAAAATCAATGAATGGACGAACTACAAAACTTGATTGACATCTAAGTTTTTTTTGTGTTAGGTACATACATACATACTGGTAAATATTTACACTTGTGTGTTGAAAATACGCGTAGCTTCGACGTGGCAATGCGTAAAAAATCCTGGTACAATGCGCACCTGTGATATTTACATTGAACTAGCTAACCCGGCGAACTTCGTACCGCCATTAAAACTTACTTTTTTACAGAGGTAAAACATACTTAACAATGCAATGTTGTAGTGACCTCTAAAATAAAGCTCCACACACTGAAAATATCTGCAAAAAGCTCTTCTTCCGTGATCAAATTTCGGAGAAGGGCACTGAAACAACACTGACCAAATTAAGCTTAATACCACCTCGTTAACTGCTAAGTTAGCCTAGTGGCCCTAAGCGCGACTGCTACGCTAGAGGTATTGGGTTCGATTCCCAGGTCGAGTAAAAAGTGTTATTTGGTTTTTCTATCAAATTCTCAGCAGCAGCTTGGAGTTAGGATTTGTGCACACGGTTAATGGTATCAGGCTCGCCCCTATTATATGAGACCTTAACGTACCAGCGAATTATTGGTGTACCAATGTACACCTCTGCCTTACCCTCAGGGAATACAGGTATGTAAAAAGAATTACCTCGTATTAAAACGGAGATCCATTGTTCCGCTTAACCAATTCTAAACCACATCATTTTGTTTAGGTACGGTTGAGGATTCTAGGGTTGCCTCTAGCAACCAGGAACTTGCAAAATACGCACTCTTCTTTAATGGAAATGAAATCCGAAGCAAGTCTCATTGGAAAACAGAACACGTGATCACGGAGTGTCTGTCCAGCCAAAACGTGCGCGGGCCCACAATAAACGACGTCTTCGATATCGGTGGTATTAAAGAGCAGGTTAAGATTGACCTCATATTAACTCCGCCGGGCGATTTGGTCACTGATAAAACTAAATAAATAAATAAATTCTTTATTTCACCAAAAACCATTACATTAATAATCACAGATTAAGAACGTAAAAGGCTTATAAAGGTTTAAGGATTGGTCACAATAATTTTAATACTCTAACTCCTAAACTAGGTGTATGTGCGTGTGTTTTAGGAGTCAGACAGTCAGTCACTTGGTGATAGGAATGTAGTCTTCTGTTGCTTTTAAATTTCACTGGATGGCAAACAAGCTGGCGGCGCACCTGATATTAAGTGATCACCGCTGCCTATAGACATCTGCAATACCAGAGGCCAGGCAAATGCGTTGCGATCCTAGAGACAAAGTTGCAATGTGCCTGTAATTACTTCGTCAGCCATACCCTTCAAACCGGAACGCAGTAACGCTGCTTTGCGGCAGAAATAGGTATGGAAGTAGTACTTCCCCGGACGAGCTCCTTCACAAAGAGCTCTACTACTACTAAACTCTTTCCACTGAGGTCCTGTAATTTGGAACTGCTGTAAAGATGCAGCATTTTGCAGAAGATTTTTTGGTCTTTCTAGTCGAACCATATAGCAAATAAAATCAGGAAGCTAGCCTAAGTTCTGACTAATATTGCGCAAGCATTGTCGTAGTGCGGTATTTTTGTAAAAACGTTGCATTTCGTATTTTATTAATTCAAGGACATATAAGGTCACTTTGCAAAAAAATTAACATACAATTGAAAGACATTGACTGGATTTTTTTGTAATACCTAAATAGTATTACATACATTACATTATTAGGTACTAGATTTAGGAAATGCTTAGTCGTAGCTTAGGTACTCAAAACATAGCTGAAATTCGCATTTGAAAATAAAAACGATCTCAATTTTTTTCTATGGAGTATATAAAATCTAAGTTAAGCTATTTAATTTATGGTGTTTAACTTTCGAAAATAATAATGAAACATCATCTTCATATTCCATATTTAGTTGACAATCAAGGCTTACTTTATGAACAAACCGTAACCAAAAACTTTAAGAAAAACATACCCACAAATGAAAAATCACAATTCCTCACATCCCAACATTCGACAGTGTATTCACACACACCTCTTACACCAAACTTTCTAAAATACCATAGAACACAATATTTCCAATTCTGATCTCACTAGCAGTTTCACCATTCGCCAAAAAAGAAAAAATCGATACGATCCCGAACCCTTCGAGTGAAATGTCACAAAAAAACGAGGGGGCCGCAAGGATGGAACACATTTAATAAATCGAGGGAAAGGGTTGTTACCCCCCACCACCCTTGTCAAACTACCATGTTTTATTCATGACGCGTTCAAACCGAATCAGAATTGTATCGGAGATTGGGATCAAATCTTTTTGTTATTTACCCATTGATGGCTATTTACCATGGCTTGATTTGGGAGTAAGTAGGTATACATATGATAATGCACTGTATATGCTTTGATTAGGTAAATAATTTGATTAGAAAAAAAAATAGGTAGGTACTTACCTATTTTAAGTTAAAATAATCGCTCTAACTGACTAAGGTTTACCGATGCAGTACCTTTATACAGACGCCTCTGCTTATACCCCCTCGTTGTGAGTTTCTCATAAAATAAGTTTCTTGTAATGTAATGTTTTACTTTAAAATTATGTAATCGATGATTATGGTATAAGATAGAAATGTGATTTTTGGGTCGTGTATTGTATATTATGGATTTATGAATTTAAACAAATACATTTTAACCAATATCAATTTATGAAAAGGGGCAAATTGCCCGTGGGCAAACTGGGCCCATGTGCAACTTGCCGCTCGTGGACCCAGCTTAGAGTGGGCCTAGCTGACCCCTAACTCACTTGGACTGTGTCAACAAAGCAGTAAAAATTAATCTTAATTCCTTGACAAAAATCTAATATTTTTCTCTCAAAATAGCCAATCTCTCTAAATATAGTAAAATATATCAATTTGAACTGTAAAAATTGTACATAAATACAATGGATGGATGCTTGTAACTGTATGCTGCTGTATGCTGTAACTTTTAACACGCTTAAATGGCTGAATGGATCTGGCACTGAGATAAATTGTAGTGTGGCACATAGGCTAAAGCTGAAGAAATTTTTTATTTGTTTGTTTTTTTTACCGCTAATGACTGCAAATACCTGGCGAATTAAAAAATATGCTTGTATATGCTAGGTAGATTCATGAGGAATAGTATAGGCTATATAACATCACGCTTGAACTCACGGGAGCACAGCAGTAACCAAAGACGTAATTATACCTAATGCGGGTGAAGAAAACTACAAACTAGTGAATTATATTATGGATAAAAAGTAATAAATAATAAGTATATTAGGTAACGTTTTTAACCAAATTTAACTTTTAAACTGATTCAGTTATTCATTAGTGTTAGACAATACAAGTCACAAGTTAGGTTTTCTATACATTAGGACAAAGGTCAGATGCGTAAATTCTAGCGTTGTTTTAAAATGTTCGAGGTATTCCTCGTAGCGCTCCCGTTTTGAAGCGCGCCCATCTAAGCGCTCCTGTTTTGTTCCTCGAAGCGCTCCCACGTGTAAAAATAGGGAAAAGCATGAAGTAAACATAATTAATTATATCGATAATTTTTAAAAACTCATGTGTGCATCATCGACTTCGAGGTTGAACCAATTTGACAACACGGTTGGCGCAGTGGCCGAGCAATCGACTGCTGTGCTGCGTGTCGCGGGTTCGATTCCCGCACGGAACTAATATTTGTATGACCTACCGATAGTTATTCCGGGTGGCTGGCTGTTTGTGTATGTGAGATTATATGTTTGTAACCACCCACGATACAGGAGATAACCCTAGTGTGGGGTAACGTTTTTTTCAAAAAAAAAAAAAAAAAAAAATACGTAATTGAGAGAATAATATCTTTTTGATTTATGGGAAACATAATAGAAAGAAATCATAAGCTTTCTAAACAATAAAAATATATGAATAGGTTATGTCGGCAGATTATAAGTATTCATCTATTTGGTGGACTAAAGGATTTACAATAAAACAAAAAAAAAAATACCAAACCCGTGCGAAGCCGGGACGGGCCGCTAGTTGTATATTATAACAATGTGTTCTACTTATTACCTACTTATTATCGATAATTTCAGTTAGTATAGTCCCATCTCTATCCGAAAGTATATCATGGGAGCGCTACGAGGAAATAAATTTTAATATTTTTAATCGTTCCTCGAAGCGCTCCTTTTGGGAGCGCTTCGAGGAATAAAACAGGAGCGCTTAGATGGGTGCGCTTCAAAACGGGAGCGCTACGAGGAATACCTCAAATGTTCAACATTAAGTGAATAAATCCTAACATATTATACTTAAATACTAAAACAATAAAGCAGTTTTTTTTCTTTGTTAGTTTGTTTAAACGCACTTATCTCTGGAACTACTAATCAGATTAGAAAAAGTTTTTATATTATCATAGCCTGATTCATGAGGAATAGTATTGGCTATATAAAATTACGCTAAGAACAACGGGAGCGGAACAGTAACCAAAGACGTAACTTAACGCGAGTGATAAAAACTACGACGACAAAACGACGACGGGCAGAATTCAGTAAGTTTGTTTATTTGTTACACTTTCACGCCTTAATTATTTAAATAAATAAATAAAATAAATAAATAAATATCTTGGGACAACTCACACACGGCTATCTGATCCCAAGCTAAGCAGAGCTTGTGTTATGGTAACCAGACAACTGATATACATACTTATATAATTTATAAATAAATACATATTATAGATAAATCACACCCAGACACAGAACAAACAATCATGCTCATCACACAAAGTTTGTCCTGGGTGGGAATCGAACCCACGACCTCCGGCTTAGCAGTCATGGCTGCTAACCACTAGACCAACAGGCCCGTCATTTAACAAATCATCATGAAATTTCGTATTCACGTTGTCAGGAGAACAGAAAAGAACATAAGGTAAGAAAAATAACTTTAAAACGCGAGCGAAGCCACGACAACATCTAGCTGTTATATAATACATTTTTTTTACCTGTAACTTTTTTTAACATGTCTCGTTACCAACGCCAATCGTGTATGAAAAATATTCAAATTGCAGACGGAATACAAAAACTAATGATTGTCATTATTTAAGTAGTTTTTCCACATTCAATTGTTCCTTACAGTTTTGAAGTTATATCTATAACAAAATTGTTTTTGTGTAAAGTATGTACCTATTTCCTGTCTTTGTAAAATCGACATTGGCAGATAGTGTGTCATTTGTTGTTATGGTATATGTGGAGATCTAAAGGGGAGGCCTATGTTCAGCAGTGGACGTCCTATGACTGAGATGATGATGATGATGATGTTATTAGAAGGTTTGAATTTTTTGGATGAGAAAAAATATTCCGTAGATTTTTCCGCATTAAAAGAAAATTCTTTTTGGGGTATTGTAACCAGGATTAAAAAATAAATTACACATATAAGTAGGTACCCACTGATAATTTATATTTTATATGTAGTAGGTATATATTTTTCCTTAAAAACTAGGTCCAACTGTACAATGACATAACATTTTAAATATTTAACGGGATTAGGATATTAAGCATATTATTTTTATTTATAAATATAAATGAAAATAATATGCATAAAAGATGCAAAAAAAAAATGGGTTAATGATAAATTATTAAATAATAAGAAAAAAAATTGTTTGGTCCTTCCGTATATGGCAGTATGCATCCGCGTCATAAAGATCTAACATTGTACCATAATTCCAATCTTGAGGAAAACCCCTTTGTAACAGACGAACAAAAAGTCATGGTTTTACAGTTCGGAGTTTTCCTTTTGAGGTTTGGAACTACAAAAAACCGGTAATTAAAATAGTTTATCAAGCAGTTTGTGCCTATCCGAAATTCCAGAGAAACATATTCATAGTCTTTTATTTTTGTTCACTGAAATACTTTAACTGTTTTATATTTCCTCAATAATATGGCACCTGAGCTAGCTATATGAAATCCGTCATTTTTCGCCAGACCATATCATTTTATAGCCATTAATATTTCCCTCCACTGCGCCAAATATACAATATTGTATGGTAACACAGAAAAAAATTATTATCCGTCATTACTGGGTAATTCTCAAAATTGCAGGTGCTAACTTTGCCCATCGATCAAATGTGGCATTTACCGTCGATTCCTTTGCCGACGATAAAACGATACAGAATGGACATTCCTAATCTGCCTTGTCCTTTTTAAAAAATAACAAAAGAGCTTCATGTAAAAAGATTGCTTTTGTGAACTGGCAACACAAAATAAGTGTCCTAAAAATATAGAACGATCTTATGTATACGGGCTACGAGTCAATTTAGCTTGGCAGTCGGTTTGTGACCGTATTTAAGTTTTCTGAAAGTACACTTGCCAACTAAAAAATGTGCCAAATATAAAAAGGGACATCGATCTTGGGTTTTGTGGCAGTAAAAGATTTCTTACTTATAATTTCTACGTGCTTTGTGCATTGCGTGAAGTATTGGTAGCTTAATTTATTACACTTTTAAGTAACCTAGTTTTTATAAGAAAAAAGGAATGTCTTTACATTCCTTTTTTTCTTCTTTTTTTAATCTATTTTTTGTTGTAAAAAAATAGAATTAAATTTAAAAACGGTTAAATGTTCTAGAACAGATCAGAAATTGGAAAAGGATACAACATGCCAGTTATTTGCGAAATTATCAAAAAGTATTAGTATGTGTATGTTTCTAGCTGTTCACAGAGGATAAAATATAAAAAATGTCAGCCTATTATTTTCCTACCGCAGGGCAAAAGCCCCTTCTCATACAAAGAAGGCACGAGTATCACTATACGCTTGTTCAAGGCGGACTGAAGATTTCAGATTAATAATAATAATTGTAAGTTCAGGTTTCCTTGAGATGTTTTCTTTCACCGATGTTTCTGATGTCTTAGGTAAACTTAGAAAGTACCCTCAACCTCATGAGAGGATGGCTCTATGACCATCACAATTTGGTTTTTTTCCTGACGAACTTTGAAGTAAGCCACGCACATAAGTTACTTCCCTAAAACATCTCGTTTCACTTGGTGTAAAGTAAAACACTGTAAAGATCATTTTCGGTCAACATTTCTCACAAAAATTTAAGTGTCCAATGTCAAAAAGAGAAATGACTGTATGGACAGTCGAATGCAACGGTTGTTCAGTTCCGCACGTTTCCCGCCCAAAATGGACAAAATGTCGGAAACTAACACATATTGTGTAATAAATCGTCCACGTCAAGGGGTATTTTTGAGCCATTTTTAATTTATCTGCCCCCGGCCATTATTTTACACCGAGGGGTCAAGCACAATGACTTGCCATTTGGGTTTCATTCCCTGAGTGCGTTTTATTGCCGTTTCTAAATTTTTCGATAGCTACATATTTTATATACCTACACATAAGTGTGCACAACTGTACACATTGTTTCCTCAATGGAAAAATGTTGCAACTACAATGTAATTTTATTTTAGTTTCAGTTTTTTTTTATTAGCACTAAAATATTCACTTAGGTCACTTTTATTAATACTTACGTTATTACAAATGCAGTAGTCAACTAATTTACATTAAATTAATAGTTTGGGTATTGAATATTGTTTAAATGTACTTAGTTAAAACTATTTGAATAAATGTATGTATAAAAAAACGTCCTCTAGACAAACGTCCTCATCACAACACTTTTTGTTTGTCTTGTTTTGTTTTTGTTATTTCAACTAAGTATTTTGCAATTTTAACGTTCAAGGCTTAAGGACCTGAATAAATTAAATCTTGAAAAAATCTTGTAATGAATATTAATTTATACTTTAGCTAAGCAACAAACAAATATTAAGAAATATCTTAGATAATAAGTGTCTAGCAACGTTTAGATAAAAAAAAAATATAAATAATGTAGTACGAAAACAAAATTATATGTCGAACCGTGACAATGATGTCCAATGTGGATGTAATAAAAAAAATCTAGGATTCCATTATTGTAATGACATAGAATTGTAAATCTTTCGAAATCCTCGTAGGACTGAGTCGATCACGAGTGAATCGGAGCGGTCGCAAATTGGTGCTAAGCCCGCTAGGGTCACGGACAAAGGCCCGGTCACACATATTGACACCCCAACAATGCCCAGGGGTCACTTTTATTTGTTGCAGAAACTTAATTTATAATCTTTTCACACACGCCATTAAGAAGATTACCAAAATCTACCCTTTTTCCTTAATAACAATCGTACATTGTTACATTTTGCGAAATAAAATAAAATAAAATAAATGTAACCGTAGCGCCATTGTCCGGTGACCGTTGGTGTTCGATTTTTGACACATTTTCGAATTTCGAACGAACTCCTTATGTTCGATCGTTTGATTTATGTTGTAAAGTGAGGATTATTTGAAATTGTATCGTTAAGGATATGGGAGATGGCTTAGACCTTGGGTCAATGGTGTCAATTGTGTTGAGACATAAATTGTGTAACGGTCACAAGGTCGCACACTTCTTAAGTTCACAGAGGTTAACGGTTTAAGATGTTGCCCAGTCTCATTTATACCATTTTTTTTTATTATTTTGATAAACAATCAAAAATTTGTAAAACGTTAAACAATGGCATTTTAATTGGTAAGTATAGCTATTACAAAAAATATTAGACGTCATACCTACCAATTAATGTATTTAAAGAAAATGGTTAAGTAGTTACTTATATAATTATTTATTACATAGTGGTTATGTGGTCCTATTAAGCGGTAAATGAGGAAATATTTATAACAGATAGAACTAGTTAAAATATTTGCCTAAGGCTGCACTTTTATAGAAACTATATTTTTTTTTTATCCAAAAAAGGCAAGTGCATCGAATTCGTTTTTATCACTTAAATAGTTAACTACAGAAAGACCGAATGATTTTTAGTTCATATCTAATTGGTACATTAATTTTCATTAAAAACTGTTTAAAATTAAGCATCCAGATACAGATTCTATTAACGAATTACATTATTAATTAACAAATTCTACATATTTTAATTATTAATTACAAAATTACTATTACGAGTTAAAGAATGCTCTAATGTTATGAGTGTCTATTAAAAACTATCTTTCGTTAGTCTAAATTAATAATTTCGAACCCATTGAAAATTAATCATTATTATAATAGAGCTAAAAATAAATCAATGACCGAAATATTAATACAAAGGAGACACATCACTGATGCTTTCATTTTACAATTTGACAACAATGTAAGGGTATTACATTTCTGTAAAAATTCAATAAATCGTTTGACCCTCGACCATTTTGACCCCATGGTCTATTGACAATGGCGAGGTGACGTCTTGGGGCGAGTGATCCGTAATAATAACTCCAATTACAATAGTTATTGAGATAACATAAATTATAAATTACAGAGAATTTTACAATAGTATAGCATAAAGGTCGCTGTGAAATAAATTGTTTATGGCCCAACGGTCAAATTAGTTTGTATCTGTGTACTTTGTATATGTTTATGCTCGCGTTGTTGTGGGTTAGACAGAAATTTTATCAGTAAGTACTAGGTTCCATACTGAATCTTCGAAATTTGAAATAGGACAAAAAGGTTGCACCAACTTATTTTGAATGTTGATTTATTGCCATAATCCATAAAGAATACGTAATCCTTTTCCAATTGTATTTTAAAATAAGAATGTTGCAATTTTGTAAAAAAAAATAAACAATTGTTACCTTGCACGTATCATACTATTGTCTCTTAGCCATCAAATATTCTTGATTATTTAGATTTTTTTCTCTATTTTGAATTGTTTTATTATATTTTATTCTTGACCTTTTTTGACGTGCACGACCTGTCACATTGCACATTCATTCAACATGAATCATGTAACTTATGTAATATCTCATTTATTTTAAAAGAATATTCCAACCGGTCCTTTGGAAAGTCTATGGGGGAGGCCTGTGGCTATTAGTAGACAGCCTACGGCTGATATGATGATGATGATTAAAAGAATATTCATTGAGTTCCATTAAATACCTACTGTTTGGAATAAGCATCTAGCTTCAACATACTGACTGACCCTAGACAATTCAAAAGTAAATAGATTATTTTAAAACAATGCATTGATTATATTAAATCCATATACCAAGTTCGTAAGTCATAGTCATAGTAACTACTTTATTCTCCCCTATACATGTAAAAAGACCCTACATAAAAAACATACATACCTACAACGCGACAAAAAAGTCGACACGCGTAAACAACCCCTAATCAATTGGTATTAAACCGATACACGGATAAAAAACTTTTTAAAAAACGTGAGAGAGATCGGTATCTTAACAAAAACTAACCCTCGTATTGCCGCCGTGGGTAAAAAGTACCCCATGAAAACGGTTTAGGGTAAAAAACCTGCCACCGTTTTTTTATAAACCTGATCTTACAAGCCACCCTTGTATTTAACGTGAATCGGCTTTTTTCATTCATGGTGGAAGTGTTTTTATCAGCTAATCGGAGTTTTTTGTCCATTTTATTGTGCGTTTGACTTAAGGGTGTACCTATGTGTTGGTTTTTTGTGTAGTTTACTGGGTGATTTCGACACCTATGTTTTTCTTTACTATTTTTTTAAATAATTACTTAATTTAATCAATAATACATCCTAAAAACAAGATTATATAAAAGAAAATAAAAATAACCTATTGTTAATTAATAATGGCATTAAAAAAATTCCTCCACGTCACCGTCAACTCGATTATTTTATTAATTTCTATTATTGAATAGGTACTCAAATATTGTTTTTTTTTTATATTCTGTGAAATGATTTAATTTAACCTCGAAAAACTAAAAATTCCACCTCTAAAACTTTAATTCACTTGCATTATAAATAAACATTAGTGACAAAAACTTTCCGTTTCTACCATTACACAAAAGATATTTAGCATTCACTTTCGCATTGTTTTGTGCAAAGTCCTTCTAGGAACTTCGGCAAATCTGCTACCGGGTTTGCAACTTTATTCTTTTATAAAAACGTTAAATAATAAGAATATTAGACTGTAGCTAATACTCATGGTAAAAAATACCCAAAGGTTTTACTTTTATGTTACGCAAAAAAAATGCTATTGTTTCTCTGAAGCTACTGGAGTTTTTACCACGCAGTCGGATCTTAATTTGCATATTATGTGCCATTCTGAATAAGTGAAGTAAAAAAACGTTCCTTTTTGAAATTTTAATCTTCGTCTTTTACATAAACCGTCTGCAAAAATATCGAATTTCCAAAAACGTTGATTTCTTCACTGACAGCTTTTAAGAACCAATACTTTTGCAGGTTTTTTTTCCACATTCGGAAGAGGAAGCACGGCAGCTGCGTCTCGTGCCGGCTAGGACTTGCGCCTGCGCCAGTTTTTGCACGCTCAACTAACACGACAATTTTTTTCCTTTTTTGTTTTTCGAACGTTACTGGTACCTATTTTTTTGAATTTGGAAAGAAGACGTTACAACTCAGATGCTTACTAAGAAAATATTCGGCATTAACTTCTGTTCTGTAACATGTGTTATCGATATTGAATTGGGTACCTTGGATTTGACAGGTACAATCGTTTTTTAAATATTAAGTATAAAGTTTAAAATTACTGTTCAAACTACAGTTGTTTTATGAAACGACAGCAATAAAAAGCTAAAAAAAATACTCGTCAACTTACTCAGAAAATACATTATATACCATTTCCAATAAAATTTAAACGACGAATGACAATAATCTGGTAAAATTGGCGCTAAAGATAGAAAAGTGAAATTTCCTAATTTAAAATTGAAATAAAACAATAAAATATCGCCAAAGGTGCAAATGACGCCACAATGCAACGCCAATTTGGGCTACTGAATGGGCTAGCCAGTGATTTATGGCGGCCGGCAGCTGAGATCGCCAATGGCATTCGCCATACTTTAGCAGCAAAAAATTGCAGTAAAACGACATTCGCTTTCATAGGTCAGTTTGTTTGCTACATATACAGGGTGCCAATTAAAAAGCTTAAATGCTAGACAGGGACTGGAATACTACATAAAAAATTAAACCACGTTTTATTAATTTTTAGTACTTAATTTTTACGGTTTAAAAACACGACCAGAAAATAATAGCTTTATACTTCAAACGTATTTTTAAACCCAAATAAAAATACTCTCTTTTTGTAAAAAAAACATTTTTTTAATCCATTTGCCGAACCCTAACTTCGTATTTATAATCCTTGTAAGTCTACCTCTACCTACCCTTTTATGACCCCGCCACATAAACATCATCCTATAGTATATAAAACGCGAACAATACGGTGGTTCGCAAAACGGCGCGGTCTTGCGGACCCAAGGACCGCTGGCCGGTGTGCGAAACAATCGCCCTCATTGTAGGGTTGCAATAAATTATTTTATTTTAGCACAAAACGCTTTTACGGGCACTCTCGCTTTTTGCTACTAGTTTTTTGCTTCCGGGTCGTATGCGAAGCGAATAACGACACGTGGCTGTTGTTAACTTTTAACTTAGGTTTAGTGTAGCGTTCATAATAAGCAGTTAGTGAGGTTTCGTTTTTTGGTTTTTAATTTTATGCACAAGTTTTCAGATTCGTTTGGATTTGTTGGGGTTCGGGAGATATAGATCGAATTTGAAAATTCTCAAATATAAGGTACTTTTAAAAATCGTGAAAAGAAGAGTTTATATTCCCCTTTGAAAAATAGATGAAGAGTGAGTTGAAGTTTATATGGACGAGAAGTACTGAAATTACAGAAAATTAATAAAAAAATATACATTTTAGATTCGACCGCGGAGCGACCAGCTGTAAACATCAACATTAAAATATAGCGGAAAATATTTGTATTTCCAGAACGTTACCAAAGTACCTAAGTATACAGTTTTCATGATATTTTCCTCATGAGAGTGTTTCAGTCATTTATCACTGATATGGTGACATATAGATCGTTAGGAGACCAAAAGCATTGGAAAAACATCTAACAGTAATAATCCTACTAATATTATAAATGCGAAAGTTTGTGAGGATAGATATATGGATGTTTGTCACACTTTCTCGCTTAATCGGCTGAACGGATCTGGAAGTCGCACTAAGATCGATTTTAGTATGGAAAAACACATAGGATACCTTTTATCCTGGAAAAATGTACGGTTCCCGTGTGTAATATATCAAATTTGACGCGGACGAAGTTGCGGGCAGAAGCTAGTTAAGCTATAGTATCCGTCGATAATTTAAACATACAAGTTACAGTTAAGTTAATCACACTGCAGTTTCATTTTACGAATTAAATTTTCAAAGTTAGAGGTGTCTAATCTCCTTTGTTCTTTAACCACTATGGTTTTTTTTCAAATTTTCTTTTAGCAATTAAGAATAAAAAATAGTTTTAGTAATGGCCAGTAAAGTACTCGTGCCCAGTAGCTAAACACAAACCTCTATAATATTAAACAGTCTGCCACAGATAATGTGCGTAAATAACACAAATTACTGTCTGGAGATTATTTTGGCTGTTATGTTAAAATATAAGTAAATAACTATGAATGACTGTGTGACACATCGTCATTGCGCACGTAGTCCGAGGATTGTTAGCCAAGTGAGAGTTAGCAGAGGGCGTAGTATGAATGCGAGGAGTAAACGTAACGTAAAATCAATCGATTTTAAAATTATAAATGCGTGCACACATTTATTTAGTTCCAATATTTTATTTTTCATCAATATATTGTGATTCTTATTATGATAGTCGTAATAAATAAACGTCCGATTTTTTGGATCGATTTTTTTACAGATTTCCTCTCCAAAAAAAAAAACTACCAAGGATCGGTAAAAAAACGATCGTAACCTAAACAAAAAAAAAAAGATTTTCGACAGTCGTATTGTTAAGTACTTTTATTATGTACCTAGTTTTAAGTTCTCCAGCCCGGTGTTGCTGGGCCAGTTATCGAGGATATCATCAACACTGCTGCTTTGCATCCTTATTGTAACTCTCGATTTTATTGAACTGTGAGATATATTTCAGAAAATCTTGATATATTTGAGTAACAGTACATATTGATTATTTTACTGTGTTGCTAACCCGTTTCTATGGAAACGTCATATTGCAATGGACGTTAATTTGAAAGGGCACTAGGTAACAGAGCGTATACAGCTTAGAAATCTAGTACCTACAGTAAAACTACTTACAATCAAGCTTGAAAATAATATTAGTACCATAAAGAACCGTGAGCCATGTCCTGTTTAGTAAACTATGCTATCTAAAGATAAGCTTTTCACATGTAAAGGCAATTACAATTTTAATTCAATTTACATTTTACAGCTTTGAAATGTGAAAAATCAACAAAGCTCATTTTTTTGCGTTATTTTAGATTTTTGATACGGAACAAGTTGATTTTTACACCTTATATAGGTATACGATATTGTATCATGTCCTTTTCTAACCCGTATAAATGAACTGAAGATATTATAAGAAAAATCCAATATTTTTGGACTGGGTTTAGCTCGTCCAGGACTTAGCTTATAATTAGCTTATAATAAAGCAATATATTTTTATTGCTAGGATCCGCGGCCCTTACTTATTCATGTAAATTCCAACCTTACTCACTTAAAATCTTCAAAGTTCATCACTACAATTTAGCAAAAATAGTAAGCTTATATGTAAGCACATAAATCTTTCATAAATATTAAAACGCACTTTCCCTTTTCTTCAAAGATACCAAATCTTGGCAAAAGCACTCTAAAGATTCATTTTACGGTGGTATAGTTCAAGTCATTCATATACGTTGGGCAGAGAGGACATTAGGAGGGAGGGAGGCAGTCGGAGGGAGCGGCCCTCCGCCCGGGATAGATTTGAAGGTACAATCATTTTTTATGCGAGGGGAAATAATGCTGAACAGGCCGGGGACACACTGAGCCTGGTCCTAATAACCTTGGAGAATATTTTGTTAACAGTTTTATTTATTTTTTTGGAAATTTATTTTTCCTTTTTATTATCCTTGATTCATCAACCAAATTATACGAAACTAGCGAACTGCTCGCGACTTCGTGCTCGTGGCTTATTTCACCCGCCGTAAGTTACGTCTTTGGTTACTGCTCCGCGCACGTGAGTCGTAGCGTGATGTTATATAGCCTATGTTACTCAGTGATAATGCAGCTTTCTAACGGCAAAAGAATTTTTGAAATCAGTCCATTAGTTTTTAAGTGTATTCGTTACATACAAAAATACAAATCTTTCCTTTTTATAATTTCAGTGTAGATGTAGAAGTGTAGATGTTAATGTCCAAGAGACAATACAATATATTATGCCTTTTTTTAAACCTCAACACTTTTCGGTTTGTAATAAATAAAATGTACAAACACATTAGTTACTTAATTATAAACATTACACATAACCACAAAAATGTTAACCCATTTAATAAAAACCCAAATGTGTTTTAGTCTTGTTTGAAATAACTGGTCTTTAGGGCTGCAAAACATTTTACTGTAAGCTATTCTATTCAATCTTCTTCTTCTATACTAATATTATAAAGAGGTACCTAAGAATTGTTTGTTTGTTTGTAACGATTAGGCTCCGAAACTACTAAACCGATTTTAACAATTTTTTCACCAGTAGATAGCTACATTATTCCTGAGTAGCTTAAGCTATATAACATCTTGCTGGGACCCACGGGAGCGGAGCAGTAACCAAAGACGTAACGTAAGGCGGGTGATATAAGCCACGCTGACGAAGTCGCGGGTAGTTTGCTATCATATATAAAAGCGAAATTTCTCTTACTGACTAATAACGAAATCTAGAAAACGACTAGACCAATGGGACTGGAACTAAGCAATTAGGTAGTTTATATTTAGGAGAGCGGATTTGGCTTCCAAAGTCAAAATCAAATAAATCATTTATTTCAATTACACCATTAAAAGGCAATTTTGAACGTCAATTACATGAAAAAAAAAAATTGAATCTAGTTGCTCATTCCAAAAGGTAGTTTTGTATGGAGAAGGATGGGGAAAAACTCCATACATACTCATTTAAAAAAAATGTATTACAATCAGTTTACGCGGAGGAAGTCGCGGACAATAGCTAGTATAAAATAGATTTATCACAACTATTTACATAAGTACCGTATCTACAATTAATTAAACACTTCTCGTTCTAGGCGCCTCATTATGCTCCTTTTGTTATCATTAGATGATAATAAGGAGAACTCATGGTTTTAATCACGTAACATCCAATTTTAATTTGTTAAAATAATTACGAGATAGATTAGGTTACAATTTAAGACTACTTAATAAACTAATATTAATTTATATTTGTGCCAATTTGAATGGAGTTAACTACCTAGTAATAAAATCATTATTTTATGTACTTTAACATTGCATTACCAATTGATTTAATCAGCAGCTAATTTTGACGTAATCAAAATTACTATGACAAAAGGCTCGGTAATAGCTTTATGGATATGACGAATGAGTGGTTTTACTATACTTCGAGAACTAATTGGAATTCCGTCGATGTGTACTTTCACGCTGAAGTCAGTGACCTGAGAGGCAATTCTCGTATTTTCAAGAAAGATCTCTTTGTGTATATCTGTGATCTTAGTGTATATCTGTGAAAATTATCTCTAATTACCTACAGAGAGAAATTGCGAATACATTTTAAAAGTTTTTAATTAGGGGGAATTGGCTGAAACACACACATGACAAAGTTTTTATAACCTTTATGAAAAGTGTAAAAAGACATACCACTTAGGCGTTAACAGCTACGCTTACTGCTCATCGAACTAAGTAACACAGAGCAAAAAGGTGGAACTTTGACATTCCATATCTCCGTAACCACACGATTTACGGGCCTGTTGGTCTAGTGGTTAGTGGCCCTGACTGCTAAGCCGGAGGTCGTGGGTTCGATTCCCACCCAGGACAAACTTTGTGTTATGAGCATGATTGTTTGTTCTGTGTCTGGGTGTGATTTATCTATAATATGTATGTATTCATAAATTATATAAGTATGTATATCAGTTGTCTGGTTACCATAACACAAGCTCTGCTTAGCTTGGGATCAGATAGCCGTGTGTGAGTTGTCCCAAGATATTTATTATTATTATTCCCAGGTGTGGTCCTATGGTCCAGAATAAGAAAATACTCCATATAACTCTCAGCTCTTTTACATCAGCTATTTCCTCCCTTTGCTCTCAGTGCATCCCAAGCCCTCAGCAAAGCCCTGCCCTCCGTAATAAAGAGCGTGTCTCGAAACTGCCATAAAGGCTGGACGCATTACTTTTTACTCGCTGCGATAAGAACGCTGTTCGGACTTGGACATACGAGCGGACGTGAAGCTAACGGCTATACAGGGTTCGGTTAGGTATATAAGAGACGCCTTATTATGGGCGAAACGAATTAAAAAAAAAACTAGTCTACGTTTTGGACATAATGAGGTTTAATAAATAATAATAATAAATTCCTCATCTTCGAGTATCCATGAGACTCATATAGTTTTGGAAACAATAAATAAAGTTATAGCTACGTTAGTGACACCATTACAACAACATTTACATCAACACACACACAATACTGTATCTAATCATTGCTTCAGCACTCCAGCTGAGATACTGGAGCAGCGATTTATAACACAGGCATCCAGTCTGTCAGCAATCATGTCTAAGATGCTGACGCACATTTTTTTAAGTTTGGAATTATAAAAAAATATTAAATAGATACTAAACTTTTTTCACTTTAAGAAATTGACTCCATCAGCTGTAATTAATGCGCATTATATGTAAACAAAAGACCAAACTTAGCTATAAACTTTTAAAAACCCTTCATTGATTGAAATTTTGTACCGCGGTCCTAAGGACCAAAATCCCAAGGACCACGGTATCGTATAAACACAGCCTTTTTACTCAATAGAGTAGCGCATATCTCCGCGAGTTTGCTGACCGGAAAATGGGATTTTTCTCCCGACCACTATACGGGGGTAGTTATTGCCAAAATATTGGATACCGCGCTCCTGTGCGAACCGTTATCTGAATTTTAGTGGCACGCTTTTTCCTTATGTGGAACCCATTTTTCATGGTAAATTGATCTTTTCTAGATTGACAATAAGTGCGTTCAGCGATAAAAATCTATGAACACTGTTTCTTTGGTATATCATCTAAAAATATACGAAATAATAAATTCTATCCTAATTTTACATCCAAGTCTCTGTATTTTCTATAATATTGTAATGGGATTTAAAAACCGAATGATGATATATTTTTTTACAAGTTTCTGTTGAACGTGAGCGATATGTTAGCAAAGTATTTATTTTAAAACTCCTTCCTGCAATTTCTAGTTAATATAAAAAACAGACATAAACTAGACATACATCGTTAGCTAAATTCTAACTTCAGCTTAAGACTTTAATCTAATTTAATGTAGCTTAATCTAAAATCTAGTTACAGACGGTTTTCTTTATTTTTTTAATATTAAATGCAATTACATCTAGCTATAAGATGCAATTGCATATCATCATAAATGGTGAGAAGCAGCTAGTAACAGAAATAGAAACTAATACGTAAGTACATATTTTTCTTAGTATTCAATACAATATCAAAACATTGTAACTGTTAATTATGTTGATTTAAAATTATTGACACACGTTGACGCCATTGCTATCGAAAACAAACATTGTTATTTTTGTTGTTTAATATGTAAATTGGCTGTGAGTAAATAAAAAAATGGGTTAAAATTGATTATTTAAATTATTCTTGTCGAAAGCGACAGAATTATTATTCATTTTATAATGATGTTATTTAACCAAGTACGTAAGAACACGGCTTACCTACTGGCAACAGCATAAAGTTCTCTAATTATTAATTATTATAACTGAGCATCTAAATGCTCTGTTGTAGAAGGCAATAAGGTTTTTTTTCTAGAAATATTCTTAGGTTAAAACTAAAATCATAACTCATAGTGAGTTATGATTTTAGTTTTCTCTAGTCTCTAGCTCTCTAGTCTCTATCTAGTGTTTAATATACCTAAGCATATATGCAAAAATACAATAGAATGCTGATGCATTTATTTCTTAACGTTTTACGTAGAATATTAAAAAAAAAAAACACAAAATGCAAATTAACCCAGTATTAACCAGATATTTCAGTAATTAATAAGATAATGTTAGTCGTTTTTACCGCAGTATTTAAAATAGTTACCACCAGAAAATATTTGACCTTTTCTACAAGAAAAAAATTAAAGAGGGCGAACCCTATTCACCACCGGATATTAAACGACAAAAGTTCCTAAATTAAATATCTAGAATAGTTACCAAATCACATGCGCATGAGCCGATAAGACAGTTACCATTATTTTGTAATTAACTGAGGTTTGTTTAAGATATCGTTGTTTGTCGGCGTCGCCCCAACTCTGATTCACATTAAAAATTTTGAGTATGGCTATTAACCCTTTCGATAAAGAACATGTTTTTATAACCGTTTTTTTGTGTTTTATTGAGCCTTACCACAATTTCTAGATAACAGTTCTAGTCCTATAACATTATTTGATTTTAAATTGAGTGAGTACCGAAAGACCAGATTTTAAGTGAAAGGACCAAAAAAGTAACAAATGGCACTTGCACTGCTATTCTTGTTCGGTGAAATGAGCTTCGGCTTTTAATCCCAAGCATCAGGTGGGATGACAGCTTACCTCAAGCTCACTTTATCAAAATTCACTGATAGAGATTTTTACAGAATAGACCTGCTGCACCTTTAAATTCTCTGTCATAATATCAAAACATTTACTTTATTTTATTTTTTAACAAATTCTGAAACCTTAACAAAATCCTGCGGTTAACCCAAGCATTGCCAACAACAGAGGCCTTTTAAAATATAGGCGCATTAAACAAAAAATATTTTTGTAGAGGGCTTGAGTTCGATTCCCAGGTCGAGCAAAAAGTGTTATTGGGTTTTCCTATGAAATTCTCAGTAGCAGCTCGGAGTTAGGATTTGTGCCCGGTTAATGGCAATAGACTCGCCCCCTATTACATGGGACCTAACATATCGGCGAACTGAGAGTGTACATCGGTACATTGATGTTTGTATGTATGTACTGTATGTATGAGAGATCTCATCAGCAAGGCGTCATAGAAGTGAGTAAGTATACGACAGTTATCAGACACGCCGCAATGTGTAGGGTTAGGTAAGACACTAATGATAGACATTATTATTTTTTTAATAACGACTTTTTTCTTTTATTTTACCGACGACTCTTTGTTATCGCTTACCCCATTATGGTCTATTATCGTTAACAATAATTTGCCGCCAAATAAAAACCCGTTGGTAATTAGATTTATAAGAAAAACAATTATAGAAACAAAAAAGTAGTTGTTAATTTTTGAAAAATATCCTTTGTAATACCGGTGGAAGTGGGTGTAATTTGCATATTATCGCTAATGAGGTGTACTTAATCCGTATAAATCCGTCTGTCGGTATGCGTAAGCCAAGTTTCGTAAATAAAAATTAACACGTAAGCTTGTTTTGAACTGACTCCACAATTTTTATATAGTAAAATAAAAATAAATAGACCATCACGCCTGTATTCCCCGAAGGGTTAAGCAGAGGTGTACCAATGTACACCCACAGTTCGCCGGTATATTTAGGTCCCATGTAATAGGGGGCGAGCCTATTGCCATTAACCGGGCACAAATCCAAACTCCGAGCTGCTACTGAAAATTTCATAGAAAAACCCATTAACACTTTGGCTCGACCTGGGAATTGAACCCGGGACCCCTTGCACAACAGTTGCAATTGCGACCACGAGACCAACGGGGCAGTTCCCAGCAACAATTTTTGCTAAATATTATTTTGTTTTTTTATACATACAATACCATAATGAAAAGTGTTTTAAAGATGTTACAAAAAAACCGGCCAAATGCGAATCGGACTCGCGCAAGAAGGGTCCGTACTATTATCTATAAAAAAAGCCAAAAAAAAATCATGCATGTTGTATGGGAATAATATAATTAAAAAAAAAAAACACGTTTGTTGTATGGGAGCCCCCTTAAATATTTATTTTATTCAGATGTTTAGTATTTATTGTTAGAGTGGCAACAGAAATACATCATCTGTAAAAAAATCAACTATCTTACTATGACGGTTCATGAGATACAGCATGGTGTCCGACGGACAGACTGACAAACGGACAACGAAGTCTCAGTAATAGGGCCCCGTTTTACCCTTTGGGTACGGAACCCTAAAAAGGTAAAGTACAGAATAAGGACCCTGGTAAGTGATGCGTAGTTAGCAGCCATTTGATGAGTCCTTTTCCACCCTATATATACAGACACACAACAAAATTATACTGATACTTGAACGTGGGATAAAACGTAAAATCAAGTAAAAAAATTGAAATAAAATATCCAGAATTAAAAAAAAAACATATTATAACCGTAGGCTTCGTTACGAGTATTTTACACCGACATTTCAGTATAATTTTCCTAAAGCCTGTTATTTCTAAATAAACATAATTCAGTAATTTCAGCTTTTAGTTTTTATTTTATTTTCAAATGAATACCGTAAGGCCGACCGTAAGATCAATTTGTTTTTATTCAGCTTTGTAAAGACACAGCTGAATAAAACACAGCAGATCTCACATTAATTGCTAATTCGAAACGTCGAGAATGCAACACTATTTAAATAAATACCTCTACATATTCCTATCACTTTCATGTTACCCTACTGTCTTATTCAAAAATAGAAAACAGTTTTTAATTGGCTGCTCGATACCGTAAAAAAAAGTGAACGGCATTCCTTTTTTAATCTGCACTCTGCTATTGGCTGGCGTGTGACGTAAAAAGCTCAACGCCCCTTCGCCGTAGCGACCGCGCGAGTTTTTTACGTCCTTCTTTTTTTACTATAAAAAGTGACGCAGCCATATAAGGGGTTCGGGAAATAATACATAGGGGCTTGAAACTTTTTTGTTAGTTTCATTTTTATTTTATATACATGAGCAGGAGTGTTAACACAATCAACATGTTATTATTTTACGACTAATGAAGTTTAATCAAACAATCCATTTGTTTTAACACACGCCGTCAAATATTTTATTATCTTACTTAATAAATGGGGTAAACATACATAAAAATCACATTATAACCGTAAACATTAAGTGATACAATACCAAAACAATCTAATTTCCCTACACGCAGTTTTATCGGCCAATAATACCCGATATAATACGCCTAGGCTTTATTACAATAACAACTGGCAAAATACCCAGGGTTGCTTATTTTTTTATTATTAATATCGCGTAAACAATAACTTAATAACTTGATCCCCACCCACAGAAGCTCGCGCCGTATTGGTGGAGAGAATTATAGGCTGTGGGGGCTCGAACGGGACGGACGTATCTGTCGTGTATTGCTGTCCTCCTCCCCCACGGCCTCACAGAAAACACGTCGCTTTCAAACATAGAATACATTTATCGATGTTTGGAGCATAAAAATTGACAGATTTTTTTCAGTTCATTGTGAGAAGTGGCGTCGGCCAGACGTTTCCCGACCGTCGCATCGAAGGGTTGTCTCAAAAAACGCCAAAGGTTTTATCGTGTGTTTGAAAATTTATCAGTGATATTAAGGACTAAAGTGAACTTTATTGGATTCTATTCATGAAATATTTGTTGTGTAGTGTGTTCTGAAACTTTCCAAGTTAGAGTTAAGGTGAGTTTACTTATATTTTTGTGTATTTTTATTTCAGGTTTTATTTTTACGTTGTATGCTTTTCGATAGTGATGGTGATCGATCCTGCCCCAGTTTTAGTCGCCAATTATTTGATTTAGATACCTAGTTAATAGAAGTAAATCGCTTATAAGTTAACTACAACAAACTTTTATGTAAATTAATGCTTACGTGAAAGCATTCGAAGCGTAGCCATTGAATTAACAATATTAATGATTAAATTAAATTGATAAATTTAAATCAAATTTAGTTTTATATATTATTATATATTTATTGAATTTGACATTGGTCCGCTGGTTAATGAAAAACTAATCAACCAAGAGTTAGTATACCTAATATTAATAACACGTAATTCTTATTCATCCCTGGTGTACGGGCGACCGGACAGAGTGACTTAATATTAGTGCATCATGTTTATTCAACCAAATTCTAAAGTCAGGTTTCCCTTATTTGATATATTATGTAACTATTACTGTGTATTTATATCATGTCTACTAACATTATAAAAAGAAACGATTCTTTTATTTGTTTGTTTGTACCGAATAGGCTCCGAAATTACTGGACCAATTTTATATTTTTTTTTTACCAGTATGTAGCTACATTATTCCTGAGTAACTTAGGCTATATAACATCACGCTACAACAAACGGGAGCGAAGCAGTAACCAAAGAAAAGCGGGTGAAATAAGTCACACGGATGAAGTCGCGGGCAGTTCGCTAGCTTCGCATAATTTGGTTGATTAATCAAGGATAATAAAAAAAAATAGATTTCCAAAAAAAATATCCTTATGTAATTATAACTTCATAAAATAACATATTTTGTGGAATATTTTAAGTAACTCAAAATGACAAAATAACGCCATAATTTTGCAAATTTTCCTTTATTTGCTACTTCAGACGGATAATGAGGTTTTGTTTAAATTAAGGAAAATTAATAATTATTTGTAATAAATGTTCATTATTTATGCGGTATAGTCGTCATCGTTATTCTGCACTGCCAAAAATGCACAATGCTATTAGCATTACCTTCTACATGACCTTTGAAAATAACTCTAGTTTTTTATCATATTCGTAAAATACAAATAGTTTTATTTTAGACACAAAAACTAACAAACCGCAAATGTTTTAGCTATTGTTGTTATTTAACCCATTATTTCCTTGATATTCAATTAACAATACCTACAATTTAACATAATAAAGTCAATATTCGTATGTTTACAAACAAATATTATGTAGGTGTATGTTTCAGCGGATATTGTACCTACTTACGACATTCATTCTATAAAAAGGAGTCTTCACTTTTTAACTAATTTTTGTCTTGTCTTTATCGAGTATGTCGATTACGCCTATCTAGGCAAAACGTTTTGCAAATACGTATTCTAAAAATTAATGATGCCAACGTACGTGACCGTTCGTTCCGCATTTTTTTACATTGCTCACTCATTTGCTTACGAAGCGGTTTACTGTGTACTTTAGTTATTTCACAATTAAGTAACTTCGCAAAAAAAATTACACTGTTTGCGTCATACTTATGGATTTGTCCATGTCTCAGGTATGATCAGCTGCGCGTCACCCGCTGGCATGCCGCCCGCGCATCATTCTGCGCATCCCCAGGCTTGGGGATCACTGCTACAGCCTCCCACAGTGGTATGTACCTAACACAATCTCAGTCAGTCTTGTCAGACAAAATTACAATCACCTTTATTATCATAGCTCTAAACTACATTGTTCTACAATAACTTCCCTTCTTTATAGAAATCTGAACCAATGGAAGACGGAAGCTTTCTGAAAGACCAAACTAGCGGCTTCTACTCGGAGGGCTTCCACAGCGCATCGCCCTCCTCATCCAGCAAGGATTCGAACGGGCACTCGCCGCGAAGCGTCGGCAGTTCCGGCGAACCTTCTCCGTTCTACGACACCATGTCCCTTAAAGCCAAAGCCAATCTCGGCATGCACTTGGACGCGTTCCGCAATGGTTTGCCGTACAGCCTGCTCACGCCGCCCGGCTTCGAGCCGCGCAACAACGACGGTCGTGAACCGTCACCCGGCTATGAAACATCTTACTCACCGAGAAACTTAGCGCCCCCCGCTCATGTGTCTACACCTCTTGCTCGTGCCGACGCTACCCCACCAAAATCACCCCCAAGAACAACTTCATCCCCTGATAGGGATCACGATAGAAGATCTTTTGAGCGGTACCATGACTCTGGCTACGATGGTATCGGACAGAAAACCGACGGCGAGGACGGACGTGACGGCTCAGGAGATGAAGACTTTGATGACGAGCCGGGCCTCCGCGTGCCCGCTGTCAACTCACACGGCAAAGTTAAAACTTTCAAGTGCAAGCAATGTGAGTTTGTTGCTGTAACCAAACTGAGCTTCTGGGAACACAGTAAAGAACACATCAAACCCGAGAAGATGTTATGTTGCCGCAAGTGCCCGTTCGTAACAGAGTACAAGCACCACCTTGAATACCACATGAGGAATCATTTAGGATCCAAGCCATTCCAGTGCACTCAGTGCTCATACTCGTGCGTCAACAAGTCCATGCTCAACTCTCACTTGAAGTCTCACTCCAACGTGTACCAGTACCGCTGTTCTGACTGCAACTACGCGACCAAGTACTGCCACTCTCTGAAGCTGCACTTGCGCAAGTATCAGCACAACCCTGCAATGGTACTGAACCCCGACGGTACCCCTAACCCGTTGCCAATCATTGATGTGTACGGAACTCGGCGTGGACCTAAGCAGAAGCCGCTGTCTAAGATGTTTGATCACCCGTCGCCGATGAACAACAACAACCAACCGCAGCCTCCTCCGCCGACGCACCCGATCTTTGGGAACCACTTCCCCGTGAACCTGCCCTACCTCCCGCCACTCCTACCTCACTCATTCTTATTCCCTCCAAACAATAACTATGAACACCGTACATCGCCCAAACTACCTGAAATGCCATGTGACAAAAGTCAAACCTTGTCTCCTCCGCCTTCGCTGCTGCATCAGCGCCTCGCGTACACTGAAAGGCCTGTCGATAATGGCACAACGACACCGCCCACTAAGTCTCCTGCGAGCTTGCCTCAAACACCAACAACGCCTCGCGAAGTGCCTGTATCGACGGGCAACGACGCCCTCGACCTCACGAACACGAAGACCAGCGAGGCAGGTACGCCGCCCCCTAGCACTGAGAGTGCGACGCCTGTGACTCCGACCACCGCCCTCAAGAACAGGAGGAAAGGTCGCGCCTTCAAGCTACAACCGGCTGCGTTGCGACTGCAGCACGAGGACGAGAAGATTAGGGATATGGAAATTTCCGATTCCGAGTCGGAAGGTTCCGTGGAAGCTCCCGCCGCCACTCAGTCGTACTCGTGTCAATATTGCGACATTACGTTCGGAGATCTAACAATGCACACTATTCACATGGGTTTCCATGGCTACAATGATCCGTTTATGTGTAACAAGTGCGGGGAGCGCAGTGCGGACCGCGTCGCGTTCTTCATCCACTTGGGCAGAGCGCAGCACGCCTAGCTCTCGCACGCCTAGCTGGCGGGCAGCCAGCGCTTCTTGTAGAGGCTTCGTATTAGAAACAAGTAAATTATTGTAGAGTATTTTTATTAAGGCCAAAGACTTTGTATTGTATCTGTGTAATTACAGCAAAAGTTAGTCGGACAAGATTTTTCTTAATCAATCTTATCGCGAATAACTTTTGACTCTACCAAACTTGTTGAGATCGTGTTAATAATAATTTAACTTTATATTTGATTTCTCTTTAAATGTAAATAGAAACATGAATGCTTACCCACACGTTGTAGTCATAGATTTAATGTATGTTATAAGGTTGTATGTTACCCTGTGTTTGTGTAGATTTAGTTGAGATGTAGTTACGAGTGACCAATGTATAAACAAGACTGTATATCTTGATTAAGTACAAAACAGTTCATAATGCACGATTTAGTTTATTTTAGTTTTTAGGATAATAATGTCTTGTAGTCAACAGGACTAATATTTTTTTGTCTAAATGTAACAGCTTCGTAATTATAAAACATTAAAAAAAAACAAAGAATATTTTTAATTTTAACTTTAGCTTTAAATAACACGGTATTGTTGTTTTCAGTCTAAATATAGCTCGTTCTTTAGTTATGAAGTGTTACATATGGAACAATAAGTTTAACATTCTGTACATTATCGAAAACAGCGGTGAAGTTACCTATTAGTCATAGCGTTAAAGTATAGTGTAAAACATAAAAAAAAATACAATAACAATTTAATGTAAATTATAATTAAATCAGAGTGTATTTATAACGTACGAAGAAAGATTTTATTTTATTTATTTATCCTTATTGTGTATTAGTTTGTATGGGAGTCGTAATTTGGTGTATGGTCGCGTAATACTGTTTCTGGAATTCATTAGACGTATTTTACAGCGTTGTTTGGTAAATACAAGTCTGTTCTGTCATCTATAAAAACCCGACTACTAAGAAAAAGTAACTAAAACGTATTTCCAAGTTTTGTAAAAATCATTTTTATAAAAACATCTGCAATGTTTTACGTGTACAAAATATAATATAATTTAGTTATATAACTAAAAAAGCAGAAAAGCACAAATTTCTTATTTCATAACAATTGTTTTATTAGCAAAAACTGCATTTACCAAGACAAATCTGTATAGTTTTTCTAAAAATACATACATAGTTAGAAAACGAACTAAATTATAAAAATTGAGTGTAAAATTATTGTTGAATAATTTTGTGTGCTGGATACATAATAAAATTGGAAGTTTTATCTTAATTTGTTGTTTTAATTTACAAATGTGTAGTAATCATAATTTTGCTGCAGTCAATACACGATTACTTTTACATCGTTCTGGAACCGAAAGCCATAAGCTCTATTAGTAACATAAACTATTGGCACTACGAAATTTACTAGATAACAAACAAACAAACAAAAAAATAATACGAAATTTAATAATTTATTTTTGGGATTAAAACAGATGAAGTGAAATTGACATCTAAAAGTAATTGAAAGCTTTCATAACATTGTCACAAACTCATCTCAGCGACAATTAAAGCCGAAATCGTATTAAAAATGTATGTAAAATAAAAACATTTTTGCCAGATTGAGACTTAAATTAGAATGAGCTTATAAAAATACTGGAATTGCTTCCTGAATGTCAATTTAAACATTCAAAATGTAGTCGCAATCTCATTTCAGCGACACTTAATAATAAAAGCTTGTCAAAAACGTAGGTTAATATATTTTTATACATAGATCTATATACTTACATGGCAGATGTGAGGGGCAATGCCGGGAGGGGACGCCCTAGAAAGACCTACCTTGACCTTATCGGTGAGGTTCTTCAGAAAGGTCAGGTGCGCAGTACTCGTAACCGGCGTGCTTGTATGACCAGATGTATGAATGTGGACGAGGCGAAAGGAGTGTGTAAGGATCGTAGCAGGTGGCGGTCCGTGGTTTCTGCCTACCCCCATGGGAAAAAGGCGTGAGTTTATGTATGTATGTATGTAGATCTATATACCTAAATTCCAGTCGTCAAAGTGCGTGTGTTTATAAGAACTTGTGATGAAGGATATTTTTATCGCTTAATCATCTTGGGAACATAAACAATCAAAGTGTTTCACGGAAGTTCGTCTTGATAAAAGGTATCGTTATACACCTATAGCCTATAACCTACTCTCTACTAATATTATACTATTAAGAGGAAAGGATTTATGTTGGTTTGTACGGAACTGCCTCGTTAGCCTAGTGGTCCTAAGCGCGACTGCTACGCTAGAAGTCTTGGGTTCGATTCCCAGGTCCAGCAAAGTGTTATTGGGTTTCTCAATAAAATTCTCAGTAGCAGCTCGGAGTTAGGATTTGTGCCTGATTTTTGGCAATAGGCTCGTGCCCTGTTACATGGGGCCTAAACATACCAGCGTACATTGGTACATCTCTGCCTTACCAGGCGTGATGGTATGTTATATACCGAGGAAGCTCCTAAACTACTAGACCGATTTTAACCATTTTTCACCAATTTTTCTACATTATTCTTTAGTAACTTTTTCTATCACATTACGCTACGACACACGGGGTTGGGGCAGTGTCCAAAGACGTAACTTAACGCGGGTAAAAAAAGCCTCGCGGATGAAGTCGCATGCGAAAGCTAGTTACTTATAAGTATAAGACAAGTTATTAACTTGTGTGTCTATACATATCTTTCCTGTTTTAGCAATGACCTGCGGTCCTACGCCATATCGCAGACATTTAGTTTAATTGTTTTTAATGAGTTTTAAGAGTGCGTGAGTGTTTTTGAGTTGTTTTATATGGCAGATGTGAGTGGCAACGCCGGGAGGGGACTCCTATGAGGGAGGCCTATGTCCTACGGCTGATATGAATTTAAGCTATTTGAATGTAACAAAACAATTCTTTTTTAAACTACTTAAAACTCATAAACATACATAAACTCACGCCTTTTTCCCATGGGGGTAAGCAGAAACCACGGAACGCCACCTGCTACGATCCTTACATACTCCTTTCGCCTCGTCCCCATTCATACATCTGGTCATACAAGCACGCCGGTTACGAGTGGGTACTGCACACCTGACCTTTCTGAAACCCTCACCAATAAGGTCAGGGTAGGTCTTTCTACACTTTTTACTTAAACACTAAATAAATTATTGGCACATACAATAAACTGTTTTTTCACATAACATAATACGAGTTTTTAACAATGGGTAGGTACATAGCAAGTACAAAAATATATCTCGTGTCTACCAAATTGAGTACACGTGTCTAGTAAAGGAATAACTGGCATTGTTTTAATAAATTATCATAATTTTATAATGTAGGTTAAGTTCGATGCATTTTAAATTTCGGAATAGTGACGTAATACTATTTTGTTTGAAACAGCACTTTTCTCGTATCTTAAGACCAATACTTACCCTATCAAAATAGACCATGTTATGGTAAAACTAAAAACAAGTTCTATTTAAATTAGAAAAGCTTTTAAATTGCATTGTCATGCAATATACATTTGTATTCAAAATTCCAGATCAATCGGACACCGGGAAGTGGGTCTAATTTAACTTGTAAGATTTGCCTAACTTCCTATGGCTCCGCCATCAGAACCTGTGACATCATTACATTGCATTGTCATGCAAATTGAATATTCACGCAAAATTTTAGATCAATCGAACACCGGGAAGTGGGTCAAATTTAACTTCTAAGATTTGATTAGCCACAGATACCAGGACACGTAAAGTAGATAATAGCTGGGAATATGTGCAAGTCAGAAAGATGAGAGAATCTTACCTTGACGTGACAGTCGCGGATTAGCACAGGAGGTGAAGAACTTTTCTCTGTTTGCCGTCATTTGAGTTGTAGACACCATTGAATAATAATTAAAAAACAAAGCTTCTGTAAAAAAACACTTTATTTTGGCCCTGAAGACCCTTTTTAAGTAACTATAAAATTGGATGTATAGTTGCATTGAAATCAATAAATATTTAGTGAATTGAGATGACAAAAAGTGACGTCTTAGTTTAGTATTGTCATACAAAATCTATGAGGAAACCGTGTTTTGACAGCTCATAAAAAGTATGTCAATTTATTAGTGATGTCATCTACCTAATTATAACATTGTAGGTCCTTAATGTAAACTAAAGATTTGGCTTATATGTAAATTAGTGGGGTGCAGAACCCAAGACGAGTTCTAACGTAGTGTTATCTCCACAGGCACCAGTATCGTAGCAATAGAAGACACGCCAGTTGACGCGACGCTGCCTTCAGAACTTTGCGAATTTCTCTACACATTGATATTATCATCATAGTACAAAGACGGTATGTATATATTCTCCAGACCTAGTCCAGCCACGGCGGCTAATCTTAATGCACACTAGCCAAGGACGCAGGTGATATTATAGTGTACAAGTGTGTGCGCAAACACAGGCGCACTCCTTTCCTAACTCTCATAGTCCAATGGGACATAGACGGTAAACTTTATACAACACAGTTTTTTCAGTTATTTTCAATTTTACATGCTGTTTTCATGAAAACTATTTTCAGTCACAACAAAATTTTCTTTCCTTGGCTTTGTTTTACAAAATCAGCATAATGATAATAGAAAACGCCACAGTTTAGAGAAAAAATAACACTTTTTATTTTCCAAACGGTAACCCACACTTGACATACAAAGAAGTACTCACCTCGCAACTAGAAACTTAACAGATAACATATTCTTTTGTTTCTAACTTAATTGTTATTTATGAAGCGACTATTTTTTACGAAACAATGCTATTTTTATGTCACCGTTACGGGTAAAAACTGTACATGAATATGTAGAAGTTTTACGATTGCAGAATACCCATCAATTTGTCATGTCTGCCTCATTAGCCTAGTGGTTCTAAGCGCGACTGCTACGCGTTGAGTTCGATTCCCAGATCGAGCAAAGTGTTATTGGGTTTTTCTATGAAATTCTCCGGAGTTAGGATTTGTGCCCGGCCAATGGCAATAGGCTCGCCCCCTATTACATGGGTCTTAAAACACATACCGGCCAACTGTGGGTGTACATTGGTACACCTCTGCCAAACCCTTCGGGGAATACAGGCGTCATGGTATGTTATGTCTTTGAATATACTAGCTTCTGCCCGTCTTCGCCCGCCGGATTAAGTAATATCTTTGTGTTCTGCTCCGCTACTGTAAGTCGTAGTGTGATGTTTTATAACCTAAACTATTCCTCATGAGGCTATCAAATAAAAATATTTTTTTTCTAATCCGACTCGTAGTTCCAGAGATTAGCGCGCTTAAACAAACATACAAAAAAACTCTTCAGCTTTATTATATAAAATTATACCTACAAGGCAGTCGTCATATTTCGATAGTTATTACTTTATTGACTGCTTTTTAGTGATATTTTTAAATGGCAAATATTTTATCTTGAAATAACGGAGCTTATTACCTACATGCCTACTGGCACACCTGTGCCTAACTCTTTAGGGAATACAGGCGTGATGATGTGTTTCTATTGTAATAAAGGTGTTCGATGATGGAGCAGCGCAGCTCCGAGACCGACCACCGAGCTTTGAAATATATGCCTTATTTCAACTGGCTAACTATTTAAATCAAATGATAAATTTAAAATCCTCTGCCTTCCGCTAGTCTGCGTAGGCCATAATGGTTTGACTCCTAAACACATGGAGGCTCTGTTAGAAATTCGTCACAGGCTATTCTATATCCATTACAAACGCTATTTTGGGCTAGTTGAATACTTTTGAATACATTTGCTAATCTACCATACCTATTTCAGCCGCAAAGCAGCGTTGCTGTGTTCCAGTTTAAAGAGTATGGGTGCAGGTGAATTACAGGCACATGAAACATTTTAACTTTGTCTCTGGGATGGCAACGGCTTTGCAAGGCCTCTGGTATTGCTGATGTCTATAGGGAGTGGTTACCACTTAACGTCAGGTGGGGCGAAGGCTTGTGTGCCATCCATCATCATCATCATCATCTTCGTGCCCTTATCCCATGTTACATGGAGTCGGCGCAACACGTTTTCTTCTTTCATGCCGTCCTGTCAACCGTCATGCTATCACTGACTCCCTTCTCTTACATATCATGCCATCCAATGATATTAAAATAAAATCTCTTCACCACCTTTGGTTAGGACTAGTAGGGAATACCTACGGAATTAAGTCCGCAATTAAGAACGTGAACTAAGCGAAAAGGGTACCTATATAAAAATTATAGCACGTGACGTTATGTAGTTGCTGCCTATCCCCATGGGAAAAGGCGGGAGTATATACTTACGAATTCCAGCCACAGTTTAAGATTATTATTTAACAGTTCTAAGAATTTAATGTATTAAAAGATACGATCGCAAAATAATCTACACACAAATTGCAATGAAATGTTGCAATACTTATTGAGTCTTCGAAGTACAGTTTTTTGTAATTTTGAAACCGGTTTTAGTTTCGGTACAATTAAAGGCACTATTTTTGGATGTATATAAAGTTTATAATTAGAATGCATGTGTGATAACTTTTACGTTTAATGTATTACCAATATCCTTCCTTATAACGGTTAGTTAAATTACGTAATATGACATTTTCAATTTACTACATGTATAAATTATAATTGTAATGAATTTTAAGGTAGAAACTACCAAATTTCCATAATAAAAAGAAACAAACAGCATCGGTAACTCATGACAAATAATACAATAATAATACCCATGTTCTATAATCCTAGGATGATAAGGATAACGCATTTGCAAGGCCTCTGGTATTGCGGATGCCTATAGGCAGCGGTGACCACTTAACATCAGGTGGGCCGTCGGCTAGTTTGCCATCCAAAGATTTTATGAGTCCTCTATCAGTCCTGTCTGCAAGACGACAGATCAGCGAGAATTTAATATCATTTAAAGATTCTGTTCACGTCTAAGGGCTGAAAACCCCTTGAAATATCCCTGATTAATTTACATCATGACTATATCAACCGGAAGACGCCCACCACTAGGCATATGCCTCCCCGAGGTTGTCCGCTCGCGTCCAACGACTCCCCGGGACTTTCACTAGGTCATTGGTTGACCTTGCTTAGCCTTTTTTAGAAATCCTAATGGGTCTCCCTCTGGAGAGAACAGAGAATAATGTCTCTTACTGACTAAAACCCCACGGTTTCTTATGCTACGGGATGATGATGTACGGGATATGAGTCGGGAGTCCGGTATTCGTTTGACGCATGATCCGTACTCTCGGCTCCCGGCTTTTTTTTCATGAGGAAACCCTCATGGATACCCTCCTCTGAGGATGACTGAGGGTTATGTTGGAATCTTACCGACTAAAAACCCACGAGTCTTCCTTCTACTACGCATGAGCTGCTCCCCCGACTGACCTTACTTCGCTGGCAATCCTGCGTCTTCCGATGCTCAGCCTCCAGGACCTCTCTACCTTATCGTCTGTCATTTTTACAGGCAATATACCCAACCCAGTGCCACATAACATTACATAAAAACGTGAAAATATAAATAAGTATTCATCACAGTAGTCAGTTAAGCCAGTTAGGTGGAAACTGGTTTGTTTCTACAGAGCATTTCCCTGAATGGTTCAACCTTATCACCACGCTATTTTTAAAGGCCCCAAAGCAGTCGTATCTTTAATGTTTAACTTTAATGTTTTTTAATTCAATTTAACATGCTTAATATGTATAGTGACGGTTTTTTGACTGCTCGTTGTGCCATTTATATTCTAATAAAGAGTTTTAAGATTGTGAGACAGTTAAATTCGTACGATACGTATTGCCTCGGCTAAACCGTGAATTTCAGTATTACAAAATGCTCTATGGTAACTGTACATATGTTTTGAGTTGGTGTGGAGACAGCTGTTAATAAATTCTATCAGATAACCATCCCTATTTAACTGGTCTACTTATATGCACAAAACGTTAATCTTTATTTCCATACAAATATAAGAAATGCGAAAGTAATTGTGTCCGTCTCTTTCACGACTAAAGCACTGAACCGATTTTCATGAGGTACGAGGTAACTTTGAGTTCCAAGAAAGGCCATACCTACTTTTTATTTCGCAATTTCTTTTGCATCCGCGAAGATTGGCATTTCCACCGGGCACCAGCAAGTACTAATGTGACTTTTTTCTAATTCTGTACTTTCTAAGTTCATCTTGGTCATCACTGACATCAGTAACAGTAACATGTCAGAGGCCCTTGAAGCGGTTTAGAAACTGTGACACTAACTCTAGTGTCAGAGTTTCTAAGCCGCCTCACACACTCGTGTGGGGTCGTTAGACTTTTTATGCTGATGCTGGCTTTTTTTCTTACTCTTTCACTGTTTTTTGTCAAGTTTGTTTGGTTTCAAGGCAATTGAATCGTTTCTCCGGGACTCATCGAGCTTCACTGCTGTTGATTCTGGCTTTTAGAAGCATATCAGCATATCATAAAAGTATATCAGGCTGGTGTCCGCGTATTGGGTGTACCTTTATAATTCTCAGTACCACCTCGGAGTTAGGATTTGTGGCCGGTTAATGGCAAATAGGCTCGCCCCCTATTACATGGGACCTAAACATACCAGCGAACTGTGGGTGTACATTAGTATTCCTCTGCCTAATTCTTCGTATCTTATCATAAATGTTCGAAATTCAAACTTTGACTCCGCAAAAACTTTGACTTCAAGTTTGACGTCAGAATTGAGTGTTTAAAGTAAAGAAAAAAACAATTTATTGACTTGTATGGTATGGAATTTTTTCTTACACATGTGTCCCCGAAAAAACAATTGTTATGTGCGTAGACCTACCTAGATGTTTTGTTAAAACAATTGTTTAACGTACTTAAGTACTTGCGATGTAGATGTGAGTGGCAACGCCGGGAGGGGGACGCCCTAGAAAGACCTACCTTGACCTTATTGGTGAGGTTCTTCAGAAAGCAGGTTGGGTGCGCAGTACTCGTAACCGGTGTGCTTGTGTGACCAGATGTATGAACGTGGATGAGGCGGAGGGAGTATGTAAGGATTGTACCAGGTGGTGTTCTGTGGTTTCTGTCTACCCCTATGAGAAAAAAGCGTGAGTTTATGTATGTAAGTATTAGCAATGTAGTTGTATTAAGCAGATTTGTGTGTTGATAAAAACAAGTGACGACTTTAAAAAACATTCCGATATATGAATCATTGTACATTATTAACTTACTCAGAACGTGTTATTCTACGTATTTTGCGCAGTTTTTCAAACAAAATAATTGCTTCATCATTTTAACACATTTCACAATATGTACCTGAAGTAAGTACTAAAGTAAAAAAGCGAAACTGGACTTGCAAAATTACTTAATATAATCTGTAATTTATTAATTTAAACCAAACGTGATTACAACAGAACTTCCTCTAACAAACAAATAAACAAAAAAAAACCAGCCAAGCGCGAGTCGGACTCGCGCACGAGGGGTTCCGTACCATTTTCTATAAAAACGGCTAAAAATCACGCTTGTTGTATGAGAGCCGCCTTAAATATTTATTTTATTCTGTAATTGTTGTTATAGCAGCAACAGAAATACATCATCTGTGAAAATTTCAGCTGTCTATCTATCACGGTTCATGAGATACAGCCTGGTGACAGACGGACAGATAGACAGACAAACAGACAGATAGGCGGACAGCGAAGTCTCAGTAATACTCTTCGGGTCCCGTTTTACTCTTCGGGTACGGAACCCTAAAACAGACTAACTTTTCCTCTATATAATATTGGTATTATTGGTACTTATAGATTTGCATAAAATTAATAATAGGTACATTGGTTTCAAAACACCTACCTACTTGCACCTTTTACACAAACTTGCAAATCGTCATGGTAGGTACTACTACCTATCTTTCCAAGTATGGAGAGTCACCCACAATTGTCGCCTGACCCAAATCTAGCGGATGTTGCAGTTTTCACAATGAAAAGACCTTTTTTGAGAAAAAAATGCGCTTAAAAAGAATTCGGCTTAACTCCATACGAGTGGTATGGGAACAAAAATTTGTGGAGTTGATTATAATATATTTGTTTTACGTTTAAAACTTAAAACTAACCTTTTTTAGAAGGTAAATAAAACATTGGTGAAAATTCTGTTGATGTCCGAACATGAGAAAAAAATAGAATTTTAAAAGTAATATTTAAATGCGAAAATCTTCAAGTAAAATAAAAAACAAAAACAGGCTGATACATTATTACATCCTGAGCCATGCTTGTGGTTTTAAAAGAAAACAATAGATACTAAAAAACCAACAAAAACCTGCTAAAACCGCACTGTCTAAAAAACAAAGAACCAAAACATTTTTCAGCAGAATGTTAACGCGACTCTACATAACTTCTGTTCTAAAATCGTTTCTCAATAAATCCATGAATCGGTGTGTGGATGGAATAATGTGGTGCTTTTTTGCCAGGTTCGTGCCACGCAGGTGCTGGCAACCCGTAAAAAATCCCTAAAGGACCTGCATAAAACGTGCACTTCTGTTATAATGGTCCTTCGGTACAATAGATTTTGGTAACTTATGTGTAACGTATCGGACTGTACCATTCAGTATTTTTGAAGTAGGTTAGTATGCATTGAAATTCATCTGCCCACGAATTCGAACGTCCTTTATTGTTGGCCAGTGTCGCATATTTTAAACGCGTAAAAATACGGGCAAATTCTTGAATTCCTGGCCGATTAAAAAAAAACCACTGGTTCTTAATTTGAAGATTTTTTTTAAGAACCGCTCACCTTAAAATATAATTTAATAAAACCATTAATCTCTGAAGCCATCGATCAAGAGGCGGCGCCAGAGTTTCTATGGGCACCTTTTAAGCTTACAATCGACCTCTAATTTGTGATTTTTCACACACACCCTAACAATTTTCGCATAAAATATTAAAAAGTGTGGTTGCAGTGATTAATTAGTTCTGCAGTCAGAAAAATAAAAAACATAACTTTATAGTTATTTCAAAAATGAAATTTTTAGATAATGATTCAATTTTTTTTCTTTTGTTCATTTTCATATTGATACAAAACAGCAATGTCATTTTCATCCACATAATTTATTGAAACAAGTAGTATATGTTACCTAAAAGCCATATTGAATACACAAGTTATTATGACAATATTTTCAGTTAAGTCAATATTTCAGAATTTAAGCAGTCAGTCACACTTTAGAGTCAAACTTGCTTGTAATTTTGAATTCTGCACCTAGAGTAAATAGATAATATTTAATACAAGAGAAAATTTCTGTGAAAAAGACCAATTGGTTAAATATACTGTTTAATTTTGTATTTATTCAGACATTATTTCTTTGCGAATGATAATTAAGAATTTTTAAGACGATTTCTGATAAAAACACTACATGTGTATCTATCAACTGTAACTGCCTCGTTAGCCTAGTGGTCCTAAGCGCGACTGCTACGCTAGAGGTCTAGGGTTCGATTCCCAGGTCAAAAGTGTTATTGGGTTTTTCTATGAAACTCTCAGTAGCAGCTTGGAGTTAGGATTTATGCCTTGTAAATAAATGGCAATAGGCTCGCCCCCACCAACTTACATGGGACCTAAACATACCGGCGAACTGTGGGTGTGCATTGGTACTCCTCTGCCTAACCCGTCGGGGAATACAGGCGTGGTGGTACTGATGGTATGTGTATCTACAATTAAATATGTAGAACTAGGTATATACTTCGTATATGGAATTTTCACAATTTCATTTTTTTTTATAGACAATTAAAAGAGACCATATGGCCGCTAGCCACATACGGTCCAGTACAGCCCACAAGCCTTCTCAGTAATAAAAAGTAAAATTGCAAAGTATAAGCGTAAGGGGCGTCATCGGGGCGGCACGCTCCGCAACCTCAAAACGCGTGATTTTTTCCACAAGGACCAATTTTTTCCACAAGGACCAGTATTTTTTTCTTTTTAAATCTATCTTGTTCCAAAGAAGCCAGCTGTTGTGTGATGACCACTCGTACTGTCCGATTTTTTGTTCATATCCACCGGTCTATGTTAAACGATACTATGATTGGAGTGGATTGAACGTATGGAGACTGTACCAGATGCCTTTGACTCACCGTTACTTGAGATTAGAAATCTTTTTAGGGTTCCGTATCTAAAGGGTGCCAACGAGACCCTGGTTACTAATAGATACTTTGCTTTCCATCCGTCTATTACATCTTTTAAACCGTAATATTTCGACCTTTAAAGTTTTCGCAAAGTGTGTAAAAATGGCTGTTATAACAACAAATAGTAAAAATAAAATATAGTATAAATTAAAGGAGGTTCTCATACAAACTGAAGCTTGTTATTTTGTATGTAGTGGTAAATACACGGAACCCTTCACGTGCGAGTCCAACTCGCCTTGGCTGGTTTTTTATTTGCTTGCTAATAAAGCTTAAGTTTGTTAAGTTTCATGCTGTTTTAGAGAATTAACTCGATGAGAAAAACGCTTCAGCTGCTGCAGTTACAAAAAGCTAATAATCCTATGATCAGGTTTCATTTATAAAAATCTGCTATTTTTACTATGATATGTTCATATGCAAAAAATCGTAAACGTACGGTCATGATATTTGGTGTAAAGTACGCCTTACACCGAATATCAAATAACAAATCACTTAATAACTAATTATGCACGTCATCACGAAAGACTTTACCCCAAAACCACGCGACCTAGCATTTGATATGATCATAGATGCAAAACCCGAAGGTACATTGCTGCAGTTCCATCAATAACCAAGGACTGAAGGACCAAAGAATTGTCTACTAGTCAGCAATAAAAAAATACCAAAGACTTATACGTTTAAAAACATGAAAACCTCCTATAATCCTTATTCCCCATTCGCATCATGTGGCCACCAGCCAACCAGGTGCGCCTTTATATCATTTCTTATTCAAAATAACTAAAAATAGTTCGAACAGCATGCAAAAATATATTTTTTGTCACAAAGCTTATAAAAACGGGTTCCTAATCCCCAAAACAAGAGGAACGAATGCGTTGGGGATGAATGTTATTAGAATAAAAATCGATTTGCCGTTTCTAGGAAGCGAGGCACTTGCTTAATCTGTGTCGTGTAGCACAGCATTATTTTCGACACGTGTTCCGCGTTTGGATCTTCCACTTTTTTCTGTTTTTAAAAATTAATTCGTTTTCACAGATTTGGATACGACTGTTTCTCGATTGGATATCGCAAATACCGTCTTTTTTTGAAAATGGAATTGTTGAGCTTCCATTTTAATGATTAATTTCCCGGTAAAAAAAAAAACTGGTGCCCGTTTAAAAAAAGTTTAAACATGAAGATTATTTCTGTTTTAAAACATAAACCAGGACTTGCTAGCCTAAGCAGAGTCACTTCGCAATCGAATTAAAGACATTCCACAAAACCGACGACCCGTAGTACCGACTTCCATCAGTTTCGTACGAAAGGACCAATATCTGTCTCGCAATCGACACTCACCACAAAGCCTCACCACTGAGGATTAAGGCATTACGCTTTTAACAATAAAACAGTGCAACAACTGCTTAACTTTTCGATATTATCGATTCATAACTTATTCCAAACGACAGGTAACAAAGTGTTATCAGAAATCAAAGAATTGAGAATTATTTTTATCAGTATTTAAAGAAAATAATCCTCGTCTTTTGTGTGAATGTTATTTTGAGTCGTTATGCAAACTAAATGGTATTTTAAGTAACTTTGAAATTGCATTAATTGTCATTCTAGGAAATCTTAGAAACGTCTAGATAAAAACCAATGATGACAATGTATTTATTGATTCAACTTCTAGCTTATAAGCTTTTATCAAGAGAGGTACCGAAAATACGTCTTTTAAAAGACTGAAGGTTTTCTATGGCAAGTTTTAGCTGTACCTAGACTTTCACTGTAGAATATTATTTGACACAAGCCCGATTTCTCCTGAAAGCCAAAATCAACAGTGTCAATCAACAGACCACCAGAAAAACGCCAAGACAATGAAGCTCGAAAAGTCCCGGGGAAACGATTCAACTTTCTAAAATCAGGACAGAAACTGGACTGGAAACTGGCCAAGTCTGAAAGTGGATAAGTCTGAAATCGCCAATCTGCCGTGAGCAAGCGTGGTGATCAATGCTCGTGCTTTTACTGTATGAAAAGAGGCCTTTGCCCTGCAGTGGGACAATAATAGGATGGTATTATAAATAATGGGAACAAAAATGGGAATAATGGTAATAAAACAGTGGGAACGTCATATGAAACAGAAAACAGAACTGGAAGAAAGAATAATCAAACAAAAAATGTTCCTGTAAATATATTTCGTATCTCACATAGTCTTATATTCTCCCTATCGCCGCCCCAAGTCTTAGCAGCAGTAATAGATGCACTGATTGGAAATTCAAATGAGACTGGCCGAATTTATGGCCCTCCGCCCTCACATTGAGGGTGAGCCCTCTTTTTACTTACTGCGAAACACGAGGATCGATGTTAGAGGAACTTTTATGAGTAACCTTCGCTTTGTTTTGGAGGAAAATGCTGATCATTCATGACAAGAGCTTCTAAGTAGGCTTTTCTAGTTTTCTTATTGGCAAAACAAAATGTGGAAATAATACAAAATAGTTATATGTAACTACTTATGAGTAGGTCCATGTTTTTTTTAAAGCGCAAGTAAGAAAGACGTTGAATTCAAATAAACGCAAATGGAACAGAGTTACAGACACACTTGTACTTACAATTACAACGTCCTACAATTTACGGATTAAAAAAAATAGTGGTAACAATTATTATTTTTAAATGAATCCTTGTCAAGCAATGTCGGGATTATTTATTTAAAAGAAAGTTTTTATTGTAAAAAGCGAGGAAAGGAAATGCAAAAACGCGAGTACCTGCCCCGCACTGTCCCTTTACAGCCACATGCGCATTCCATTTTTAAATGTTATTCCAGTGATTGCCACATCAAAAAAATATATCTTTCATAAGCTATCCATCTCTGCCATGCGAAAAAATCCTTTGTCATATCACAAACTTCTTTGTACAGTTATAGGGATGAACATGAAATATGCTCCAAATTTTAATCCTTTTATGTTACGCTTGTATTTTTAATTTGTTACAAAACTTCAAGATTTCTATGGAACACTCGGTTGATTAGACAAAGTAAATGTGACAATACTTTGTACAATATTAAACATAATATTATAGTTTACCTATTGATCATTACTTCAATTTACTCCGCTTCTCCTTTTCTTATGTACAGTACCTACCTACATAGGCACAGAAATGACCTTGTATTTTATTGATAAATCATACGTAAAACATATTTTTCTTCATTCTAGTATACAGATTCACTGTGTCCATTCTATCAGAACTTGTGTTCCCTAGGGTTGCAAATTGTATCGGTCCGCGTTGCAATGACGCACGAAACCGTTTCCCTGAAGTAATTCTATCCCAGGCAATACATTGAAAAAAAAACACTGATATGGCGGAAGAAGTTTACTTTTAACAAATGAACATAATTATTCAAACATTTAAATATCGAAGCAGATGACAACTGGTCCAAACCAAACAATACTTTAAAACAGTAAAAGACTCCGTCCATTTTCTATTGATTTGCATTTTATTATTTCAACTCTTTGTCATTTAGTGGACGTGGACGAAATAAAATGTAGTTAACCCGTCAATAGTTCTACGGGAACAAAATGCAAATCTTCATGTTTGAATATGCAAATATATTACTTTACGTCTTTCAACAAAAGACGGCACCCGACGTCGTCGTGGTCCGTCGTAAAAAGCTTAGAAAATACACAAAGAGATTGTTCTAAATATTGCCGAGGTAACGGTACGGGCGACCGGCATCGATAAAAAAAGGGTTGGACATCAAAAGCGGACAGTTTTTGCGATAGAAAATCCTTTTAACTTGATTAATGGACAATGGAATTAATTTTTCAAAACGTTGTTTAGTTAGGCCGTGCATTTGGAATAACGGCGACGGAAAGAGAGACTTTCATGTCCCCGACCGGTATTTTGCCAAAAAATTCAACGTGGATTAAATGAACGGGATTTAACTGTTTTACTAGAAAAATAAAGTATGTCGCTGTGTTAGCCTATTTTTTTACCGGGATAATCCTGTTACTATTTTACTGATGCCTGATTTTAAACAATAATGTTTAAAAACACCGTTTTATACTTTTCTAAAGCCGAAAAACTCTTTCGCCTTAATTTTTTGGTTCAAAAATAAACTCGTTAACTCCTACCATCAGTACATATTAGATGCACAAACATGCGACTCGAAGGACCAAAAATAAACAAAGCTAATTAAATGACCATGATACCAAACGCAAGATTATTTAACTATTTCAATCTTCATTTGAATACAAAAATCATGAATACCTCAGCATCACTACCTACTATTAAAAACTGCCAACTAAACACGCGTCTTCCTCACCGTAACATTCACAGCCGTGACCCCTAAGAACTTCCAACTCAAAGAGGGTCGCACACAATACAGGAAGCGTGCACACTTGACATTTACGCCCCGCGGTTAAAAACGCGCACGCGAACGTCAAAAAACGCCCAATTATTTATTTATAACTTTTTAAATGCACCCCTGTATTACGTGTGGCGATAGCTCCCTAATTCGGTTTTGCGGTTTTTTGTATTTTTTGTACAAAAAACCGGAGCACGCGTGTAATTGTAATTTGATGATGTGATTAGGGACTCGGTGTTGTTGTTGTGGTTTTTTGACGGTGTTTTTTAAAATTAGGGTGATAAGTAGATAAGTACTGGCGTGTGTTGATTTGGTTTTTTTTTTTTTTCGAAGAAGTCGTTTTTGGTCGTTAGTTGATGGATTTTGATGTTAAGTACTGTTAAAGAGTTAAAAAATTATTTTTTTTTACCACAGAGGTGACGTTTTATTGTTTAATGATACGAGGGGAGATCAAAAAGTAATGAGAATCGGTTACTTCAGGTCCGCATAAAAACGCAAAAAATCTTTTTTTTGCTTGCTTATGTACTCACTACTTCAGCCTAAAAAAATCATATACATATATCACTATTTCCGGGAGTTATATTCATTTGAATACGAACTGTCGAAGAGATAACACCAACTTGGAGAAAAACGAAATTAGAGCAGTCATCAAGTACCTCTGTTTGAAAAAAAAAACTACAATAGACATACACAGTGACTTAGTGGGAAAATTGGGGGACTCTGCTCTTCCATATTCTACAGTTGCACGCTGGACAAAGGAATTTAAACTGGGCAGAGCATCCACTGAAGATGAACATCGCGAAGGACGCCCATCCACGTCCCTCACTGAAGACAACGTGAAAAAAGTCGAAGATGTTGTGTTGCCAGATCGAAGAGTGACCATTAGGCATGTAGCTGAGGTCACAGGGATCTCATATGGCAGCATTCAAAAAATCCTTGCGAACGAGTTGCATATGAAAAAGGTCTCCGCGCGTTGGGTACCCAGGATGTTAACCGACGAGCAAAAGCAGCGGTTCACAAAGCCGCAGTTGCGATGGCTGCCATTCAAGAAACGGGATTCGAACTGCTCGAACACCCTCCCTATTCGCTAGATCTGGCTCCTAGTGACTTCTACCTCTTTCCTCGGCTCAAGGTAAGAAATTTGAAGACGATAGCGAAGTGATGGTCACTTTTGAGGCGTTTTGGGAGGGTCAAGAAAAATATTTTTTTCAAAGGGAATCCTGGGTTTAGAAAAAAGATGGAATAAATGGATTGATTTGTAAGGAGACCATGTAGAAGAATAAATTATTATTTTAACTTTAATTACCGCGTTTTATCTTCATTCTCATTACTTTTTGATTCGCCCTCGTATATCTATACAAATAAGTTAAATTGACGTGTTTTTGTTTGTAATGTAAAAATATCAGCTTTTACTAAATGAATATGAATGTTTACACGGTAGGTACTTATACCAAACAGTCTTGTTTTTCTAATTTTTGCTCATCTCGATTTATGAGGGTACTTTTTACCCCCAAAAGGAGGATTATGTGTTTGACCTATGTGTATGAATGTCCGCTCCTATGTATGTCCCCTCGTAACTAGTCAACGGCTTAACCAATTCTTTATTGTTGGACATTATTGTCCTTACTATTTCGCGCATTAAAAATCATCGCCGCTAACATATATCAAGCAGTCGAAGCCACGGACATTAACTAGTCACAGAATATTACTAAAAAAATCCGGAACCCAGAACTGCATCGAAACTTATCTGACATTGCTCTTATGTATTTAATTTTATGACCACCATTAATGTTCCTGGGTGGTATTGCCACCATAAACCTGTGGTACCGACATAACACAGTATCATTTTTTTATCGACACCCGTAAAAAACATCTGTATAATTTAGATAACCTTTTTTTCTCTCCCATCTTCCGTCAACACTAATCTGGGGGATGTAAAAAACCTCCCCTTTGTTAAAATACGGGTTGTTTGAGGGGGACTTTTTACGACGTTTTAAAACCGCGTCGAAAGTTAATTATGTATTTAAATAAATATTTAAACGTTTTATTTTTATATTAGTCTCTCGAACGAATTACGGCCGCGGCGACCAAACTCAATAAAAACTAGTCATGTACGCAGGAGAGATATTATAGTGCACAAGTGTGTGCGCAACACAGCAGTCTCTCTTCCCTCACGCTCATATTCCGAAGGGATGGCGCAATACCAGGCTTTACGTGCTTTCTGAGGCACGGGAGTGTCACACCACCAATTTCCTAACTACCGGCTGCTGCTGAGAAATTCATAATGGAACACCCCAAAAAGACTTAGCTTGACCTGGGAATCGATTCCAGGATCCTGTGGTCAGCAGTAGCTCTGGCGGCCACGAGACCAAATGGGCAGTCTAACACTTCTTATTAACCAACTTATCTTAAAAACTTGTGAAAATATTCAGACAAAAGAAAGAAACTCGCCCCCTATTACATGGGACCTAAATATACCGGCGGACTGTGGGTGTACGTTGGTACACCTCTGCCTAACCCTTCGGGGAATACAGGCGTGATAGTATATATAAAAGAAAGAAAATATAAAAAATATGCGATGACGTCTGTTTTAAATAACCCTGTGTGTAACTTGCTAACTCCGGTTATGTCAGGTGATTAGCCATAAGCACCTATATTACATTTGCGCAATTATACAAGTGCACACACACAATTTACTAATGAAACCAATAAAAAGAGAAAACTAGCATTAGTGTGTGTAGTAATTGGTATCTTTTACACCAAATATGTGATCGTGCTAATTAAAAAAAGTTGAAGTGCTTGATTCTTTCTGGTTGATCGTTAAGTAATTATTCTTTTAACCATGTCTTTACAATTCATATGACTTATTATTTGGTATTAGCATCTGCTCACGATTGTGCGCTGCGTGGTTTCAAATGTAAGCCAAAACTTCTAAATTATCCCAAGGAAACCGTACATTTTAAGGGGATAAAAAGTACTATTCTAGACTATTCATTTTTGTGCCTGAATAAAATCCTGATCCGTTCAGCCGTTCTGGCTGGTATTGACAAACAAACATTCATCCATCCAAACTTTTGCATTTATAACAATAGTAAAATTATTACAATTTACGTTTGACATATTATTCCTTTTTGTAAGTAGGTACTTGCATTTATAGATAACTCAGAGATCCTAACATTAATAGTGTATATAATCGTTACTGGTAGTCACAAGCCCGAAAGTCTGACAACCAATCTTACCCCAGAACATCGTATTACCCAGTAACTGGATTGTGAAGGAGATACCCAGATTACCCAGTAACTGGATCCGATTGGCAGTCGCTCCATGTGTAACGCTGGTATTCCCCTGCATCTGGCTAGACTGAAAGCCGACCCCAACATAGTTGGAAAAGGCTAGATAGGTTGGTACAGGTAGACATTACTTAAAGAATTCCAAAAAAAATATTGAAACAAATTAAATGAAAATCCCAATATTTAAAAAAAGAACTGAAAACAGCTGTTACAATAATGACGTGTGCGTAAACTCCAATCACCTACACGACTGAGTCGTTCATTTTTTCTTAAAAGATAATCTTAAATTAATTTTACGAGTAATAAAATATCTTCATCTGTAGATCAGTATCTTCGCTGCACATCTTCCAGGCACTCGACACTAAACCAAAATCAAGATGTAACCAATCCTCAAATTGTAATCCGCCGTTACGTTATCCGTTGTTCAAAAACGGTCGGTCAGTCAACAAGGCCTCTTCGCCCTTTGTCCAACTTTTTCGACTTCGGCCCACAATGCGCAATAATCTCCAAAAAGTGACCCCAAAGAGTGCTCAGGATTGTGCCCCTGAATACGGACACAGCAGCGGTGTGGACAAAAAAATATATAATCGTCTATTTGTACAGAATTCTGATACACGTACATACAGCGTGATGTTTTTTTCCTAGAAAGAAAGAAAAACCGTTCATTCACGAGAAAGTGACGCATATATTATACATAAAAATTGTAGTTTACAAAAGCCTGAAACAAACGTAAGTGAGTATAATTATGTTCTAAACAAAAAAGCATGTAGGCATTTATTCAACTGAAATGGTGATGTGTTTGTGGTCTCACGCATTTAGTAATAGAGACCCTATTTCGTTACAGTCCGCTTTTCTCACTAGGTGGATATGTGATTTTTAAGACGTTTCACGTCACGATTTATTTTAAGCCTTATTTGCGTACCGTCTGTTGTTTCCGATACTTGAAAATATAACAACCGTACACTATTCGTTCACCTGATACAACAAGTTACGCGTATATTGCCGAAATTGGATATATAAAAAAACCAGTGCCAAAGTCCTTACAACCGAACAATTGTTTGAAAAGGTTATATTTAAATGATAATGTAGCTAACAGTAAGGTAACACAACTTAAAACAAATGTTCTATTTATAACAGTGTTGTTTCAAGTGCCTACATGATGACGTAGGTCGTATAAAATATCTTCGATACGCATGATTGTACAATAATAGTCTCATTATAGGTCACAGCTCTGAATTATCTGCTGCAAATATTATAATTACTTATTAATGTTGTAATGGCGTGTTACGTGTATTTTTCCCGTTGCTTAGGCATTTTTAATAACATTTAAAAAAAACACCGAGAGCCCTCCGACACTTTTTTAAACATCGTTGTATGGCAATCAAGCCGACGGCCCACCTGATGTTAAGTAGTCACCTCTGGCTATAGACATGTGCAATACTAGAGGCCTTGCAAATGCGTTGCCATCCCTGAAACAAAGTTGAAATGTCTCATGTGAAAACTACTGAAAACTGACTAGTACTATTTATGTTCTTAAAATAGCTCTACATTCGGTTAAAACTCTTTTTTTTTTATGTTCGCGACTGACTCTTTGACTAATGTTTATTCATTATTTCGAAAACTTGAAAGTTTGTATGAGATACCGTGGCTCGTAAACGGTCTTAATTGCTAAACAAAACGTATTTAAATTAATGAACCAAGTACTAACTACTATTCTATTTTATTTCAGTAACGTCAAGACATTCATAGTAAATATAATAAATAATAACAGTCATATTATTGTCCCACTGCAGGGCAAAGCCTCTTCTCATACAGAGAAGGCACGAGCATTGATCACCGCGCTTGCTCAAAACGGATTGGCGATTCAAACGTATATTAATTATAAATCCAGGTTTCCTTACGATTTTTTCCTTCACCGATGTCAGAAATAAAGAAGATATACTTAAAAAGTACATAGGTATGAAATAGAAGAATTTATTTAAATTTTTTTTTTTATCTTTATCATAGCATGCGAAAAATACAACAGGCTGTATAGTGACATGTGCCCTTCGTGCTCTATGGCCGAGCAGCTTGTCCCATCACATAATAGCATAAAGGATGGACGCATGCCGGCCGCGCGCCAATCTCGCACCTGCTTACAACCGAAAACACATCACTAGAAACAATATTAGGTTATGGCAAAGAGAAAAAAAAAGAAAAAACTTAGATATCATTTGAAATGGTAGAAGGCTAATCTATGGATTTTATTAAAGGTAAAAAAGAGTAGGCTATTAGAGCAGAAAGCTTAAACTTTTAACGAATACGTTTTTACGTTTTGGAACGAGCAACTAGCTTCAATATTAAACTGTAACTTCTTGACAATTCAAAAGTGCCTGTAAATGGTCTAATTGAAATAAATATTTTGAGTTTGAATTTATGAATTTGACTCAACCATAATCTCTTCAAAGTTAGAGTGAACAGGCTTATTCTGGGTAGGCTAACTACATCGTCGACTTTATCCTTGTCACCTCTGACCTAGACTAGAATTAAGAGCATAGGTTTTTTTTTTAATATTTGTGTTTTCATTTATTGGTTTTCAGAAAAACTACCGCGTTTAAATCTGGAATATGCTACTTATGCTGGACAGATTCAGACATGACGTAATTAAACCCAAATCGATCATGATAGACGATTTTATGGTTTAATGGTTACGTCTAATGTTATAGCCTCTTCTTTACGTGATTTCTTACAAGTAGCTTACCTAACCTGCTTGGTTTGATTTTACACGCTGGAACGTTCAATTTAAATTTCGAATGTTGGTTCCAATGATTTTCAAAGTAATTCTTTTATTTTTATTCATAATTAAATTCTGAATATGTTGGCAATTCCCGTAATCAATCAATTTATCAAAAATACCTCTATTTTACTTACATTTTTGACATTGATCGTCGCTGCGGTAAAATTTCGACGTTTTTACGATTTTAGAAAAGCAAGTTGAGTCTGTGATTGGATTGTAACTTAAAGATAGTTATTCTGATTTTTGATGTACCTTTATGAACAAATAAAAACCAAAGAAAAATCAGACCCACCTTTTTTCCCCAACTTCGCTCCGCTAATTACAACCGTCAGCAAAAATAAGTCCCGAGCCAAAAACTTAATGAGAATCCGAACTAGTGCAGAAAATATCAAGGGTATATATGAGAGGCAGCGAGCTTATAACATCTAACGCGAGGCGGATCAATATCGCGCGCCGTTTCATCACGTCGATGGGAAAAAAGAGGAAAAAAAATACATAACTTTTTAGGGGCGGCCGTCCCCCCGTCCGCCGGCCCGCCCGCCGCCGGTGCCACCTACCGAAATATATAAAAAAAATATCGACGCGAGCTCTAGCGCGTGCTTACAATACACTATAAAATATCGTATCAAATTTATATAATGGGAAGTGGCTTTGTTGGCACGAGGAAAGAGGAAAAAAACTTATTCGGAATAAAGGACCCGGACATTAGGGCTGTTTTGATGGATTTAGGGAAGTGAACCGCGGATATTACTTAACGATCTGCGGGAATGTGGGGACTCGGAGCCCGTGTACATGTAGGTGTAGTTAACGAACGTCTTTGATTGAATTTTGCAAATTAGCGAGTTTTTAAAGAGTTTTATCAAAAGTTCTACGTTCGGGACACTGGCTTTTATGAGAAAAAAACACATAAAAAGGGGTCAGAAGTAACGATGATTTGATCAACATAAAAAAAGTTTATATTTACAAACTGCGTCTACTCTTCCCGTTACCAGGCAAGTCATGGTTTCCAAGGTAACCAGTCATTTTGCTAATGAGGAGGAGCACTAACTTTTTATCACGACAGAGGGCGCATAAGCAACTGTACCCTGTTTTGACATAACAGTTGTCAAATCGTATGGTTTTTTGCATTCAGTAAATATTATTATTTATTTTTTCCCTAATCTTGAGAAAGATGCCTCAGTGTAGAGCGTTAAATTGTAAAAATAGAGGAGTACATTTGTTTCCTAAGGATAATAAACGCAGAAAACAATGGGAATCGGCGTTACGTATTAAAAACTTTAAGGCAAGTAATACTGCACGCTTGTGTGCTGCGCATTTTACTGAAGACGATTATCATGGGAAAAGCAAGTATACAGGTGAGTCATCGCAGTGGTTCTACTTATAATATTCTACTATCAGTCAGTAATTGACGAACCTAAGTTCTTAATTCAATAAATATATTTCTTACATTATCTACTATCTTATGTATATAGAAAACAGCTTCTTAAAGATTTATTGTTTGAATAAATCTTAGACCTACTTTTCAAAATAATCCTGTATGACCTCTCTTTTGATCATTGGTAGAGGAGTATCTGCATTTATATCTATGAATGTGTTTGTAGGTGGACACTGGTACACGGAGTCCTCGTGGATGTTGCAATCGGAACCAAAATTTTGATTCCGGTCATATGATTCTACTCTACAAATAAAATAGGATAGTTAGTCCATAGAAACAAAAAAAAACCTTACAAATCAATTATAACCTCAACCATTTTAAGTCTCTACCTTTCAATCAAATCGGCCTTTTTACCGGCAGTTGTCGCATTCCTCTTACGTAACTCATCTTTAAGTTGAGGGACAGTCAGAAAAGAGTACATTTTAAATGAATTTAACTTAGAATATTAACGAAAAATCAATCACAATCTTGTCTTGACAAGTAAACACGGTACAGTTGCTCCTGGCGCCATCTATACTCAGTTTTGCCTGTGGCACCTCATTGCTAGGTACTCTCTATGCTATGAACTAAAATGCTTACTACCTTAATGGTAGTTAGCATAGAGAGTTATCAAAGTAGGGAAGGTCCGTGGACCCCTCGTAGGCAAGTAGTTACTATAGAAATTCTGCCTGGTTTAGTCATGTTCAAACTTCTTTTTTGTAGTTTATGGTTCACATGAAATAAACACGGTTTGAAATTAGAACAAAAGGGATTTGATAGACATTCGCGAAGAGTGACCAGCGGTTTTGTTTTGATAAGTCCTAATAAATATCCCAATACATAAGTCGGAGTTTTAATTTCAGTATAAATAGTTTACATTTATAGGATCCCCAAAGAGATCACAAAATCACGGTAGCACGTAGTACACACCTTTTATAGTTTAGGTAGGTACAATTTTGGTTACATAAATTCATAAAATATCTAGGTTCCTAAGTAAGTAAGTGCGAAAATTTTCAAGAATCGAATGCGTAACTCACACTAACTGTAACTTACTACTTACTTATAGAAAATGAAACTTTATTGCGCGGTCGTTGCACCTAAAACACAAGTTAAATGCCAATTTAAATAAGTATTTTTAGAATAACTGCAATTACATGTCTACCTTTTATGTGATACTAACTTTTGTCCACGACTTCATTCGCGTGGTTTTAATCACCCGTGTTAAGTTACGTCTTTACCCAACAAACAAAAACGTCATATAAGTCTTGACTTATACGACGTAAAGTTGGATAGCAGTCTTATAATGATAGTGAGATGACTACTAGGTCCTTTAGACGTCTTTAATTTAACTTATTAGTCGTGCGACGAATATGTTATAATAAGCTGGTCTTAGCAACGTTGGTAAGACTAAACTAAACGACGTTATATTACAGTCTTAGCTAAAACGTTTGTACGACAACGCAATAGTCATACTGACGTTATAGTCCATTAAACGTTTTGAACTCAACAAATTAGGTCTTTGAAAAACCTTTATATGACATCTATATAATGTAGCAGTTGTATAGGCGTTTTCACAGTGACGTTTATATAACGATCGTTATTCTGTTTTACAGCGGGCAACTGGAGACTCTTAAATGACTTGGTTGTTTATTTAATACTCAAATATAACCTATATATTACATGATGTCCGTTTAATGTCATGCCCTGACTTTAATCAAACTTGTAGTCGCATTTAAGTCAGGTTTTTACTTTAAAACGTCTAGGCCGACATATTTACGGAACGTTTTATTAAATTTACTACGAAAAATGGTTTTTGTTTTCAAATTTTGACCCATGTTTCTTGGGCATATTTTCAAATAAAATTTACTTGAATGTTAAAATGTTTTGAAATCTGCACAATATGGAAAGGGTTTTAAATTTATGAGGAACCCTAATAACTATAGCTGTCATGGCGTATTGCATGGTCTTGAAATAACCTTAATACGACTTTATGTCTTTACAACGTCGTAAAGAGATAAGTGTGTGACAAAAGCAAGATGTCCTACATTTTTAGAAATAAAAATATTTTTATTAATAAAAATATAATCATTTAAACACAAAATTGCGATGGGGCATGAAAATCTGAAATAAAAACACATAGGTATATTATCAAATAACTTTAATACCCAGTCGAACTAAACGGTATGAGAGACAGATACAGTTATTAGCGAGATACATAAATATAAGTTAAATAACACTCAACTTTTATTTCCTTGTAATTATTTATTTTGGACTCAAATCTCGAAACAAAACCACAATCATGTGTCACTAACAAGAAAAATGAATAAGTCTTACAGGTGTTGTTCCTAGACTCAAATAAAACGTTTTAGTCATTCAAAAACACCTGTATGACAACAATACAACAAACGAGCCGTTGTAAAGTTATGATGCGACTTCTGCGCGACGAAAATAGTAATTCCATAACGTTCATACGACTTTTGAATGACTTTAACGAAGTCAGCTTGTGACTTTTGTATATCCATTATACGACAATGTTGGTCGTATAACTGGGGCCATTTTCGCGTTTAGTAAACGTTATTATAACGTTAGTGAGACTTAGGTATTACGATCAATGGAATTAAGATAACGTTTACTAAACTTTTAAACGACGTTAAATTGTTAGTTGGGTAGTTACTGCTCCGCTCCCGAGTATCTTAGTGTGATGTTATATTACCTATAGCCTTCCTCGGTAAAAGAACTAACCAATACAAAAATATATTTGCAATTAGAACTAGTAGTCCTTGAGATTAGCGCGTTCAACCAAACAAACGTACAAACAAACAAACTTCAGCTTTATAATATTATAAAGTAAGTATAGATTTTTTTTTAATAAATTCTTTTCTATTCCGTTTAAATCATCCACAGGTCAACACAAAAATATAGTTGCAATCTTACAAGAAAATGGAAGAACACAAGGTATTAAAAGTTAAACTTCATCTCAAAAGAACCTTTGAAAATCATAAAGCAAAAAGGAACACAAAGTGCTTGTATTTTTCAGTATTTTATTGTACCTTAGTGTGCGATAGGTATTACATTTCTAGCTTTCTTTAGAACTAAGCGTTGCTTGGGAGGTTTCATAACTGGCATTGTAAAAGTTTGTAAGCGTTTCGACCATTCCACGTTGGGCGGAAGCCAGCCAGTGCGATTAACTTTGATGTAATGATTCCTCGCTAAAGTATAAGCAGAGATTAGGCTGTTTTTATATCACTATATTTACTGGCAGCCATTAATCTTTTAGTTGCTGTGTCACGCAGTAACGAGGTTGTGATAACACCGTTAAAAAAAATGCGCTAAATAAATGTTGGAAACCGAATTTGTTAAGTTATTTTCAGAATTACCTCACGTTTTTGTTATCAAATAGTTAGGTAGGTAGACAATTGGGTAGTAGACACTATTACCCAATAATTCCAAGATACGAATTCTAAAAAAAATCCACTTCATTTTAGACCTGTAAGCGCGTTTTGTGAGGTTATAATTTAGTTACTTTGAAATCAAAAAATAGTCAATTGAGCTATAAAAAAGTGACGTCACAGTTTACTATTCCCATACAAAATCGGGATGCGGGAATTGCATTTTGACAGCTCCTAAAAAGTACTTCAATTGATTGGTGATGTTTATACTATAATACCCAATTGTGTGTAGATACCATTAAACAATAATTCCAACACACAATTTCACAAAAAAAAAACACTTATTTTAGCTCTGAAAACCCGATTAATTTTAAAGTAACTATAAAATTCGATTTTTAGTTGCTTTGAAATCAATAAATAGTTAGTGAATTGATATGATAAAAATGTGACGTCATAGTCTAGTATTGTCATACAAAATCTGTTGGGGCATCGCGTTTTGACAGCTCATAAGTGTCAAATGATTAGTGGTGTCATCTACCCAGTACAAAAGTGCATCGTGAATTCTAAAATCAAAATTAATTACATATCAATGTTAGGTACTATTGCTCTTGGAGGAAGGAAAACGTCAGATATGATTTAGGTAATAACTGTATATTACATAAAATCCTAAATTAGCACTTGTTTGTTCGAAAACAACGTAATCCGATATTAGGTAGACATTTGATTACTAAGCAAAAATACATATGTATATACCTATATAAGTATGTACAATTGCTGTGTTACTAAAACACGTAGGTAGATAGGTTCTACTGAAATGTCTTCGTAAACGGAGCACTATCTAAAGGGAAATGGGTAATGTAAGTAGATACCTATAATGAAAATTACTTTAACAAAAAAGTGTTAACCTCAACTTTATGACTTACTAGATACACATATACCCCGCGGTGTCAGTGTTCAGTAACGTCTTTGGTTACTGCTCCGCTCTCGTTAGTCGTAGCGTGATGTTCTATACGTGTGAATCTCGCTATCTATTGTTCAAACCGCATTAAAAGCCGTTGCGTAGTTTAAAAAATCGACGAAGCGACTTCAACTGCCTCGTTGGCCTAGTGGACCTAAGCGCGACTGCTACGGTAGAGCAGGGTAGGGTAGGGTTCGATTCCCCAGGTCGAGCAAAAAGTGTTATTGGGTTTTTCTACGAAATTCTCAGAAGCAGCTCGGAGTTTGGATTTGTGTCCGGTTAATGGCAATAGGCTTGCCCCCTATTACATGGGACCTAAAAACATACCGGCGAACTGTGGGTGTACAATGGTACACCTCTGCCTAACCCTTCGAGGAATACAGGCGTGATGGTATATATGTATGTATGTATGTATGTACGAAGCGACTTTGTTTTATACTATGTAGAGATATGTATTAGCTCCATATAGGTCTATATCATTGTCCTGTAGGCTGTTTTTGTTCGATGTTTAATAACGATTCCCATACTCTTTCGCAAATAAGTTTATGTCAGCCAATAACATTATCAGTGCTTAATATAAAACACAAGATAAGAGGCAGTCTAATATGTCAAAGGTACCCAGTTCTAATTTTACGACGTCCAAAGAAATAAAATGAAACGGCCTTTATTTTAGGTCGAGAACAGTAAATACGTACCGGTGACACTTTTTACGGTATTTTCAGCCAAATATGCAGAGCTTAGTATTGCCACAGAACGCCGCCACTTTTAGCTGGAAGCGGCTACTTGCGGAAGCAATGGTGGTCGATGGTCTGTCTGCAAATTAAATTCTCGTCTCGCCATTCTTTGGTATGACAGTACTTTCTTTCTTTGGCGAGAATCGAAATATATGTTCGTACAACATTAAACTATATTACTACATAAATAGAGTATTTATTACTTTCCAAATGCAAAACACAAATCACGCTGGTCGGCGTCAGCCGGCGCGTTACACTTCCTTTATCGGTGTGAAAGGATCAGTGTGATTTCAATTCTCGCCCATCCAATCCACTCCTCGCCTCGCCGGTTTAAAACCACCTTCATGGTATGTAGCGATCACCAGCTACTTCTGCGTGCGGTAATTTCATATAAACTGTAAGAAAACTGTAGTTCCCAGCTCCGTAGCATCGTTTTATATCTGTAGCTCTGCAAGGCTTATCCAGTTACTTTATTGCCTAATTTATCTTGGTTGGTAACAAAAAGCTGATCCATATTACCGGTTTTCAGAAGACTAGATAACAATTTTCTTGATACTTTTATACTCGGATTATTTTCATGACTATTTGTGTCTATAGCCATTATAATATAGAGCATAGAGCTGCCATCCGTTGGCTATTTTCAGGATTAGCCCTAGTTTAGAGGTGCTGAGTGTCAAAAAAGTCTTGGAACACAAACTGTTCCTCCCCAAACAACGTAGTCTCTGACCTCTGGCGGAGCACCCTGAGCAATCAACTCTTGTCGATTGGACAATCCTTTCACCACGATGGTTTAAGCGCTTATCAGCCCTCTACCAAAATGCCAAAATTAAATTATTTAATATCTCTATTTGCCATGAATACCCCAAGAAGAAAACAAACATACTCGTAGTTCAAAGTGAGATAAGTAGGTAGTAGTTAGTGTAAGATAGGAAGTAATTAAATAAAATTACTTTTTTGGTGGCGGCATTCAAGAACACCTGTTACAATACTCTAAATATAAAATGATAAGTATTTTTACCAAAAAAAAAAACAAAAGAAAGAAAGCGAAAAAAAAGAAAATTTGCCTGCGCCAAAAACTGTAATGTGACGAATTTATCGCGGAATTCGTAGATACGTAGGTTTAATGAACCGAGTGAACTTTAACAGGGAATGACTGACAATTCAGCTGACTGGCAACCGAGGGTCTAACGGAAACAGGCATCACACGACAATGGCCATCGAAACTTAAAATACATTGTAATGTCGAAAAAAATATCAACATCTGGCCATTGTGCGGGTCGCGGGGGAGTCTCTATGAAATAAATAAATAAATAACAAAACGTCGCCACCGCACGCGTCATTATTCAAGTGCGATTGACAGGCACTTCCACGGCGCGGCGCGGGTCGTTGCGGCTCAATAATACGCCTACTTATTGCCGCCGAGCAATACGTTGGTACTGCGCGGGAACATGCTTGATACTTGTGAGCAATTTTCGTGGCATTCGGCAAAAAAACGATTCATAAATTTTTATTATTTCCGTCTATCTTCTAGGTAGAATTAGTCGAAAGAAATGAAGAACTCTTACTAAATACAGTGAAAAGAAACTAAAAAATAATCTGTGCTCTGGAAATTATAAGATCGTTGGGAACCTGGTACTTATCACTTTAAGTAATAGTCCAGTGTATGACTTATGTCTAAAAGCTTATCTAATGTCTGATGGCGCAAAACTATTTCTAACATTAAATAACTTTTCAGCAAGTATCAAAACTATTTATACTATAGATTGAGTAAGGATTTTTCTATAAGACGTGTGCTATCGTATTGAACAACGGTGGCGAATCGCAAACTTCATGAATAAATATAAATTCGATATTCTTTTTGAATGAAAACGTCGAATAAAAAGGTGATTTATCATAAACGTCGCGCTCATTCAATAGAGGATAGTCTTTTATAACTTTTAAATAAACATCGTTTTTGGGATGACGTACAAAATGGCGCGTAGCGAATTTTTTTTAATTCCTTTTTTTTTTTTGTTGTATTTTTAGTGGGACAAGGGATGCTAATGAGTGGAGGACACCCACGTTATGATGACAAAGCGTTTTCTTTTTAAAAGTAGGACAATGTTTGCGAATCTTCTGTACCTTGTGGATTTTGGCTATTACTTTTTGTAAGAACCATTTTTCTATAACCTAATGTTGTGGAGGATTTACCTAAGTTTCTCAGGTAACCTATGAACTAGGAACCTAATTACTACATCAAACAAGTTTCCTAGGTATTCAATACATGGTTGCAGCACAGGGTTGCAACGACTAAGTGTGGGTATACTGGTACTGTGATCAGGCAGCGACTTTTGCGATTCAGTCGTCGACATTGACCAATTAGGCAGTCTACTAATGAGACAGTTTAGTTACTGCAATACTTCCGTTTTATGTTATAAAAGCCATGCCAGACAAAAAATAAGTATGTTCTGAAAATAAAAAAGGAAGTGTTTAATAAAACCTCCTTCGTGAAAGTATGTCAATTCTTACGTACAAAGGAACGTATTTCAGTTACGCTTCGTTACACGTATGAGAAATGCAAAAGTAAGGACAATGCTTATTAAAGTGTTATTAATTAAGTTCTTCAGTGATATTGATACGGTACAGTGAATAATATTAACTACTAAATAGATTCTAATATTTCTTATTGTTTTTTTTAAACTTGGTTAGCTTTCGTTACATAACAAAAACTTAAATAAAATGGTTCAGTTTTAATCGAAATAAAAATACTGCGTGTTCCGAAGCAGGATGCATGAGTTGATAGTTTCTATGACGTTCCAAGTTCCAATCCAATTTTGACAGTGACAATTATTCACCGCAGTCTAACCGTGACTTTCAAGAATTGTTTTAACTAAATAACTCAACTTTTACCTCTAAATAATGTAAGTACTATCTATAACATGTATCTTTTAACTGCATTATTAACGTATGGCACTGTTGCTAGCGTTGTACAACTAAAACTATCATACAATGAGGCTACAACAAACAATCGAAAATCTCATTCAAAATACACGCTATCATCTTCATCACTAATAATTTGTCCTGCTGAACTGAAAAGCACTGTTCCTAAGTCTTTTTAAACCTATTTCAGAAACATGGCGGCATCCGTAGTCAACGCTTACAATGATCCATGCATTCCCGAGTGGATGAATGCCCCACACAGCACAGGAACTTCCATCATGGCTTGCGAGTTTAACGGCGGTGTGGTGATCGGCGCTGACTCGCGTACGACCACGGGCGCGTACATCGCCAACAGAGTGACGGACAAACTTACAAGAATCACTGATCATATTTACTGCTGCAGATCGGGATCTGCGGCTGATACGCAAGCTATTGCTGACATTGTTACTTATCATTTGAGTGAGTATATTGGCATATTGTTTTAAGAAAACCATGGTATAACTACAGGAAAACCAACAACACATATCCATCTCTAAGACAATAACTAGCTTACTGTATTTAAACAACATTATTGTTCTATCTACATGCTTAGGTAGTTTCCATTGAGATTGCCTATGGGAGGATATTGTGTCCAAAAGTCATTCATACAGATTGGCTATTTCATCATCTGCTTAGCCTTTTTCCCAAATATGTTGGGGTCGGCTTCCAGTCTAACTGGATGCAGCTGAATACCAGTGTTTTACATGGAGAGACTGCCTATTTGACCTCCACAACTCAATTACTGGGCAACACAATACCTCTTGGTAAGACTGGTTGTCAAATGCAAACCTAGCTTTATGTGCTTTCTGAGGCACAGGGGTGTCACATCACCAACTTCCAGAATCTGGGTTGTTACTAAGAAATTCCTGATGGAAAAACCCCATAACACTTTTACCTGGGAATCCAAACCAGGACCCCACACTCAGCAGTTATGCTTGCGACCACAAGACCAACAGGGCAATTAGAAAATTTAGAATGGTGCAAAAAACTAAACTTCCTTGTTTTTTGACGCCCCCTATGAGCTTTCTTTTTTTTAATAGTATATATTTAGTTTGCAATTTAATTATTATTTATTTTATAAGTTACTGAATTAAAGGTAATCAAACCAATATTTTTAGATTTCCACAAGATGGAGTTGGGAGAGTCTCCTCTAGTGCACACTGCTGCAGCCATCTTCCGTGAGCTTTGCTACAACTACCGTGACTCCTTGGTCGCTGGCATCCTGGTTGCTGGCTGGGATAAGAAGAATGGAGGTATGAAGTTGTCAAAGTCAAAGCATTTATTTCAATTAGACCATTTATGGGGCACTTTTGAATTGGTAAGAAGTTAGAGGGATGATGCTAGTTGCTCATTCCAAAACGTAGGTCTCTATGGAGAAGAACAAACAATACAATCTTTTCAACTTAGTTGATTAGTAAATTACATTGATTTTACTAATTTTCATTGAAAACACAGATGTAATAGATGATGATAATAATAATGGGCTGTACAGGCGATAATGATGACACTAAATTTGTGGCTTAGTTCTGTGCCAACTCTATATAGACTGAATAGTGTAATAGAAAAAGCATGTCATTTAGGCGCTGCGCAAACGTAGACACTTTTAGTTTCCAGTTACCAGCACCGAACATGTTTTGATCGTCATGTGTATGTGTTAAGTGCAAGCAGCGAAAGGTTTGGCAGCGGTGTACCAATGTGCACCCACATATCGCTGATATTTTAAGGTCCCCTGTAATAAGGAGCAAGCCTATTGCAATTATTACAATTAACTGGGCACACAAATCCTAACTCAGAATTTCATAGAAAAACCCAATAACACTTTTTGCTCGACCTGGGAATCGAACCCACGAACTTTAGGACCACTAGGCAGTTACTTATATTATTTCCTTTTCAGGACAAATCTACTCAGTCCCAATAGGCGGTATGGTGCAACGCCAAGCGGTCTCCATCGGAGGGTCAGGTTCGACCTACGTGTATGGTTACGTGGACGCGAACTTCAAGCCTAACATGAGTAAGGAGGAGGCTATCAAGTTCGTGACCAACACACTGACGCTGGCCATCCTCCGTGACGGCTCGTCCGGCGGAGTGGTGAGGCTTGGAGTCATCACGGAGGCCGGTGTCGAACGCTCCGTCATACTTGGAGATCAGCTGCCCAAATTCTATGAGGGCTAGTTTTCTTTTTGTATTGTATTTTGTAAGGTAATAAAATTTTTAAAAGGTTGTTTGTTTTTTTATTTGTGTAGTGCAGCATTGATTACTGGTATTGATTAATTTTGAAGTTAAGTCATAAATGGAATCATCAAAAGGATCAACAACATCCTTAGCTTCAAATTGTAAACTGAATACACATTTAAAACAGAAAATGGTTTATTAATGAAAACAAAATCTCAAGTGAAAATATACACTTTATTTCTACTTTGGTATTTATGTCTCGGCAGATATTACATAACAGGAACATAATAAAAAAAACTATACATTATTCTCTACATACTTAAAAATCATATTACAATAATATCAATACAATGCATAATATGGACAACCAAAAACAATTTGTTTTCTTGAACTACGAAAAATGCAGTTGTTGTGTATTAGATTCATGAATATTTATGCTTATCACATCTATGTGATATCCTAGTCACTTCCGCTGTATGTTAAGCTTAGGTTATGACTCCCAGTTCCTCCATGGTGTCCAGATCTCGCATCAGCATCTGCACCGTCTGTTTGGTGCGCGGGAAGTAATCCGCTGTCTCGTCGTCCTCGAAAGATGGGTCTTGAGATTCTAATTCTGAAAATTAAAATAAAATTATTGAGGTATAACAGTATGACAATAACGAAAGAAATACTATATGTTAACACAACGTATAGTTGAATAAACTGAAATCATTACGACTAAATTTTATTATAGGACCAACCTTGACATCCCGACATAAAAAAACAGAAACCATACATTTTGTTGAACTACATGAACATCAATGCATAGATCAGCAATTTTTTTCAGGTTATCAGAAGGTCCAATTACAACTTAGTACTCAAAAGTTCTGATGTAGAGGACTTAGGGACTAAATACACTTATTCAGCTCCTTTCAGTTTTTGTCTATAGAAAAAGCTAGTTTTGTATGGCATCCATTCAGAACGCGCGCGTACGCGCCTTCATAGTAGAATAGTGTTTTCTATGGACAAAAGCTGAATAAGTGTATTTAGTCCCTGAAGCCTGTGTTTTACTGCTGCTTTACCTGCAACTTGCGCCTCGATGGAGTCGAGGCGTGCGTCGATGAGCGCCTGGCACCGCTGCAGGTGCTTCAGCAGTTGCCGGCGACACGCCGCGTTCTCTATGGGCGCCTCGGGCTGCGGGGCCGATATCACGGCGCGTTGGGCCTCTTGCTCTGGAAATGTTAGTTGATTAGTATATATACGTTACGAAATTAACAACGAACCTCGTGTTCTTATGTGTGTTTGTTAAATTTATTCATCAATAGTATAGCCCTACCGGCTATACTATTGATGAATCGGATCAACAGATTAAATATAAGAGCTTATGAGTAGAACTTAGTTGATCATTTGACTGCCAAAAACAAGCTCGATAAATTTACACCAATAAAAGAAAGTAAGATGTGTCTGTTTATTTGTTTGTTATTTTAACACGGAAAAACCATAGGTACCTGATGAAGACTTATGCTACATTATAATCCGGGACTTCATATGCATCAGTGGAAACACTGATAACCGACATTCACAAGGACGAAATTGCAGACATAAAGTAGTAGGAAATAATAGGGACATACCTTGAACAGACTTGGCAAGTCGTTCCAACTCCGACGTGCTAATGGGCAGGTCCAGTGATGCCCCGCCAGGGCTCGACAGCAGACCACTCAGCAGGGAGTGCGAACCGAGCTGGCCCTCCCTTTGTATATACCTAAGGAGAGCAAACATTATAAACTTTACCATGCTTGGAATAACATTCAAAATACAATAACTGGCTCGAGAGTTCAAGGTCGTTTTGTAATTTGTATAGTTAGAGGTAGGATTTTTTATTTTGATAGAGATACCGCGCCCCCGGATCGCAAAGGGCACAAGAAGGAACATATCCATGTTTTAGTTTAGGTTTTAGTCAGTAAAAGTCTGCCCCGCCCTGGACGGGGGAAGTCATTTGATGATTTCCCATAAGTAAAAAAATAAATAAAGTGTACCTTTCATGTTCGTGTTCGTCAAATGGCGGGCTGCGTATGTCCATGGGTAGGTCCTTGACGTGGCCCGGCCTGAGGGGCTGGTTCTCCTTGTCCATGTTGTTGATCATGATGTTCAGGTCCGAGTAGTCCGAGTTCAGCTTCTCCTGCGTGTACTGGATCTCCACCTGCTCCCAGTCTTTAGCCCACAGGTACAGCTTCGGATGGTCCTTTTTGCTGTTGAATGATCAAAAAATACTTAAAAAATATAAGTGTTGGATGTAATCCAGTATTTTTACACAGTCCTGGTTACATTATTCTTCATTAATTTATGAAATGTAGGAAATGGGGTTGTAGAGGTATAAGAAACAGGGGTTTCTCGTCTGGTCAGGATTCTCTGAGCAGACGGGTGTTGTGTCTGGCGCGCTACTGACTGACGGTTGTTGTCGGAATTTCTGTATATATGCTAACGTCGCTACGAACTTTGATATCGCGATCTAGGAAACAACAGTTTGATCTGGTGATTCGCATTAGATGTCGCTACAGTATGAACGAAACCACGGATAGAAGCTGGATTCCTAGCAATAAACAAACTCAAACACTCACGTAGCCACATAGTACTTGACCCTGAGCGCATGCAGAGCATCCTCGATGCGCAGCAGGTTGCCGGCGACCTCGTGCGAGCGGCGCAGCGTCTCGCACGGCTTGCCAGCCGGGAGCAGCCCCTCGTACATGCGGTCCTGGTCGTGCAGGAACCGCTGCGACCGGCGACCGCGGCGAGGGTTCAGGCAGATGCTGCATGTGTATTTCTCTGGCACCTGGGTAATAGGAGATTGTTTATGTGAAATGTACATGCAAATAATGCAAGTCAAGACTTTGAATAGACTAGAATAGACTAGACTTGAATATCGCGAACGTATGGGACAACGTTACGCAAAATGTAAACCCAAGTGTGCAGAGCCCAGGGTAGCGGATTTTGTTCGAAGGAGTAACTGCAGTCCTGGAACGCAAAGGGCATTAGGATGAACACGGATGGGTTTTAGTCAGTAAGAGTCTGACACTCCCTTCCGTTCCAGCCAGTGCGGAAGAAGTCATTTGATGATTTCCCAAAAAGAAAAAAAAAATTTTTCAGAGCCGCAGAAATACCCCTGTAAACAACACCTCATCCGTAAGACTATTTCATTTGTAATGGTTGACTTTCTGGTATATAGAAAGCCCATTAAAATTAATTCTCGAGTTTTTATCTTACAATAACTCATTTATAATAGAATTAGAAAATTCTTAAATTGCTGACATTATTACATTTTTGTGATGTTTCTGTTTTAAAAATGGCTAAAAGTATACATTGCTTAATATGTATACGAAAATAGCGTTGTAACGTGACTTGTCTAATGTTATATTGAATGGAATTTATAGGTGTTCTATATGTTGTCTCTTGCACAGGTTTGAGTCGTGGATAGTGGTAGGTAGTATATTATACGTACATCGCACTCCTTCTGTATGTTGTGGCACATGGCGTGCTGCCAGCACAGGCACAGCTCGCACTGCACCATGAGCCCGTCCTCCTCGCGGAACCCGCAGTGGCAGTTGATGATCTCCTCGCGCTTCATGTGCACTATCTTGATCCGCTCACCGTCTACGGAATGACACTATTTATTAGCTTCATGTTTTATGTAAATGTTGTTTTTTTTTTGCTTTGTATAATCTGGTATTACAACAAATTTATGAACGCAATAATCTACGGAACTGTTGCTCCGATTTTAATAATCCTTTTGCTGAAAGAAAGCTACGTTCCTACATATATACCTCAGTGTCTGAGTGTTATAGGGTATGTATACTAATATTATAAAGAGGTAAAATTTGTGAGTTTGCAGGGGGTAATCTCTGGACCTACTGAAACGATTTTGAAAATTCTTTTACCTATGTAAAGCCACATTGTTTGTGTGTGTCATAGACTATGTAACATCACGCTACGACTCACGGGAGCGGAGCAGTAACCAAAAACGTAACTTAACGGGTGAAATAAGCCACGCGCACGAAGTCACGGGTACTTCGCTATATCTCATGACAAAAAAAAAACATTGAGGAGGATTAAGATTGTACGAAACCGAACACGTTTGACGAAACACGAAATCGCTAACAAAAACTAGTAAAAAAACATATTTCAACTTACTCTCAGTGAACATATACATATTGGCGTCTTTAGTCTCCTCATTAGACTCCGAAGACACGGCCGCCACTTTGCTGTCTACCTTCGAGTCCGGAGTCCCAGACCCTGGGAAACTGGACCTAGTGTCAAAGTCCGAGTTCACCCCGTACCAGTCGTCGTCGTCACTGGGAGGCCTCTTGGCGGCCAGCGCGAACGTCTTGCGACGCTTCTCACCCTTCCGCTTCTTCTCCAACACCGGCTTGGTCACCGTGTGGGTAGAAATTGCACTCTCAAAGTCTAACGGTATGTCTAAAGGCGGGATCTCAATGATCGGCTCTATGGTCTCTGTCTCCTCCACATCTATGTCCTCGTTCATAGGGTCTGGTATGACGGGTTCTGGTTCTGGTCTCCGCACGGGTAGCAGTACTCGCGGCCGCTTCACAGGCTTGTTGATGAGGATCTGCCGCAGTTTGGGCGAGTCTTGGCTCCGGGGCGGAGGGATGCTGACGCCGTCTTTGACTGGTGTGAGCGGCGTTGTGTCCACGTGGAGCTCCTGACAGACGTCCTTCACTTCTGGTTTGGGCTCCTCCCGTTTCGGAGGGCGCGGTATTTTCACCTTGATGACCTTGTGTTCGTCTTTAACGCGAGGAGTTTCTACCATCACTGGTCTGGTGCGGGCGTACGCGAGGTCCAGCACTTTGGGCGTCGCTCCCAACATCTTCCTAAGTTCTTTATGATAATGTTTGATATGCATCTGTATTAGTGTGTTGTTTCGGAAGTTTTTGAAGCAACCTTCGGCCGGACATCGAAGGAGATTGTCGATGACTTGCACTTTTAGCGAGCCCACGTATACTGTAAATGAGAAGGAGTCATGCGTCAAGTACCAGCTGCACAAAAACGAAATGGTCATGTGTGTGTTGTACATACCATATCCGTCTTCTAATGGCGGCTCTTCGATGTTAACCTCAGGTGGTACAGCGTCGCTGACGCTTATGATACTTGGAGACGTAGCCGAGTCTTCTCCTGCTACATACTGTTGGAAAGAATAATACATTAGTATTGCAGATATAGATTTTGGATCAAATACACAAATAACCATAATTATAAATAAATAATATTATATTTATTATGCGAATGTTTATGAGGTTTGTTACTCTTTCACGTATAAACGGCTGCACTGATCTGGATGAAATTTGGCACTGAGATAGATTGTAATGTGGAATAACACATAGGATACTTTTTATTCCGGAAAATTGTACGGTTCCTGTGCAACAGACCACGGTCGCGAAGCTATTAAAAAGAAAAAATAGAAAAGAAACATTTTCCAACACTTACATCTTTGGGCACCTTCATCCTGATAGTAATTTTGGGTCTCTTCTTGTCCTTGCTATCTCGGTCCCGCTTCTTCTTGAGGCTGAGCTTCCGTCGCTTGACGAGCGGCGAGGTGCTGCTGAGCAGGCCGAGCGGCGCGGCTCCCGGGGCCCCGTCCCCCGTGTGCGAGATCCAGCCCAGGCTGCGCGCCATCTTCAGGTGCACGCCGAAGTCCGTTAACGCGTGCTCGTAGCCTTGCTCGGTTAACTCCGGGTTATTCTCTAGGTATGCTCGGATTTCGTTCTTAGTATGGAATCTTCGGTTTTCGGGGCTAGAAGTTATAGATGTAATAAATTAAAATTTACGTGATGCAGACCAGGGATACGATGAATGTGCTGTACTGAACGTAAGCAGATGGAGGATAATCATGCACCACAAGTCAACATGGTGTAACTAGAAAGTTTGACACTGAAATGTGGGGTTTGAGAAAAATTTAATTACGAAATACTATAGGTGTACTAAAGTCAATAATGTTCATCTCAGTCATCCAGCTTCCTATTGACAGATATATTTTAGGCCCACGGATGACGCTAGCCCATTGTCAACCGGAAATAAATCTAGACTATTCCTTATGGGAAAACCTACTATCACAACTTTCAGCAGTCGCGCTTGCAATCGTTAGACCATCACTAGGAGATTATAATAATACAGTATTCAATGCTTAGGTTACACCTAAGTCCACATAGCAGCAGCCAGTAGAGTTTTCACAGTTTTAAATGGCATACCTGACTAACACGACATCCCATTTGCCCGCGGAATGCCCGAAGCTTCTGCGCACCATGTGCTTGGTCCAACCTTCTGGTAATCTTTTGTCTTCAACCTAGAGCACAAAGAGACACGCCTTTATCCTTCGATTACATTTTAAGATCAACAAATGTTTAGAGAATTCCAGGCGTAAATCGCGCGGACGCGAAAGATCCACGCTAAGAATGTGCGTGACTATGAATACCACAGAATTATGTGACGGTTTACACTATAAACCATTAGTATTACCATAATATCATGCTATAAACTTTACAGCATAATATTATGGTAATCATACTACAAATAGGTAAAGTTTGCGCCTTGCCTAATGCGACAGTTAAGAATTGGATGTCAACCAAGATAAACTTAAAAATAACATATCTATACTAATATTATAAAGCTGAAGAGTTTGTTTGTTTGTTTGTTCGCGCTAATCTCAGGAACTACCGGTCCGATTTGGAAAAATCTTTGTGTTGGATAGCCCATTTATCGATCATATCGGTTATAGGCTATATAACATCACGCTACGACCAATTGGAGCGGAGCAATCAGTGAAAATGTGGCAAAAACGGGGGAACGGGGAAACGTTTTGAGGGCTTTCGTTGCGTGCGCTGCGTAAACGGTTAAAATTACTTGAAAATAATGTATGAGAGAATTGTTCCTCTTAAATAATACTAAAAAAAAGTCCGCGGTAGTACATGCCTAACTTTTAAGGTTGACTCACTATAGCCATTTTTATGTCCAGAAAATTTGTTTTTAAATAATGCATTATTTGCGAAGGTGTTTTTATGAACATAGTATTAATCCTTATCAACATAAATACGTTATTCATCACAAGTGTTTAATTTTGAACGAAATTGCCCTTCACATCATTTAATTTCAATGAGTATCTTAGGAGATATCACAGTTTTAAAATAACTTCGCACCAAAGTAATGACTCTGCGAGACATTCCGTAGCTTATACCTCAGAATAACAGATTATAGGCTACATAACATCGCGCTATGAGCCACGGGAACAGATCAGTAACCAAAAACCTAACGTAACGCGGGTGAAACCGCGGGGCACAGCTAGTAAATAATACAATAGTACTTGCCCGGACTTACCAGTTCCCCGGACCCCAGTTACCCTGACAAAACCAGTTCATGAATACTGAACTTACGTGCAATAAAAAAGTAAAACGTGTTTGTAGGTACCTGCACACTCCGCCTCGGCAGCGGCGCCTGCGCGCCGGGCTCCCCGCGCGGCTCGCTCTCGACCTCGCTGACGGCGCCCACCGGCTGCCCGTTCACCCAGTGGCAGCACCACTCGTTGGGCAGCAGGAAGCTCTCCGGCATCACCGCGCCCTTCCCCAACTCGCGCCCCTTCAGCATCTGCAGACGCATCTCGTCCACCTGCTTCTTCATCATCTCCAACTCACTCTTCACCTTCTCCACTTGTTTCTTCACCTTCTTCTCCCGTAGCAATCGCAACTTCTTACCCTTCTTTATCTTTGACAACTTCTTGGTTCTCTTCTTCACTACGATTGCTGGGTCTGGCTCTGCTTTCACTTCTGTTTCTAGCTTTACTTCTGACGTTGTTGGTGTTTCTTCTTTGGGCTCTAGCTTGGGGGAGGCGATCCTGTCGGCGTTGTTCAAGCCGTCCTCTAGTTTGTTGATGACTTCTTTGATTCTGTCAAGGACTTCCTCGTGTATACCCTCGTCTGGTTTCTCGAATTGTTCTAGCTTCACTTCCTCGTCTAGGACCTAATTTAGTAACAGACAATAAATAAGTAAAAAAGAATTAGGTAAAGCTAAAAGATTGAAGCTGTCTATCAATAGTAACAGTTCGCGAGCGTTTTCTTTTATTGCATTGTGTTCGGCAACTCAGCGTTTACTAAGAACAGCTGCTGCATAATTTACCGCGCATCTATACTAATACAAATATAATAAAGCTAAAGAGTTTTATTCTTCGTTTATTTAAACGCGAAACTACCAGTCCGATCGAAAAAAATCTTTTAGCACATGACAGGGAGATTCATGCAGAAAGTATACGCTATATAACATCACACTAAGACCCACAGCAGCGGGACAGCAATCAAAGACGTAACTAAACGCAGACGAAGTCGCTGTCAGAAACTAGTAATGGATATGCAACTTAACATTAATACTCACTTGTTTAATACCAGAGGCCGGCTTTAAAAGAAATGTAACAGTTTTATAAAACGATCAGTAATAAGAGCAATATGAAATAGAAGAATTAAAATTTCACTTACAGGGTCTAAATCACCTCTCAGGTCTTCCAACTGAATGAGGTCTTCATTATCTATTGTGGCTTCTGGTTCTGTAGGCAAAGCGGGTTCTTCTGTCACGTCATTGATCCCTGATTCTTCTTCTTGCTTCGTATCGTTCTGTACTTGTTCTGTTTTTGGTTCTGGTTTCTCGTCCTCTTTAATCCCTTCTTGAATTGTAGGTAGTGGTTCCTCTTGGCTTGTAGTACCAATGATCGAAGCTACGGCGTCTAACGCTGAAACAACAACAAGACGAAAACATCAAGAATGGAAAAAGCACTGATTTTGGTTTATGCATATTACGAAGAAGTAATAGTAGTATTAGTAGTAGTAGAGCTCTTTGTGATGGAGCTTGTCCGAGGAAGTACTACAACGAAACCCATTTCTGCCGCAAAGCAGCGTCGCTGTGTGAAAGGTTTGGATGCCGGTGAAATTACAAGCACATGAGATATTTCTTTGTCTCTGGGATGGCAACGCATTTGCAAGGCTTCTGGTATTGCAGATGTCTAAAGGCAGCGGTGACCACTTAACATGAGGTGGGGCGTCGTCTTGTTAACCATACCATAACACAAAAAACAACCTCTTTAATCAATAATCCTGTCTTAAAAAGGTCATTAATTTAATGAGCCATCCAGAGATTACCTAAGTACATAAATTATGGGTGTACCTACATTGGTACGCCTTTGCTGAACCCTTCGGGGAATACAGGCGTGATGGTATGTGTATATATTAAAACATTACAAAATAAACAGAACTTACCGGGTGGTTCAGATTTTTCCGTCTTCACCTCAGTCTTGACCTCACTGTCAAGTTTCAACTTGACAACTCTCTCTCGCCTCTTCTTCAATATTCTCGGCTTCCTCTCCACAACCTTCTCCACCTTTTCCTTCAAACTCTTGTCCTTTCGCGCCTTTTTCTGTCCTATATTGAATATTTCCTTAATGTTAAGTTTTCGTTTCATTTCGCGGCGCTCGCTTTTTGTTCCTAAGTAGTCTCGTGTGGGATCGAAGAGGTGTGTATGGAATGCCGGGGTAGGGAACTGTGTGTTTGTTTGTGGGGTCGTGTTGCTAGGCCCCGCCCCGTACGTCAGGGGAGCCGACGTCGCGTCAACTTGGCCCGCCTTTGTGCGCAGTTTGTGCAGCCTAGCCGTGTTACACGTCCAATGGCAACCGTCGTCGAATACTATCTCGTAATTGCCTGTCAAAAAAAATAAAAAATAAAAGATAAATAAAATATTTGATGAGGATAGTTGACCCTAAATTTTAATTAGAAATTGGTGACATTACTTTTTATTTTTTTAAACCATTTCTCCTATATCGTAGCTGCATTTACCAACATATAAACTCACATGCACAAACAACCAGATTCGGAAAAAATATTTGTTAAATATTTGATTCGTGCAAGAATTGAACCTGCGACACACAGCGCAGCTACCAATCGCTCAGCCACTACGCCAACCTTGTCATCGCAATGTAGATGTAAACTTATTGTTAAAATCAACAAAAAAAAAAAACGAAAATTATTTCGAGGCATGTCATACTGGTATCTATCTAAATATATCAAAATGAAACCCGTTTCCCGTTCTCACGCCATAACATGAAAACGGCTTGACCGATTTGGCTGTTTTTTTTTTAGAATATTCCTTGAAGTACGAGGATGGTTCTTACGGAGAGAAAAATTTAAAACGACCCACGGGGGCGGAGCAGTAACCAAAGACGCGGGTGAAACCGCGGGGCACAGCTAGTATTATATAAACACTCACCATCGCCCAAATCTTTAAGAATGGTCGCTATAAAGCGTCGGTTATCGCGCCACCTCGCGAGGCATCGCTCGCCTACCGCGAAGCTCAGCCTACTCTTGTCCTCCACCTTCAAATCTTTCGCTTCTTCTTTCAAAATGGCTATAGGCACATTATCAGTGAGGCTTTCCTCAGAACTAGGACCAGGTTTTACTGTGGTTGTAGATGTCACACTGCTGCTGCTAGCAGTGCTCGAACTGGCAGGACGCAAGCGTGGACTGTTCACGCTTATCCATTCGTCGTGTCTGCAAATGATTTTGCTATGTTTAATGTCAGCCATCTTTATTTTATCATTTAAAAGTTGCCGCGAACCAAACTGATGTAGGTACTGCATGCTATTTTTTACGTACCATGAACATTTTTTTTCTGCTCTATATTTTATTTTACTTACACCATAATAGAAGTTTAGTTACAACCGAAAATTTAGTCTCAAAAGTAAAAAAAAAATACTATTGAAAATCTAACTAAAAATACTTATTTAACGTAGTCATAATGAACAAAATAAAAGTAACAATATACCTGCGTCCATCACGTAATGTTTTATTCCGTGTATTATACGAGAAAGACATATTTAATTACGATTTAAATAATATTGATTTTACAAACCAAAAATTACGCAACAATAAAATAATGACACTTTTTGTTTTTAATATTTTTTTGTCGTTTAATTTTATGTGGCCAGCCAGTACCGCATTTTATGTTTAAAAAAGTAAATATTGCAAAAGTAGGTACATATTACTTTTTAAATATTTTCATTGTACCGAGGTTTTCGCCGCCTTTTTCGATTCACGTAAAACAAAATGGCCGCTATTAAAGGAGGGAAACGCGACGCGGTCAAACACATTATACAGCTAGATGCTGAATGGTGACTTATGTTGCAGGATGACCTATGTAGCTATTGCTGACAGATGCATGATACTCAATATTCAGTAATTTTTTTGTCAATATAATAGTACTCACTTTTTCCTATCAATATTATAATGTATGAGCACCTCCATATCTTCATAGTCAACCTCTATAATTTCTGCAGCATGCCATTCTTCTTCAAAGTCCCTTGCCTCAACCTTAGAACCAATGGAGAGAGCCATACTGCAATTCCCTACATGAAAAAATATATTTAATTAAGATGGATTGAGACACAGATATATGAATAAACACAAAATAAAGAAACATAAAAAAGAAGTATTTAATTATTTTTTTTGCATTTATGAAATATTGTGGCATGTATGAAAGATCATCACCAAATGGTTCAACTTAATTGGATGTTTTTTTTTGGTGTATGATGAAAATATATTTTGTGGAAAATCCAAAAGAAACATTGGATACCTATATAAATAGTATTTTTTAATGAAAATCAAAATGACAATACATATCTATTTAAAGCTGGGGCGTATTGCTAGTACCTAAGTGCCTATAAAAAAATGGTTTTATTGGACAACTGGTGCATTAAGGCGCGTTTCCATTATGCAAGTGTTTGCATACAAGTATGACGTCAGACTTGTGTGCAAGTGATTTGAATTGGAAACACGATTTTGTTCAACTTGCAGCTTGCATACAAGATTTTAGTGGTATACAAATTAGTTCTAGTTGTACAGTGTTTATCATGGGTAGAAGACGTGCTGTGCTTGTCGCTGCATGCAGAGTTGTATACGCAATAATTATACACGTATTAAATAACAAAAAAAAGCATCGACATAGCTTTGGATTTATTTTGGGAGGTTTTAATATAATGGTTACTTTGAGCTTTCTGGGTTAGTTTTATGATCTTTCTATAGAGGCTAGAGTATTTTTTTAGCACTAGTTTATTATGAGATTACAAAGTAATAAAGTCATAAACAAAGTAATCCTCTATGCACGACCGCATGCGCTTGCAACTTGCGTGCAAATGTGCCGACTTGATTATTGTGCGTACAAGTTTAAACCTAATTGCATACAAGTTGCAACTTGTTTGCAAGTTGTTGTTTCCACTTTACAATTTGCATGCAACTTGCAACTAGTATGCAAATCACTTGCATAATGGAAACGCGCCTTTAATCCAATAAGCTAATGCACCAAGAGAATAGTTCATTCTTACCTTTGTCCATAGGACTTAAAAACTCCTTACTTGTGTCATCTTTCTTCCTAGCAATATCTAAATCAGACTCATTGTGTATCATATCAATCACACTGCTAGACACACCTAACGTCTCCACCTGACTTTCCTTATTATTATCTGTGTCATTATTCTCACTAATCCGAAAATCTGCTACAATCTGGTCCTGTATCTCTTTCTCTTGCTCTTCAATAAACTTCTTTATTGCATCTACATTCTCAACTTCACAATCTTTGCTAAAACCTTCTACCGGAGCAGTTATATCTTCCATTTCTTCCTCAGTGTCAGAATCCCATGGGAATATTGATGGTACTGCGTCTGCAAACAACTGTAGTGTCAGTCACTGTTTTGTGTTCCAATATGTTACACATGCAACAATTATGCAGTGGCATCTACTAGTGCAACTTAGAAGAGTCATTAATGATTAACCCATTGACTGTAGGAAAACATGCCTGTTGTGTTTCTACAAAAAAACACAAGTGCCGTTTTCCACAATCAACACAACAGTGTGTGTGGCCTGCTTTGGGCTTGGTGAATGTTTGCCCACAGCCAATGTGTTAAGTAAATAACATATTATCATACTTCAACATTTCTTAAGACTTATGTAAACTGACAGCAATCACAGAAATTATGACAGGAAATCAAAAAGATCCAATATGTATAAAAGCAACTTTTTCTAAACTAAAAATAAGTTTTACTTACATTCAAATATTTTAGAATGTTTAGCAAGTTTATTTGATTAGCCAATACAATGAAAAAGATGGAAAACATAGAGGCACAGCTCCTAGAGTGCTCTTTACAATAAATTAGCAACTAAAACTACAGTACCATTCAATACAAATAATAAAAAATAATATCTATGACAAGTGGCTACATACAAAAATAATAGAAATTATAATCAACATAAACCATTGAAAATAAAATAATAACCCATCAAGCATTATGGATCTACTAAATACCTGTTCTCAATTTGTATTTAGAGTCCTTGAAACTTTGAAAATCATTTTTACAGAAATGCCGTGAGCACACAAACTTGGGCAACTCCGTGTCTGTGTATTTGTTATGTGTTACGGTTATCCAAATGTCACGTAATGCAACAGTTTTTGGGAACTTATGATATGTCACACCTTTATCCTCCTTTCTCGTAGAACATGATTTACAGTTGTCAATGCAACATTTTTTTACAGCCATCCTAATGTTAATATATTATGATGTATTAACAATGTAATTAGTGCTTATTTGTGATAGTCAATAAATATGTTACAGTAAAGAGAGAGAGACAATAGTAAAGAAGTGTTTGTGTTCAAGTTATAACAGAAGTCCATAACATAAGCCTCATTTCAAACTATTGTTCTTTCAAATGAAACATACCACCCTCTTTCAATACTTACTATATACTTATCTAGTTTATTTTAACAAGAAATAAGCATTAAAGATATTATAATTTAGCTATTGTAATTTTGGTATGTATTATTAGTTATGGTAAATTACATAACTGATCATTTTTTGCAAATTAAATCTACAATATATTGTTGAGTGTTTCTGTAGTGAGTTGACATTAATATCAGTGGTGTTTGAACCATAGTGAGAATTGAGCTTTAGTTTTGCTGTTTTACATGTTACCTAATAGGAAAATGGAAATCACTTCAAGATTAAGGCTAGTTCAGAATTTACAACAAGATTTGAAACATAAGAATATCTCAGGGAAGATCACCATAATTAGAATCAACCAAAAAGTAGAAATTTAGCACCCAGCCTCCAACAAGCAGACTTAAAGCTTGCAAGAATGGAGAGTATAATTCTGAATCCCAATAGATTAAAAGATGTCTGATTAGTATTATAGTCACACAGTGTACCCCAAGGCTCCCACTACTCCCAAGGCAAAACTTAGTGATGAATGGCAAACCCGTAAAGTGCTACAAGACTAAAAGTTGGCAAATATACTCAAAATGTGGATGTTCTTTGATTGACAAAAATAATAAACATAGGATTAGTGGAGCAGTATGAACTCCACTCGGTGTAAGCAGCTAGTTATAACGTGAAATGTTAATAAAAGTAATTTATTCCGTCTTTATTGCTAATGTTGTTATTACAAACAATATTATTAGTAAATAAAATCAAAATCAATTTCAAGAAATCGCCGTATACAAACCTTATAGTCACAGTGTTATTTTAGTATCAACACAGTGCGATTAGTTTTACGTCAAGTGTTGTAACTTTGTAAGTAATCTTTATTCTTTATTTCAACGGAATTTAAAAACAAAAACACTTTTTCTGGATAGCCAACAAAAATTGACAACGGGACACCATGACACCATTGACAATTGGCATTGACCAATTTTTTTTAAATGAGTTAATATGAAATCCGTTTCGAGGAATAGGGTTACTCATGACTATTGAGCGTTTAAAAAAGTAAAATATTCACGGATTATTGTTATTTATCGCTAAAAGTAAATAACCTTAATTTGACCTCTAATTACGTCATCTTTTGACTCTAAAGGGACAATTCCTTTGCCATCAAATATACACACGCTCACACACACTTGCTTACAACTGTCAAAATATATAAACAATAAACATAACCTCAAATTCTTCAAACAGTCGATTATTATACTTAGCGTCTAGCGAAATTACCAGCAAATAACGATGGAATATAGGAAGTGCTTCGTTCCAACCTGTAAAAATGACTCAAAAAATAGTCCAGATAAAATTTTTGTTCGTATTCGGGAAGACTTGAAAGAAAAATGGTGTCGTGAAGCTAAGGCGGAGTGTTTTAAAATTTACAGAATGTATTGCTGTGAAGATCATTTGGAGGTAAAGATGATAGATATCAATATGCTATATACTATACATTTTTTGGTTTAATCGCCATTAGCACTTGTCACAACTTATTACAAACCTATGATATTGTCTAACCATTCATTGTTTTGTATTGTAGCCCAGGGAAGATTTGATTAATTATTACCAATGTAAGATAATGAACGAAGAACCTAAACTAAAACGTTCGGCTTTGTTGCGCAATATTGGACAAGATACGAATGAAGGCCTATCAGAACTAAATAAGTTATTGTTACAACCTCCAAGTACCAGCCAGCCATTAAAAAGAAAACATGATGATTTTGATAAATCAAACTCCAGCACTAGTCCCAGCAAAAGTAAGCTGTTTAAAAGGATTGAGGATATAGCTGTGCCCAGTACATCCACATGTTCTACATTACCTATAAATGTAGGTACTTTCTGTTTTTTTTTCATCATACTTAATAATAAAATATATAATTATATAACTGAGAAAAAGTTACACACATCGTTGTGTTCACCATGTTAATCTTTTTGACAAATCAAATGAGTCAAATAGCTATAAGCGTGAGTGAATTATGTTAAGATATGCAATGAATTTTAAGAAGTGTGTTGCTACTGAAATATATGCACTAAGTACTGATTTATTTCCAGATTAATGCTGCTACTCAGTGTGAAATAAAGATGGTTGACAAGAGTACAAATTATAAAACTAGGAAACAGCCTGCAAATATTACTACCACTGACGTACTGCAATCTTCACAAGAGACATCTTCGGCAGCAACTCCATCTTTATTTGGTTGTACATCAGAAACTGAAGAATCTAGTGTATGTGATGCAAGTATAGTGGTGTCTAAAACTAGAAAGATTATGTTAGACTTAGTATTAAATAAACCAAGGATGTATTTGGGGTTACCAAAACAATTTATATGGCTTATTGATCATATAGTACAAAAAAGTACAGCAAAAATAGACAATCTACACATTATTGTTACTTTATTGAAAATAAAGCAAAATGACTCACTGGAACGTATAAGTGATCAATTTAATATATCTCAAACCAAGCTGTCATCAATGATATTAACAGGTATTGAAGTATTAGGCAACTTCTTTCAAAATTTTGTTTATTGTCCTCAACCCAAACAAATAAAAGAGAATCTACCATTGGTATTTAAAATAAGATATTCTAATGTCCAAATGATCATTGATTGTTTTGAGATACAAATCTCAAAACCATCTAACCCTTTGAAGCAAGCTCAGACATGGTCGCAGTACAAAAGTTGCAATACTGTTAAATACCTAATAGGTTGCACTCCAAATGGCTTTATAAGCTTCATTTCAAAAGGATATGGGGGGAGAATTTCTGATAAAGCGATTGTAGAAAAAAGTGATTTTATAAATGTTTTAAAGCCTAATGCTGTTATTTTAGCTGACAGGGGATTTAAAGAAATAGAAACTCTATTAAATGCGCGGAATATAAAACTTTTGAGGCCACCCAGTGTTTATAAAGGCACTAAACTAACTACTCGTGAGGCACTCCAGAGTAAAGTAATTGCAAGTTTACGTGTTCACATTGAGAGAGTTATTAGACGAGTAAGAGAGTATACTCTACTGAAACCTCATTCAGTTGTTAATTATAAATATGTATCTTACTTGGATGAAATAGTGTTAATCGTTTGTGGTTTAATTAATTTGCAAGGTGAAATAATAAAGAGTTATTAAAATGTATCAAAATTTTATTATTTTTTTGCACTTTCTAATAACTTAGGAAATATAAATGTACTCCAAACCAAAAGACTTCTGCTTTTTTTATTATGTCCCTTATGTATATTTCATCATAGTCCACCCAAACAACATGAATATTTTTTGTAGTCTCAAATAAAGGATCTGCAACACAGAATAGTCCTTTGTTTTTTTTACAGGCCATCATTTGGCACATTATCCGTGTTTTAAATTTTTCTGTTATAACATCATTTTTTATATATGTTTCAATAGCTTTTTCTGAAGATGGACAGTTAACCTCTACTACAAAATCTTCTCCAATACCATCAGGTGATGCTCCAAAAATGCCATCAATGAGGATGAACCCAGACCGGTCTATTTTGACCTGTAATTTCTCTTCAATTTCTTGTAGTACTCGGCTTTCTAATCTCCTGCCTCGTTGTATGGCTTTAGTTTCAGGCACTTTATAGCCTCCTAATATTTGCTCAACTAGAGCACCATTTGTATGGCAATGAGCAGCTTCATATAATTTAGAAGCTGTTAATCTTCCTTGTCGTATATTATGCCAATATTTACTATCAGCTTGCCTTATTGTTTTTAATTTAATTTCTTCAATAACAATATTGTTGAAAATTCTTTTTAAATACTTACTAAAGTTATTATAATCATGTATGGTTTCGTCATCAAGGAATGCCAACATAATATCAAATATATTTTTGGAGTTGGTTTTAAAACCATCACAGAACTTCATAATAAGGGAGTTGCAGAAATTCCTTCTAAGACATTGTTCTTCAAATTCAGTTAAGACAGTAGTGTCTTTCGTCATAAGCTTTGGGATCTTAACTTTTGGAAAAATATCTTTACTAGTAACTGGTTCTGCGCTTGCACGTGTAAGGGAAGGTTTGTTCCAGTAACATTGAACTGCAGTCGATGATGGTTCAGAAGTTTTTTTTGCTAACCAAAACAATAGCAAAAGGGAATGCTTGCAACCACCTGTAAAAACAAGTTCAAATCACAAATCTAAGTTTGAATTAACGGTACCCACCTACATATATATTTTAACCTTATGAACGCCCTTCCGGACTCACATTATGTAAAAAATCACATTTTCTTGTCAGTTAAAGACGACGGTGGCATGTTTGGCATTTTTTCGTTTGTCAGCTTTAACCGACTGTGGCGTTCAAAAGGTTAAAAGTTGGTTATAAAAATACCTGCTGATGCTGGGCAATCTTCACATGTAGCATTAATAATATTATTATTCTGTTCATCAATTTTACAATTGACGGTATACAATTTCTTGCTTATTATGTGTTCAGGCACTACTTTAGCACTGACTATGCAATCACTGCCTGTTCGGCTAACTTTCACGTAGCCCACAGCGGTATTGATGTACGAATCCCAAGATGACCTAAAAAATTAAAGATGCTTTAGTATATTATAGTAATTAAAAACAATACAAAAAACAGAAATCATTTAACGAAGTAATCATCATCCCTACGTTAAACCGGTGTCGTTAATACTATTGCATTAGAGCCAAGTAGACATGAGTAGTTGGCGAACAGCCGAAGTATTTGTTCGAATTGTAATATAATGTAAAAGATACTTACATTAAAATTTTTGCTCCCCTTATTTCAGCCAAGTTATGATGGCTACATGTTGCCACATACTCCAATATCATAATATTTTCCACCTTCGGTAGATTCCGGGAATCAGCTTTCACGAAGTTGTCAGTCATGGTAAACAGTTCGTAAAACAGTAAGTTTATAAAATGATTTACAAACAAGATGAATGATAGCGTGGTATTTATTTCAAAGAGGTTAAAAATTGTTTACTGTATGACACTAATGAACAGATTGACATTTGTCTAACGTCAAAGAAATTCTTAAAGTAAAAGGGCAAAGACACGTAAATATTCAGCCAAATGATGACGTAATCGTAACAAAGTTACTCCTAATTTTAAATAATTAATAAAAATAGAACGACTACATAAAATTAAAAAATATTCAAATTAGTATCTTAGAATGCTCTATATTATCGAAATCTTAAATAAAAAATGAGGGTCGAAAAAATTGGTCAATGCCCATTATATTAATTTTGTGAAACTGACAAAGAAGTGACAGATGTATGGACTGATTGATTCGTTGATTGCTTAACCAAAAATAATAGAAGAATTATAGAATTATTAGTATTTCTCTAATATTAATTATCGGACTAATCCTGACTCAGCCTGACTGATCATTTGATCTGATTATTTGTATGATATTTTTCATTAGTTGATTGATACCGAGTAACGCATGCAACATAAAATAATAAGACGCAGTGACAAGACGGTGTAACTATAACATTATTTTTTAATGGAACCACTTTATCGACAACATAGGTCGACAAGTAAGCATTTATTGTTTTTCTTTGTTTTAACAATCTAACACTCTAAGTTAATTTAGAGCTTATTTAAAATGCTCCTTTTGATGGATATGATAGACACTCCAGAGATTATTGTTAATTTTGTCCAATTTTCTTTTTCTTGTTTTCTGTTATTTGGTTGTGGTTTTGTCTTTGAACCAATAGAAAATCGATGATACTCCCAACACTAAAAAACCAAATTAACTTTGCAGTTTCTGCCGTAACAACGTAGCATCGCTGTTTCGTACGTAAGTGACAAAATATACTATTGCTCTTAAGCGTGACAAGGACAACATGAACTTTTCAGCTACAAGCATTGGATATCCAACGATACAGTCTAATTTTGACCTGAATAGGGAACGGTACTGACGTTTGACCTTTATTTATTTTGACGTTATGTATACGTGATACTGTTTTGCAAGAAGAACGCCTAATAATTCCTATCAACAATATTGTTATCTTTTGATTTACTGAAAGATGGATTTAGCAAAATCTTTGTTTAGCTCACGCGATCATGTGGGTTATGTGGGACGAGAAGACCATGAACGTAAAATCAGTGCTGCATTAGCTGACGACGACCCTGAAGATATGATCGATGCGATACGCGGATTAAATATTGCTGATGAACTTCTTCCGGCACCTGGTGGCCCATTTTCTGCACTTACACCTAGCATGGTACCTCAAGACATAATGGCCAAGTTGGCACAACCAGAATCTGAAGGTCACGGTGGTGGACTCCCGGATTACAGATTTGACGAATTTGGATTTTGTGTTGAAGAAGAAGACGGACCAGAACCGAGTTCGAATAAATTATTAGCAGATTCATTTGTCGAAGATGATCAGCACCGTCTTCAGTGGGAGTTTTACAGCAAAGAAATAAACTTTTCTGAAGGTGAAGGAAAGCTAGAAAAAACCGATAAACTGCAAAAAATGGTGAAAGATGGTGTTCCACACTCGCTCCGCCCTCAGGTTTGGATGCATTTATGTGGTGCAAATAAAAAACGAACTTCTACCGAAATAACATACCATGAGATTGTGCGAGCGTCAAGTGATGATGGATTGGTAACAAGTAAACAAATTGAAAAGGACTTAGTGCAAATATTACCTAATAACGTTTGCTTCTCACATCCAACTAGCACTGGTGTACCAAGATTGCGTAGAATCCTGAGAGCTTTAGCATGGCTTTACCCTGATATTGGATACTGTCAGGGCACTGGAATGATTGCAGCATCTTTATTACTGTTAATGGAAGAAGAAGATGCTTTTTGGATAATGTGCACAACAGTGGAAGACTTGTTGCCTGCATCATATTACTCTTCGACTTTAATAGGAATCCAAGCAGACCAAAAAGTTTTAAGAAGCCTGATTTCAACTTATTTGCCGGGTATTGATCAGGTTTTAAATGCCCATGACATTGAGCTCTCTCTGATAACAATGCATTGGTTCTTAACACTTTATGCCAATGTAGTGCACATGAAAATTTTATTAAGAATTTGGGATCTCTTCTTTCTGGATGGTTCTTTGGTGCTATTTAAGGTTACCTTGGCTATGTTGAAAATCAAAGAGAACAGATTTACCGAAATATCTAATTCGGCACAAATTTTTAATGCATTATCTGACATTCCTGGTGAAATTGACGACGTTGAGCTTCTGATTAAAACAATTGATGAAGTTTGCGGGGACACTTTAAGCCCCACGTTAATCGAAACTCATAGGAGAAGACATCTAGCATATCTGATGGCTGATCAGGGAGCTTTGGTTGGTAATCCTAGTGCTGTACCGAACTTACCTAAGCAGCAGCTCCAGCGACGCCAAATAAAGAAAAGTAAGTCAGTAATACAAACAATACTTTTCGGAGAAGATAGTAACAATGAAGATGCCGTTTCGAAAAATGTCAAGCAGACAGAAATTTTAGTTGATCTCAGAGAAGCGATTCTGCAAGTTGCTCGTCATTTCTTAGCCCTTGAACCACAGTTGGCTTCTGAGGTTCAGTTGACAGCTGACTACACAATGCAAAGCCACGCAGCCGATAGAGAGAGATATGTCAATGTGTCCAGAAGTAAACGGAGAAGAGCTAAAGCGCTCTTAGACTTTGAAAGAAGGGATGGCGACGAGTTGGGCTTTAGGAAAAATGACGTTATTGAAGTGATCAGCTCAAGAGATGAACACTGTTGGATTGGCGAGTTAAACGGCCTAAGAGGTTGGTTTCCGGCCAGATTCGTTAAGTTGCTGGACGAGAAAGGCGTTAAGTACAGCAGGGCTGGAGATGACTCTGTAACAGAAAAAGCCGCACATCTAGTCAGAGGAGTATTGGCTCCGGCTTTCAAAAGAGTACTTCTACATGGTATAAAGCGTCCTAGTTTCTTGGATGGCCCATGTCACCCGTGGCTTTTTATAGAAGAAGCATCATCAAGAGAAGTTGAAAAAGATTTTAATTCCGTTTATAGCCGTTTAGTATTGTGCAAAACATATCGTTTAGACGAAGATGGTAAAGTTCTGACCCCAGAAGAATTATTATATAGATGTGTACAAGCTATCAATTTGTCACACGATAACGCTCATGCCCAAATGGATGTTAAATTACGTACATTAATTTGTATGGGTTTAAATGAAGAAGCTTTGCATTTATGGCTAGAAGTATTATGCTCTTGTGTAGATGTGGTTCAAAAATGGTACCACCCCTGGTCATTTATTAATTCTCCAGGATGGGTACAAATCAAATGTGAACTAAGAATCCTCTCCCAGTTCGGGTTCAATTTAAATCCAGATTGGGAACTTCCATTGAAGAAGGACACCCAAAATCAGCCCTTAAAAGAAGGCGTGAGAGATATGCTCGTAAAACATCATTTATTTTCATGGGACTTGTAATTAATTTTTTAGCGCGCTATCCGTAGTTTTAAAGCTTAAATTGTAATTTCCTAAGCTACTAAAATTATAATATAATATGTAAATAATATACTTATGCACTGTTTGCCTATTCTATCAATATTAAAATTTTACGCTTATTCCAAGAGCTAAATAAAATATATCTATATAATTTTTTGCGTTTTAAATTGGATTGTCGTGTTTACCTCTTATTTCGTTACATTTACATTCGTTTCCTATTAATCGGTCGTTAAAAATCGATATAAAAAGAACATAATTCGCATCGGAAGGGTTGTTTTTATTAACTGGTAACACTGAAAAATTGCGTTCCAGTATTTCGTTTTTCCATGTGGTTTTTCACCTTTCTCACTCGTTCAAACAGCTAATGTTTCTGTCAAAGCGAGATGCTAGATATTTCATATGCTTTAATAATGTCGAAAAAAACTTAATACAGATTTTGACAGATACACAGTCTTTGACAGGTCTCTACCTTTTCGTTTCTCTTCCATACCCAGAAGTCAAACGTGCTTGTTCTCTGAGAGCTAAGGCCTGTTGGCGACTTGCACGTCTTATAATTAAAAATGGCATCAAAGGCTGAATTAGCTTGCGTTTACTCCGCTCTCATCCTCGTTGATGATGACGTTGCCGTAACTGTAAGTATTTACATGTTTTTCATATTGTTGTTCTAGGTTAGGATCTCGTCGTGAGATTATCCGCTTTCATCGTGTCTTTTTCTGTAGAAATATGGCATTAGTGCATTTGATACATTTATTTACATGATACTGTGTATGTAACCATTTATATTTTATCACAGCATTCATAAAATATCATGGCGCGAATTCTCAAACTGATGTTGTTTTTGTTATGTTTGTAGGGTGAGAAGATCTCCACCATCCTGAAGGCGGCCAACGTTGATGTTGAGCCATACTGGCCGGGTCTGTTCGCGAAGGCGCTGGAAGGCATCAACGTGCGCGACCTGATCACGAACATCGGATCCGGCGTGGGAGCTGCCCCGGCCGCTGGCGCTGCGCCCGCCGCCGCCGCCGCAGCACCCGCCGCTGAGGCCAAGGAGGAGAAGAAGGAGGAAGAACCTGAGGAGTCCGACGACGACATGGGCTTCGGTAAGAATCTTTCAGTATTATTATTGTAGTGTTGATATCAATAAGAATGTATGAGATATTCCCAATATAGAAAACAGTGCTAAACACTGCGTCATTGTGGCATTATTTACAGCTGTTACTTATTTCAATGATGATTGATTTATCATGTATTAGCTTCAGAATCTAATGATTGAAAAAAAAATATCTGAGAAATCTTATCCACTATCAATAAACGTGGATATTACAAACTCGTGTTAATTTCGTGTTTTGTCTTGTTTCAGGTCTCTTTGACTAAAAGGCTTTATATCGAAGCTGCGATATTCCATTGTAAGCTTTATGAAGCTTATTTAGTTGTAAGGATTAAATGACTTTATAATAAAGTTTATTTTAAACTTAAGTTTGGTTTTGTTACTTACATTTACCTGTACACTTGACATGCCATAGTCGCATTACTTTACGTGAAAGATATAGTAAGTAAAACGGATAACTACAGGATTACATCTTACTTAATACTAAAAAGTGGTGAAAAAGGACATTAATGTTTTAACATTAAAACCCTTTCTAAAGTCTTGTCCTGAATCACCCCTAATCATCATCATCATCATATCAGCCGCAGGACGTCCACTGCTGGACATAGGCCTCCCCCATATATGGTACATAATTATGTAATGTCAGCTTTAGATTGTCATTTCATCCTATTGATAGACATGCCTCCTACTAATTATGTTATCCAGCTTTTGGTCCAGAGCTTGGATATGAGGACTTTGACAATTAAATTAGGTGAGAAACAAACCTTTGAAACATTTTTTTTTTAATACATTTTCCCACACTAGAAATTTCTCCTGTTGTGGGTGCGATTACAAACACAGTCAAGACCCAGAACAGTAGGTCATACAAATATTTGTTCCGTGTGGGAATCGAACCAGCGACACGCAGCGCAGCAGCCAAGCGCTCAGCCCCTGCCAACCATGCCGTCATTATGGAGCTCTTCAAAATTTAGATTCCTCTGCCAATGGCAGTTATGTCAATAAAACACACAAGTAAAGCAACAACATAATTTATTTTATCCTACTTTATATTACCTAACTACACACAACCTAAACACACTATCCCCACATAGCTCTCTGTACACCGGACAGTTTGTTGTAGTCAGCCAGGTGTCTCCACACTATTCGGCTCATCCTCCACTCCTTTACAATACCTCGAGGCCTGGAAATATAAAACATTGATTAGGATGGGGAACTTTATTGGAATCTACCCACTATATCATAACTACTATGAATGTAATAGGCACGGAAAGATACATGACAGATTGGGTGTGATGCCCACTATAATGTATCATGATTTTGGTTAATGATGAAACAGTTTTTTAGTCTCATACTTAAGAATATTGGTTTGCCTGACATTTTCCTAGCGCAGACTGTATATCTATACTAATATTATAAAGCTGAAGAGTTTGTTTGTTTGTTTGTTCGCGCTAATCTCAGGAACTACCGGTCCGATTTCAAAAATTCTTTTTGTGTTGGATAGCCCATTTATCGAGGAAGGTTATAGGCTATATAACATCACGCTACGACCAATTGGAGCGGAGCAATCAGTGAAAAATGTGGCAAAAACGGGGGGGAAAAAACCTTTTTGAGGGTTTTTGTTGCGTGCGCTGCGTAAACGGTTAAAGTTACGCAAAAATATTGTATGAAAGAATTGTTCCTCTTAAAGTATACTAAAAAAAAGTCCGCGGTAGTACATGCCTAACTTTTAAGGTTGACTCACTATAGCCATTTTTATGGCCAGAAAATTTGTTTTAAAATAATGTATTATTTGCGAAGGTGTTTTCATGAACATAGCATTAATCCTTATCAACATAAATACGTTATTCATCACAAGTGTTTAATTTTGAACAAAATTGCCCTTTACATCATTTAATTTCAATGAATATCTTAGGAGATATCACAGTTTTAAAATACCTTTGCGGAAAAATAATGACTCTGCGAGACATTCCGTAGCTTATACCTCAGAATAACAGATTAAAGGCTACATAACATCGCTTTGAGCAACGGGAACGGATCAGTAACCAAAAACCTAACGTAATGCGGGTGAAACCGCGGGGCACAGCTAGTATATTATAATTTAAATTGTCAGGTCACATAATTTATTGAGATTAATATTTTTTTCTACGAATAATCCAACAAACCTTGATGTGACAACGCATCTGTTGTTAATTCTGAGTGGGATGGCATTCATCTGAAACTTGTTAATGTCTTTATCAGCAAGCTCTCTGATCTCCAAAGGCAGGACATCATTTTTCCTCATTGCATTAATTCGAGTTCTCTCAAGAAAGTTTTCCGCACTCATTCGCCGTCTTTTCACATCTCGGATCATGTGCCAGTTAGCCCATTTGTTTCTTACTTGTTGGAACTGCAAGATAACTTTATATTAGGTGTTTTTGCGGAAAATGGCATTCCACAATCCGAGAAACATTTGGAAAACTTATGAAAATAATAGGATAAGTTAGGAATAACGAACCCCGAACCCAGCGACACATTGAGACTTCCAGACATATTTTGCAAGACCAGATATATTTAAATTCATAATTTATTTGTAATCTTATTTAAATTTTTAATTAAAATCTAGTTACTCAATTTTAATATTTTGTAATTGAGTTATTTGGGGTTACTTTTTGCATTTGATTGTCAATTAGGGGTTTGCTCCGGAGGCAAAAAAACCGGAGAATCTCCGGAGATCACAGATTTTTCGAATAACCGGTTTTTTTTTTAAATCTCCGGATATTTAATGATCAAAACAAATACACACTCTTTCTTTTATTTTTATATTTATTTACGCTAATTTATTGAAGGAAATGTTAATGTGATTATTATAATTATGCTTAGAAAAAACAAAAAGCTTTACTCGTTTATTTTTACGGCAACACTTAAAACCTCTCAAAATTACGAATACGTATGGACCGTGTTTTTATTTTGATTTATATTTTACTAGCTTTTGCCCGCGACTTCGTCCGCGTGGATTAATAGTTCCCGTTCCCGGGGGATTTCCGGGATGAAAACTATCCTATGTCCTTTCTCGGGTCCCAGACTATATCTGTACCAAATTTCATTGAAATCGGTTCAGTGGTTTAGGCGTGAAGAAGAGACAGACAGACAGACAGACAGACAGACAGACGGACAGACAGAGTTACTTTCGCATTTATAATATTAGTACGGATGTTTACACTTTACTTAACATGCTAATGTGATTTTTTTAGGTTTATTATTTAGCTTTGTGCTATATTAGATACTATTTGTGCAATTAAAATTTTGAATTGTGTTGTGATCTACATGTTATTTTATTACCTTTACCAAAGGGGGCAATTTGCCGGAGAATCTCCGGAGAATCTCCGGAGATTTCTGAAAACCGGCTAAAAATCTCCGGAGACCGAAATCGTCTCCGGTGCAAACCCCTATTGTCAATTTGACAATGACACTTTTGAGACTTGACAGGTGCTTGTGGGTTGTCTATGTATAGGTGCCGAACCCGACCCGACCCTACTAGGTCAAAAAGGAAAGCTAAAAAATTTGTAGCATTTTAGACAAGAGAACTACGTTAAATAAAGAATTGCTAACAGTCCCACTGTTTATATTAATCATTTACGAAAATTGATTAGTAGTTTTCATAGATGACTATGATAACATATTTACTCTATGATTTGTTTGACATGTTATGACAAGTTTCATGTTTTGACTTGATGAAAAAAAGGCGGTTTCGGAGATTTCATATTCATTCATATTTTATTAAAAATAACAATCGACCTGTGAGACAGACAAAGATATGAGTTCCAAAAGAGTTTTATCCCAACGGAGTAATATCAGTCAGAGCAAGAAATTAAAAGTTTCCGACATAAACAGTACGTATTTACACGTTTCTCTGCGAGATAGCGGACTTATTTTGAAACACCCACCGGATAAGTGTGTTGCTTCTCATGAAATTATACAAATTATTCGTAATGTTAAGAAAAACTTGGAAAAGCATTTTGACTATCCACGGAACTTAGCTGATCTATTCACTAATTTGGAGAATGAATGCAAAAATTTAGATGTTTTTAAACATTACTTGTTTCCAAATATTGTAAGGATGACTGAAGATAGCCCTGAAGAGTTCCCGGTAAACGACAGTGTCATCAAAATACTGCTGAGCGTCCCATTGCTTCAAAATAAACTATCTGATTATGTGTTTGAAAAAGCTATTGATTTAGCTGCTGAATCCAAGTGCGCGCCATGGATACAGATGATACTGAAATGTTTCTCTTCTTTAGACAGTATAGACAACACAGACAAGATGTCCACAAATCTGATAAACCTTTTAGATGTTGCATCTGAAAAAATGGTCAAGTTGGAAATAATAACTGCTATTCCAGACATTATTGGAGATCAGGAACATGACAACATTGCTGCAGAAATGAGTAGAATCCTAAGTGAAGATCATGATCTAATTCCTGCTATTTTAGACTGTCTATCATACCTGTGTTTATCTGATGACCAATATGAACGATTACAGAAAAAGACACTTAATCTCCTAATGAGTCTTTCTAAGTGTAATTATTTCTCGAATTTTGTAAAATTCCTGCTGATGCCTGGAAGAACGAGTGACAATGCTTATCTAGAAGCAGTCCAAGGCTTGAGAAATGCTCTAGGATGGACTACATCCGCTGCTCAGGCTCAGGAGGTAGCAACGAGTCAGGTGCTCACTGCAACAGCAATAAGAAATTCTATGGTGTCATCAAAAGTTATTGGCAATTTGTGGTTAAAGGCAATATCTTTATGTAAAGTACACACAGATCATAAACCTATTGATTTTATTTTACTTCTTGTTGCCTATTCAACATCAGAAGAAAAACAAAAGCAAGTTGAAAATTTGATTAGAAAGCATATTAAACTTAATATTCTTAAAGAAGAGTTACTAGATGATGTGTTTAAAAAATTTAAACCAATATTGAAAGAATATTTAAGACATTTAATTGATCTTTCCAATTCCCTGTTGAAGACCAAAGTGGACCCAGCTGTAGAGTCATTTGCTTCTTATATGTACTCTCTTATGTTTGCAGAACTAGAGGAATGTTGTCAAACAATTGTTGCAGAACTGTTGCAGCTGGGATTGGATTCCAAGCAGTGTGTTATGAGTATCTTGCTTGTCTTAAACAATGTTGCATCAAAAGACATGTCCCTTTTGAAACCACAGAGTGTTCAAATGCTTACACTATTGGACAGAATGGATGGTATGCCTCTAGATGAAGTAAGGGCTGTAATGAATCTACTATGTGGATTGGCCTACAGTTACGAAAACTCAGTTATAAGAGATGATATTCACATGATTATAAGAAAAGAATTAGGTTCATCTAATCCAAGAATCAAAGTTCAAGGTATTCTAGCTGCAATTCATGCTGTAAAGTACCTGATGGTGGCAAACTCAGAAGATGATCAGACCACAGAAATGCCAGAAAACGTAAGTTATGCATCAGTTACTCATTTATCTGAAGGAGATCTTCGTGAGGCAGCCCAAATTATAGAACTAATAAGCCGGAGTACTAGACAATTCCCAGATATGATTGCATGTTTCTATGATGAACTGTCGAGGGTAATTGGGTCTGCATCACACATAAATAAAAACTTTTTGTCATGGCTTACTGATGCGGTAACTAATGACCTGCAACAAAACTTTATAGTTGATTCAATTGAAGTGGAAAGAATTGGTGAATTGAAACTGTCTATGCAGTACTGTCTTAACGCTGATAGTGAAATGGATGAGATGATTGCTATTAACATTGCAGGCATGACTTTAGAATCAAAGTCTGAAGTGTATATTGGTATTGTGTCTCCCCTATTTCAACTTGTACAGACTTTGCATTATAAGCAGCATGATGGAAATTTATCAACCATAGATGCACTTCTGGGATGTCCGGTTGTGATGCCCAAGTTTGACATAGACTTAGTTGACGACATGGATTCAGTGGCAGTAAGTAATATCTTGGATTGTTTAGTCCATTGTATTAATTGGTTTAGGGAATTGCTCAATGCTTTTGCTACGCAAGATGATGATGACTTGAAGACAAAAACTTTAAAAAGGGTATTACAGATTGAGGAGTTAGAAACTTTTGTAAAAGAAATCCTTATTAAAAGCAAGATTCCTTACAAACCACCTGTGTGTACATTCAATGTTAACAAGTATACAGGTGAACAAGTGGAGAGAAAGCCTGTAAAAGTACCAAGTGCAAAACAAAAAGTGACAAAGAAGCCGGCACAAGATGACACAGTGTTACCTGAAACGGCGCGTTCTCAAGCAACACAGAATAACGTCTCTGTAAAAAACAGTCTTGAAATAAGTCACAGTATGTCCCTCAGACAGTTAAATTTAAATTTACTTTATTTAATTAAAACTGATATGACTGAAGACCAGGACTCGGAAACAGAGCTAACAGTTAAAACTTTGACTTTCTTATTAAGGTGTGTTAATAGTAATATAGAGACTGTTTTAATTTCAAAAATTAAAAAGAAAACATTTCTCACTAAACAAGAAAGTGTTGTGTATGATGCTAGTAAAGCTGAAAAATGCGCTAAGACAGTCAATGAAGTGTTACCGCAATTAGCTGAGCACCTGAAATTCGTGACATTGTGTATAGAAAAGTTGACTACTGAAAACACGCAAGGAGACAACGAAATTTTATACACATCAGATTTGATCAATCTCCTTACATGTTTAGAGTACATCTACAACTTGTGGACCACATACTTTAAGTGGATAGGTTTTAAGAATCAGCAACATGGTGCCTTACTTAAAAGTTCTCTGAGAACTTTAGCGAATCCAAATACTGCTACAGTATCACTGAAAGACTTGCTGATAGCTGCTGCGCAGTATCTACAGAAACATGAGAAATATTGTTTGCAATTATCAACTGCAATATCTCTCATAGAATTCCTGAAAAGTATTCAAAACTTCTCTGATAACAGGATTGTACTAAATATTTTAAAAACATTAGCACAAAGCTTTTTGTCTCGACAGTGGAAAACTCCTGAAGGTATATTAGAAAAAGGGTTACACTTCAACCAAAGTGTAGATCGACTGGCTTCGATTTATTTCATAAATAATGAAGTCCTAGCATTGAAAAATTTGACTTTGCAACTTACAGAAGATATCAAGTTGCTGCAAACAAGTAAAAATACTCTTCGTACTTTGAAGTGTATAACAAAAAGCAATTTCCCCATTTTGTATAGGAACCTAGGTACAGCCCTTTACGAAGCAACCAAAGCTCGCCTAGACAAAGGAATGACAAACTCTGAACATTTGGATCTGTGGAAAGACGTTGCAACAATAATGAAGAACATGTCTGAAATTGCGAAAACTCTCGAAAACAGGAACAACTTGGCAGCGTTTTTCAAGAAATCCATTCCAGTTCTTAAACTATTCATGTCGCAGGGAATTCCTATTCTAGAAATTCAGTTTAAAAGTGAGAATCAAGAAGTGTTGGAGATTTTAAAGATTCTGCAGCAATCCACTCGATTTTTGCAGACCTTATGTTGCCATTCAAGATTGAAGAAAGATACTGTACTTATGAGTAAAGTTCCACATATGAGACAGCTTCTTGAATCTTTGATTTACAAAGTTAAAGCTGTCTTAGCTGCAAATAATTGTTCGGAGGCGTTTTGGATGGGTAATCTCAAAAATAAGGATATTCATGGTGAAGTAATAGCTTCTCAACAGAGCATTGCAAGTGAAGAATCTGTTGAAGATTGTGATGAACAGTTGCCTGAAGACGAAGACAGCGACGACACAGATGATGAGATGCTTAATCCTGATTCTAGAAGTCTTAGCGATATTGTTTGATTTATTATTACAATATATTCATATTTTTGTTTATATGTACTTTGTTTTATTTTTAAGCCTATTATTTTAACTCGCTTTCAGGGAGACTCGTTCACATTATGGATTTCTAGGTTTCATACGAATTAAGATTTATTTCCTATTTGTGACCCACATTTATGAATGTGAACGAAGCGAAAGGAGTGTGCAAAGATCGTAGCTGGTGGCGTTCTGTGGTTTCTGCCTACCCCCATGGGAAAAAGGCGTGAGTTTATGTATGTATGAAACGTTTTATAGTCGTCTTTAGATAATTATGTAATTTTTTGCAAGTAGGTCGGCAACCGAAGTCGATTAGCTATTACTTTTACATTTATTAAACAAATATTTGAAACACAGCATTATCTGCGCAATAGAGATTGGAGAGCCATATAAAATCTGAAGCATATATCGACTTGTTGCTGGTTGTAGCTACTGTAAATGTGCGTTCACACTTCAGATTATCTACAAGCAAGGTGCTAGGTACTACACTATAGCAGCTGCAAAAAATAAAAGCACAAAATATTGGAAAGTCAAATTTATTGAAGTAAGCTTAGTACAATCTCTGGGGTGGGCCCATTGTGGACTTCATATGAAGCGAGCGCACGTTCTGCCAGTGCTTCTTGAGCAGCGACACCAGGAAGTTGATGGACAAGTGCACGTTCTGCGCAAGCTCATCGGGGGTCATGTCCACATGGCCGACCGCCACAGACAGGCACAATACCTGGAGTGATCAAGATAAAATTATTAGAATTTACACAAACTCTTCATTACATAAGTTTCTAACCTCAAATTTTAGTAGAATAAAAATTATTTAAATAAAACTTTTTATTGTGGATCCACCTATTTGCCACATGCCAGAAACACAAATGAGTAGACAAATCCTAAGCACTTGCTGCAAAACTTCTTTGATTTGTGCATAAAAAACCGGCACTCGTTGCAAAAGCTTGCATGTCTACACAAGCAAAGTCAAATGCTCTATCCACATGTTTGAATTTGTGATGATTTGAAGAGTTCTGGCAAACGTGTGGACTCTGCATTACAGTAGATGTGAAATGAGGATTTTTCATAAAATTAGCCATACCTTCTTCATCTGGAACTTGATGGTAGCTTTGACTTCATCGATCTTCTGTGTCATGGACTCCTGGTGGGAGAGGAGACCAGGGAACTTGCCGGCCTTGTTGAGACCGGGTCCCAGCAGACGTGGGATCTGCTTGATGAGGGATTCTGATGCAAGGAAGGCATCATATCTGAAAAAGAAAAAAAATGAGTTAATTTGGACAAATATTTCACTAGAAATACTCAATAATCTTTTGCAAAGGTAAGACTAAAAGAGAAAAACTAGAGAATTTAGTTCACTTTATGATTAGGTATGTACTATTATTGTATTTTGTAATTAATTAACGAAAATTGCTAACAGTGAACATATTTGCATGCCATGAATGGCGGGGGTATACTGAAACAGAATTTATTGTAATACCTTATGTACAGTATGCAACATATCTCGGAGCTCCTAAAGTTAGCCGATTGCTATGCAGTAGACAATTTTGTTCCCACACCCATTGCACAGACAAACAGCTAACTTTAAGCCCGCCAAGAAACATCAGCTTACTGTACTGTGTTCTAGCAAGTACACATTTTTGATTTGATTTTAAAAGCATAAAATAATACTCACTTCTTTGCTAGTTTCTTAACAAGCTTCTTGTTCTTGTTAAGTTTTTTGAGTGCTTCAGCGTCCATGCAGGGTACATTCAGGGTCTTAGACTCGTCACAGTGCTGTTGATCACCAAGCACACACACCTGCATTTTGGGGCGGGGAATGTACTTGAGCCTGCAAGGTAATATAATAGTCAAATTACGGAACACTAGGAGAACATTAAAATATTAAATATAAGATTGTATCAGTAGTAATTTTTCATCAATATCAACAGATAATACATGCAATTTTTAACATCACTTGTGTAAATTTGCTATTGTTTTCCATCTTACATTATGGCATTTATTATAAAAACATGAATAAAATACAATATCTACTAATTTACAGTCAATAAGGCATACCTGGAGGCGTGTTTTCAACATCTTAAACTAATTCGGTAAGCCGGAGCTAACCTACCCGATATTTTAAGACTCTGGGTGAAGTCCCGTCAGTTTTCACCGACTCCCTGTCCAGATTCATCTTGGTGGAACTTATTAAAAACTGTACCACTAAAATGCTCTTTCCAGGTAAACGTACTTGACGGTGCCCGAGAAACGCTTGTCCTTCTGGGGATCATAGTTCTTCAGACCAATTTGAAGCTCCACAGTCTCCAAAAAGTTACGTTTTTTGTCCTTCGAAGACTGGAGGACGGCATTTACGCATTCGTAAAGCGTGTCACGCGATACTTTAGACCTAAAAAAGGACAAAATATTAACACAATATCACAAAAATGTTATCACTTGTAAACAGGTTATAAAGTAAAACGTGCACAATAAAAGAAAAATAAGGTTTGAATCAAATTATATTACATGGCAAATGGAGATCGCAACAGAAAAGCGAAAGTAAGATTTATTGATTTCTAAAATAAATACAGATTACTTACGACATTGTAGAAGAGTTGTCCTCTCTTCACGTTGTCAACGAATTGAAAGAAGGATTTCAAGTTTGACTTTGACAGTTGTTGTTGTTGTTGTTGAGTAGAGACGCACGTCGGCAGTGAATGAAAATTCATAATCGACTAACTTTGTTTGTTTATGAAATAACTACTTTGTCCTTTTTTATAGTGCAAAAAGCTTATCTGACCCGGTGGCTTAGATTACAAATAACGATAAGAATAACGTTTTTTTTTATAGCCAATAACATTGAAATGAATTAAAAAATAAACTAAATTGAGTCGCTCTCCCGCGCGCTGTTACCGGGCCAAGCTTTCTGTTTAGGAACTAATATTACTCTGGGGGCCAGGCCCAGATAATCGTCAACAATGCTATTGATAAATTACTGTACTGCATTTTAAACGCGGTTTATATGTTTTAAAAATGCGGCTTTTCCTTTAGGAAAACCTGGTGGCGAATGAGAGGCTTGGGTGGGACTGGCTCGTCCAACCTGATACTGAAATAATCTAATGTGACTATAGTAATAAGTAGGCTTACCAACTAAATAAAACACTACAAAGTGACTTCTAAGAGATTTTGTTGTAACTTGGTAAGTTCTTATCTTACCTACATAATATGTGTAGATAGATTCATATACAGCAAGGCAACGGGAGGGAGAAAGAGGGATGGAAACTTACGATATTAATGGTATAAAACGTTTTTATATTAAAAACTAGTCATGCCCTCACTCAGGCCCGGTAGTTAGGTAAGCCGCTTACTTAACTGCCAGACCGCTTAACGCTTACCATTTGCAGTAAACTTCAGGTTAGGTAAGTTATTATATACCCATTTAAAAACAAAATAAAAGTTAGTAGATAATGCACAAAATCTATTTTATTCGAGTAATATTAATCAAATTATTGTCCAATAATTATCATAAAATAATAGAATAAATCAGAATAAAGTTGCATATTTATTGTTTTTACGCACTTTGTCTAGAATCAAAGAGTTCGGTGAAGAAGGTTGTGGGTATCTAGGATCTGTTATATACCAAGTTTTGTTCGCCAATGCCGGATCGTGAATCCACCAGCCGTACTAAAACCACAAAGAGTTTCAAAAATAAGCATGACTGTAATTATTATATGTACAGACGCCAGCACATCAAGCTATCACAAACTGTCAAATTTTCCCAATTCAACATGAACCTTATACTTTGGTAATAAAGTTGAAAAACTATCAAAGAAATTTGACAGATTGGGGTACTTAGCTTGATGTGCTGGCCTCTGCTACAGTACGCTACACTAGCGAACATTGAATTTCGCACAGGTCTTTTATAATTACTAAAAATACATATCCAGACCGATTTCGATCACGGCGGTCTTTGATAGAGACACAGGAGAAACATTATTTATCTACTACTTCAGGGCCCACTGGGTTCTTCCCTCACGCTGATAGGCAAACGAATCCAACTGGGGAGATGAGGCGCAGGACCAACAACAAGAGTCCGACCTGGGAATCGAACCTAGGACAACAACGCTCAGGAGACACGCTCGTGGTCACGAGTCTGGCAACGACTAACGACCTACGACTGCTCTTTAATTATATTTCACTAACATATTTTACTTGTTGCGGGACATCAGGGGAGAGGCTAGATACACCTGACACGCAACCATTGGCGTATCTAGAGATAGTTTTCAGGGGGGGGCCTGGCCCCTAAGATGCCATGGCCGATGCGATGCAATGTGGTCAGGCAGAAGGTGAGCCCTACAGCCTGGGGTGGGCACAAGACCATTCTGGGGTGGGCCCGGCCCACCCGGCCCCCCCCTATATACGCCTATGCACGCAACACCGATTACGTCTATTTCATATTCATTTACTAACCTCATTATATCTCGTTGGCGGGAACCTGTACATTTCACAAGGATAAGGAGGTCTCATAACTCCTTTGCGTTTCATTCTTTCAAACCTTTCCATTGAGCCGTAAGAGAATCCATTCACTCTTCCAATGTACAGATCGATAAGTCTAATCACATTTTCATCAGGGCGTTTTATCTATTAATAGGGGGTAGGTAAGTAGCAGCTATCCTCTCCGATGCCTTATTAGTTTAATATTAATATACAAGACACTTGCTCAGTACCGTATTGGATTCGGCCGATTCGGCCCAGGAGAGATGGGGTCTCCAGATAATGAAGAAAGATTGAAACCATGATAATGGTGTCGATTCTGTTATGCATAAGCTAAACTTAATTTAGACTATTTCTATCTTTTTCTTTCCAATCAAACAAGAAAGGGACGGACGTGAATAAGACTTGTCAATTTTAGTTGAACTAAAACCTCTGTACAATTATAATTGGCATGTCAGAACGTGTTGATTAAAAACACGGAAAAGTTCAAGGCAAAACTAATTTGACATCTCTAACTTAGTTCTAAGGTATTACCGTCCTTTTCTTTCGCTGTATATTAGTAAGAGATGTCAATTCTCTAATTTTAGTTTAGTTTGTGAACAAGGGAATCGGCACCAATAACACATTAAAATAATATGAAGCAACACTGAACGACGCTCTCGCAATTAATATTGTGATACCTACTTATTTATTTACATTTTGAAATATTTCCTCACTCATAAATGAGATGAAATCAATGTAGGTATTGTGTTACCGATAGAGCAGGGGAGCAGGATAGAGCGGGCTATAAAAACTTCAGCTTAAAATAATATACATAATATAAAAAACAGGGTACCGATTTTGGAAGTGTTGAATATTCCTCGACTTTTTTCATCAAAGGTTTAACATCTGCTAGTGTCCTCGGGTTTTTGTATTGTTCTATCATTATATCCTGCATATAATTCTGAGGGCCATACCAAGTAAGACCAAAGAACTCCATGATTTAGAAAATATATTTCAATGGAAAGATTAAAAATGGGTCGCAAGCTGTAAATTATTTTAGTTAAATGTATATTTTTCAACAATTTGAATTTGAGAGAGCAAAAATATTATTATCCAGTGTTTTCATGAATGACAATGACTTGCGTCAAATAGTGTTTTAAAAATGTCAATGTTAGCGATATTTGAAGATCTAGGGACATACTACTTCCATGCTATTTAGTGATTTTCAACAAAAGTGTAGTTCCACTATTGTTCACGGGGCTATACGCGTATACTTGAGGTCTCTTGAGGTTCATGTTAGTGTAGAGACCGAGGTTTGGGCCCCTACGAGACGCCATTGTGTTGACTGCAGCACGCTTGTTACGCCCAGCCTGTCCAAATACATTTTTATAGGATGAGATGGAAACAGGTCATCATACTGTCTAACGGTTAACAAATCATTTAACGGATTTATTTGAACGACTGTTATTCTGAAAAACAGTATACAGTCGCTTCTAAACATTCTTTATCACTATACATATCATCATCATCACGCCTGTATTCCCCGAAGGGAAAGGCAGAGGTGTACCAATGTACACCCACAGTTCGCCGGTATGTTTAGGTCCCATGTAATAGGGGGCGAGCCTATTGCCATTAACCGGGCACCCATCCAAACTCATAGCTGCTACTGAGAACTCCATAGGAAAACCCAATAATACTTTTTGCTCGACCTCTTGAAGACCTCTAGCGTAGCAGTCGCGCTTAGGAACACTAGGCCAACGAGGCAGTTTTATCACCATGCAACTAAAAGGTCTGCACACTATATCGGCACTGCTACTGCACCACTACAACCAGCAGCAACAATTTGTTATTGAAATTAGAACATTAAGTCGTGGGTTGTATGATATAATTTAAATAGCATTATCAAAAAGCCAACAGCGTGTGCTGGATGCGCTTGCTCCTACCGTGCACCCGGTTCGCAGCTAGCGAGCGAGCCGCATGCTTACCGCACGGCAGCATGTCGTCTGCGTAGCAATGCCATATTGCCATCAAATTGTAAACCGCCTAATGAGTTCGTGTAGGACCTCGGCTCGTTTCATAATGTGCGGGTCCTAGACAAGCTCATTCATTATACAACTTGTGGTGAACATGATTCCACCTTGCGAGCAGCCTAGCTAGCTTCAGCTATGCTGCTGTAGTGCCTTTATAATGTGCGATGATCTTAATACCTACTAGTAGCACTAAGAAGCTTTAATGCAAAAACTCTTAATGAAACAATATTACCATCAAAATATTTTGTATTTCAATCAATATGAATATATCAAATGGTTATGTTTTAATCTTTCATTTAATTATATACAAATTAATACTGTAAATCTTTCATGCAACAATTTCATTTTTATAAGTTTATAATGTGGCACTTCCGTGGATACTCCATGCCTTTTACATACTAATTAGAATCAGGTATATCGTTTTTTTTTATGGATGGGAAATCATCTAATGGCTTCCTCCGCTCTGGGTGGGGAGGAAGGGAGTGTCAGACTTACTTACTAAAACCCATCCATGTTCCTCCTAATGCCCTTTGCTTTCCAGAGCCGCGGTGACTCTTTCGAACAAATTCCGCAACCCTGGCAGGCACTGGCCTTAGCGGGCCTCGCCTACAGTGCTGACATCTCTGAGGCGCGCGTGTAACGTTTTTATTTTTTCGTCATTTAACGTTATTTTTTCCGTCTTTTCTTAATCATAATTAACACGTCATCATCGGAATCAATCTCTGCATTCTCTCGGTTATTATGATCACCATCAATGTTCTGTGTGTCAAGGTTCGTACCATCATGATCAGATGTCATTTGGGGTTTCTTCTTCCTCTGCTTTCGTTTTCTATCGTTCGACACTGCTTTCCTATTACTATTGGCCAGTTTCGCACTTTTATTTTTCTTCTTTATTGTCACGTCAGTATTTTCGTGTCGATTTTTCCTTCTGCGTAGTTTTTTTGTTTTAGCGTTTTCTTTAGTGCTTCGTAGTGGTTCGTCGTCGCTGCTCGTTGTTTCTTGTTTATCGCGTACTTTATGGGACTGTTTCTTCACAGTTTTAATATTTTGATGCTTACCACGAATATGAATGAGTCTGTTTCCGCTGTGCGCAAACTCATCTCCGCAAATATGACATTTATATGGTTTACTTCCAGTGTGAATCTAAAAATGTTTAAAAGGTAGGTACATTATTAAAGGTAAATACTTTATTTAAAATTCTACTTTGATATATTACTATAATCTATTCTAAATGCGAAAATTTGTGAGGATGGATGGATGTTTGTTACTAAAATGATAAAAGATGTCTTCTACGTTTAAACGACTGCACGGATCTGGATAAAAGTTGGCACTGAGATAGATTGTAGTGTGGAATAACACTTAGGATACTTATTATATCGGAAAAATGTGTGGTTCCCGTGGGATCATATATAAAAATTGTCGCGGACGAAGTCGCGGGCAGATACTAATCTTCTATCATTTAATGAAGGGAGAGGGCTGATTGAAGTCGGCGCAAGAAAATAATATTTGGAAGGACGTGGGGGAGGCCTTTGCCCAGTAGTAGGACATTGCAGGCTAGATAAAGAGAAAAATTGAATGGTATTTGAAAACAGTTTAGCTATGTGAATGACTTTAAAATATAAGAATGAAATCGCCAATCCACCTTGAACAAGCGTGGAGATCGATGCTTGTGCCTTCTCTGTATAGTAAGAGGCGTTTGCCCTGCAGTGGGACATTTATAGGCTGTTATTTATTATTATTTTTATACAGAACATTTTAAAATATGTAGCTTTTTTACACCAGAAACCTAATTTAAGAGTAAATTTCTAACACAGGACCGCTTAAGTATTAAGCAACTTGCTCTGAGTCTAAGATTAGTCCTAGCTGGTGCAGGCAGGAATCAGTCGATTTAACGAAGCTAGAGGCAAAACTTCAGTAAGACAGTCGCAAGCACACTATTTAATAGAACACCGGGCAATTTCATAACAAAGAAATATTATTTGCATAAGAAAATCTCACCCGAAAATGTCGACATATATCAGTTCTTGTCTTGAATATTTTAGAGCAGTAATCACAGGTGTACGTTTTTTTTGGGTGAACGCTTTGCCCATGGGAGTAAACTCTTAGTTTGCTGGAAAACACCTTTGGGCACAAAGGACATTTGAATTCCTGTTTTTTATGATTCTCCTCATGCCATTTTAAATGTGCAGAGGCCTGCAAATACACATGAGACATAAAATTATTGCAAGAAGTACTTAGTATTCGTATAATAATGGGTAACAATTAAATACAAAAGATTTCCTTGAAATTGGTGGAAAAAAAAAATGGGTCATTGCGGCAATCAATGTTTGAAGGCGTGCTCTGACAGGGCAGGTACACCGTGACCACATCGCGACACTCGGTGCTGCGGACAACCACACGCTTTCGGTTGACGTTGACAAGAGCGTGTGGGAAGCCGCGCTGTCGTCGGCTCTTTGTCCGACGAAGTAATAATTGGAAATAAAGGATGTTGAGGCTAGCTGTAGCACTCTTTTTCTATGGTTCTAGAACCGTCTTCTCTGTCCACAGCAGGCCAGGTGTTCCATGCTCAGGCCTGTAGGTGATGGGCTTGGGGCTAGTCAATTTCCTGAAATACCACAGCCTGCGGCAGCAAGAGTTCCGAGCACGTTTGTAAATGGCAGGGAAGTGAGAAGAATGTACAATTGCGTCAGTGCCCTGGCGAGACATAGCTTTTTTTTTTTTTTTTTTTTCGATATTGTAAACTCTTGACTTAGTCAAACGTGACAGACAAAGTCTACGATGGAGTGAGCTTACCCAGAAGAAGCCTGTTCACTCTAACTTTGAAGAGATTAGGGTTGAATGCGTTCGGAAATACAGACGCAGGTAGAGAGGTAGATGGTAGAAATGTGTGGTTTTAGTCGAGTGTCTGACAGAACTTGGGGCAAATTGGGGCGGAGCCAGGGCGGCACAAAAATACCACCATCCATCACGCCTGTATTCCCCGAAGGGTAAGGCAGACGTGTACCATTGTACACCCACAGTTCGCCGGTATATTTAGGTCCCATGTAATAGGGGGCGAGCCTATTGCCATTAACTGGGCACAAATCCAAACTCCGAGCTGCTACTGAGAATTTCATAGCATACCCAATAACACTTTTTGCTCGACCTGGGAATCGAACCCGGGACCCCTTGCACAGCAGTCGCACTTGCGACCACGAGACCAACTTGGTGACCCCGGCAGTTCCACATGTGGTAAAAATACCACATGAGAAAAAAAAAACAGTTATACAACTTACCACAAGTTTGCCACAAATTGAACAAGTGTGTTGTTCTGTTTTGTATGGATACTCAATATTAGGATGCAGAAATAGATAATGACGAAAGTGATCAGCTCTTTTCGGCACTTCATAATTACACTGAAAGGAAATTAAACAACTTAAACCAGAGTGTACACATAGGATGGAACATTTAATTTATGACTTATTAGGTGCTACAGAGGAATTGATGCTGCTACCAAGCTTTACATAACATCAATGAATCAATGAGAGCAATATTTTACCAAAAGCTTAATTGTATTTGTACGTACATGGTCACACTGTCTTGGATAACTTCTGCCATCTTTTGGCTTTTTTATACGTTTTCCTTCATCGTCAAATGAGTCGTATTCTGAATCTTCCGAGTGGCTTGTTGAGTCAGGCTCGTAATCCAAATCCTTGGGTTTAGTTACTTTCTTAGTAGAACTTGAGTTCTTAGTTTTTTGAGGACCCGGACATTTTTTTTTTAATGGTTTACTTTTTTTATCAGTTGCCTGCATCTTCTTCTTTCTCCCTGGTTTTAAACCCTCACAAGCTTCCATACTCAAATCTTTTTTAATTCTTTTTCTCACAATTGTATTTTTTTCTTCAAGTGGATCACCACTTACCACTTCATCTAAATAACAATCGTCCGATTCCATAATATCTTTATCACTGTTGGATATTAGATCGTAGATTTCATCGGTGGAATTATTCCCAATTTTCATTATGATAAAGTTCTCTTTATTTGCCTGGTGTTGCATGCTTTCTTCTTCAGTCTCCTCTTCAAACTCAATATTTGTATTTATATCTCCTTTCTCACAGATTTCACTGTCAGGAATTAAAACTGAGCTTAGAGTAATAGGATTTAGGCTATTACCATGTCTATCTATATGTTCAAGCATTGGCTTAGTTACCTAAAAGCAATATCACAGTTTTACTTCGAAAGTTGGTAATGTAAAAAAAAAACAAATTGTGATTTGATTGGTTTTTGATAATTCAGTTGACCAATCACAGAAGCGTACATGCACTTGACATTTTGTCACATCAAAATTATTTCAGCAACTAGGGTTCACAAGTCATTAAATTTTCACAAATCGATTAAAGTCTGACATAGAAAGTATTTTTGTTTTCAATAAAAGCATACGGCATTCCTGTGTGTGTTCCCCAAAGGGTTAGGCAGAGACGTAACCAAAGTACACCCACTGTTCGCCCATGTGCTTTTAAGTCCCATGTAAAAGGGGTCTAGCATATTGCCATTAACCAGGCACACATCCTAACTCCGAGCTGCTACTGAGAATTTGATAGAAAAACCCAATAACACTTTGCTCAACCTGAGAATATAACCCAAGACCAGCTAGCAGCCTTCTTCTTCTTCTTAAGTGCTTAGCAGTCGCATAATTATAATGGTTGTTCAATATGTGTGTGTGTGAGGGTGTGTTTGTTTTAAGTACCATCCGAGGACGTGCGTATGAATACACAAGGCACGACCGAGGACCTTTTCAAACCGAGGACTTTTTCGAGGGTCCTCGGTTTGACTTGACCACAGATTCGTATTCTGCGAGCGATTTTGAGTCTTTCTGTATACTTAATAAGAAAAAGTTGTCTGAACCTCGGTTTGATCAAAAATATTCATAATCTTACACTCGATTTGTGTATCCACTTAGTGGCGCCACTGTCGCCTCACACACAGCCTCTTTACACTCATTTCACGTTTGTTGTATTATACGAGGACCTATGTGTTAACTTTAACACAAAAGTCCTCGGTTAGGCAGCTTTTCCGCGCAATGTGTATTTAAGTCCTCGGTTAGGCAGCTTTTCCACGCAATGTGTATTTAAGACCTCGGTTTGCTAGATTTTCCAAACAGTGTGTATTTTAGTCCTCGCTTTAACAGTTTCCCTCGTGTGTAGTGTGCTATCACTGGGAACTCCTCAACAGTTTATAGCATCGTCTTCAAATTTAGCATACGCGTTAGGTTTACATAGTATAACAAATATAATAACCAAATTGTGCTGAAGCTGCAGCCAGGGTGGTTTCTTCATGAGGGAACTCCTCAACAGATAGTAGCACCGTCTTCAAATTTGGCATACGCGTTAGGATTACATAGTATAACAAATATAATAACCAAATTGTGCTGAAGCCGCAACCAGGGTGGTGCTATAAACTGTTGAGGAGTTCCCTCATGAAGAAACCATCCTGGCTGCAGCTTCAGCACAATTTCGTTACTATATTTATTAAACTATGTTAACTTAACGCATATGCCAAATTTGAAGACGGTGCTACCAACTGTTGAGGAGTTCCCTCATGAAGAAACCACCCTGACTGCAGCTTCAGTACAATTTGGTTATTAAATTTGTTAAATTATGTAAACCTATTGTGTATGCTAAATTTGAAGACGATGCTATAAACTGTTGTGGAGTTCCCTCATGTAGAAACCACCCTGGCTGCAGGTTCAGCACAATTTGGTTATTATATTTGTTGTACTATGCAAACCTAACGCGTATGCTAAATTTGAACACGATGCTATAAACTGTTGAGGAGTTCCCTCATGAAGAAACCACCCTGGCTGCAGCATCAGCAAAATTTGGTTATTATATTTGTTATACTATGTAAACCTAACGCGTATGCTAAATTTGAAGACGATGCTATGAACTATTGAGGAGTTGCCTCATGAAGAAACCACCCTGGCTGCAGTTTCAGCACAATTTCGTTACTATATTTATTAAACTATGTTAACTTAACGCATATGCCAAATTTGAAGACGGTGCTATAAACTGTTGAGGAGTTCCCTCATGAAGAAACCACCCTGGCTGCAGCTTCAGCACAATTTGGTTATTATATTTGTTATACTATGTAAACCTAACGCGTATGCTTAATTTGAAGACGATGCTATGAACTGTTGAGGAGTTCCCTCATGAAGAAACCACCCTGGCTGCAGCATCAGCACAATTTGGTTATTATATTTGTTAGGCTATGTAATCCTAACGCGTATGCCAAATTTGAAGACGGTGCTACCAACTGTTGAGGAGTTCCCTCATGAAGAAACCACCTTGGCTGCAGCTTCAGCACAATTTGGTTATTATATTTGTTATACTATGTAATCCTAACGCATATGCCAAATACCAAGACGACCCTATCAACTTTTGAAGAGTTCCCTCATGAAGAAACGACCTGGCTGCAGCTTCAGCACAATTTGGTTATTATATTTGTTATACTATGTAATCCTAACGCATATGCCAAATACCAAGACGACCCTATCAACTTTTGAAGAGTTCCCTCATGAAGAAACGACCTGGCTGCAGCATCAGCTCAAACTGGAGACTGACTGGTGACTGGATCACTAGATAATCCTTATACGTATGGCATATTTGTTAGCGCGAAAAGAGCTTGTACGAAGACTCTCTTTCTATAAGTAATTATTTTAAGCCTCTCTTTGGGAAGCACCGAAAAACGTAAAGACATAAACTCGTCCTCGCTTGGTACTTCATTTTAGAAAATGTGTGTTAGAAATAAATCAGAACATTCTACATAAGTTAATAAATTATCTTAAACGTAAAAATTGGTTTAGGTATGTAGATTTTCCAAGTCCTCGGTTTATACAAGTTCTACAGGAAAACTGTCCTCGGTAAGGTGAAATAAAGTCTAACACAGCGTCCGCGCTTCGTACAGGAAATAAGAAATATTGTGTGAAAGTACGTCCTCAGAAGGGCGTCCCAGGGCTTACGTAAGAGGTCCTCGGTTAACTTACACAAAGTCCTCGTATGTGCATCGCTGGTCACATTTAGCTGTGTATTTCAGGTCCTCGGTACGATAGCCGTAATTCATATAGATTTTTTTTGAGATAGCACTATCTCGATGCACTCATTACAATAGATTTACTCACCTCTCCCTTTCTATCTTATTGAAAAAGGCCTGCGACGTATTTAAACCAGTTTTTTGGAGGGTCCTCGGTTCGTACAAGTACATACAAGGTCCTCGTAAGGGTGTCTGTACAAACAAGGGTGTGTGTGTGTGCGTATCTTCATATACACAATAGAAATTAAAAGTATTATACATACCGTATCAGAATTTTTTAATATATCACAAATAATTTTTTGTGCATTCCAAATAGTCTGCACAAAATTATGAGTTTTTATTATAAGAGCGTTACAGATGTAACATACATAATGATCTTCAGTTGGGACCTGAAAGCAAGTAAGTAAAGTTTATTATTCACTAGCTTTTGCCTGCGGCTTCGCTCGCATTAAGTATTATCTTTCATTTCCTTAGGGGTGGAATTTATCAAAAACCCTACTAACCCCCCCAGATGCCTAAGTCATAACATTTACCTGCATGCCAAATTTCAGCCCGATCCGTCCAGTGGTTTGGGCTGTGCATTGATAGATCACTATGTCAGTCAGTCAGTCAGTCGCCTTTGAGTTATATATATTTAGATTGTTACGTAGGTTGCTTATAGCTAAGTTAACATAGTACAAAAAATAAGAATGGTAACTGTTAAGGGTTCGCATTTATAGTTAAAAACAGTGGTTCCCAAACTAGGCTGGGCCTGTATGTTGGGAACCAGTAAAACACCAAAGCCATTCATTTCTAAATAAGGATTGGTCATTGTGGTTATCTATAGGGAAGGTCTATTTCCAGCAGTGGACAAGCCGTGGTAGCCGAACGACGGCCAATATAATGATGATGATGGGTCAATAAACAAATGAAAAATTGCTATTGCATATTGTTGCTCATGTACTGCTAAATCGAATACTTACATTATTATAGTTTTTTAAATTGATTATTGTTTCTATGAAATCCTTGTGATGTTTACTGTTTAGTTTAAAAACTTTTTCATCTACTCTAAGGCATAGTCTGCAAATTGTGTTCTCTTCAAAGACACACTTCATTTTAGCTTTATGCTAGGACTGTGGGTATTGGTAAAGAGCATGGACTTCCGCTGTTATCATCAGCTACCTACAACTTCCAACAACAGCAACAGCAGGTCAGTCGAAGTCTTCTTGATAGCTCAAGGAGACAAAGACACCAGTTAGTGTGTAAACCACTATCCGTGTACTGTACACTCGTATGAAGCCGACTCGTACGAGACGAGTGTACTATGTCCGAGCCAACTCTGATCACTAAACGTAAACGACACTCCACGTGTGTTATGTTTGTAATTAACTGAATAAACTTATTTGTTTCGTTTATTCTACGGTATTAACTTTTAACTGAAACAAAACAAAGTACGATAAGTTTTCGAAACTGTTTTGGCACAGGTTATTGAATATGAATAACGTCGTGATTACCCGTATTAGTCTTGTGTAGTTCATGAACGATGAACGAATAGGAGCCGTATCTTGGCACTGTACTAAAAGAAACGTTTCCGAACGCTGGCTTACAACCGGTCTAATAGGTCTAATAGCTCTTTTCGAACTCGTACATTTGCCGAACGAGAAAATGAATCAGAAACGTTATACGTTTTCATTCGATGTCTTTGAATGAATGAGAACGAGAGAGAATAGCCGACGACTGACGATGCTTTCCGAACCCGACCGACCGAATTCGCAAGAATGTGATGAGATGCGCGTTATTTCAATGCCTTAGTGTCTATTTTAGCTTATCGCCCCAACACGGGAGACGAGCTGCGTTCGCAAAATAATATGTGCGACCCGTGCTTACTAGTACTAGAGGTAGTGCAATACAAACAACCGATGTTTTTGGCGCGCATTTTTGATCGTAGTATTAAGTTTTTGTAGTGTTTTGCTTGCTGTTTATAACTCTTCTAAAACTGTTTGCGATCTTGGACGCTTTTATAATTTGGAATGTTTTGGATATGGGACGCTTATTACCTAATACCTAGCCTAACCTTCGTGCCTGTTAATATTTTTAAAACTAACAATTAGAGATAAATAATTATAGATGTTGCGTTTATATTATTTTTTATTTATACGTAGTGGTTTATGTATAATAATGTCTTTGGAATGCGTATTTGCTCTGTCTGTGAGTGATCCGCGCTATGCTCTCTATTGTATTGTAATGCTTACCGAGAGCGAAGACCGATTAGAGCTATTAGAACTAGTAGAATGAACTAGTTCACTGTCCGAAATGAACTAGTACGGAGCGATCTTAAAAATGACCGAGCAGGCACAAGACTAACCCGTATAATGCCCAATGCCCAAGGAACATATTTACTCTAGGGAGGATAATGCCGTATATATAATGTACTCTGTGGTCGCGTGATATTTTCATTTAGAACTTTTTTTCTCTGTGCTTGTGCTTCCGAGTTTTGGCTTCCGATCTTCCGATGCTTCGCATTCGCACAGATTAATAATAAAAAACGACACTACACGATAAGAGAATCGGTGTTCTTTGTTGGCCACACCACAAAGAGACCCCCAGACGTTCAATCCAATCGCAAACCAAAACACCAAACGTCTCCCGTTCTTAGAGCATTTAAGGTGGAACTTCCACGGTAGCCCGCGAAATTCAAAATTTCTTACGTTTTTGAAGTGAAAACTTTTTTTTGGAATGGGTAAAAAATGTTAAACTCGCGTCAGGACACGTGACCTGATCGAAAATCTTACGAATTTATCGTACACAAATATGACAATAAAAAAACACGTAAAAATTACGTATTTTCAGAATTATAATCTTTTAAACCAGCAATCAAACTCCATAGGGCCAAGTATCCCTAAAGAATTACTATTTCATGGAATCTTGACATTTTAGGATTATACCAACTGAGGAGGAGCACTAACTTTTTATCACGACAGAGGGCGCATAAGCAACTGTACCAAAATCAAAATCAAAATCATTTATTTTGCTATGAATGTGGGTACAGAATAAGATGGAAACATACAATGTCTGACAGTTCCAGCACACTCTACCTTACGGCATGCAAACGTAAAGTACATAATTATACCTATTCAATTTAATTACACCAGTCAACTGCCGTGTGGAGCTACTCCAGCCTACCCTGTTTTGACATAACAGTTGTCAAATCGTATGGTTTTTTGCATTCAGTAAATATTATTATTTATTTTTTCCCTAATCTTGAGAAAGATGCCTCAGTGTAGAGCGTTAAATTGTAAAAATAGAGGAGTACATTTGTTTCCCAAGGATAATAAACGCAGAAAACAATGGGAATCGGCGTTACGTATTAAAAACTTTAAGGCAAGTAATACTGCACGCTTGTGTGCTGCGCATTTTACTGAAGACGATTATCATGGGAAAAGCAAGTATACAGGTGAGTCATCGCAGTGGTTCTACTTATAATATTCTACTATCAGTCAGTAATTGACGAACCTAAGTTCTTAATTCAATAAATATATTTCTTACATTATCTACTATCTTATGTATATAGAAAACAGCTTCTTAAAGATTTATTATTTGAATATAGGTACCTACTTTTCAAAATAATCCTGTATGATCTCTCTTTTGATCATTGGTAGAGGAGTATCTGCATTTATATCTATGAATGTGTTTGTAGGTGGACACTGGTACACGGAGTCCTCGTGGATGTTACAATCGGAACAAAATTTTGAATCCGGCCATATGATTCTACTCTACAAATAAAATAGGATAGTTAGTCCATAGAAACAAAAAAAAACCTTACAAATCAATTATAACATCAACCATTTTAAGTCTTTACCTTTCAATCAAATCGGCATTTTTACCGGCAGTTGTCGCATTCCTCTTACGTAACTCATCTTTAAGTTGAGGGACAGTCAGAAAAGAGTACATTTTAAATGAATTTAACTTAGAATATTAACGAAAAATCAATCACAATCTTGTCTTGACAAGTAAACACGGTACAGTTGCTCCTGGCGCCATCTATACTCAGTTTTGCCTGTGGCACCTCATTGAAAATACATACTTCTTACGCCCGCGAATCATGCTTTAATCAACATTCAACCTAATACTGACTTGCAAATTGCAAAATATGCAAGAAAACTTGAATTTCGCGGGCTACTATGGAGGTTCCACCTTAAAATTAAGCTCCAGTCACTTTCCGCTATAGTCAGCTGTCATTACATTAGTCATCTTTTTATGTAATAATAACTGACTCTATCTGTTGGTTGTGTTTGTCAGTATTTCAGTCATGTTTATTTTGAGTGAGTCAGTCTGTGACGTCATTTGACTGCATAGTATTTTTTATTTACCAATCCGGTCGGTAGCGAGAGAACTCTTTGTATTAATTCCGGTTTATGTAACAAAGTTGAATACCGACTATTCTAAATTATTTTCATATTTTGTTGCAAGTGTGACGCACGGTGTCAAGCACTGGTGTCACTGTCAAGTCAAGTAAGCAATTTTGTCTGTATCATTTAAACAAATCCATTTGAGACCGTACTAATGTTTGTTTTTGCATCCTTTCAGTCATTATCTTAGTATTTGCACTTACATTTATAGTTTGTACAGGTGTGTTCGCTTCTTGAAAATATCTCCATACATAGAATACATCTAGGCAGCATGGAAGAGGTAAGTTACACCTACATAATAACGCATACTCATAATGTACCTTATTTATGTATATTGTAGAGTGCTAATTTGTGTACCTACTTGGTAGGTTACCGGCATTATGATTTTTTAATACATAAACCCATTAAAATATCCTCGTGCTCGAGGATCCCATCAAAATCTGAAGCAGATTTCTCACTCAGAACACTCGCCAGAACAAAAGCATAAATTAACTATTGTTCTCCTAAAACTTAACCTAAAGCAGTAGAAATTCTGGATTATAATAATTGCAGGCAGTAGAATCCAAATTTTACAAAACATCATATTAACCAACTCACAACAAACATCTGGTTATCCCACTATAAAAATAATCAAATAAGAATATAAAAATCGTCTGTAATTGTCTGTGCTGTTAACTGATAACACAACTCTTGAGTGCATGAATTAAAAATTCGTTTTATATGATTTCTAGTTAATTGGACGAGATCAACAATCAAAGCGACAAGTACCTCCAATGTTGAAGAATATATTACAGAAAGATGTGCAGTACACAAAGAAAGTTGTGGAGCTTGGGATGAAAACTACCTGGACAAGATCCCTACGCAATAATTACAGATTATTCGAGGTACGTACTATGTACATATTGCATTTCTGTTTGAACTGAAAACTATAAGGAGGCAGATCAGTAAGAAGTAAGGTAAAATCATTGTAACTTGCAATGTAGCAGTGATATTACAACCAGCATCGTTTTAAACGAACAAAGGTAGAGTAATGTGAGTAGTAAGTTATCTATGTTTGTTTGCAGGTATCTTGCCATGGGATCGTTTGGTTGGCTGGCTGGCTCACGTTTATCTGGCTGTTTAACAACAAGGACCTTTATCAGTTGCAAGTTAACACACTTATAGGTATGATGTCACTTTTTATTGCAGCAATTTATCAACTACTAAAGCATAGTTGGATATCACTGGTATTTACAGTACGGCCGTTGTTTCTTGGTGGTTCTGAAGTTAGCTGTTTGGCTGCAGAATGGATCTTTTAGGAACAAAATGGTTTACTCCGCAGCGAATCAGCTAATATCAGTACTGCCAAAAAACATCAGCCATACTGTAAAACCTCACTCATAAATTGAAAATGATTGGTTCCGTTTATTGATTTACAAATAATTTTGTTACCGCATACGTAAGGCAGGTTTTGTTCTAAAGTGACATGAAACAAATTTATTGATGCATAGACTTCATGAATAGAGGAATTGTTTATATTACTAATCAGTCTAATTAACTCATTAATTAATGCTTATTTAGTTTTACTGCTTCTACATGGCCAAGCCTTATTTACTTTGCATATAGACATGTGCTGTATGCAAAGTAAATAAGGCTGCTAAACATTTTCTTAAATAAAAAGCTTGGCCTTTTGTTGGTTTTTCCTTTTCAACCAATTCTGTGTTAATACTGTCTATATTTTTAATATTGAATGTGAATGATTTAAAGAACTTTTCTAGCCTAAATGTAATTAATTATTATAGTTTTGTGTAACAGTATTCTCATATAGAGTTTTGTTGTGTCAAGGCAGACAATCGCTGATGTGCTAGCACGTCCATTGCATACTAATATTGTTACGGGTAGCACCCACACTAAATAAAAATATTAATTTAATGAAAATGTGGTTTATGAGTATGAACCCCGTATATTAAATATGTTCAAAGCTGGGCTACTGATTTGCATACAATTGCTTTAGTAATTGAAACTGAAATATTAGACAATAATGATGTATTGTCCACAGCACTCATCTTGGATATTGTGGTGATAGCTGTAATCAAGGCGTTTGTGCGTCGACGTCGGCCGGTCCCAATGAACAAGTTGTTAGAAGTTGGCCCTGACAAGTTTTCCTTTCCATCTGGACATGCGAGCCGGGCTTGTATGATTGTGTCTATACTTATGTTTAACGAAGTCCCCATCTACTTTGCCCCGCCGCTCCTAGCTTGGGTTGGGGCGGTATGTCTAACAAGAGTACTAGCCGAAAGACACTACATCTTGGATGTATTGTGTGGAGTAATGATTGGTGTTCTAGAAGGTTCTTTCATGCACCTATTATGGCTTTCACAAGGCACCTGCGCCTCAATCGTAGCCTCGTTATCCGATGAGAAAGTTGATGGAGGGGAATATCATGTGTGAAATATTATTTATTAATACCAAATAGGTAGTGTTTCCTGGAATGTTAATTCTTTAGATTAGACCTACCTATAATTTAGTCATCAAATCCAAATATACAAAATTTCGAATGTCTAATCAATTATAAACCACACTAAAATGTTCTAACAGGTACAATATTTGTAAAAGCTTACAAGATTTTGCTTTTAGCACATTCACTGCAGTGTCAAAAATGTTAAAGGTCAAACCTCCACTAGCGTCAGGCACATGTGCCTGACATGGCAGCTAAAAGGTTAAACACTACACACAAAAATAACTATATAAGTGAGCCAAAAAAAAATCTAATCGATCGAAACGCCTATTATCTCTAGTGTTAGGCAGAAGTGTTTTAGTACAGGTACTCTCATTTCACCCTTTTTTGAAAATTACTTTTAATTATAAAATTACAACATGGATGTATTAAAAAAGAATGTCAATAAACTTTTGTAATCTTATCCGAATAATTATCATAAGAAATATAAGCCTGACAAAATGTCGAATCCTGTGATGAGGTATTGTAAGTACTAGTTTACTAATGAATAAATATGAGAATTTTGTGATTAAGCTAATGAACGATATTGTATTTATGTAATGAATAAACCGTAATTATAAATGTCTATTGTTTGATTAAGCCGCCCTTCAAGCCTAAGGGCGCTTTCAATTTAGACGATTGGTGCCGGACTGCTGCAGTCCGGGTATCGTACTGCGCACGGGCGGTTATGATTTTTCATACAAAATGTCTCGACGCAAAGTCGTGCGACAGCAGTGCGGCGCGCGTCCGTTGGCGAAACGGCAACAACCTGTCAGTATCTCAGCTCAGTCAGTCGTTGTTCGCTAGTGCTGTGAACGCATCGTGTTTCTTAGAAATTCGACCGGACTGCAGCCGCGTATCTCTTCAAATAAGACGATTTACGTCGTACTGCTGTCGTCCGGCAGCAGTACGGCTCATGGTCGTAACAACCGTGCGGCAGCAGTCCGGCACCAACCGTCTAAATTGAAAGCGCCCTGATCCCATACCATCCCCACTCTAGGAGTTGCTCATGTGTCGTGGGTGCTTTTGCAAAGATATAAACTCACATACACAAACAGCCAGACAGAACAAGTGTCTGTAGGCCATAGAAATATTGTTCCGTGCGGGAATCGAACCCGCGACACGCAGCGCAGCAGCCAATCGCTCAGCCACTCCACCAACCGTGTCGTCGTACGTATTGCGCCAGCTCATGTAAACGTAACCCAATAATACGCTTATAATTTTCGAAGTGAAGCAGACTTCTTATATTAAAACTGTATACAATATTTAACTCCCCAATTGATTAGTCCTATGGAACATATGCTATAAATGGCTTTGGCCATACCTGCTGAAAAAAAAAAAAAAAAAATAACATGTCAAACCCAGGCTCCTAATCACGCCATCGAGGCAGTCTCCTATATATATAATGTACTTTAAGCAGTCTCCGCTTTACATTGTAATAATGACGGCTACGCAAGGTCGGGGTTTTAACACTAGAAATAAAGGCAAATTAGCTCAACCATTTTTTAGATTGTCCAAAGTACACACATCTTTCATGGGGTACTGTGTTAAATGTTACAATAAAATACCTAATGATATATTAAAATTAAATGAAAGAAAATTTAAAAATTGTATTAAAAGCACACTTTGTAAACAAGCATACTACAAGTTAGAGGATTATATTCAAGATAATAATGCTTGGAAACATGCTGGTCTTGCTCCTTAGGACAATTTTAAGTCTTGACAAAATCAACTGGTTGCTTATCTTCTATAATATAAAAATGAATCGCAAAATGTGTTGGTAAGCGTAAAACTAGAGAACGGTTGGACCGATTTCGCTAATTCTTTTTTTAAAATATTCCTTGAAGTACGAGGATGGTTCTTACGGAGAGAAATATTCTAAAAAAAAAAAAAAAAAAAATTCCTGAAAAAGTCTAAAAACAACAATTTTCTATACTCCCATACAAAAGATTTGTGATAATACTTATAATGTCGGTAGGGGTAGGGTAGGGGTAGGGATAGGGTAGGGGTAGGGTAGGGTAGGGGTAGGGAAGGGTAGGGGTAGGGTAGGGTAGGGGTAGGATACCACGCGAACGAAGTCGTGGCGGGTCAGCTAGTTTAATCATAAAACTAATTTGTTTTGACCAATAATTGTTTTTCTCCTCGACATTAATTCTACATTTGAGTTTGACTCACACACTGATTCGTTGTCTTTGAAATGTTAGAAGTAATCATCTACGATCACAATATTGGCGTTAAATGATATGATTAATTTAGCTTTCATTTCTAATTTGTAGCACTGAGTACGTATTGTAGTACTTTGAGTGACTTTTATTTTTTTTGATTGATCGTTTTGACATTTATATTTTTTTCTTATGGAAGGAATGTAACTATACAACTTATTGTAATACATTGTTTTTTAAAAGAGTATAAATAATAAATAAATATAAATAAATATCTTGGGACAACTCACACACGGCTATCTGATCCCAAGCTAAGCAGAGCTTGTGTTATGGTAACCAGACAACTGATATACATACTTATATAATTTATAAATACATACATATTATAGATAAATCACACCCAGACACAGAACAAACAATCATGCTCATCACACAAAGTTTGTCCTGGGTGGGAATCGAACCCACGACCTCCGGCTTAGCAGTCAGGGCCGCTAACCACTAGACCAACAGGCCCGTCAAAGTATGTATGGAGTTTCTTGCCCGTTCTTCTCCATACGAAACTACCATTTGGAATGGGCAACTAGATTCAATATTAATGTTTTTTTTTAATGTAATGACGTTCAAAAGTGCCTTTTAATGGCCTAATTGAAATAAATGATTTGACTTTGACTTTGACTTTGAATGCCCTGGATAAATAAGTTTATAGATTGGTTCGCAAATCATAGGGAAAACATAATTAACCCGTCGCCTGCTCTCAACCTTGGTGTGAATTTAGGGCTGTGATTAGAATTCCATGGTGGATTACGATTACATGAAAAAAAGTGAAGCGCCTGTATCTTTAGGTTTTGTTCAAATATTACGCTTTTTTGCTCATTGACGAACGTATTTTTCTGAGGACTTTTGCCATGAAATGAATGATACCAATAAAACTTGATTCGATTGGTGGATTGGAATGTCAATGATTATTGTTGTTGTCTGTCAGTGTCAAAGAGTATAATAATATAGAGGAGTGTCAGTGTCACGTTGACGTACGGCGTTGTGACGTGTTTTTCGGCTAAAATTATCCAGAATTTTTATGGAAATAAGTTAAAATAAACTGTTTAGTGTCTGTTTATAAAGGTATTGAATAATCATTTATTTTACATTTACTAGTAGGATAATGTTTTAATTTTTGCAATTTTATCTGGCCTGATAAGAATATTGGTAATGTTTTTAGACGTGGCAAATGTCCACATCAATCGCGATTTTAAAAGAAAGTTTATTTTTCAGAATAATCATGAGGAAACTAAAAGGAGCAGTGAAAGAAACAGCAAGACAAAAGCGTGAGAGGAAACAGGAGTTTGCTCAAATGCGTCAACAAATCCATACGGTTGTTTTGCCTACATTCGCGGTAGTATTCCTGTTAATTTGCGTATACGTGTACTTAAAAACCAGGCCGACGTCGATGCAGTACGCGTAACACAAATAGCTATAAGGTGTGTGAAAATTGTACATAGTAAATTATGAATAGGTACCATGAATTTAAATTGGTTTGGGAAGTTTTATTTAAACTATTTTAAGGTTGTGAGCTTAAGTAATATAACGTAAAAACTATGCGGAGTACTTATTGAGACAGTATTTCCATATTAATTATTGATGTGTGCTACATTCCACATTATTCGTCCACATATCAACATTAATTTGATGTTCTAAAAGTGACAAAATTAATGTAAATAATTAAAATAAAGTTATTAAATTAAATGACTGTTTTAGTCCACCCTAATGATTAATTTGTTATGGTGTTGTAGACTTGTTGCTCTGATGCATGCAAAATACCACATCTCAAGAACTCTTCAACTTATTTATGGGTATGCTGAATAATATAGAAAATATATAGAAACAAAACTACATAGTTTGTAACAATATTTTATTAAAATATATAAATTATTTTAAAATAACATAACTGTCATAGTTTTATTATTCTGAAATAATTTGATGTCACCTGTGTCTATAACAAATATTGTATTATTATGCTAAAAAGGAAAAAGTCCTTTTAATTTTAATACCAACTTATAACAGCTAACTACATTTGCCCGCTAAATCTAAAACTAAGTATTATACATACATTTACAATGCTTGTTATGTCTTAGGTAGGTACAGAATAAGATACTTTTAAAATTTTCAACATGTATCAAAGGATAATAAAAGTGAAATTTTGTATGCCCCAAACTAAATTGACATTATACCAGTTGTGTAAACTTGAGGTACTGGTTTATTGTCAGAATATTAAAAGAACACATTGTTATTAGCCTTGAAAATGGAATTTTAAGTATTCAGTTATAATAAACTTGGGTTTGCAGACAGACAATATGTTACAGCCGATCCCTTACAAATTGCAAATAGTTTCATGCTACTTTCTTTTGGGGATCTTTCAGAAATAACATCGAGATCACTTGAACTCTTCTGGTCACGGGATCTCGAAATGATATCAATCCACTTGATAGATTGTACTTTTTTACAATCTATCAAGTGGAATCAATATATTGAAACCCTTTAGATAATAAAAAATGGATGTGCAGTATATATATGTTGTGGAATTAACATAATAGTCATCTGTGGTGTGATATAAAATGTTAAAAGTTTGTTTGTTGTTGCATGTATCATTAGCACTAACGATTTTACATTTATGTTATTGTTCCACCCAGATTGGCTAGAATATTCATATGAAACTCTTTTTGTGCATTTAGCATACTTCTTGGCTGGGTTATGTGTTGAATAAGCTCCCAGCTTATCAATAAGTAACATATCTCATGTTAACATTTAAGCATGAAAAATCAAATTAAAACAACACAATTTGGCGGAGTATTATACTTGGCAATACGGTTGAAAATCTTAATCCAACTGTGTCCTTTGACTAAAATTAAAAGCATTAAAATTAAAACAATATTGCACATCAGATTCAGATATTGTCTTACAAACATTCACAAACTCACAGCCTTCGTTAAAACTAAAGTTATGTCCTATACAAAAAAAAAATCTCTCTAATAGGTGCAATTCTGCTTGGCCAAGGTCTAAATTGATATTTTTTAAAGATTATTTTTCAAGGCCTTTTTAGCCATCCATGTAATACATGTGCAAGCTCAAGAATATATCCTCTTGTATCACTAATTCTTCTAGGATTGTTAGTGATGATAAATAAATTCACATATAGTGTTTTTTTTTATCTCAGACACTAAATTAATAGGTTCATAAGTCAAATATGAAAATAATGTGCTTTCCACACATAAACATAAAGCACACTATTCAAGTTGGACGCCTAAAGCCTCTGAGAAGCGCCCTTTAGTAGAATCAATGCAATTCCGTATATCTAGTTCTACCCAATTTAAAATACTGCCATACTGGCGTATGAAAGATTGAGACTTGATAAAGGCTTCTCCAACTTGGATTTTTTTGTTGCATTTCATATTGTCAGGTCAAAGTTTGTATGGAAGAAAAGTTTTGGAAAATCTATCAGAACAGTCGGAAATTTGAAAGTGATATTTAGTTAATTGCATCAGTGCCAAATCGAGGCGTTTCACTAGTCTAAAATAAGTACAAAATTTAAGTATTAAATACTGGACCAAATATAATTTGATCCACTGGCACACTTTTGCTCAATATTACTTATTTTGATGAGTAGTTATCTTGACGTGTCTTTACACCCCACATATTTTCACAATGAAGTCAAGAGGTCAAAAAAACTTTTCCTCTTCTAATAGAAAAAAAAAACTGTTCAATTTCAAGGAATAGTCTTTGTTACCGTGACGTTAAAGACCAAATTCAGTCATCAACATGATTACCAGTGCGTTTTGAACGCTGAGCTAGGCTGCCTACTATAATCTCACTATACAGTGCCACTAATAAAATTCCACCGAATGCCATCAATACTGATTATTAACATTAATACTCCGTTTTTGGCGGCACATGTTCACCATCCAGCCGAGGAGCCAGACGGACGCTAGAAGCAGGTACAGGCCACTGATGGCGAAGTACTGCGACGCTATGGACAGCTGTAGAGATTGGATGAGGACCACCGTCAGGATCGACTGCAGCGCCGTACCCACTAGCGTGTTGATACCGAAGATTAAGCCGAAGCAACTGTCGTCACTTAACTGACTCGCTATTTTTGCACTGGAATGATGGAAAAGAAACTATTTTATTTAAAATTGTTTTTTTCAAAAAAAAATATATATATATACCATCACGCCTGCATTCCCCGAAGGGTTAGGCAGAGGTGTACCAATGTACACCCACAGTTCGCCGGTATATTTAGGTGGTTTTATTTTGTTTTTTTCATTGATTGTAATTTAAACTACTTATCTGGGGATGCCTGTTATAATAGTAATTACTTAAGTAACATAACAAACAATAATGTAGCGTCATCTTAAAACGCAATAGCCCCCGGTTTCTTGATCCAAAAGTTAATGTGAGAAATTTTCTACTGTCGTTGGGCTACTGTGAGCTTGGTAATAAGGGGAACGGACGACCCGATTGAGACCGCAGGAAGACGCTGTATATTAAAAATCTATTGAAAATCTATGGGGCGAGTCCTATGACCAGCAGTGGACATCTTGCCGCTGATATGATGATGTTGAAACCTCTCACAACTCACCTAGCCAAAGTAATAGTATAATGGAACAGCATGCCCATGACGATGTACCCGGCGTAAGACACGAACACGTTGTTGAAGAACGTGCCCACGAACACGGCGACGCCTTGCACGGCCGCCACCGGCGCCGGCACGCCCGACGTCGCGAATACCGACGCGAGGAACGCGCCGCCCGCGCCCAGCAGCGTCTGTACCGCTTCTACTGCACCGTTGTATGCTACCTGGAAAATAAGAGTACCTATAGCTGAAAAACTGTTGACTGCCTCGTTAGCCTAGTGGTCCAAAGCACGACCGCTACCCTAGAGGTCGCAGGTCGGGCAAAAAATGTTATTGCGTTTTCCTATGAAATTCTCAGCAGCAGCTCGGAGTTTGGACTAGAGCCCGGTTAATGGCAATAGGCTCGCCCCCTATTACATGGGACCGACATATACCGGCGAACTGTGGGTGTACATTGGTATACCTCGGCCTAACCCTTCGGGGAATACAGGCGTGATGGTATATAATATTTTTTTTCCATAGGTGAAAAAAAATTAAGTCTATAAGCCATACACTTCTTCTTCTTAGCATTTCGATGACAAACTATATTTATTATATTGTTGCGGCCCAGAATACATACACTGATAACGAAAAAGTAAAAAGTTTTGGAAAAATGTGTAACATCTCATCTTATAACTTTATTAAATTGTTATGAACTTCCATACTGTAATAATAACAGCTACTCCAAACTTATACAATGGATATGAGAGATGGATAAGGTCTTTTGGCTAATAGAAAACGTTGGAATGCCTATTCTATAGTTATATTTCCTTATTGCAAGTCTCGTGCAGCAGGTCATTCACTTCGTAACAAACAGATCAACATTTAAATATTAACACAGAAAACAATGAAGTTTCACTTCACTGTAGATAAACTAAAGCTTGAAGATTGTTCTGTTTGCTTAAGCCGCGGAAAAAATTGCTTTAATTATCCTAAAACAAACAGCGACCAGACAGACTGTTTGCCAGACTTATATGAAGCAATAGATACAGGCATTTATACTGATCCTTTGTTAAGACAGTGTAGGTACGCAGGAGATATAATAGTGAGAAAACACGGGCGCACTCTCTTTTCCCTCACGGTCATGGTCCAATGGGACGGCAATACGACAAGATCAGAGAGAGAAAGGAACAAGCAAAAAACTCTACAGATACTTCCTATAAAATCCTGGTTTATTCAGCCATTATTTATTCTTGTTGCTTCTATATGTGAAAACAATGTAGGTGCAGCAATATATAAAAATAATATGGACAACTTCCAAAAGGACCGGTTGGAATCGGCCTGAATCTAGCGTTTATACCTGCGGTCTTTGTCAGGTCGTCTGTCCAGCTTGTGGGTGGACGCTTGCCGGTCCTTCTAGAAATCTATGGGAGAGGCGGGAGGCCTATGTCCAGCAGTGGACGTCCTACGGCTGATGTGATGACGATGATGATAAACAACTTAGTTTTAAATCACAATTGGTGCAATGGCTGCGCCAAATAGACCTCGCTGCTGATACTGGTTTTCAACTAGACCCTATGTGGCATGTTACCGATGTAACCAGCTAAATAGCAGAATATGTATACTGTTCTTAATCGTAGTAAAATGAAATTGCCTTGTCGGAGCCGCGTTTGTTATAATAAGCGATGTCCTTATGGCAGTAACCAGAGTTATTAACAAAGATATATTTTTAATTTAATCGTTCGACCGTTATGTCAAAGGAATAAAATTTACACGACAAGACATCGTGAAATGCATTAAAAAAACGATAAATCTACTAAAGTTGTCTGGGTTTGTTTGAATAAATTAATAATCTGTCGCGTCAATGTTAATTCTCTGCATATCAGCCATAAGTATGCAAATTACGAGTGATAACGGCTGATTATAAACAATCAGTTGTTATACCTAATCTTAATTACCTATCTTACGACATAAGACGACCATTTTGAGATGTCCTTCTTTTAATTGCAATTTATACAATCAGCTCAATTATCTGGAAACTAATTAGAATTATTTTTTATTTTATGCAACAAACATGTTTGAATGAAGTTCTTGTTTTATATGGCGGTCATAAAGTGAAATAATTTGTGCCATCGTACTGCGATTACCTGACCCATTGCTTGAAGCAAAGTCACTCGAGAAATACCTAAAATTACAAACAGCTAACCAAAAACAACTCAAGCGCAACCATTGTTTCTTCTTAAACAATTTAAAGTGTGCATAAATACTTGCATAGTAACGCTGCCCCACGGGGCAGTGTTAGCCTAGTCTAAACATTATAGTAAATATAGCATTAAAATAAATACCAATTATCTGTAGCTTTTAACGACGCATCATTATGTATTTAATCAAAATGATTATTTTTCCAATTTATTAATTACAGAGTATTTTATTCAGTTTATCTATTTATTTTGTCTTTCTTTTTATTTTCTATTTTTTTTTAATAGCAATAGGCTCGCCCCCTATACATGGGACCTAAATATACCGGCGAACTGTGGGTGTACATTGGTACACCTCTGCCTATCCCTTCGGGGAATACAGGCGTGTATACACAAATACATTTCGTTTTGAACTCACCGGAGAATGGCTGTCTTCCTGTATCTGTTTCCACAGCAGTTGAATGTAGGCCTGCGCTTGCACGAACAGAGCCAGTGCTACCGCGTACAAGGCGGACCATGCTAGCACTTTGGGTCGAGTGTACGCTGCCCGCGCGTGTCTCGCGATCAGTGAGGTCGCCTCCACCACGTTGGATTGCATTCTGCCCTGTAATGAGAATGCAATATTGTAGTAGAAATACTATCTTCTGCCCGCCTGTACCACAGGTAGGTATATAAAAATGGGATAAAAATTATGCTATGCATTAAGCAAGGTTCAGGCGTGAAATATTGACAAACTTCCATCCTCACAAAGTTTCGTGTTTATAGTAAGAGAGTATGATACACAATCTACTTTGATTTTTGCCTCTATACCTATCTAGCCGTTGTTTCTACACTCACATAATCGGCAAAAGCTGCCAGAGTCTTCACAGTTTGAACCCAAAGTTTTTTTAAGGGTGCAGAAAACTCCTGCTTTCAAAGACAACATTGATAGTAAACTCCGCTGGAAGTAGACGGGCACCACTGGTACCTTTTGTTTAAGGAGATTTTTATTAGAAAGCTATTTGAAACGTGTATATACGTTATTACTATAAACTTTAAAGGATGTTGGTCTTACCGTACTAGATTGGTGATGCAGTTCTTTATCCAGCGGCGGGTCCCCGGCAGCTGATCTCCGGTGGAAGTAGATGCCGTACTGCACGGGTGGCAGCCAGAACGCCCAGGACGTCGCCAGGATCTGAGCTGAGACATTGTAGTATCACACTGATGGCTACATTCTCATATCTATTTAAAAAGCACTGTTAAATTGACTTTTAGGGTTGAACCAAATTTAGGCCGATTCTGTGGCCCTGTCTTCCTGCCTTTAGTGGAAGATGTTTGAGGGACAAATAGGGATGGAGAAACCGGAAAAAACAAATTCGGATAAGTCTGATTCAGCCCTTCGGGGATGCTTAAAGTTAAGCGTCATGTAAAAATTCGGGGGGAGGGAGGAGGTAAGTACAGTTAGTTTACAACTGTTGCAATTTTGCTTTGAATAATTGCAAACAGCTAAAGTCACCGGTATACCTGTGAACGTGATGTAGTTGAGATCCCTGTAGTTCATCAGCCCGAAGTGTGTGAGCAGCTGTGAGCTGACTCCCGACAGGAACCGGCCTGACAGCGCCGCGATACGAGTGTAGGAGGATACGCGCTGGTACTTCGCCGGGTCCACCTACACGAATTACATTTCATAAGAAATTGAAATCAACACCCAGAACACCTGCCATTCAGATGTAATTTATAGTGACCTATGTGAAAAGGACCAACCGGTCCTTTTGGAAATCAAGCAACTGCCAAGTAAACCAAGTATGCCGCTGCAAACATAACCTAGCAAAATAGCGGATTAAATATACCATCGACACCTAGTGCGAGTGTGGTGCTCCTGATTAGACAAGTGAATTAAAAATTTCCCATTCATCATCAAAGAAGCTCTTTAGCTTAAAAACCTTTTTGTAACATAACACATTATGGTATACAAACAAACGAATATGAATAAATTAAACTGAGGGCATGCCGACAATGTGCATATTATACCAAAGGTGGATCGAGCACAAAAAAACATAATTTTTCTATCGCTATTATTCTATTTTTTCTTCTTCCATCTGATTTCTAATTATTCAACTTATCTATCTATACGTATTTGTTGCCATACTGATATCTACAAATTGGCAGTATAAGACAACGTATTGTTTAAGTTTTCTTGTTCTAATTCTAAGTTTCAAGTTTTATTATTAAGCTATTGCATAGCTTCTATCGCGGGCCTGGTGGAGACCGAATCCAGAAATTTCGTAACGAAAAAACCTAACACTCCCCCCCCACTCCCCCGTGTTGAAAGCAGTGCATCGTCGATGGGTGGATGGATGGATGGATAACTTGAATTAATATCAAAGAAAAAAAAATACTGCATAAATAAAATAAATAAATAATTATAATTGCATAAGTTGATAAAAAATCCTATGCAATAGCTTTACCGCGGCAGTCCCCGAGTGCCACACGTCTTTTTTTTTTTCATCCAACGTCTGGCACTGTAATGGAATACCAGTAAGTGTATTAATAGCTTACTTTCGCGTAAATATAGGTGTAATAGGCGACTTCTGTGGCGATGTACAGCCCATAGACGAACTGCGACGCTTGCACCCATTCCAGACTTGTAGTCCATAGCAGGATGGCGTATAGAGCGATGCCGCTTAGCCCTGTAACAAAGCAAACAGTGATGAGATTGATGTTATATGTATATAGTTAAATAAAAAATTTAAGAATATTTGTGTCTGTCAGCCTTTGTTTTTCTGTGGGGCTTTCTTCATGGGTACCCAGGGTTATTTTGGGCTCCTGAGGAAACTGCACGGTCACCACCGTCGGCAGCCGATATTTGTACCTACATCCGCTCGCATCCCCGTAGCCATTCAATATTAACGACGAGCGAGACGGGTGATTATATTTAGAGCGAAGCTTTGCCGAATCGATTTACTGTTTTTAAGAAAACTATGGAACTACCTACTTTTCGTGAGTAAAGCCTCGTGGTAAGGCGTAGGGGTGTTTTGGACTCCTACTGACCAACACCCCATTGTGTTTCGTCTACTATTTTTCGGCCGGGACACGGGTGTCGCTCAGAACATTCTTCCGAATCCCGGCAGGTATTAACCCGCCACCAGCAAAAGACGGGCCCCGTCACCCAACTTGCTCGCATTAGGTACTCTAGCTAGGGCCTGGCTCTGTTCGGGGGACGGACTCGGGGGCAGTCCGTCGACGCAGGTCCTAACCTACTTAACTAACTGGTTACTACACTAGCTGTGATTGATGGACTATACTATCGGCACGCTTTAACGATTGGGAGTCTCGATGCTTCCACCTACCTATTGAGATTTAGGTTGAAAAATATTTTGTAAACACGCATTGCTTTCAGTTCTTCCTTTTATTGTGCTGTGCAAGGAAGTGAGAACAATTATGTACCTACACATGAATGCAGTTGGTGTCATCTTATCTGTTGTAACTAGGTAGGGTGTTGTTGTATGTACCAACATACATGAGCGACCAATTGTCAACAACAATTTTTTACCCCGATTCCAGATTTTTCGCTGGTGGGTCATGAAGTGTGTCCAAGTCATAGTATTTACATATTTCTATTAAACCATTCACAGGCACTTTTGTATTGTCAACGAGTCGGTTGATTGGTCAGAAAGTTTTAGGCTCACGTTCCAAAATGCAGGTAGGTCTGTCGTGCAACTCGACAGACACTTTTCCGATCGACTTTTAGAAAAAAAAAACTGGTATTATTAAGCACACATAGTGGAGGATGAAATCTATATTTTAATCGCGTGTTTTCTTTTGTACATTATCGATGTAGCTTTTGCCAGCGACTTACTCCGCGTGAAAATACCTGGGTTTTTAAGGGTACAGATGCAATAGCACATTAAAAGTAGGAGTAGCTTATGTGCTTTCTTGGGGTTCAAGCTAACCCCCTACCACATTAAAATCGGTTTAGTAGCTTACCCTTGTGTTTCAGACAGACGGACAGCTAGATTTGCAGTTATAATATTTGTACATTGATTCGCACCCGTATGTTATGTTCCCTTACTACATAATACCATGGCTGTGCTATGAACGTATCATGCAAGGAAAAAAACATGACGTGGAGTACTAGCCCACTGGAACGTTTGAACAGCTGCAGCGTATTAACCGACGCTCCGTGCATGACACGGGACGATGATGCTTGGTGATGGAACCGTCTAGAGTGCATAGTCTTATATTTTTCGATATAGTTTTTTGTCCGATACGTTCCTAGCATGGTCATAGTCTGCCAGGGTTGCGGAATTTGTTCGAAAGAGTTACCGCGGCCCTGGACCGCAAAGGGTTTTCAGTCAGTAAGTGTCACCCCCTTCCGCTCCGCCCAGGGCTGAAGAAGTCATTTGATGATTCCCTATCCTTAAAAAAAAGCACAGTCATGGTGTACTCGTAATAAAAGTAATTAGGTTCAACATAACGATGCCGTTGTTATTTGACGAATGATATAGTCAAACAGACATGAGACACGACTTGCAGATTTTCATAAATTGAAATATATTAGTTGACTATTACGATCAATGAACGTTAATGATGATGCTGTATCGTGTTTTTTAATGATAGACCATTTTGGAAAGTATCTGGCGAATGTGCTAAATATCCTTTGTCTAGTCATATTGTTATTATTTCTTTTGGTTATGGGGCTATTCATTTATTGCGTATGTCGATTTAGGGAGGGAGGGGGTCGCCCAATTTTTATTTTTTCTTATATAGTGGGGAGACTTGGTCGAAAACTAGCAAAAATTGTCTGACGAAATAAAAGAAAGGCGTCTTTAGCTTTTCGAAAAAAAAAAACTCACAGGACTACTTCATTCAAAAGTCAAATCTACTTCAATCAGTCTATTAAAAGGCAGTTTTGAACGTCCAATGACGACATTATACCTATGTGCAATGTATCTTATTGAATAATAGATCTTTATTGACACGTGTACATGCAGGTTTATTTACAAAACACGCACGAAATGAATTTTAGCACGTGGTTCTGTCTCATCGCCTGCGAGTGAAACACTGTTTCTTTATGTAATTTGATTAAGATACTGACCTTCATCCACGTGGAAGTCATATCATGGAATATAAGCCATATAAGCTAAGCCATATAAATTCCATGCAAACATGAACCTTAACAATTATGTAGAACCTTGGATTTTCTTTAGCACTGTGTAAATGCGCTCCGATGCCGCCCGGTCGGTAAAAATCGTGCATTTAACATAAATCCCGTGACACTCTCCAAAAGCCTTCTTACTATGGTAAGAAGGCTATTGGAGAGTGTCACGGGATTTGGGGCGATTTATTTCAGGCGTGTTGGTATGCCATCACGAGTATTAGATAAAATAAATACTGATATTCAGCTGCATCCGGTTCGACTGGAAGCCGACCCCAACATAGTTGGGAAAAGGCTAGGCAGATGATGATTGATAACGGGAACAGGTAGATGCTTGAAATATTCACAGAGTATTTAGTTATATTCTCTTTAAAAATCTATATATATAAAAGAAAGTCGTGTTTGTTACAACACTTATAACTCGAGAACCGCTGGACCGATTTTTGATGAAAAAACGAACATCATATTGATGATTGTGCCCACTTTTGGTAGAATTTGATGAACGCCGCACGCATGACCTATTCTTTTATAGCTCTTAAAGCAATTAGAAGAGAAGTGCGTTTTTTATGGGTATTGAATATTTCAATGGATAACATCATCCTTATGATTTGTACATTCAGTAATTGAATAGCACTTTTTAGTGTTTTTTTATGAATAGGTATTTCGTTTTCTCTAGATTATACAGTTTAAATATGGGTCAAGAAATTAAACATTGAGAGAGGCATGTCATAATTGCCAATATACCTTGGTTTTCAAAGATTTATATTATTTATAAGATACATTGTGGATCTCTTATCATCTCTATAATGTACAAAGGCCAGCAAATCAAGCTATTCCAAGCTGTCACATTTTCCCAATTGAATATGAACCTTATTCATTTGTAGAGCTGAAAAACTATCAAAGAAAGACCGATTGGGACAGCTTGATGTACTGGCCACTATGAATGAGTTTATTTTTAAATCAAAGACAATGTGACATAAATATGTTAGCTTGTTATACCTATATTGCTATTAGTCATAGTCAGTCTGCAGGACCATCTGCATTTATTTTTATTTCATCTGCAAATAGGTTTTGGAGGGAAAATTGGTAATTCCTTGCAACATTTTTATTGTTCATCATCATCATCTGCTTAGCCTTTTGCCAACTATGTTGGGGTCGGCTTCCAGTCTAACTGGATCCAGCTGAATAAGTGTTTTACATGGAGCGACTGCTTATCTGACCACCACAACCCAGTTACTGGGCAACACGGTACCTCTTGGTTAGACTGGGTATCGGACTTCTTGACTTCTGTCTACCTGTTACGACTGTCAAAGATCTACGAATGACAGCCGGGACCAACGGCTTTACGTGCTTTCCGAGGCACGGGGGTGTCACACCACCGACTTCCAAATTTCGGCCTGCTACTGAGTAATTTCTAATGGAAAAACCCAATAACCCTTTTTGCCCGACCTGGAAATAGAACCCGGGACCCCACGCTTATCACTCGCGCTTGCGACCACGAGACCAACGGGGCAGTTGTTTGGGGTAATATTTCATTTTTTATTCTACATACAATTTTTAAAAATGATCTGTCTATCTGAACAGATCAGTTTATTCTTTTTAAACTATTTTACAATTTTATTAAAATTGAATCTACAATTTTTATCTTATTATGTACCTAGGTGTAAAGTTTCAAGAGGCAATAAAGATGAATTTTCTGTAATCAGTTGAAGGCAGATAATGTTGATCCCTCATTGCATTTGATTGTTGTCATGAAGTCGAGGATAAGGAGTACATTTTATCTTTATTAATATTATAAAGAGATAATTTCTTTTGTTTGTTATTTTTATGTATGTAATGAATAGGCTCCAAAGTACTAGATCAATTTTAATCATTTTTTCACCAAAAGATAGGCTACATCAAGCTACGACCCACGGGAGCGGAGCATTAACCAAAGACGTAAATTATGGCGGGTGAAATAAGACACGCGGACGAAGTCATGTGAAATTCGCTAGTTTTGATAAAATAATAACACATAATTATGTAATCTCCATGTAAATTGTTTTAAAGGGAGACTTCCATAACTACCTATATTTTCTTAACTTGAATAAATAACAGTTCTCAATCGAGTATTTATTTATTTATACACATCTTTACATAGTATAAAACAAAGATGCTCTTTGTGTATGTACACTAAGATCTTTTAAACTATGCATCGGATTTTAGTGCAGTTTTTAGCAATAGTTAGAGTGATTCAAGAGGAAAAACCGTTGGTTGTACAGTCGTACAATCATTTTCTATACCTAAAACCCATATAGAAAATCACAGTACAATCAATGCGAGCTGAGCAGTAATCAAAGACGTAACTGAATGTGGCTGACACCGCTGGGTATTATAGCTAGTTAAGGTAAAATACTAGTTTTTAGAATATTCTATAGGTTAAAATATTCGAAGAGGCCTTCGCCCTGCGGGCGGACATTTATAGGCTGGTATTATTATTTTTAATTTTTTTTTTTTTTTTTTTTCGCTTTATTGATCTGTCTGCACTTTCTTCAGCCAAACAATAAGCTAAGGCTATCTATTTTAGGATTAAACTGAACTGTACATTAAAAATTGACATGATATCTACATGAAACGGTTGGCAATTGGCTCCGTAAGGTCTCCTTCAAGGTGGACTCGCGAGGCCAATGCCCAGCAGTGGAACATTACAGACCAGATCAGGGACCTTGACCTATGAAGCTTTCATTTGCCAGGAAGCTAGTTTATAAGTACAAGACATCAAGTACCAATGAATTAGAATTTGACTCCCAAGCGGAGGAAATTCTGCGGGTTGTTCGAAAGAGATACCGCACCCCCGGAACGCAAAGGGCACATGAAGGAACATAGACGGGTTTTAGTCAGTAAAAGTCTGACACTCCCTCCCGCCCCGCCCAGGGCGGGGGAAGTTATTTGATGATTTCCCGTCTATAAAAAAAAAAAAAAAAAAGCGGAGGAAATTGCAGGCAAAAGCTAGTAATTCATAATTACATGCTTTAATTATGAATAACAAAGGATCATTGTGTTTCGAATCAAAGCATTTACCTACTGATAACAATACTTAATTGAGTAGATTGTATTGATACTTTTAATTTAGATGTAATCTTAAATAAGTTTTGAAATAAAATCATCAATTTGATCACTAAATACAGGAGATATCACATTTTTGGTATTAATTTAACCCAAATAGACCTATCAACCCATACATTGGGTAACAATTATATAAACTTATGTATGGGTATGTATCTTGTCAGCAAAATAGAATTTTTAATTTTTCAGAACCGATGATGAGTCTGTCTGTCTATCTGGGTTAAGTTAACATAAAAAAAAAACATTCATAGGTAAATTAGTTGTTAATATTAAAGGAAGACATCTCAACCTTGAGAAGTAGTATAGGGCATAAATGTTAAACACACAAAATGAATTGTACAGGTCATGAATAATAATTAAAAACATCACTCGTAGGACATGCAAAGTCAACAGCTTAAATTACTTACCCGACAGGATAATAACAGGTTTGAATCTCAGGAAATCAGTTATCAGGAACACAAGAACAAGCAATCCAAGGTAGGAGTAAGTTCCAATAGGATATATATCTCTGTTTAGTTGCTCTTCAGTTATATTCCACCATTCTCCGAGAAGGAACTCCGAAACAAACGGCTCAGACGGCCGGATTTCTCGCAGCAGCCCGAAAGCGCACAAAATGAGCGTCACTTGAATCCACGGCAGCATTTTAGGAAATAATTTTATGTAATAAATGTGGAAAAAAGTGTTCGCGCAAGTTTGCCCTTGACGATCGTGAGTGGTCGAGCAATGTGACTCGTGTGCTGAGTGCTCACGTGCCGCGTCCCGACTGAGGAGGCGGCGGCGCTCGCCTCGCTCCACACATCTCTCATCGGTGAACACGCTACCTAGCATCAGTCCTTCGCGCCAAAACTTACGTAAAACATTACGAATTTACGAACGTAGGTACGATTTCCGCTGTTTGCTTTCCGAATTGCATTTAAATAGCTATGCACATATTTTGTACTTTTCGATAGGTCCTAAAATCTTCTTAAGTTTTATTAGATATACTCAGTTCCTATAAATGGTCATATATTTGTATTAGAATTTTTTACTGTACACTTTCATTTACCTAGTTTTGGTTAAACAAAATTTTAATCGTAAATTTCACGAACGTCACAACCAGGGCTGCCAGCAAATAAATCGCGGCTATACCTATTAGTATCTGCAAATTATACAAAATTTGATCGCATTATACAAAACTATTCATAATTTCCTAAAACGAACATATTTACCTGTACTTTAATGCTGATTCTTTTTATTTATTACTTTTATAATTTCTAACTGAATAGTCTTGTAATCTCAAGCAAAGCAAAGTTCAGATGATAAGTTGATAACTTATTGACTACTATGAAATAAAAAACCTACACAAACTACCGAACTAAACCTGAACCAACCCACTCAAGCAGTCACAATCAGGAACTATGCCACACGAGTTCACAGGACACTCCCCTGTATCATAGTTGTCACGTTGGGAATACTTTATCTGCATTTCAGTCAATTTTGAAAAAAGCAAGACGTGAACTCACTTTCCATTTCATGCCGTATGTTTTTGTATCGTATTATACGAAATGATCATGGATACAATAGACCGTCCGATTATACAGATTTTGTATCCAATTATACAATCTGGCAGCCCTGGTCACAACTGTTTTCACTTTTCATGTAATTTCCGTCACGTCAACGTCATGTTGGACGTCATCATTATGATTTCCGGACGCCGTTTTACCTACGTTCCAAAAGAATACCTTTTACACTATTTAAAAACGTATGAGTGAAAACAAAATCTACATTTATGCTGCTGTTTATAGTTATACTTATATCACATTTCCATTTCACACTACAATTATATACTTAAACTAATTAAAACCGTAACATTGAAATATTATTTCTAAACGTTTATCAGCTGATCACAATATTGAATATCATTTTCTGAACGTTTTACAGCTGATTTTGACAGTAGATTGATAGATTCCCTGACTTGCTTGTCGTTTTGGATTGGATTATTTTGACACATAACTGTCAGTCAACCAACAGTGGAGTGTGGTGTTTTGGTTTTGTACTTATTACCTATTAAGACAAAATATTTTAATTATTATTGATCCATTAATGTTTTGCCGTTTCATTATTCAGTATTCAATAATAACTATACTAAGCAACGCTTGAAAATACATTACACGGTAACATTTGTAGATGATCAGACGAGCATTTCAGAGTAAGCTCTTCTTCAGTTTACTATGCCTGATAAGAAAACAATACTGAAATGTCGTCACTGTTCCAAGAGCTTCAAATACGACAGTGAAAGAAGACGGCATGAGCAGAGCCACAGTCCACAGTTTCAGTGCAAAGTCTGCAGCAAAAATTTTAGTTTCATGTGAGTTAGCATATTTGCTTTTCTTATCTTAGCAATTTGTGTCCAGTCAATAAATCTATCGTGATGTAGGTATTATAACAGTCTATTAGTCATATATTATTATCTTGTTTTGACCTGTGGGATGATAACGGTAACATGTATATTTGATTGAATATTGAGTTAATAAGTATGGGTTAATATTTATTAACATCATGGTATACCATGCATTATTCACGTAATAGGGAAAGAAAAAGAGCAACTAACAAGAAAATTACTTTGCTAAAACATAATAGCAAAAATAATTTATTAGCAATATTTTATAAGTTTTGCAATAATATGATTTACAGCTAATTAGTTTAGTTCTTGCATAACAAAAAAATAATGTACATTCACTTGGTTAGCAACCGTAATGAGAAACAGATATTTGTAGACAAAAAACGATCCTATTGGATTATATGTATTTTTCTTTTCCATTATTTTTTTTAAAACTGAAACTATATTTTAGATCTGCCCTGCGTCGCCATGAAAAACAACATGAGAGAACAGGGAGTGTTCAGTGTTCCGAATGTGGCAGAGAGTTCCGTGACAACATACTTCTACAGAGACACACTAAATATGCACATGGAGGTAAAACATCATCATTGTAGTCTTTAATTTATTTAAAACAAATTCTGAATATTCAAGTCACGTAAGAAGAAGTACAACTGACTTGTGTAATTTACCAGCACAAAAAGTCTCGTAGTTGGTGTATGTTTCAGATGTTTAGAAAGATTGTATGCTGCCAAAATTTTAAATACAACTAATTTACCTTGCAATATTTATTTTAATCTTATTTCACGTTGAATGCTACATAATGATGTCCTTACGATTACAGGAACATATTCATGCGCAAAATGCAGTGCAGTTTTCAGCAGTGAGCCGGCTCTGAGCACCCACATGAAGACGCACAAGTCACAATCAGAGAGACGTTATCAATGCAGCTTTACTGGCTGTTTAAAGAAATTTAACTTTGCACACCATTTGAAACACCACGAGCTGACGCATACTAACACTAAGCAATATTATTGTAAAATTTGTAACAAGGGTGAGTAAGATTTTGTTTCTAAATCATTCTTATAGGTCGAGGTGCCAAGAGTGACCGAATGAACGCCTGACTAGCAATTACCTATAATTATTTGGATGGTGTGCTCACATGCCTGCAATTTGTGAGGGCCTTCACAAAAAAGATTGGTTACCTAAGCCATATGCAAGCACACAAACGACTACTACTGCGGAGCTGGAGCAATTGACTAGGCTGAAAATGGACTTGATCTTTTGATATCCTAAGCATCCAAAGTTGTATGCTGTGCCATATCATGCTTACATGTGATAAAATGTGATGAGCTGTTGGTTAGCGGTGAAGGAAAAGCGAGTATACTCCTGGGTTCCCCAGCGTAGGTGTGGGAATGGTACACCACGGTGGATTTTAGTGAGTGTTGACAGACCTCTCCACCAGAGGACATCCTTGATAATTTTTTAACCCGGAAACAAGACAAAAGGGGTGATAGCGAGGGGAACTTTGAACATAGGTATGTTTTATTATAATTTTCTAATTTTAGGGTTCATCCAATCCCATCATTTGAAGACTCATCTGAAGACGCACGCTGCTGATACTTCTCTACACTGCTCTTTTACTGACTGCGGGAAGAAGTTTGCCACGGCTTATGCCAAAAAGAGACATCTTGCTAAACATCGTAAGTGTTTGATGTCTGTGTTCTTGTTTGTTTTTTAGAATTCCTCGTTTTAATAAATTAGAATTAGAATCGATCGATGGATCGTCGTTAGAATTTTCGTTCATAGGTCATTAAGTTTTGTCATTACTAACAATTATGGACCACGGTCTGAAATAAAGTATTTTTATTTTATTTTATTTTTTTATTTATTTAACTACTTTACACAGAATGAAATATCTTTTGCTGTAATTATATTATCTATTGTGATTGACAAAGGTAATAAAATGTTTAATTTAAATCCATTCTTTAACAATGTTTAAAGCATAGGCATGATATGAAGATTATATCAATGTAATGTATTTTCTTTTGATTTTGTTTTAGATACTAAAGCAGACAGTGGAATATCATCAGATTCTAATTCAGCATGTGATTTGTCATGTATGACAAAGATAAAAACTGAGGATGGTAAGTTAAGAATACTCCCAGTAAACTATCATTAATAAATTGTCTATATCAATGTAGAAACCTGAAAACTTGTCATTGGCTTTCTGTCGACAATCGTTCCATTATCGAACGTGATGTAATAAACAAATAAATGAATCATGTTAATCATGTATCCTTTTTAACTTTCAGATGCTTTAACTTGTTCTTCATGTGGACAAACAATACTCAAGTCTCAGTATGAAAAACATACATTTAATTGTATACAGAATGTAAAAGAAGAATATGTCACTAATGATGCACCTGCTGCTGTTTCTGAAAACAGTGGGGCTGTCGAAAACTTGCACACACATACAGACACACCAAACGAAAATATTGATGAAGTTTCCAATTGTAAATTAGTATTAGGCAGTTGTATTATGATTGATAAAGGAGAAAAATGCATTTGTGCACAAATATCTAAGACTGTTGATGAAGAGTACGATTTTACACCTATTGTTAATGAACCTATAAATATGAGCAAAGTTAGCAACTTCTGTGAAGGGTGCGAATGTTCTGAACGTTGCAGCAATAAAAATGGAAGTACTAACAACTACCAAGACAACACTCCAGTAATAGAGTACAAGGCTGATGGCACTTTGAAACTGAAGGATATATTTGAAATGGATATTCCTCCAACTAAAACTGTTAAAGTGGAAGATAATAGAATAGAAATAGATATAGATCTCAATAATGAAGTTAAATTCATGCCATACAACAGTTGTAAGGCTGTATTAGGTAACTGCATAGTCAGTGGGAATGGAATGATGGGCGATGGGTGTCTGTGTGCGAGGATGCTCCTCGATGAGCAAGCAACTGCTCAAGAGATTGATGATATCACACCGCGACCTAAAGATGAAACTTTCTGTGATTAAACATAAATACAAAGTTGTTATGAACTTAAGAAAAGTTAACTATGTATACGTATAGTTTGTTGGTACTTAAATAAAGTCTACGTAATTTTATTGTTAATGTTGTTATTGTTGTACAAGTACTTCCTTTATTTCATGTAGGTATTTTCATCTTAAATAGCCGAGGTTGTTGGAAAAATAAACACTCAAATATAATTATTATTAACTTTATATTTATTTACAACATAATTCAATTATTTTACAAATCAACCATCTATACAAAATATTTATCTTAGTTAACAAGTACTAAATTAATTATTATTTTACAATCAGACCTCACTTCTGTGTAATATCACTAAGTTAATTAGTACGAACGGAATGTAGTTTACCTGCGAGTTATCACATACGGCATGGCAGACAATCACAAGAAAGTATAACAAACCCCGTCTAACGGTTACTGGCACGCCATTAAATTTATTTTCAAACTCGTTATAACGTCCGATTCAAGAGTAATTTTATTTAAAATAATAATAATAATAATATACATTTAGCTATGGTAACAATTACAAGATAGGACTGTCAGGTAATCCTCTAAGACCGAGGGCGTAATATTACAAAAGATCCAAGGTTTTTTGTGTACCTTCATAGAGCGTGAATCGCGTGAAATACTTAAAGTAGGCACGTTTACGTTTTACCAGTTATTTATACATTTTTACGTAATCCACCTAGTGTCTATATAGACAAAGCAATAAATAAATCTAAATCTTTCTTTCAAGACGATGACTTCCTAGTTTGACTAGTCTAATGAATAAATTGTTCACGATATTAATACAGAGACAATAGAACAAAGGTACCGTATAAGTTTCTGAGGACCGAAACCCAGTAATTCGAATTAATTAAAAATATAATAATATTGCATTTACATTGGTATAAAAGTTTGTTCAGAATAATTTGTTCGACGGTGTCACCAGATTCACAGGAAATCATGCTATTTCATTTAAAACTAATTGTGTGTGTTGAGTTAAAATTGAGCGGCTCATACTACGCTTCATTATTCATTACTGAATCAAATTTGGTGGCATCTGTTGTCCTTTTATCACTTTTTGGAAAATCACTTATGTCATTGAATTCGGCAATGTTTTCACTTTTGTGCTGCTCCAGTAGGTCTGGTTTCTGTTCTACAATGGGAACAACACTGAGGAACTCCATATTACTATTGAACACTGGTTCTGTCGTATCTACCTTGTGGCTACTTATCGTAGTTGTGGGAGATTCTAAGTCATCGGTGTCCAATAAAAACTTGGAAATGGGTAACGTCTCTTTTTCCTTGGGTTTGGTCGTGGATGTTACATCGTCCATTTTGCTAAATGTCGCTTCAGTCGTGATACTTGTTGCATTCTCGGTCGTGTGCAATTCATTGATAATTGTTGCATTCTCGGTCGTGAGCAATGCATTGATAATTGTTGTTTTCTCGCTCGTGAGTAATTCATTAGTATTCGTTGCATTGTCGGTTGTGAGCAATTCATTGATATTTGTGGAATTCTCGCTCGAGAGCAATTCATTGATATTTGTGGAATTTTCGCTCGTGAGCCATTCATCGATATTTGTGGAATTCTCGCTAGCGAGCAAATCATCAAAATTAGTATCATCTGAAGTTTTTGGTAGACTTTCCTCTTGTTTGTTAGTGGTGCTCTCAGCTTCTTTCACTGGTACAGTTACGGAATCATTATTTGAAGTTATGATTACTTCCGGTAGGTGTTTAGCATGTTCCTCCGTGTTTTCGTTTTGAGTCTCAGTAAGGTTATTAGGCTCAAGGTCATGACCTTCTTGAAGTTTTTTGACTAAACTTTTATTGTTTTCAACTTCTGGTAAGAAAGGATTCATTTCTGTTTCATGATCATCGTACTCTGCAGATTGCGCATTTCCAGATTTCGCTAATAAGACTGAATTATTACCGCTATGACTAGAAATCTCATATATAGTTACGTTTAGATTACTTAACTGTGTTGTATTTTGGGAGTCTTCCAAAGGACCCAGATTTTCGGTATTGTTCATCGAAATATTTTCGGAGTTCTCGTTCGTAGATACCATAGTGGTTGGTGTGCCAGTTGAAGAGGTTGTTTGATTTTCGTTGATCATAATAGAGTCCTGGATTGTAGGAGTTTGTTCGATCTTTTTAGGCAATTCTTTGACAGTCAAATATTTTTCAGAGTCTTCCCAAACGGGCGCTGGTTCAGCCGTCGCGGTAAGTAATTGTTTTTCAGTCGTAAATAGGTCCATTTCAGAATGTATAAGTACTGGTGGCTCATCTTCCGTCACCACGGACAGCGAGTTATTGGCTTCTGTTTCTGTTTTTGCCGTAACGGCTTCATCGGAATCATTAAAGGGCGTATGAGCTACTTTATAAATATATTGGCTGATAGTAGTAGTTTCAACAGGTTTGTTTGTGTTTACCATCACCATTTCAGGATTGGTTGTTTCGACTGATATTTCGTCTCCTGTGTTTGTGGCGATATTTTTTGCTGCTACAGTTGTTACTTCTTTGTTAACTCTTTTAAAACGAGAATCTTCGTTTTCATAGTCGTGCACCATTCCGTATAACGGCTCGTCTTGTTCCTGTTTGTTACTACTACCCATGTTACTTAAATAATCGGGCTCAAAATCATCTTTTACCAGACCATGGTTCATTATTTCTTCCATTTTTGTTACAGTTGGTTCTGTTACTTCATGCTTTGCCATTTTGTTCATAGCTTCATCGTAATTTATTTCAGTAACCGCTTCTGACAGCCAATCAGAATCAGTAGAACTTACTGTGCTGGCACTCGAAACCTCTGTTGTATCCTGCATGCTTTTTTGAGTGATAGGCTTTTTAGATGGCTTCTCTATCGATTTAGAGGAACGGTTGTAAAGCATATTTATTGCATCAAAGGTGATATCCATACCATCTTCGGGGTCGTGATCGGTAGATGTTTCGATATTCTCATAATAAGGTTTATTAGCCAAAGCTTCTAACAATTTATCTCCAACAGAATCCTGATAATGAGCATTAATAGAAAATTGCTTAATAGCTTCAGGCTCTAGGGTTGTTGTATCAATTGGTTCAGACATGTTAGCATCTAATGATTTGGCTTCCTCAATGATAGAAGTTATCATAGATCCCGTTTTAGATTCTGACGTTTCTACATTTTTTGTTACAGTTGGTTCTGCTTCAGTCGTTTCTAATTCGACGGTACGCATAGTGCTTTCCATTTTATTTGCGGTTTCCGTTTGGCTAGGTTCTCCTTCAGATACTTCTTCGTAAACGGGTGAATTTAACATTGGTGTTTTGGTTTCTTCCTCCATCCTTGTTATTATTTCGGTACTTGGGCTTACGTTGTCTTTGCTGACTGAGTCTTGCGAATCGTTTTCGGTAACAGGGTTTATGCTTGTGGTAGTCGTTGTTTCAAACGAGAAATCTTTGTCAAATGATTTGAATGACCTATGCTCCGATTGGTGCGTAATTTTGTTTAGATTTGTTATTTGAGCGTCATTATTTAGAAGCTCTTCAAACTCTGATTGGTTATGATCGCCCGCTTTTGCTGGATTATGAGAATGCTGTTCAAGCCAGTCAGTAACTTCAGGTGTGTCATGAGTTTCGTCGTTTGTATTACGATGAGAGTCGATAGGGTTGGCACTTAAAATTGAAATAATTTCGGGTTTTGGTTCATAAGAGGGCTCGTTTATAAGGTTTGGTTCTGAAATTGAAATTCTCTGGGTAGTAATTTCCTGATTTTCTGTATCTTCAATAGGTTTATATTCAAATTTGCCTTCATTAGTGTATAAAATAGCCTTTTCTTCTGAGTTATCTGACTGTTCAGGTTGATGTTCAGATTGCAGGTTGTGATCTAAGATTATGTTGGTACTAGACTTTCTTATGTGTCCAGTACTGTCGTGATCAGCTTCAAACGTTGGAGAAATATCAGTGGGAGATTCCATTATTAATGTGGTCGTCTGCGATGGTTCAGGTTCACTTGTTGTTTCGGATTTTGTAGTACTATCCTGTGCTTGCTGTTCCTCTCGTAACATAAAGGCAGGGTTCAAAGCGATGGCATGTTCCGATGCTGGTGTTGTAAGTGTTCCTTCTGGCTCTTGTACAGGTTCTGGAGTGGGTTCCGGAGAAGGTTCTGGGGAAGGTTCGGGTTTCAGTTCTGATTCAAAATCAACTTTAGATTCCAGGTCATGTTCTGATGCTGGTTCTGGTTCCGGTTCCGGTTCCGGATCGAATTTTGGGTATGATTCTGTAGTGGGTTCGAGTGTTGCCTCGGCAACCGGTGGAGACTCTGGCTCGGCTACGGGTTCGGGCTCAGACTTGGGTTCTGGCTCTGATGCTGGTTCAGACTCAGGTTTATTTTCAGGCTCAAATAAGGGTATAGTCTCTGGTGTGGGTTCAGTTTTAGGTTCAGGCTCAGGTGTAGTTTCTAATTCACGTTTAAGTTCAAGCTCATGTGTGGGTTTAGGCTCAGCTTTTGGTTCGGGCTCGGCTGTGGGTTCAGGTTCAGGTTTCGGTTCTGGTTCAGAAGTCGAATTCTCTTCACTCGAATCAGGTTTAGTTGTTTCTGACTCTGCCAGTTTGTTGGTTGAGTGGCCAAAAATATGGGAGAAATTAACATCAGATATCTCCGTTTCAGTGGTCGTCTCCGGCATTCTATGATGAGTTTCTTTCCAGTCGAAAGTATGGTCGGGGTGGCCAATCGATTCAGTGGTGGGGGCTTCTTCTTCAGAATCCATTTTGGTAGTGACCGGTTGGGTGTTTATTGTTAGAACCGTAGAGTCTTTACCTTTAATGTCTTCATCGCTCTTATCATTTTGTGAGCCTAATAACGGTATACACCGTTTAGGGTTAGCCATATCTAATATTTCACCATGTGGGCATGTGCAAGTGAAGTCGAGTGTTGTTTCGTCGAATTCGCATCCATTATCACAACCGTTCTTGTTAATTTGACAGATATCTAGGACTGGTCTAATGATCGTCTTGCCCTCGGCAATGTGGTAGACGTTGATCATTCTGTTATTCTTTTGAAGGTAGTTATCAAGTTGGGTCTCGAGTTTGTCAGCGCTCAACAAGTCTTCGGTTTGTTCATTGTTCATCTTGGGCTTCCAATGGACCCTGTAGGTAACGACGACTGAGCCTTTTCTGTAAATAAAATCAAGAATATTATTTATTGTATTAGGTATGAAAACAATAATAATTATTGATTTATAAAATATCTGCTGTAAATGAAAAAGGAAAGAAGTTTAGAATTTCTCGTAATTTTTTAATATTGTCACAGTAGTATGAGGTATTATAGTGCACAAGAGTGTGTGCGCAAATACAGGCGCACTCCCTCCTTTCTGACTTTAGTCTGAGGTCAATCCAACACAACTTTACTTGCTTTTCGATGACAGGGGTACCACCACAAACTTTCAAACTCCGGGCGGTTACTGAGAAATTCCTAATGGACAAATCAGTAACATGACCTGGGAATCGAACCTAGCACCCCACGCTTGGTGGTTGCGCTGGTGGCCACAAGACCAGCAGGCAGCCAAATTAACCATAGTCGTCATTTAACATTAGGCATTATTTTATTTTGCATAAAATATTTAACTTACTTGAGTTGTATAACTTCAACTGCAATTTCATTCTCTCCGTTGTCCAAGCTGTCCCTATCGAACAGGGCACGTTTGATTCCATTAGCGAAGTTGGCAATGAACTCTCTGTACTCGTTGCTCTCAGAATCTTGGAGCGCCCCAGTTAGATCCTCGTTATCAATTGTCAGCTCGCCTTCCACAGTTTTGGGCACTGCGGGGTTGGGAGAAAGATGAGTTAGTTGCGAGTTAAGTTAGACCAATAAATGACTTCAGTAGATATTTTTTATGTAGGGTCAGCGTCAGAGAAAAGGAACCCCCTTTGGTAATGACATCAAACCACGGAGTAAGGAAAGCATCAAACCGTATAACCGTAGTCATGGGGGGTTCCTTTTTCCTGACGCTGACTGTACTACTATTAAAAACGCAAAAGTTTGTGATGATGGATGGATGGATGGATGAATGAATATGTGATACTTTTTCACGCATAAATGGCTAACTAGAATTACATAAAATTTGGTGCACATATACATATACATATATAAATAATGATCTAGCTTAACACATAATCAATTCTGAAGCAAAAAAAAACACCAAAATGTAGTCATTTCAGTCAGTATAACATAATAACTGCCGTTATATGTATTTCTAATAATAATAATAATAATAATAATATATCATTTATTTCGGGTTACAAAGACCCATATAAAAGTAACAAAAAATTCACTTAAAAACTAAAACTATTGCACACGAAGAGACGGCGTCGTGTTGCGCTGCGAGGTGTCACGTAGCCTTCCGCGAAAACGCCGGAACATGACACCCTTCGGCCAAAACTCCTCTTTGAAGAACGTGTCCACATAATGAGTCGGGGCCCGCACCACAAACGACTTAAAATTGGTGTTATGGCGCGACTCCAACTCCACGACCCTCAGAGTCCAGTTGGTCTTGACTCGCACATACTCCACAACCTCCTCAGCCTTTGTGGTGTAGTGTAATCTGGACACATACAGCAGCGTCGTAGGTATTGCTGGACGCAGCAGCATATTGGGTCCGACCAGCGCGGTCCCGCACTGGTTCCGACTAGGAGGCTTCTTCCTCTTCTTCCTCTCCACCTTTACGAAGCCATCTTCGTCACACGTGCCTGTAGCTAGGCCCTGCTGCCTCGAACTCCTTTTAGCAGGATTTCTGCAGCTCTCCTTTTCCCCCTCCTTGGGTTGTGACACCGGTTTGTCCGTGGCGACGATATCAGCGTAGGCACGCTTAGGGGTCAACGTACCTACACGAGTCATTACCACAGCCGGCTCTGACTCAGTGACGGCGGCGGTACTCGCAACGCGTGCAATTTGAGCAGCGGGTGACGCAGCGGAGCTCGCCGACTCAAAACTGCCGACGCTAGCGTTTCTCGCTCTGCGACATGTGCTCACGGTGGAGGCATCAGGTGACCCATTTACCTTAACAGCGTTGCGCAACAACACTACTTCGGCACGCAGTTCACCAATGGTGTTATTTGACACCTCCAACTTGGACTGTACCTCGGCCAGGCTTGCCTTGAGGACTGTAATGTCCTTCAGCAACCTGGTGACGTCGACGTGGTCGAACGTGACGGGGGGCAACTTATGTAGCTCCTTCGCCACAAAAGCGGGCACGTCGTCTGGGTCGGTGCTCTTCATCAAAGTGATGATATCCTGCACACACTTCTGTCCACCATCCCTCCGGCGGGACTGCATCTGCTCGACTTTGCCGAGCGACTGGAACAGTAGCAGCTTGGCACTGCTGATCTCCTCCTCCTTGAAGTTGGACTTGCAGATCTGCATGATGCTGACTTCGTCCATGTAGTCAATGGCATGTTTGACAAATGCCAAGACCTCGTTGGCTATGAGCGGTTGGGAACTCATAGCGACGTACACCGGGCAGCGGCTAGAGCCGCGCGACACGCGAATATATTATTCGTATCGAGCAGCGCAAACACGTCCGTACTCGACCGTGCATTGCACTGCTATGATAAATAAATGCTAATGCTATAATAAATGGAGTATCCTCAATAGCAAAGTATATTTAATAAAAAAGAAACATAATCTACTCACCATACATAGAGGCATCGGTTTCATCAGATGTGATGGAGGAGTCGTGATGGTCCGCCTCATCACTCTGGGGTTCAGGTCCGTGTTGCACCGTGGTCTCCATGCTGTGGTCGTGGTCCGCACTGTGGTCGTGCTCCGTGCTGTGGTCGCGGCTGTGGTCGTGCTGGACGTGCCCGATGCCGCCCAGCGCCCGCGCCGAGCTGATTGACGTGTTGTATTGCTCCAGAGGAGTTGGGGAGTTCGTGAATAGGACGCCCGCTGAAACACATTGCAAGATTGGTTATATAGATAAGTGGTTCCCAACGCGACTTACCTAACAAAAAGTTCCAAATTCGGGACTCACCTCTTGGTTTTCATGAAGGAAAACAGGGGCATAACTATTTGAATGAAGGACTATTTAGGCCCCACCCATTAATTGCGGGCGATTCACCAGTGAGTTGCGGCCCATAGTTTGAGAACTACTGGGTTAAAAAAAATCTTTTGTATTATGATACAGTTTGAAAACCCAAGACAACTGCGTCAAGTGCCGATGTAATATTTTCAATTCATATAATATAATGCAGATACTTTCTAAATTTATCTTGGACATCCCTGACATCGGTGAAAGAAAACATCTTGATGATTAACTTCGTTCTCTACGTCCCTCTACGACAGATTTCTAAGTCTAATTAGTGAACTGTGTTAGGCTGAGTACAGGGTCTACTTACTGGCTGCTAGCACGATGATAGCGACTATGGCTGCGACGACTAGGCCCAGCAGGGTCCAACAGAGAGGTCGCTTGCAGCTTCCATTCTCGCCGCGTTTGTCTGCCGTCACGTACAGCTTTTCACCTCTGTAAAACCGATAGCATGATTTTAATAGGTATAATATAAAAGCGTTCACACACTGACTTAAGAGGCCTGGAACATAAAGTCAGCAAATAATGAATTTGACTTTGACTTTGACCTCCACGTGGATGAAGTTCTTAGCTAAGCTTAAATAAAGCAGAAAAAACAAATTATGAATTATGTCAGAATTGAATTAACACAAGTGTCGTAAAGGTAATATTATTTAACTAGAGGTACAGGTTTTCGTAAGGAGAATAAACCGTCAGTAAATACCTACCTACTACCTACCTCACCGCCATCATGGCCGTTTTCATCAAAAATTTAAGCAAGACTTGCTTCACCGACCATTTTTAGTAAACAAATAATTACAATCGATTCAACGTAGGCAAAAAACTAGCAATAATTATCCAATTACGAAATAGATTGTATAATTACACGGTGGGCAAAACCGTCCACCGTGGCCCAGGGGTCATAAAAACATGGTTTGTTTTGCAAAGAAATTAGCTAGAAATAATTATACGCACTCTTCGACGTCTGAGTTTTCATCGTGAGAGGTCAAAAGCCTTTCCGTGATTTCCATTGCTACGAACACTGAAAGAGAAGTGATTGACTTCTGCTCGACGGATGAATGCACACTGAAGTAACATTTTACCTGATTATTTTGTCTTCAGCATTTTTTTTAAACTACCCACATTTAGCAAGTTCTTATTTATTGGTAAAAGTAAATGTTGCCAGTTTTTGATAGATAAACTGCAAAGTAATTATTCTGTTTTTTTTAATGTTTACACCTCTTACTCCACTTGTAGAAAGCTATCGTTATTTTCTCAACGATTACTCGATGATTTGGTTACGTTATATTTTGTTAATCGGTTTAATAATAAGTCGGGTAAACTTTCTAGAGGCACTCAAGTTATAATAAATTGGTATGTATACTTATAGGAGTTATGGGTAACTATCAAGTCAAGAAAACACCTGTATCTATGCTTTTGCACATCAGCGGTTGGATACAATTTCTACAAGTTAAAAGAAGCATTATTTCACAAACTATTATGTATCTAACTACAGTTAAAAATACTCAAAAAAGCTCTAAATAAATTGTGAATAATCGTGATACGGTATACAATAAAATAGCACAATACGTAAATGGCTACATGATGGCATTCAAGACTGATTTCGGATGCACCTATGCAAATACACGGTGGAGTTATTCGAAGGTCGGAAGCCAAGAGTCAGGGAGTGCCGCATTCCTGTCACGAAAATATTGCCTTTCATAAATTAAACCGAGTAACTTACTAGCATTCAGACTAGTTATTTTAAGTAAAGATAGACGTTTTCTTGATCTGCCTGGTTTATGCTCATGAATTTAATTGTTATACTACTTATAAATCTTGATACAATTACTTTAATGCCCCACAAATTATACGCACATTCCTTAATAGATCCAACAAATAATTGTATTTAAAAAAATGTAGAAAACCCGATTCTAACTCAAAAGCTTTCATTTCCATTAAGCGCTTGAGTTATTCGTCATTTTTAAAATAGAAGTGCTAACTACAAGGCTAGATATTAGTGTCTTTATGTTTTGTACAAAAATCGAGGTTTTAATTATAATAGGTAGGTACTAACATGATCGATGTCGATAAGGTCCTCTTTTTGCTGCTAGAAAAAAAAAAATCTTTCTATGTTCCCGCTAATTTACAAGAATGTCAAGATGGGATAAAAAAAACAATCTAATCTATCTTTCTTTATGGATCCTTAATTTGAATTTTTTATATTATATCTACACAAGCTTCATGTTAATAACATAAGTTAAGTTACGACGGAACGCCAACTGTTTACCGAGATTAAAAAACTTGGTGTGGGATTAAAAATAGCAATATTGTAAATAGTGCCAGGTGCTAGTCTAAGCACAACAAGTTTTCTTCAATGGACACTGTGATATTAGATGTCTATAAGCAAATGCAGCTGCAGTGAGAATCGTCGCTTTTTTCTCTGACGCCATATTGAAAAGTTTTCTTATTTTTTGTTTTGTTTTGCTATCACTGATAATTAGTTCTTACGTAATCCAGTTGAGGATCTTTCTAGATTTTATCTAGAATACCTACTTAATTTTATCTTGTACTTTTTGTGTACAATCTGGTAACCCAGCCGGATCTGACGTTTTTGTTTGCTTTTTAGTTTTATATATTGACCGGTAATTTTAAGGTAAAGGTATTTATCTCCTACCCTACATAATTCATTTTGATTTTAAGCGACTTTGTCATCTTTTTTATTTTCGGGCTTACAGGTTGATTGACACTTTATCTTGATGGGACAAACGTTTTCACGATTATGCAAAGTAAACTACACCTATAGTAAGTACATACAAAAAAAGTCTCCGTCGTGTACTTTGCGCATGCGCTATGCACTTCTCTGTCACACCAACCGCGATAAGGCGTAGCGTACACCATAGACATGTTATAGAACAGTGAGACATGTCGGTTATTATAAAATCCGCCGGTGGTCGCGAGGTGAGCGCGGTCGGCAGGTCGTCGCCCTGCGCTTTGTTCCCCGCGCCGCCCGCGACCCGCGACCGTCGCGCGCGCCTGCCGGAACACCGAGTCCTGCACCTTAAGTTCCTTCGGCTCTAGTGTTTGAAGTGAGATTCCTTGGCGGGATTGGTCACTGTCTAATAGTTTTAGACGTCCGTAAATGAGTCAGGTTAGTTCTGCTGGCTCGTGAGTATTTCAGCAATGAACCTTGTTATGGACTTTAATTACAACGTAACCTAGAACGCTTTTATAATGATTGGTTTTATAATTCCAATCTTCGAATGAGCAACTAATAGTCCGCCCGTAATTGGCGAATAAGCATCTTAAGCAGTCTAATGAGGTCAATTTTAAATCCGCGAAGACTTGTCAACGGTTGCGTAACTTCGAACATTACTCCATATTCAAATGCAATTTTAAACAGCAATTAGCTAGTGCGAAACCCGTTTTGTCTCAGCCAAAAAGCCGTGAACAGCATGTGACCCACATTCGGCGCGTGTGTGATCATGATCAACGATCAATCAGAGCACGAGCCATTGAGCAAGCCTCTGTCTATTCAGATCATGAATGGGCTCAAATATCAGTATGTCGTTTGAAATTACGCAACTTGGGAGAAAACTGTTTGTTGTATTGTGAGTTTGTTTATGGATTTTAAATTCTAGATGTTTTTTCTAGTTTATCTACCACCTTACTTATTTCTGTCGCAAAGCAGCGTTGTTGTGTTCCGGTTGGAAGGGCATGGGTGCCGGTGTAATTGCAGGCACATGAGACATTTTATCTATGTCTCTGGGGTCGCAACGCATTTGCAAGGCCTCTAGTATTGCAGATGTCTACACGCAGCGATGATGAGATGAGATGTCTATTATTGCTGGTTGTAAAACATACGATCGACTCGAATCGATTCGACTAACTTGTTGTCTATTGATGAAGCTCTGAATCGTCTCGTGTCTTTATACTCGACTAAATGGCTTTATATTGGTGTCTTTATTTTGGTTTTTGTTCTGCAATGCCCATTGCAAAGTTCAATACCGGTACTTTGAGACTAAAGACTTGTATTATATTTAATTGTGTATCCCTGCATCTCATTGGAGTACCGTTTTACTCGGCAAAGGGCATGCGAAATTGTAAATGAAGTGATCTACATAATAATGACTAGGTTTACCGTTATTTTTGGTCTGGCTTCATTTTCTTAACTTAGATAGAAATGAGATTGTATAGATAGAAATGCATTTCACCTTTCTAGCAAGCCAGCTGTTTAGCTTTTACGTGTTTTTGAAAACTTTAGAAGGTAACTTAAGACGGAACTGGGGTCGAATTAATTGACGAACGGATAAGCGAATTGTATTTTTTTTTAAAGTTCGAAGTAGTACTCGTATAAAAATTAGTAATAACAAAGAAATTCTTAACATTTTTATACATACCATTAACATCAAGCACAGTACTGTAAAGTGTATAGACACGCGGAGGTTCTATGGAAGACACAAATCTTCGGCGCGAGCTTTTGTCTACATGTAGGCCAGCATAGCCAGCGATCCTCTTTTGTTTTTTGTAACAATAGACAATCCGTTTGTTGTGTGAGTGTGTGTGTGTGTGTTGTTCTCGAAATTCAAAATTGAGTATTTAACTGTTAGTATTGTGTGGAATGGATGTTATTATTTGATATTTATTATTTTTTTATACCTGCCTATTTATTTGACATCTACACAGATTTGTTCATAGCTTAGAACGGGTATTTCTTAGATCATGTATTTACAACTTACACACCTTTATCTGGTTATAAGTACAGTGCCAAGTACTCATTTCTTTCAAACAATAATCAAAGCCGGTTTATACTCTAAAATAGTGTACAGATACAAGAAGATTATGTCAATGTAAGTGGTAAAACTGGTTCGTATCTTTCCGACAAATGTGTGCATTATATTTGAAAATAAGCCACGGGCCTTCATGTGAGGTCTACTTTATATTCCCTGAGGCGGCGCAGGCGCAGTTTCGGCCTCTCTGCTCCCATACCCATGAACGCGGCCTGAATCTGTTATAAACACTATAATGAGCATCTGTGGTGGAATTAATTAAACATTTACACATATGACCATGTTTTTACAGTTCATTTGGGAGTGAGAATTTGTTTTTAAGTTAACAGGCGTGCAAGAGCTTGTGTCGATTTCTTTAGCATGGTTTTTAACTAAACTTGGTGGATAGATATTTTCAGTCAATTCATCATCATCATCATATCAACCGAACGAAATCCACTGCTGGACATAAGCCTCCACTAAAGATAGCCACAAGCTGCCCGCATCTAAAGATATACCGCGACCTTTACCAGGTCGTCGGTTCAAGGCCATAAAAATAAAATGAAAATATTTTTAGGATAACTTTGTGAAATATTGACAGTGAACTGAGTGACATTGGCAAGAAATCGAGAAGGACAGAACAGTTTCGAGGAAAACTATATCTTACCTTCACCAGTGAGAAAAATATAAAATGAAAAGAAAGTATAAGCCTTACCCAAGTAACAAAATAATGTCATATAAAAGGTACAATAACGTTTTCAATTTAACTTTCAGTCATACCAAAACGTTATATAATAGTTTTTTAGACGTGAATATAACGCGGGTTTGGGCGCAGATTATATAACATTTCAATTGTGTTAAGGTCGTGTTGCAGTCGCGTTAGCGACAAATTATGTTGAGTAAAAGTCACGTAGACGTTGTGAGTTTAACTAATAAGGTTTGTAATCGTTTCTAGTAATACCAATGAATAACTATATCATCGTATGAGAGTGTCAGCGACAATTTGTGTGACAATTTATTGTGTTATGGCAAAACTTATATTGTAAAGTTAAGTAAAATGTCGTATGAATCATTATTAAGAATTCTTTAATATAGAGAAAGCATATTTCGGTGGAAGATGAAGAGCGACGACTTATACATGGGAATTAAATTTTTTCGATGATATGTATGGTTATCTTTGTCAATATTTTCATGGGCCTTCATAATATTGGAGTTTTCATATTGTTTATAAAAATAAAATATATGAATTGACATCAATAGTTTCGGCCATATTGCCAATAGACATTGGGCGACTGCATTTCGACCTTTAAATAACTATTGGTCGTATACATGTTTTTATACTATTTATGGCGTCCACCATGACGGTTGCAATTAGAGTTCTGTTGGAAAATAGTAAAACCCTTTGCGTATAGTCATGGAAATACTTCTGTTTTATTTACAGGGACATCATGGTGATTCTGGCATTGATAAGCTTGTGAATCTCTCATTAAGTTTTTCACATTTTAGTTTAGTCATAGATTGGCACACGTTGTAGGAATATAAAATAATTAGTTATAAAAATAAACATAAACTTAATGAAACAGGACGACTGAGTTATAGAAAAGATACTAATAATCGCTTAAATAATCAATTGGCATATATAACTTATCCTTAGTAATATTATAAATGCGAAAGTAACTCTGTCTGTCTGTCTGTCTGTCTCTTCTTCACGCCTAAACCACTGAACCGATTTCAATGAAATTTGGTACAGATATAGTCTGGGACCCGAGAAAGGACATAGGATAGTTTTCGTCCCGGAAAGACCCCGGGAACGGGAACTATTAATCCACGCGGACGAAGTCGCGGGCAAAAGCTAGTATTAGAATAAAGTTTCAAACTAAAAGTTATTTAAAGGTTTAGTATATGACCTATTATGAAGATTGTATAATAGTTAACTATAAAATCATTACATAACGGTTTGTTATTTAAATGTTGAATAAAAGGTTCTAAATTTACGAAACATGGCGACTCATCACTATTGTCCGACTGAAACGTTTACTCGACTTAACATTATATGACCGTCGTATAAATTAATTGAGACGACGTTTACCAGACGCATTAATATGACTTAAATATATATAACTAATACGTCGAACTGAAAACTATTTTACAACATTTTAGTTACTTCAGAACTATTTCAAACCCCTTACATGACTGTTAGTCGTATAATTGTAAACTTATATAACTTTTTTGCTAGTTGGGTACCGCTTATACTTTTTTTTGCACAAACCTCTCAATTGTTTATTTATTAAGTATCTACACATTATTATATATTAGCTTTTAAAGAACAAAGTCACTGAAAAGACCATTTCCAAAATTACGTTGTAGCTTTTTAACAGAAAAAACCATTAAAATTCTGATCGTTACCCGTTTTTTTGTCTACATCGTGAGTCACTAACTAATCGACCAAACAATCGACTTCTAGCGGATCCAAATTTAATTACTAAGATTGTTACACTATTCAATAGTGAAGCGAAGGCTTTGAAATGCAATGCCAATGTTTTCGTCATGGCCTAAGCCCGGAGCGAGCTCCACTTCGTTTTGTTATGAATTTCTTTCAGCCGACGACACACGCTCTTTGTGAAACAAGTTTGAATATGCAACGACTTTCTGGCAACAATGACAAATAGTTACAGCTAATGTGTTATTTTTTGTTTACAACGAGTCCAGGTTGTTTTAAAAACTTTCTGCCGGATTTACTTAGGTTGGCACAAAAACAACGGTTGTGCAACCTGACACCGGTCTGTTTAGGCATGTAGTTTGAAAGTCAAGGAAACTAATTGAGTCGACGGGGTTTGGAAAAAATAAGACTAGATATGTAAGCAGTATCTCACTAGGTAGGTATCGATTTGCATAAATCGAATTAAAATCGATGCTTAGTATTTATGTTTTTTTGTATACAAGCTTAGCGTTAGTTATTTGGATTTTTAATAGAACAGTAACTGGAATAGCTGTTCTTGAAGAAAAGCTAAATTAATTTACTCGTATTGTTTTTGAAATCGATAAAATCACTTGGCCTTTTACGATACCTATACTTTTCTAAATAGCCGTTTATTAAGCAGAGAGTATTTACATCAAAGTATGCAGAGATTTGTTATTAATTGTCTAAGATAATAATCAACCATCTACTGTCAGACACAGGCAAGGAAAGTATAAACAAGAATAATTGGAAAGCAGCGTGTTATTAATGCAAGTGGAAACTTTCTGATTAACGACCAAATTACTGAACACGGGACGCGTGGGGACATTATCTTACGGAGATTAATGAAGAAGCACGTCGTGTAGTCGATTTCGAGTTCAATTAGTAAAATGTTATTAGACCTGGGTCGTTAGTCGATTTCTTTATCGAGTTACGATATTTTACCGATTATTTTAGGTTCAAATTGGGTTTAGTTCAGCCAAAACGGTTTCTGTGTGTAATTAGCTATTTCTTTATATCACTGGTTTATTAGTCTGTAAGCCTTCTGTAAAATAAAATAAATAAATTAAGTACCTAATTATAATGAGGTTGTGTATTTAATGCTGATTAATGTAAAATCTTTTCTAAGTACATGTTTTCGTTATACATTGAACTGTTATTCCTAGATAGTAATTTAACACATTTAGCATATCGAATGTAGATTGAAAGTGAAGAACTTCCAATCTACTTATTCGATTCGACATGCGTTTTGTTAAAACTAAGTACGTAAGCGGGCAAATGTGCTTCTACAGCTACAGTTCCTAAGCTCCAAAGAAAGCTAAAAACATAACAAGTGAACATCCTTATGGCTCGACCGTGAGTGACCGGCGACCGATGACAGCCAACATGTTGCATAACGCAACAAGTCGTGATGTGCACTTCCTGGCTTCCGGCCCCGCAACAATTACTCATCTGTCGTGGGATCAACATGTTCTGCTTCATATTTTAACGGTGAAAGTAAACTTTGAATGTAAAACACATTGTTTAGAAATAAAAATGTGATTTGAAACAAGTGCATTTTGTGGGAAGTAGGTATCTTGTTGCTAAATGATCTAGGTAATCGTTTGGAAGTAGATCGTTACGCTAAAACTTCCTGTGAGGTAACAAATTTGTTGAACTAAATAAGACTATTGAAAATGATAAACTGAATTCAGATTACAATAAAAATCTAAATAAAAGCATGAAATAAGAAAATATTACTTTTTGACAGACTGAAATTCTTCTGAAATCTAATTCCTATGGAGATATTCTTTTAAGTATATTATATGGCCGTGTTTGACTGTGTAACTCGGATAATAAGGAACAATTAACATCTTTTTTCAATATTGGATGAGTAGTTTAGGCGTTACGAGGGAAGAAACGACGAACGTACATAATTATATAGATTATTTTTTCTTTTAGCTTAAATAAATATAGCTAGATTATATACTTGTTGTATTTACCCATGGACATGTTTGAATCTGCCTCTTACCTAGATACTATGACCCAAAATTGTACCTTTCTGAGAGAAATAAATGAACATTTTTATTATTCTTATTAATATTTACCCATTAACAATAACAGTGCGCTATAACACTATTTTTATTATGTATTGTTATACTACTTCAATTAAAGTTTTATCCGCCACATTACATAGTAAAGCTATGACTTATAATAGCTAAGACTATACTTACAAAGATATTGAAAATTATTCACCATCTTCTTTCCGCGGCGGAAGCGAGTATACCATAAAACATAACCTATGACACTCGGCAATATTGTTGCTTTCTAGCAGTAAAAGATGATTTATAATCGGACCAATACTTTCAGAGATTTCCTCTTGGAAAGAAACTTTTCCTGTTTACAATATTAGCAGGTACTAGCGAACTGCTCCCGACTTCGTCCGCGTGGCTTATTTCACCCGCCATAAGTTACGTTTTTGGTTAATGCTCCGCTCTCGTTGGTCGTAGCGTGACGTTATGGGGCTGCGGGTTGTTCGAAAGAGATACCGCGCCCCCGGAACGCAAAGGGCACATGAAGGAACATAGACGGGTTTTAGTCAGTAAAAGTCTGACACTCCCTCCCGCCCCGCCCAGGGCGGGGGAAGTTATTTGATGATTTCCCGTCTATAAAAAAAAAGCGTGACGTTATAATATAGCCTATGTTACTCAGGAATAATGTACCTATCTATTGGTGAAAAAATGGTTAAAATCGGTCCAGTAGTTTCGGAGCCTATTCGTTACAAACAAACAAACAAGTCTTACCTCTTTATAATATTAGTATAGATAAGTTTACCTATTTCAAATGCTGCATCCAGTCTGGGATTGGCGCCGATTGATGATTCAATCATTCATAATCTGTTTTATTTTTCTATTCAAATAAATGCCAACACGCCTGTCATGTGGAAAATTACGCATTTAAATATTTTGAATGAGTATTGACTACTTACGTGTTCTATCAGCCGTAAAGTACATACCTACTTTTGTAATCGAGAATGAAATAAAGCCTTAAGCCGGAAAGAACACATTATAATAGATTAAGGGTATTACATCGCTCAAGTCCTAAAAACACCTTATGTTTAAAGAAAGGAGAGTGGGCAACCTGGTCTACCTACTCAACAGTGATGTAACATACGTCGTTGAATAGGTAATTGTATGTACTCCATTTTGTTATATGGGCGTTAAGTTGTAGGTAATGGGGTTCTTGAGATATTTCCCAAAAACAAGTTAAAGCAAATTAATTTCGCTGAATGGAACATTAGTGCAAATCTTCATTAACTATAGCTATATAAGCGCCGCTGCCTTACTGCTTTAAGATCATGAAGTCGTCACATGTCTTAATCACTCATCTGTTTTACTGATTACACTTTAGGAACAACAGTTTGCTATTTTCATTACGTTATTTTTTCTAGTTTTCACGATTGGTAATCACATTAGACAACACATCAATAATAATAATAATAACTGATGTAGCTACTGAAGGTAATAGGAACTTTCAGTAGCGCCATCAGGATGGAATTTGGTGTGGACAAATGTGCGGTCATGCATGTCAAGCGAGGGGAGATTGTGGAGTCCGAGGGAGTTCAACTCTCGGAATCTATAAACTTAGATTCCTTTCTTTAACGGAGACCAATAAGTATTTGGGAATGTCGGAAGCGTTGGGCATCAATACTGTTGTCGTGGTCATGGTTGCCTTCAACGGGTGGGTCATGCCGGTATTGATGTACTCTTTTGGCATACTAAAATTGACTCAAACGGAACTCAATGCCCTGGATGGGAGGGTCCGTACATTGTTAACGGCATATCGAATGCATCATCCACGGTCATCGGTGATGAGACTGAATATTCCGCGGAAGTGTGGAGTTCGTGGCTTCTTAAATGCTAAGACTTTCCACAACCGCGAGATATGCAGTCTCAGGGACTTTTTCCTTTTAGCCGACGTTGCCATGCACCGAGATAATGCATGGCATGGCAGTGGATAAGGGCCTCACCCCGCTCTCCTTGGCTAAAGAGAACTGGAGCAAATCAGTAGTGCTGGAGACTAAAGATCGCGAGGAGGTATGGCAGAGTAAAGAGCTTCACGGACCCTTTTTCCGGGCCTAGCATGGGCCCGATGTAAATTTCTTAGCGTTCGTATCCTGGCTTCGTTTCGGTGACCTATTTGGGGAAACCGAAGTTTTGTCTGCACAATTATGGATGAAGTTATCATGACGAATAACTACCGGACATTTATTGTGAAGGATGGCACGGTTGACATTTGTCGGGCATGCCACCGGCCGGGGGACTCAATCCGCCACATTATCTCTGGGTGTTCTCGTCTAGCTAACGAAGAGTACTAGCATAGGCACAACCTTGTGGCCAGGATCATTCATCAGCAACTTGCTCTGAAATACCGCCTTGTAGAATCGGAAGTACCGAACTATGGGTATGTGTCCGACCCAGTTCTCGAAAATAGCATTGTCACATTGTACTGGGACCGATCCATCATCACTGACAGGACTATTGTAGCCAATAAGCCTGATATAGTGGATCACGTAGACAAGCGCGCAATGATTGTTGACATAAATAACAGTCCCACATGACGTGAACCCGTGAGGCCGAGACTGATAAGAAGATCAAGTATCTTGACTTGGCTCGCGTGGTTGTCGACATGTGGGATGTGCACTCAGCGATCATTGTGTCGATCGTCGCTTCATCCAATATTTGGCAAATAAGCCATAATATTAAAAGCTCGCTCTTTTTCCAACAAAGCGCACGCGTCAAGAGGCGTGTTTTACCAACTCCCTCAAGTTCGACACGGTCGCTAGTCACTTATGTAGCCATAGTTAATGAAAAATGGCATTATTGTTCTATTCGGCGAAATTATTTTGCTTTAGCTTGTTTTTGGGAAATATCTCGAGAACCCCATTATCTACAACTTAACGCCCATATAACAAAATGAAGTACACACAATTACCTATTCAACGACGTATGTTACATCACTGTTGAGTAGGTAGACCAACTCCCATACATTTTTGCCCACTCTCCTTTGTTGATGAATCCTTCCGTACGTTTTCCACATAAAAAATATATGTTATACTTGAAGTCATTCTCAACAGTTCGCATTGATTAGAATTGTAATAAACTTGCCCAAATTTCGGAAAAAAATATTTTAAACAGGTCATTTTTCAATCTAAATTGCAAATTGTTGGTGAAACGGCTGAATAGTTCGACATGAATTTTATACCTAAAAATATGTAATGACATATCAAACAATTCGCATTGTTTACTTTTTCTTGTTTCTGTTAAGATTTTGTAATAATAACTAAAAACTTGAAATTTCATCAATTCCCCCCACGAGGCACCCCCGCTATGCCTGAGACGCCAAACTTCAGTGCCTTGATGGCTCTTGTCAAGGGTGGACTATACGCATGTTATTTTTTCCAAAATAAAAACCAAAAGTTCACTTTTTGAATAATTTATGAATGAAGCAATATTGTAAATAGCACAAATGTAAATATTTCGTAAAATAAGAATTGAAATTAAGTTCGTAAATAAATAAAAACAAATTTGTAATTTCGTTTAGTTTTTGTATCTATCATAGAGTAAGCCCGACTACTATGCCTATGTATAAAAACAAATGCTTGACCGAGCTCTCCAAAATTATTGGAAAATACCACGAATATCTGGTACATACCTACTCTTTTATTAGATACATTATTTCTTTGGTGTTTATGTTTGTTAGAACATAGATTTAGATGTTTTTTTTTTAATTTTTTGCTTACCAAACTTTCCGAATGTATCATGTATGAGCACAACTATTTCCGTTACTGAGATCCGATAAGCACTTACTTGGTCATCACTAGGCATGGAAATGATTGCTATTTTTTATTCATTTTCATTATATGAAATGATTATTTTTAATCATATGATTTCACAGGCAATGATTTTTATTCGCAGTGTTATAATGTAGCAACGAGCGCCACGAACACGTTGCGACCTGCTATCTAATGAAATCACAATAAATTATGACAAGGAAATCTAAACCTTACATCTTTAAGTTTAAAGTTCATATTTAAAATGCCCAGTGTCGTCCGTCATCACATCCCTCGTCCTTATCTAACACGTACATGAACAAATCATTCCTTTCTTCTTACTCGCTCGGTCGCTTTGGCAGACAGCAGCGCGCCGCTCACGAACTTCGCTCGAATGAATAAATGAAATCGTAATGATTCGTGATTTCATTGACTGTGAAAAATAGCAGTATAAGTGAAGTGAAATAGCGGGTGTGATGAATGTTTTTTTTTTCATATGAAATTTCACCTGCTATTTATGAAATGTTCCATGCCTAGTCATCACCTTTAGAATGTACCACATAGTAGCACCCGTGCTTAGTTAGATAAATATTGAAAACTAGGTCATCCTAACTATTTTCGTTTCCGACAACCGATAAGTGAATATTTTATTTACACGGTTACTTTTACATTATTCGGGAGCCGAAACACAGGAACTCCAGTAAAGTAATAATTATTATTGGCGTTATTTTTTTTAACACGTCTCAAAGAATTTGAAAATTTGTGACCTTTTTGTCAAAAGTCAAAGTCAGAGTCAAAGTCAAAGTTTTTGTCATTCAAGATGTTGGTGCGTTTCTGCCTGATCGATGAATGGATTTTTCAAAGGCTACCGTTCGCATTTGTATAGTCGATAAGGTTTACACACAAATATGCATAAACTGCAAAGAAGCGTTTACTTCGAGTTCTCATTATTTCACAAATTAAACAATCATCATCACGCCTGTATTCCCCGAAGGGTTAGGCAGAGGTGTACCAATGTACACCCACAGTTCGGCGGTACATTTAGGTCCCATGTAAAAGGGGGCGAGCCTATTGCCATTTATCGGGCACAAATCCAAACTCCGGGCTGCTACTGAGAATTTCGTAGAAAATCCCAATAACACCTTTTTCTCAACCTAGGAGTCGAACCCAGGACCTCTAGAGTAGCAGTCGTGCTTAGGACCAATCGGCTAACGAGGCAGTTCAAATTAAATTTTAATGTTATTTATTGAAAATAATATAGCCAATAGTTTTTGTTACTATGACAGAGTTTATGGCTTTTGGTTCCAGAACGATGTAAAAGTAACGTGTATAACAAAATAAATATAAATTACGATGTACCAAATAATACATAATATAAGAACAAAATGTAGGTATTAAATCTCTCAGAGAGCGAATAAAATAGGCAAAAACAATGACAACTCTGCGACACATCTGTGTTCTTGCTTAATGTTAAGTTCCTTTTATCGTAGCATAGTGAATATCGGTAGATGGCGCTTAATTTAAAAAATAATAGAACAGATGTCAAATCCTCAAGGACATCGGCCGATGTAATAACCTTAAATGAAAATATAACATGAGAATTATTGCGAGGGAAAAAGGATGACGAATCAATACAAGAAAACAAAGACATAAAACTCAAATGTCAAAATAAAAACGAATTATAAAAAATAATTACAACCAAAGAGTTTGTAACATCTACGTTTATTTAGGGGACTGTATAGACAGTGTGCTCTCTGCGTGTAAGCGTAACAAACAAATAAACACACTGACTCTAAGATTTATAATATTTAAGTAAGTATGGATATAAACTACTTTTGTATGAAGCCCGCTGTCGGTACAGTCCCGTTCAGAGACTGGGTACGTAGGAACATAAATCAAGCACATTCTTATTTTCCTAACAAGAAGGGACTGAATAACCTAAGTAGATATCAAAAGAAGTTTCCATAATAATCCAGATAAACAAGGTTTAAAAATAAATACTTGTCTGTTCGCTTATCGTATTTTAAAAGAGCAAACTGTCACTACTTTGCATAATCGCAAATAATATTAAAAACTTGATTCTTATGGCTGCATTCGAATTGCAATTTTAAAGATATGCATATAAAATTGAATCTAAGTTGTTATTGCTTTGCTTTCAGGCTATGTGCAAATTGAAACTTAATGTTACTGTTGGGTAAAAGCATCTTCTGATACAGAGAAGGTTAACAAAATGTTATGGCAATTTGTGCGCATGTGTTATTTAGCTGTCTTTTATATTACCTATAATAAAATAATAATAGCAGCCTATTGCTTTCTTATTGCAGGGAAAATGCGTCTTCTCATAAAGAGAAGGTACGAGTATTGATCACCACGCTTGAGGCGGATTGGCGATTTAATACGTAGGTATATCATTAAGTCCAGGTTTCCACACAATATTTTCTGTCGCCTATGTCAATAATATCCAAGACAAACTTAGAAAGCACAAAATAAATTGAAAAGTTACAATGGTTACTTGCCCGGTAGGCTACAATCTCATGCATGAGAGGCGGGCGTCATAACCAATGGTTCATTACAAAACTTAATTCGACCGACATTTGGGAAATTATAACGCTTGCATTTTCAGGCTTTTCTTAATTAATATTTTCCATATTTATTCCACAGTTAAGAGCGATCTAACTATTGAAAAGTCGAAAAAGTTTTGAAAAGAGCAAACGTTGCTAGCCTACCTTCACAAGCGGCATAGCTTTACGTAATCTGCGTAAGCTACTTACTAACAAGCTCTGCAAATGCACAAGAATGCAACGCATTGCTAGACAGAAGCGCAGCCGCCACAGCGAACATCAAAGAATCCTAGAATCTTACGAATGAAGAGCTCTTTACTGAATTACGCGATCAATTAAACTAATCGAGGAAATTACTCACTGCCATTACAATGATAACCGAAACCAATTTCAAGTTAAATTGCTATTTCCGTTAAAAGTTGCGCTTGCGACTTAATAAGGCACAATTATTGAATCTATTTCTGTTGATTTTTTTACAAGAAAACGAACGAACGTTCCAATTACTGAGGAAACAATTCATTCAAGTAAACATGTTCGAATTTTTTAGAATGTTAATTTTCTGTAGTGGACGACCTTCATTTGTTTTATATGAAACAACTGGTATCCATGTAAAGAAATTGTCAGATTTTGACCAACACGTAACGAAAGACTGGTCGACTGTGTCCTTGAAATCTATGTTTATCACGTCTAGTTTATAATGGGTCGTAAAAATGTAAGCGCCATGGGCAGACTTAACGACAACTAAAATAAAATTTGAATATTTAAAATTATTATATAACAGTGGCTATATTGGATAGGCTGTTTTTTATACAATGGCAATTTTTAAAGGAATAGTACTCATAAATTAGCACAACTTTTATTATTGATCAAGCTCTGAAATATACCAAATTGTATGGAACAACAGATTTTACTCATATTTTCATTTTTGCTCCCATGTAAAAGTGGTTTGTTAAATTAATTATGAATACCTCATAATTAATTTCATTCCTGGAAAGATAGCCAGTTTACATTAAAATTCAGCAGTATATTCGCACAGTTTTCGGACGAACACGGCACAAAAATAGTTTTTGCGTTTTCAGTTATTTTGGTTTAAAATCACATTAATAAACCTAATTTGACGAATCTTTTATGGGGTCAATCTGAAAGAATTTTCCAAATCGTTTGATAAACGACGGATTTCTGAGATAAAAAATATACAACCGAATTGAAAACCTCCTCCTTATTTGAAGTCTTTTGAAAAGGGATGCTGAAAATAGATACAGGAAATCTAGATATTTGGTTGACAGGCTAGTGAAGTCAGGACGACTAAACAATAAACTATTGGCAATATTATCGGCAATAAATGCCTCGACACATTAATCATTGATTTTTAGAAACCTACAATATTTTTTAACGTGTTTATTTCAGGAAGAGGATACATAGTTTCCTAGAGAATTTCCTTCGGAATGGGAAGTGGTTATTATCGTGCATGTATATAAATTAATATTAGTCTGACTGTGATGTGTTCGCGGACTAATGGAAGACCAATCTTGCCAGTATGTTTGGAGTATAGGGAATACGCATGTTTTTTTTTTTAATTTAAAAAATCAATCCTCATTTATGTAAGAAACAGTTAATTAAAAGATTTTTTCGAATAACTATAAAATTCTAAAAGATATCAGCCATCGAAGATTTGTTTCTATCTCTTTCTGGCATAACGAAATTTAACACAGAGTACATATGGCCGTCGTAACCAATGACGTCATTGGTCATATCGGTTCTCTCTGTCTAATCGGTGCGTAATTAATAGATAGTTTTAAATGCTTGTATTGGCCGTATTTCTAGGCCGATTTTAATTTTATGTAATTTCTACTAGGTACAGTATTTTCATGTTTTTGTTAACAAAAGCGAAAAAAAATGCATATTTCCCTATTGTGAGATGAGCGTGTGAATGTCGTTAAATATATATTTTAAATGTGTCTTTAACTAATGTAATTGGCGAATGGCCATTTTATGTTAAAAAATAATAATAGAAGTTTCTCCCAAGCCCTTTGTCCCTTTACAAGTCATTCAACTTGAGATAAGTCAGCTAATTAAACTTGGGTGCTAAGTAATTATGTATTGTTTAAAGATAGGGTTTAGTTTACTTATTTTCCTCGGAGAGATAAACTGGACGAATTACTGTAAACTTATGATTAGGTTTAACCGTAAAGTTTAAGAAAATATGAAGGGCAAGCAATTATGATGAGAAAGCATACCATCACGCCTGTATTCACTGAACGGTTGGGCAGAGGTGTACCAATGTACACCCACAGTTCGCCGGTGTAATGTTTAGGTCGCATGTAATAATTATTAGGCTTTCAGTTTTATTTAAATTTAAAAAAAAAAAATAATAATAATAATATCACTTTATCTTTAAAATGTGTCATACAGTAACGAGGAAGTAAAATATTTAAAATACTAGAAATAGTAGTTTAGGCAGGTACCAACTTTTCGCGGTAATTTCGCAATTATTATGCTGGTAAGGTGTATATGTCGTAGGATAATTTGATACTTCGAATCTTCGCGGAAATCCTAGGGGTTTTGCGAAAACGCGGATAATTAGACATAGGCGAAAAATTATCAAATCTTACTGGACAAAGTCAGGATTTTTGCGAAAATACTCGTTACTATAGTAAGATTTGATGTGCTCAACACTGATTGGCTACAATTTTGCTGGCTGACTTCTAATTGGTTCCTAGTTTGCCGATGATTAACTTCAAGTATTGTATCATAGAGTTATGAAGTAGCACTTTTATTTACCACTTTATTTAAGTCCAAGTAGGTACACTATTTACGATAAAAAACAAAACACTTCTGCAATTTAACTCAGACACAAACGTAAACAAATAACGTGCGGCAACAAATGATTGACATTTAAGACGTCAACCAATCAGAGACGATCTCTTATTGAACGCGCTGACCGACCAATCAGCGTTCTTATTTCATAACAGCCAGCGTTTCGTTTCGCAATATTGCTATAATAACGAGTATTTTCGCAAATATCCTGACTTTGTCCAGTAAGATTTGATAATTTTTCGCCTATGTCTAATTATCCGCGTTTTCGCAAAACCCCTAGGATTTCCGCGAAGATTCGAAGTATCAAATTATCCTACGACATATACATAAAAAAGCAGGTATGTGTAGTCAAGGTATTAAGTAAAAAAAATAACAAAAGCACAAAGGTTTTAAAAATGGAATGTTCAGAATTTTATTTATATTAGGTAGTTACTAGAGGTACTATAAAACTGGCAAGGTTAGGCATAAACAATATTCATCGACTTTTTTTTATACATTCTGATATGACAGATTTACGTGATTTCGGATAATTTTGATCAATATTCGGAATACGTTACTAATTTGCAATTCAGAGGAGCTATTAAATACGTGGAATTCTGTCAAGGTTGATCTTATTAACAAATAAAATTGTTCTTTTGTAGGCAAGGAATTTTATTGATATGTATTCCAAACTTGATTTTATATAAAAAAAAAAAGATTTCTTAAAAAAAAGTATCGTCGATCAATGACTGAAATACAGAATTAAACAAGATTCGAGTTAGAAGGCCAATTCTACTTATTATACTAAACGCTTAGCGTTTAAATCTAGTCGCAATCTCATCTCAGCGAAAATAAATGTCAGCAGTGACATTTCTTAGATCGCGATCATTCCTAAAACTTAGCAGATTTGTTTTTTTTTTTAAGTTTCTACTTACAACAATAGTTATCTATTAGTCAATAAAAAAAATGAGTATTAAAAAAAAGTTTATAATCATTACTGTTGTTTTAAATAAAGAAAAAGAAATATTAATTAAAGAGGGTTCCATTCTAATTAGCGTATTGATTACGACGACCCGCTCCAGTTCAAAATCGGTGTCAGAGAATAGAAAACGCGAATCTGTTAAAGTAAATCAATGCTGTGTTTTATTGAGTGACGTCGCGGTTCATTGCGCACGCTTGCATAACGCTGACCGCATCGAACGCGCTTTGTGACAAACTGCCCACGCTGGTCATTTTGTGATTTTAATTATTCTGGCAACTATAAACTTTAGTAGTTAGTTGTTGAACAACTACTGTTTGTTAAGTATTTTTAATCAAACGCATTAGCGTATCTAGAGCTAGTTTTCAGGGGGGGCCTGGCCCCTAAGATGCCATGACCGATGCGATGCAATGCGGTCAGGCGGAAGGTGAGCCCTACAGCCTGGGGTGGGCACAAGACCATTCTGAGGTGGGCACGCCCCCCCCCCCCCCTATATACGCCTATGATCAAACGGTCTTTAAATCTTTCCATAGATATGCAAGGTAAGATATGCAGGCTTATGTCAAGTTATCTAAACATAAAATGTAGGTATGGATACGCGAATACAGGGTTCGCCATATATTAGCGTAAACCAAATCTGATGATTCGATGATATCGTGTGTTACTTTTACACACCAATGTTATAGTAAAAGTTGTTTATAATGATGAATACAATGACCCCGGTCCAAGCTTCTGGTAAACAAAAATAAGGTTATAACAATCAAACTTACACTCATATCAAGTGTAGCGGACACTTGAATGTAAGTGAATAAGATAGCTTTTGTATCTGATATATGAATAAGGGCCGGTATTGAAGTTAGACAGAACGAATACCTTTTATTCCTCTCTTTATTCTCAAAATTTCAGTTAGGATAAAATTACATGGTGTGGCGACCAGTATTTTAATAATATTTCATTCTTTTCAATTCATAATCACTCATTTATTTAACCCTAAACCTTTATCTAATAGATACCTTACGGACAAAAAGGAAAATAACCTTTACCAATTAATTTTGGATTACGTTTTTATTAACACCGATGTTATTTTTTTGTGGCATCAATGAACCATGACCGAAACGTGTTTGTGACCCCTATATAAAAAGGTTGACGATGGCTGGTCAAGACCATAGTCGCATATAGACGAACCAAGGACGTTTTTGTCCACAACGCAATCTACAAGTGAAATGAGAACATTCTAGGCACATATTTGCATTTGCAAATATTATAAAAAGGCATATTTACCTTTGAATAATACAAAATGACAACATCATAGATTTAGATAATAAAATTATGTAAATTGTCTCAAACTATTCTAAATTGCTTTCTGAATATTTAATTGTGTTTGTCGTATTAAGTTCGTGTTTACATTCCACAGAGGTCGCAGAGTGTGAACCTTTTTGCTGGGTTGCGCAAACGCAGCGCATCGGCACGAACCGTAATTGAACGGTTCATCGGATGTTGTAATGATGAATTACTCCATTTGGTGTTTTTTCGAATATTTCCAATGCCTACCATATCAGTTTAAAAAAGGCCTTGGTTCGGTAAAAAAGTAACGGGCGTTGATTGCTGTGCCATAGTTTTAAACTTTTGTGGCTATCTTCGATTCATATTTGTACAATAGGGTCTAACTACGTTAGTTCCAAATGAATTGAATTGAGTTCCGATCTCTACAGAAATTTCTGTAATTAGGTATGTATATTTTTTTACTGAAAAAATTACTGGATTGCTGTATGTCTGAAATTCTGAATTAATTTATCAGGTACACACTAACACTTAAAATTTTAAACTATTAACGATTAATGTTTTCCTCCACCAATGTCAATGATGTCTAATGGTGGGTCCACACGACACAGACTTTTGTCTGTACAGACATCTGCACAGACTATAAAGTCTGAGTAAAAATTTTTACTCAGAGGTCTTTACCAAATGTCTGTGCAGACTTTTCATCAGGTCAGACTTCGATTTTAATGAATAAATTAAGTAATTCAATAATCATGAGTTTTGCTCCGACAATCGTACAGACATGTACGCAGACTTCCGATTTTTCTGATACACCGACATTTGTCTGTACTGATTTGTTGTACAGACAAAATTCTATAGAAGTCTGTGTTAAGTCTGTGTCGTGTGGACCCACCATAAGATGCATTGAAAACCTTTGTATTGGTGCTTCCCTGATATACCTAAAACCCACAACCTCATACATCAGCTAGGCTTCTTAACCACTCACAACACCTGCACGGGTTTTTTGAAACAAGCAAATTAATGCTAATTACAATTTCACAGGCCGGTCGTGAACCCCTGCATGGCCGATCTATTCAGGGGTCGTCTGATGATGCGGAAAGCGGGCTTGTGACCAATTGAAGACACGCTCCGTGAGTCTAGAGATCTGTGTCCTTTGTCAAACGACTTTGTAAAAAATCTTATGGCAAATTGTGGTGTGCCATACCTAATTTAAGCAGCCACTTGTTATTTAGCTAACTTTTGATAATGAGTGTAATGTTAAGAGAATTGGTGTGAATGTAATAAAAAAAATCTGCATGGATTATGGCTAGCCGGTTTATTTAGGGTGCGTCGTTCTCACTTCAGCTATACAATGCAGTTTTCCATCCTCGTCTTTCAGGAGGTTGTCTTTGGTATGCAGTATCGCGCGATTATAAAACTACATTAGGTGCGTGCGGGTTTATCGCCCCTCTGTCTAACCCAGCAACAAGGATAGCTAGTTCAAATTATAAAATAAATGAATCATAAAAAAATACCTATTTATTTTATAATTGATTCGTGTTTAGTATTACTAGTAGGTATAGTTGAATCTTGAATTTGACGAGGATGCAAAACTACATCTCGTAAATTTACCGCGAGTAGCTCTGCAATTTGTTAGGTGCTTTATAGTCATTTGATTGTGGCTAGTTACTACTAGCCTAGCCTTAACTTATCTATTACTTATAGAGTAAATTCATGCCATAATATTAGATTGAAAAATAAATTGGATTTTAACAGAATTTTCACATTCGTTAACACAGATTGCCGTAACAACAATAATTTTTAAAGACTTATAGGTACTTTTACGGTCCAAGATTTTATGCAACTCATAAGATATAAATATATTAAGTGGCTTTGGTGACGCAAATTACATGTTGCCTGTTTCTCGTTTCACATTCATTTTAATTATGTGGTAAACTTTATTTTGTTTAAGTAATTGGATTGTAACAGGGTTTTGCAAGCTCTCTCCTTTCTAATAAATACTTCCTTACTAATAGTATAAATACGACGGTAACTTTGTCTGTCTGTTACGATTTTACGAATAAACTAGAAAAAAAAATATTGATAATGTTTGGTGCGAGGTAAGTTTGAACCCCAAGAAAGGACATAGGATAGGCTGCTTTTTATTCCGCCGCTTCACGTAAGTCGATGCTAAGCGACATTTACACGAATAAAGTCGAAGGCAAAAGCTAGTTTTGAATATTAACGATTGACGAAATTAAAAATGGATTTTCATGGAACACCTATTTGTTGACTTTAAATCTATAGGCATTAATGTAATAAAGTTAAAGGGATTTTTGGTTTATTTCGGAATTTTTAAAATTCTATTCGTATGTGACAGTCAGATTTATGAGGAATAGTATAGGCTATATAACATCGTGCTACGACACACGGGAGTGGAGCAATAGGGCATTTTCATTTTAAATGGCGCAGGCTGTTTTTCGGTTGTCCCATGACTAAAATATGATGAAAAAAATATTTGCAAACAATTTTTTTAAGAAAAATCTATTTTACCCTGTAGGTATTTTTATAAATATGTGGATTTAATTTATTAGTTCCTTATAGAGCACGTATTTAATTTTATTTAAATTAATAATGTTGCGGAATCGTGTAAAATCATGATGTCCCCATGACAGTTTGCATCATTGCATTCAATTTTTTCGTTATTTTTTGTACGACAGCTAACGTAGCGACACTTTCATTGTATTGTTAGATAGTTAATTTATCCTTTAAACTAAGCATTTCATCTCAGTTAGTGAAGAAAATATATAATAATTTAATAAAAAGCTTGTCCCACGAATTCGCGACTACCGGACATGTCCGGATAGTCACGCGGTTTTTACTATGAAATACACACATTTATCATCAAAATTCGGTTTTAACGGTAACTCTGGGTACAAATTTCAAAGTATGAAATGTTATTTTGAAGTTAGTCGCACTAGGTGTCCAGCTAGTGCAGTAAGTTTTGCAGCACAATAAATGGTTAAAAAAGAACTGTTGTAGTTAGTAACGTTTTTTTCATGAATATAAAGTTTGTCATTTTTTCTTTTTTAGGTATACATAACTTATACACTGCTGAAAGCATAAAAGTACAATTTTACAGCTTTCTGATAATATTGTTTAAGTATTTAAATTTAGTTTTAAAAACGATCTATATCCGTCACGTCCTGTTAGTAACTAGTTGTAGTGTATAGCTACAACTATACACTACAACTAGTTACTAACAGGACGTAGTTTTTGAAGCCTATTTATTTTAACCTGCGCCATTTAAAATGAAAATGCCCAAAACCAAAGATGTAACTTAACGCGGATGAAAATAACCAAGCGAAAAAAGTCCTGACAAAAGCTAGTTCTAAATAAGATTAAAGCAAGCAATGTTCTACTTCAAAGGCACGTCTAGACAGTTTCAATTGTTATGTATCCACAAATGCTGGACGCATGCAGCCATTAGCCGTGACATTAAACGCAACGAATAACAATCATTATTTTACTGAGAAGTTTTAGGTCCATAAAATATCATAATGATTCATAAATTCGTTCGGAATTATCTGAATTTAAAGATAAGGAACTACATCTAGCAATTTTTTTATGAACAACTATGTACCCCGTGGGGTCACCTGCTTTCAGTTATTTATTTTGTTACTGTTCCCTCTTGTTGGTTGTACCATTATGTGTTATACATAATTATAAACCTTCCTCTTGAATCATTCTATCTATTGATTAAAACGCAATCAAATACATTGCGTAGGTGAAAAGATCTAAGTGTACAGACAGCGGGAAGCGACTTTGTTTTATATATATGATCAAACTTGAAAGTTTTCTTATAAATAAACCTTTTTTTAAGTTAACACTCTTTTCGTCTAAGTTATGAACTCAGTGGTTATGAACTATTCTCACCGGTATTCATGTAATAGTTATTCCGCTGTTCCATTCGTTCAGGTCACCAATCTGTACTGCAGCAGACGAGTTTATACAATTTGTACCGTGTATTGTTCAACGGTACTCACTGATAACCATCTTTCTTTTCCTTAGCTGCAAGCCATCCAATATACCAGCTATACTCAACCTTTGGCTGAAATTAGTCGCGAACTAAAATATTCTTTATTGTAAATTTTGTATCTGTTTCTCAAAAGTCACCTGGTCTTAACAAGTATAGTGATAATTATATTCATAGCCTTTCTTTTGGTAGGCCAATCCATTGGCCATTATATTTTGCCGTGTTTCGCAATAGTGGAATGGATATTGCCATTGATACGCGATGTAACGGATCATTGCAAAAAGGTTGAGTACCGCTGTAGTTCATCGGCGGTATTAACTATAACTGCACTTGTTTTATTTCTTTTTATTCACGATTGTCTGCTTTTAGTGGCCACGTTGATATTATTATGTTATGCTTAATTGTTTGCACTCATTGTTTTTATTAATATTGTTATGTCGGTCACAGAAAGGTGGTGCGATGTTGTCATAAGAAACTTGTAATTCAACGTTTTTGCAAAAAAAAAGTTTTCTTAAACAGGTTTCTAGCGTTTGTTCTTACGACATTTGTTAATAGCTGTTTTGTTAGTCTACTTATTTGCAAATCCATACCTCAAATAACAACAATATTTTTACTATAGTAAAACTGTTATGGGTTCACAAAAATTGACCACTTTGATAGATGGTCACGATAAAATTAAGAGGGCGCACATTCATAGATTCAAAAAAACCAATCAACGGATCGAATGGGTGAGGTTCGGCCGATACCGAATAAACTAACACTCGACAAAAACAGCGTGGTACGGTCGCTGTTGCTCGAGTAACGGTTATTAAAAGAGTGGGAAGCATATTGTGCCCAAGTTTAACGTAATTAGCAGTCGAAAAATCACAATCTGTATTCTATTTTTGAATTATTCTCTTTCATTTAAAAAATGGCATCAATTGACAGTTGCAACACTATTGTAACTTCATCTTGAAACCATTGGTCGAAGTCTTGCCGGTCTACTAAACCTTGGGATAAAAAGAAAGATATAGAAGGTCCACTAACCTCATATATTTCCTATGCTCGTTGACCGGCACGAAGTACTCGTCGTACGGGTTCGTGGTGTTCATGTCCACCTCCACATCTTTCTTCTTCGTACTGCCATTCTTAGGGGTAAGGTTGATCAGTTCTAAATTCACTGCTTCAGGGGTTTTTGTCTCTCCATTCGGTTCTTTAGTGTGCCCATTCTGCTGTGGTGGTCCATTCGAGGCGTAGGAGTCGTTGTGGTTTGGGTCTGATTCGTCATGTTGGTAGGCCCGGTTGTCGAAGGCACCAGGAGAGGATGGGGGCGAAGGAGGTCTGTGCTGCGGCCGCATGGGCTCGCGCGGCGACGCCGATCTACTGTGGCTATCCATTACTTTCGGAGCGGACTGACATCTGCAAACAAATGAATACGGTTAGTCAAGTCAAGCGAACCCATCTCAGTACTGTCGTTATCTAATTTGCACCTTAAGTGGTGATTTGCATATGTGGGTCATTAATACGGACATTATGTGTGTTACCTTAATGTCTACGGAATTACGCTAAGTATAGTAGCTATTATTTTAGAACAAATTGTGCAGTAAACGTCTTCTTTGTATTGTTTGAATGGCGGCTAACATTTTTAAATTGCTTGTCATTTGTGTGATGATTTCGTGATCTATGATGTTTGCATAACTGGTACCTAATCGTGTGAAAGGTCATGAGCTGTATTCTAATACTAAATCGTACTGTCATCATTATAATAAATGGGCATTCACTTATGATAAAGTGAACAATCGGAAGTTTAAGGGTACCAATCAAAGTTCAAGAACGTAGATGCCAAAGTTTATGTTGTAACCCATAAGTACATGATGTGTGACAAATGTAACATGGCGTGACATTTTGGTCATATTACTCAAGTTATTCAAATGGATGCGGAAGTGGTGCTCCAATAAAAACCTTTGGCGTGCCAAATTAGAATGTTACGAATAACGTGGCAACATTCGGTCATGCTCCACTGTACGCTACAATAATAACCCTGGCTCTGGTTAGTAACTGTAGCGAACTGTATTCCTGTTTAGCTGAGGATTTGGCCAAAGGAAATTCGTCTCAATGTCGTACTCCAAAGACATTGATTGCGATGGCGCTATCTAATCTTAATGACTGTTTATTGTCTTTCTCCAGGACTGTATAAGTAGCCTTTTTATAATGAAGGTTAATAGACCTAAAGGCATCATTAGTGGTGTTTTTAATACCATGTAATGATTGGCAATTTTTTTCTAAGCTTGATGTATTGATAGTCCATTGGATAAGGGCGTGGGTTCGCAACCGGCCACGCGTAAGTACAAGGCCGCTTTTACAATATCATAATTAAGTACTTTTTACGTTTATTCTGGAAATGAATTTACATCGGTGAGGAAAACAGTAATTAAATAATTCGAAATAAGTTTGGAAACCGCCTTGAGCAAGAGTGGTGATCAATCCTCGTGCAGGCTTTTACACTGCATTGGGACAAATAGGCTGTTATTATTATTTGATTGGGAGATAAAATATATTCTACTCAAATATCATTGTTCAAAAGCAGTGGATCTTCAATGATCAATTAAAATATGCATTGCATTGCATCCAACCTTAAATTAGCTCCTCATCCAAAAATGCCGACGAAAGTTATTTCCGCGATAAGAATCTAATTCAAATCTAATTTAAGCTTCAAACAAAATTGAACCGTTTAAATTATACCGCTAGTGCTGATTGCAGCGGCTCCGGACTAATCAAATCCCGTAGGCTTTCCCAACCTTTGATCCTGGTAAGAAGTGGTATCCAGTCTACAATGACAGCTTGCTTTGGTAATTTGAAGCTTAACTCTCGTAAAAGATGAATTATTTTAGCGTGTAGGTTGTATTTTAATGATTATATTTGATGTTTTAGACTGTAAAATAACGGATTATTTTATGATACGTTTAGATGTCTAATAGTTATGTGTTTGTTAATGGTTAAGGCTAATTATAAGCTAAGATGGATGGTTGAGTTTGCCTCCGGGGAGACGTACGGCCAGTGACAAAGGTCGTTCAACATTTATTTATTTATTAAAACTTTATGCACAAATGTAAAAATACACCGTACAAAGGCTGACTTAATGCCTTAGGCATTTTCTACCAGTCTACCTTAGGGTGATGCAGAGACAAAACATAGAACATTTCAGACTTTATAATTATTAAGCACAATATAATCAAGATCAAATTAACTCTTTGCTATGACATGTTAAAAAGTACTACATCGCATTATTTCGTGCCTATTTAGATAATTAAAACTAACAAATTTAATCGACTTTTACTGCTGACCGTACGCACATCAGAGTAGTACCGTTTCTTCGCACCGGTTTTTGCCATCTATTATTGTTGCTTAGTCCGTGTGCAAATAGCGAAAAGATGCATGAATGTGCCAACGTGGGTATCAAACTAATGAGCCCGCGATCAATGGCGAGCTGAGAACAAGGTGTGTGTCCTTAGTCCCAATACGCGCGCCGAGGTTAGCCACCTTTTACTGAACCAAGTGTGCTCCTCCATGCTCTACGATTATTGTACAGCCAGCAACAAAAGTCGAACATTTCACATTTTTAAATCCTTACTATGGAGCACAATATCAGGAAATACGAAATGGATGGTATTGCCTAAAATTCTGAATAGCAGTGAAGTGTGATATTTAGTGTCTATTTAAATGATATGTAAAAGTTTTTGTTATTTTTTATTAATTGACTTTTGCTGCTGACTGTACTAGTTAGAGGTCGGGGTTCAGATGTTGGGAAAAGAGATAAATGTTTGTTTAACCTTTTTGATCTGTGAGGTATTGAGCATTGGTTTTGGTGGAATTCGGAAGAAATATGAGTTGATGACGTCACTTGAATTTCTTGGGCACCGTCATAAGATACTTATTTTACTACTAATAGTCTCAAATCGCCAATCCGTCTTGATCAAGCGTGGTGATCAATGCTCGTGCCTTCGTGAATGACAAGAGGCTTTTGCTCTGCAGTGGGACACTAATAGGAATTTATTTTAAATATAATAGACTGGTATTTTTGTTTACATTTTTTCGATAAGCTCACAGGCGTATGATTATTAGCTGGAGAAGCCTGATGAAATGAATGAAGTTATTGAGAAATATCATAATAACGTGAAACAGAACCTAGGTATTTCCAACAACTCATAGAAATATTTGACACTTAGCCTAGATCACCAGACAAAAGCGAGTTGTAGACCGGTATATAACAATAGTTATTTACAAATATCTATTGGTGTTGATGTTCGTAAAAATAAACTAAACATACTTGGTTACGTATGAGTATCATCAATGTACGTAATGTTCGTAGTAAGGCTCAAGCTCGGCTTACTAAAGGCACAGATAAATAATGAAATGCGTATAGAACTTAGTTTTAGTTTTATAAGCTGTGGTGCTTATGTCAAAGTCAAATGTCAAATCATTTGTTTTAATTGGGGCCTGTACTATCTCTGAATAGACTGGTATATTCAAAAATGGAACGGAATGGTTTGCCAAGTAATTTAATAAGAACTTATTTGAAGGTGGTGAACTAACCCCTAAGTTCATTAAAAGGCACTTTTGAACGTCATATACAAAGAAATTAGAATGAGTGTCTAGTGGCCCCTTCCGAAATGTAGTTTCGTATGGAGATGAATATTCAAGAACTTCCTTACTTATTTTTTTAAAATGAAGGTTTTACAATACACAGTATAATTGAAATATTGTGGGTTGGCTCTTTTGGCAAAACTAAGCTCAATTTCAAAGGTATATTTGGAAATTCGTCATTCTAAGATGGTTTGGGCTGATAGCAATAAATAGTCATGACTCCTAAGTACAAAATAACCTTTATTATAAGTTCTGTTTTGTTGGCATCTTCTAAAATGTTGCAACTATTAAGTGGAGTTTAGACTAAATGTGTTAAAACTTATTCTTTTCTCCCACTATCCATTTCTGTATGAGTATACAGAGACAGACTAATATTTATTTATTTATTAAAACTTTATGTACAAATGTAAAAATACACTGTACAAAGGCAAAGGTAACATTTAGTTGCACTATTTATAATAAAACTAATATGAAAAAGCAGAATAGTTTTTTTGTAAGCATGTTCAAACGCGCTTATCCCTAAATTTCCAGTCGAATTAGTTTTTTTTTGTATATGATAGCCAGAACATTACTTTGCGACATAACAAAATACAAAAATAAAATAACTATGCTCATATTATGCTATGGTTCTGTTTTCGATAAATCTAAACCCACCTTAAGTTTAAGTGCGTGACTGTATCCAAGAGAATGCTCAATTAGACTTAATACTATCACTTATGCAACTTATGTGAAGGTTCGGCTCTGGTTTTGAAACAAAGCTACACAAAAATCTGCTGCCACTCTTGTGTCATTGACTACGACTTTCTCGACCGCTGTTTTTACTTTACACCTTCGCAAGTTTTAATTACCGTTAACTAATAAACAACTTAAATTATTCCATGGTTCGATTTCATTATTCATGTAAAACGATTTATCAAATATTCATTTTTTTTTCTTAAGTATGTACTTCTTACGTACTCTAGATGTCACCAAAATAAAATTAGTTTTAGAACTCATACTTGTTCGTGTCGGGACCCGGGACTCATACATTCCTGGTCTCAATATTCTCTCACCTTGTTCGTGGTGTATTAGGTCTCTTCCGAATCGGAGAGTCCAACACCAAAGATCTTGTGTAGTAGTACCGCGCATGCGCGGTGCGAGGCGTCCGCGGTCCCTTGCGGAACCGCTCGCTCCTCACTAAATTCCCTCCTCCGGGCATAGTTCACTCACATCCTAACTTTCACACAAAATAATACGCATTTTGTATTTTTACTCTAAAATGTGGTTATTAGATCGATTCTGTTATAGGACTGAAGTCCGCGCGGTCGCGGTGCGTCCGTGTTCAGGTGACGAAGAAAACAATCTTGTAAACAATAATATTGTTCTGTTTCGCGACGCCAACGTACGGGATGCTCTAAAATTTGTTTATTAATTTCTGAACCGCTGCATTATTCGCCAGTATGCGGCGGTATTTCGCAGAATTTTGTGAAATTGGTCCTTTTATTCGTGGTCCTTATGGGTAAATGTTTGGTCCTATTAGGCATTCCGTAAAACTAGGTATATCTAATATTGTATTTGAAACTAACCAGTACTTACAGTTCAGATTGTCAGCGCGCTTTAGTATTTTAGAACGTGTTTCAAATCAATGTCAAGGTAAAGCGGCTTAGAGTGAACCGTTGACTCACACATAACTTCGTGAAGTTTGCTGTGACACAAAGTTAAGATCCGGAGTTGAAGTGAACCGATCATTGCATTCACATTTTTAACAAGAAATGTGTTCGTGCAAGAGATTCAGTTTAAGAAACGTTCAAGAGCGTTTTAGTAATTTATAAAAGAAATGTGAATCCTAACATCCTGTATCCACATATATTCAACATGAATGACTTCATGCTAAAAGAATACAGCAATGCACGTTCATTCAAAGAATAGGCTGCTCACTCTTCAAATTGACGCACAATCGTTTGTTTACTATAGAACATACATAATTCATCAATATTGCGATCATTTCTTTTATTCTCAGAGATTTGAATGGATATGGATGTTAAACACGCTTAAATACCACTACCAAGTTTTTTGACGGGCCTGTTGGTCTAGTGGTTAGCGGCCCTGACTGCTAAGCCGGAGGTCGTGGGTTCGATTCCCACCCAGGACAAACTTTGTGTGATGAGCATGATTGTTTGTTCTGTGTCTGGGTGTGATTTATCTATAATATGTATGTATTTATAAATTATATAAGTATTTATATCAGTTGTCTGGTTACCATAACACAAGCTCTGCTTAGCTTGGGATCAGATAGCCGTGTGTGAGTTGTCCCAAGATATTTATTTATTTATTTATTTATGTCTAATGGTGTACCTATGTATAGCAAGTGTTCATTTACTTTTTTTATGACCCGACTGCTCCAGAAGGAGGGTTATGTTTTTCGAGTGTATATGTTTTGCATCTCTGTAGCCAAAATTGATAGATTTCAGCTTGAGAAATGTCTGTAGATTAGTTTTGAATGTGAGAGTGACAATTGTATTATCAAAATTATAAAAAAGAAAATGGCCGTTTTTTGGCGCCATATTCCTTTTTCAGAAATATTTTTTCCTCAACCCTTATCAAGCATGGTAACAAATTTCAGTTATTTGTTTTCTCTGATTTTAACAGTTAATTTTTGGGCTTAGTAATTTGATGTTCAAATTGGCTTATTTGCTGTAACTGAATCAGAAGAACTATCAATAAAAACACAAACTACGTCATCCAACAGACAGTATTTTATGATATCAGCACGTCAGTAAAGCAAAACACGTCGGTTTAGCGTCGCAGGCGCAGGCGCGGCTGTTTTGCTGCATTGCAAGAATGTTAAGCACGCAGTTGTGAAAGGCCCAGCAGCCTTAGGAAATACTAGACTAACTGCATTTCAATCTATGACGTACGATGGCACCTGTTTACTTGGGTTAATTACGGTTAGAGCTATGTACTGTATGAGGTCTTTACCAGTATCTATTGGCTATCCCAAAAATTGCTAATTTATTTCAGTTCAATTTTGGTTCAGATCTTGTTCTAGTCCCTGGAAATGATATGGTTTCCTGTTCGATATTTTCCAATAGGTACTTGGACGTCATACTGTTCCACTAACTCTGCGTTCGTACATAGTACTAGCTTGTGCCCTCAACTTCGTCCGCGTAGTTTGTTTTACCCGCGTTAAGTTACATTTTTAGTTTTTGCTTCGCTTCCGTGGGCCGTAGCGTGATGTTATATAGCCTATTTTATTTCTCATGAATCTGGCTATTTTAAAATAAAATATTTTTTCTATTTCGACCGGCAGTTTTGCTTCATTATATTAGTAAAGACGATGTATGTCTCAATTAATTGTTCGATAAGTCTTAACTTAAAATTTAATCTGAATAACACGAAACGTCAGATATAAAGAAATGAATCTCTGGTCTGACGTTTCGTTTTATGCAGAAATTGTGAAACTTTTGGCACGACATTCATTAACAATGTTTTGGCAAAGACTATAAAGATAAACGTGTTGGCACGCAGCACCCACAGATGCAGCCTTACTCCACTGCCTTCCACAAACCAGGGCAAATCTGTCGAAACCTCATTTCTTATTCAAACGTCCTAGTTTTTCATTCTTCAATCAATACGAAATTCAATCGTGTGTACACGAATCACGTTGGGTTCTGTACTACATCAGGGACACGCAAATCGTTGCAACTTGCACTTTCACGCATGCAACCGGTAGATTAGTCTCGCAGCTCGCTGTTTCATGCGGTTTCAATGTTAAAACGCGTGTTCAATTTTTAATGACAGTGTTATTTTAATATTACTTTATCTTGCGCACTGTTGGATTTTCAACGCTGAGATCAGTGCCGAGAGCCGAAAATCAAACAACTGAAATTACAAAGTAATATTAAAATCGTACTGTTTTAAGAAATGGTGGTAGGAGGGGAGATAGCGGGACCTTCATTGTTGAAGTTTTGTGTTAGTCTTATGAGAAAATTATGACGTTTGATGCTTGGAAAGGGAGAGTGGGACCCTATTGTTTTTTCTTAATTTATTGCTGTCATCAAAAGTGAGAACTTTCGTTTTTGTTTTGTTTTATTATCTAATATTTAGATATGAAGGTTATTTTTATGTTTTATATTTGTTTGTCTATCTACATATCACATACATACCATCACACCTGTATTCCCCGAAGGGTTAGGCAGAGGTGTACCAATGCACACCCACAGTTCGCCGGTATGTTTAGGTCCCATGTTATAGGGGGCGAGCCTATGGCCATTAACCGGGCACAAATCCTAACTCCGAGCTGCTACTGAGAAATTCATAGGAAAGTCCAATAACACTTTTTGCTCGACCTGGGAATCGAACCCAAGACCTCTAGCGTAGCAGCCGAGCTTAGGACCACTAGGCTAACGAGGCAGTTGCAGTAGGATAATAATAGTTCGGTATTATTTTATTATTTTAATTTCTTTTGTCGCATCTGCTTCTAATCTTCTTTGCAATTTTAAGTTGCAAGTCTAAATTAATTGAAGACACGATTCGTTTATGTTTATCCATTAAATGTCTTTCATGACTATGCTCTTAAAATATAACTTAATAACGTTTTCAACTGTCGTGTTGTTGTTTAAATTTTATTGAGATCTTTAAAAGCAATAAAGTTAAAACTCAATTTGTTTAATTTATCTACTTTTTCAAAATGTGTAGGGGAAGTCAGCTCAAAGCGGCCACCTTAACTTTGAATTAAGAAAAAACCTATAAAACGATACATTTTTTAAAATAATTTTATACTAATAGGTAGAGAATTTATTTAATTTTTGTAATTTGCAATTTAAATTTCGCGCAAATTTAAATATAAGCCTTAGATTTGTAGATTACAAAAACATGACAAAAAACCGCTTTGCCCGAGGGGTCGCCCAAAGCGGCCATAGTGGTAAGGGCATAGAGGCCACCCCAAAAATTCTTCGGAAATGTTTATTTTTGTTGAAATATGTCGTGCTAGACAGAATAAAAATAAAAAAATAAAATATTAAAAACATTATTTATTATTATTAAACATAATAGTATTTTTATATTTTTTAATAAAATAATCAACATTTTCTACCCGTTTTAATCACAATCAGTCTTAAAAGTATTTTGACTTAAATTTTATTAAATTAAAACATTAAATTTAAGTCAAATTACTTTGCCCACTTGCTTTTTGCCCAGTTTTGTTAAAACTCTTGGAGGTTTGTTGGAAGATGTTTGTACCCCAGTCTTGTCCATATTATAAATACGTATTGCGTAAATTTGATGCTTTTCAATTTCAGCTTCCAGCAGGTCAAAGAGTCGATAAACTTGGGTTCTGTTGAAGCTTTACGTTGGTAGTTTTACGTTTGTAATTTTTGACCATCTAAACAAAATAACTGAGCATTATAATATTGTAATAAGGGCAAAGCGGTCACCTGGCCACTTTGCCCGAGCCGCTTTGCCTTTATCGCCCATTTTGTTATAAAAATTAACTACTCCCACATTATTTATCAAATTTTGGAGCTAGTACTAAAGAAACAAAGCCAAATAGACAAGTAACAATACACGTGCATGCAAGCATTTGAACTTAAACAGGTTTGACCAAAACAGGTCAAACTTACCTTGTATTATTTTAACAAATGACGCGATAACGTATTTTTCGTCGCTAACCGCAACCCGCTCAATCCCACCGGTACCGAATGACTGATCGGCACGGGGCGGGAGGTAAACTACGCGTGCAGAAGGGCAAAGTCGCGCTTTTACTTCAAATATCCGAAAAATGAATCGTGGCCGCTTTGCCTTCTATGGCCGCTTTGAGCTGACTTCCCCTATGTTTTTTGGAAAATTTTTGGAGGTCCTGAATCTACATGCAGCCAATATTTGTATGGGGCTTAATAAGGATAAGTCAGTAAGTTCTTTCTAAGTTTATCTTGGACATCATTGACATCGGTGAAGGAAAACATCGGAGGGAACCTGGATTTATATTTAATATAAGTCTGAAATTGCTAATCACCGTTGAGCAAGCGTGGTGATCAATACTCGTGCCTTCTCTGTATGAGAAGATGAAGCTCTGCAGTGGTCCAATAATATGCTGGTATTTTTTTAAGCACACAGGCACATGGTGATTGGCTAGACAAACCTGATGAAGAGAATGAAGTCATTGATATTGTAAAACAGAACAGTGCAGTAGGACAAGAATATACAGGTATTATTAATAGTAATAAATAAATAAAATTCATTTATTTCGGATATCCAAGATCCATATTAAAATTATAGACTCCATAAGTAACAATTATTGGCAAAATTAAATAGAAATAAATCAATAAAAATATAAATAAAATAGTATAAATAAAATTAAAAATAAAATAAAATTAGCTACATTACATACAATTAAAAATAACAAACAGAATTATTAATTAATTAAAATCAAATAATAATAATTTAAAATAGTAATAGTGTGTTATTCAAATATATTTCATAAAACAAGTCCTTGAAATCGATACGGTAAATAATGAAGTGGTTAGATTTCCAATTTGTTTGACTAGTTTCCTCATAGTCTAGGTGTTACAATTTGAGGTTACTAACACCTAGACGAATCTAAATCAAGGCTCTAGTGTTTCGCTGGATCTTTTGGTTTGGTAAATAATTAAATCATAATTTGTTAAATTATATTGTTGCGGTTCTGTAAAATGTTTAGTTGTTTAAAATTGGCTATTGTTTTATTCCTTAGAAGACAGTTATTGTAGCTTAGATTTATTTTACTTTAATTCATCATCATCATATCAGCGGAATGACGTGCACGGCTGGACATAGGCCTTCTCTCAAGATAGCCACAATGAGTGGTCCTGCGCTGCGCGTATCCAGCGGTTTTCCGCAATGTTTGCCAGGTCCACCTACCCTTTACTCCTCTTAAGTTTTACTCTTCACTAATAAAGTGTAAATGACTTTAATTAATCAAACACATATGATATACAAGATATATACTTATAATTATGTTATGTGTTGTGAGTTGTTATGAGTGTGTCAGTAGCAGCTCGGAGTCTGGATTTGTGCCCGGTTAATGGCAATAGGCTCGCCCCCTATTACATGGGACCTAAATATACCGGCGAACTGTGGGTGTACATTGGTGCACCTCTGCTTAACCCTTCGGGGAATACAGGCGTGAAGGTATGTGTGGTATGTGTGAGTTCAATAACCCAAAAAGTATTTTAAGACACAAAACAAATTAAGGAAATTAATCTTCTATCACGGAACCCACCTAATTAGAAACTAATAAACTAGATGAAGCAATACACTTCCAAATTGAAAATATCATCGGTTTCAATATTAATTTGTCAATCATTCACCGTTCATCGCAAGAATGCCAAGCGTTGGTTAACAGCACCTAATTATAAAGCATGAAATTTACACCCTGTTTAACAATAGTACTGAATATTTGTATCTTTACGAAATATCTACCTAAATCATATTATGATACGGTTCTTTTTGAGTTATCAACGGTAATTAGTTTTGGTAACGAGTCTTTGTTGTTATTGTGTTTACGTCACACGTGTGAAGATGGTGATAGGTTATACTTTCATGGCTATGTTTTCCATAAATCATTATAAACGATGCAAAAAGATTCTTATGACTCGCTATTCAAACTGGCATAAGAATTGAATGCCTTAAAAAACTATACAAATTTTTCGATTAACGAACTGGTGTTGCAAATTCAAAATAAAATAAAAAAATCTCCCGCTAAAATGCTAACCAATAAAAAAAGGTTGCATCTCTTCCATGGTACCGAAAACGCATAATATCTGGATAAGTAAAACGTACAGCGATCTAATGATCATGACTAATCTCAGTACAAATTACATTAAGGTTCATGTCCTCGGTTTACATAATCTTAGGTCGTTGACTGTGCAGTAAAAACTAAATCGTTCTTAGTATTTGTGCATTTTTATTATTCTGATGATAATTTGTAGTATGTTGTTTTAATTGAGTTAACGTACTGGCTTAATGTATTAAGAAACTCTTGCCAATGTTTGTGCTGAAAACTTGTTCTTTTTTTTATTTCCTTACTAACAAAGTAAGTAGTATAGTATTTAAATATAATTTCTAAGCTTGGGTTTCTTAGGATTTTATGCTAATGCTTCTGAGCATGTAAGAGAATTTACAGCATTGCAAGGGAATTATAATTCCCTTATCTTCTTCTATTGGTACATACTTATTAACCAGCTGGTTGGCATTGAAACTACCTATTTGATATTCAATGTTTAACTACTTTTTTTTAACTGCTACGCTAAAGGGTTCGTATCCCAGGCGTGATAGTATGCGGTTTTTTTTTTACAAAATTTTACTCCACACTAGCAATTTCTTCTGTACCGTGTGTGCCTTTACGAACATATAAACTTTCATACACAAGCGACCAGACTCAGACCATACAGAACAACCCTTAGGCAACACTTAGCCATATTTATTCCCCGAATGAACCCGAGACATGCAGCGCAGCAGCCGCAAGATACCGCGCCCCCGGAACGCAAAGGGCACAAGAAGGAACATGGATTGGTTTTAGTCAGTAAAAGTCTGACACTCCTTCCCGCCCCGCCCAGGCCGGGGGAAGATATATGATGAATTCTCATCTTTAAAAAAAAATACATTTATACACGACTAGAGTTTTAACGATATCTTTTTAAACTGCGCTCAAACGCAGCGTGGAGATACAAGATCTAGATACGACTAGACATCAGGCATTTTATCTTTGTATCTTGGTCATTTGCAGTAATAGCATACTCAGTGTCTGCTCATGTTTACTAGGTATTTATTCATTCTGAGGATGCAACCGTTGTTATAGTAAAAGTATGTACAATCGCGGACAATTGAGGTAATCCAATTTTAACCCTCACCCTCAGTAATGGGGTTGAATGGTAGCCAATAACCATTGTCCTCGGTTGTACTTTTACGTCTTTTTTTGTTATTGCCACATCCATCAGTCATTGTTGTCTCACTGCAGGACTCCTTAAGCTACGGATCTGCATTGCATCACATGTTGACATCTTCTAGCTCTAGTCATTATGATATTTTATTACCTACTGGCTTTTGCCCGCGACATCATCCGCGTCAATGTCGGTTTCATTAAAATTCAATCATGTTTCGAAAGATACGTGGCGCCATCTATTATCATAAGAGCGTTATTGTGGTTTTCCTTTCTGGACAGTACTTTTATTTCAGGCGAAAGGTACCCTATGTCCGTTTCTGTACACCTGACAACGTATATGCAAAATTTCAGCAGAATCGGTTCAGTGGTTTAGGAGTGAAATGGTAACAAACAAACTTACTTTCGCGTGTATAAAATTAGTTTACTAATATACCGGCGAACTGTGGGTGTACATTGGTACCTACATCTCTGCCCAAACCTTCGGGGAATACAGGCGTGATGGTATATATGATGTTATCATATTAGTTAAGAAGTAAGAATAGTCCTCATAGTATCTTAGTTCTGTTCAGATCTAGTGCATAAGTATTAGTATTTTCTCTCCGTTGTTCCTTTGTGTCGGCGTAGTGAACCGTTCAGTATTATTTGCAACCAGTGAAAGGTATGAGGTCACAGACTTGTGCCTGTCTGGTCTAGAGCTCGATATTATGTCCGAGAATTAGGTATTATTAGTCGATATTATGTGTTTTTTCTTGTTTTGATAATGTAATGGCTTTTCAAGACGGACGAGGTGGAGGAATAAACTCCTTTTTTTTTTTCAAAAGGTTGCTCGTACAAGGAATATTATATGTAGAGGTAGGAGGTGTTGTAATGCAATGGAACTAAATTAGTTAGTAAATAGTTAACTTATGTTTAAAACTTGATTGCTGATTGAGGCTGAATAACTCAATAAAACAAAAAGGCTTTGACAAAAATAACAAAACACTGGCCAGATTTTCGTAATAACGTTTTCAATATAACCTCAAATTGAGATTGATGCCAATAAAATAAAAACGTCACACTAGTCAGGTAATAAAACGCTCTCAATGAATGCTCACCTATTTGTGTAGTGATTTGTAAAAAAAGCTCGGTAGTGTGCGTGTGCGCATCCGGGTGTGACCGGAATCTTTAGAGGTGACATCAGTAACAAGTTGCAGTTGTATACGGTCTCCTTTGTGAAAGTTCAAAGTTTGATATTTTATTATCTACTTTACAACAATATTATAAACAGAAAAGATTTTTTGTTTGTTTGAACGGAACAAGCGGGAGCAATTTATCACCAATAAAATAGCTACATTATTCCTAAGTAACTTAAGCTAATAGGCTTCATAACATCACGCTACGACACATGTGAGCGGAGCAGTAACCGAAAGTTCTACCTGTGTCAATTGTGTCAAACAGTACAAGAGTTTAATATATTCTTAGTTTAATATATTCTTAGTTTAGTATAATATATATTATTAGTTTAATATAATTTGACGGGCCTTTTGGTCTAGTGGTTAGCGACCCTGACTGCTAAGCCGGAGGTTGTGGGTTCGATTCCCACCCAGGACAAACTTTGTGTGATGAGCATGATTGTTTGTTCTGTGTCTGGGTGTGATTTATCTATAATATATTATCATTTATAAATTATATAAGTATGTATATCAGTTGTCTGGTTACCATAACACAAGCTCTGCTTAGCTTGGGATCAGATAGCCGTGTGTGAGTTGTCCCAAGATATTTATTATATTTATTTATTATTATTATTTATATAATGTTTAATCCATTTAGTGCAGGAAACGGTCAGAAAAACGCGCATGCGCGTTCTCCGCACTGAATGGATTAAGAAACTCAATATAAAACGCCTGGCATTGAAAAATTACTCACGTAGTCATTGATATTTTTCCAAAGAACCATTGAGGTTTTAATAAAAGTACCTAGGATCTGGAAATACCAACCAAGTGTAAAATATAACAAAGGCAGAAGGAAAACCCGTTCATGAGTCAAGGAATTAAACACGTCAACCGGAAGCCATTGAGAAAATTGTATTGTATTGAGATTTTTTATCCTGATCTTGATCATGTCCTAGATTTTGTTAAAGATAAGGGTACGGTTGTATTATTCTGTAGACGGCTCTGTGAAGTGAGCTGGAGGTGAGATGTCAACAAATGACGCTAGGTGTAGACAGCTCAACTGACGCCCCTACGTTCCCTAAATTCACCGTAAAATACATTTTCAGATTACATTACAATAGTTCTATTGTCTATAATCTAAAAAATACGAGTATGTATGCCTTATTCCATTATTATCTTCGTTTTTCTTAAATGGTGTTCGAATTAGCTAAGTTGGAAGACAAGACAATGATATAATGTAGTGTTTTTTCAATAAATAAATAGTTTTACAAAAGTGAAAATAGCTGGCCAAAAGAAAAAAAAATAGAATACAAATATAATTTGGCTAATACAAATTAAATAAAAATTACACTAAACAAACATGTAGTAAAACAACGACAAATAAACACTTCGCTTTTAATTAAAATAGAAACATGTGTATTTAAATTAGATAACCAGTATTTTAATTACACATTCAGTAAATGATGGTTTAAATGCTAATCCGAGTATTTAATGCTGCATATAAAGTTTAAACTTGGTTCACATTCAGTTTAGCTTGTAAATTAAAATTATAATTTAATTTATTATACTCGTTCTTGTTTAATGAAACATAAGTCTTTGACAGTATCAATTTATTCCTCGGGTATCATCGGCTACCTATTTAAAACTTGCGTCTATAAACTCAGTAGTTAATAAGGTAGTAGGTAATGCAGTAACCTAAAATTAATTCTAAAAGACCGGCCAAGTGCGAGCTGGACTGGCACATGAAGGACTCTGTACAAAAAACCGCCGAAAAAAAACACCTTTCTTCTATGAGGACTTCTTTAATTTTATCATTAATTTATTTTTAATTCTTGTAAGTAATAGAGGCATAGTAATACACATTCTGTGAATAAGTGTCTACCTTTTACGGTTTAGAAGATGTAGTCCTGTGACAGATAGACGGATGAGCGAGAGCTATAGGACTCCGTTTCGATCTTTTAGTTAAGAAACCCTAAAAACCCGAACGCGTTGACATTTACGTCTTCGGAACCAAACACCAATATTAAGGATACACTCAGCAATTTACCCAATCGCCCTTAAATACAGCCTTCGCACAACAATCGGAATTCCGCGCATGCTTTCCCAAGGCCGTAAGGTCTATATTGCCATGTCTTGTTTACAAATTGGCCCCATCAGAGATTCACAGCGGTGTGGCAGTCACTCGGCAATATTAGGCAATTCCGATCATGTCTTGCGACATAACATCTACATACAATTGTGAATCGCGAAGTAACTCGTTCTATTATGTGTTGTTCGATTTGTAAGCTCGCGGTCTGAACTGTTTTCCCTTTTAGGGCGGCTTATGCCATTATGTAGAGCAGATCAGAGTGTTTAGTATTGCTAAATTGACAGCTGTGATATTTTGTGTTTAGAAATAAAGATAATTGGGGTATGTCTTGCTTAATAATTAACGTAATAATATTCTACCGATCGAATTTTGATCACACCGGCCAATTTCAACGAAAACTGGTCTAAAACCCAGGAAGTGTGTACCCAAACACAGCCTAGATGCTCAATACCCCGATGGCACGGTAAGCCGACAAGACCAGGGAAGGATTAGGCGACTAAAGACTTTACGTACTTTCTGAGGCCCGGCGGTGTCATACCATCAACTTACTCCAGACTCCGGATAGTACGGAGAAATTTCTAATGGAAAGATCCAATAACACTCCCTGACCTGGGTTTCGAAGCGAGGACTCCACGCTCAGCAGTAGAGCCTATAATAAAAGGAGGTGGCCAATAGGCTAATAGAATTTATCTCAATAACTAGGACATAATGATCGTCAGAATTAATAGACAGATTGCTTACATGCAACAGCATGTCGTGCTGTTGAGCTATACCATTTAATAAAGAACGTATAAAATGAAAGTGATCGCTGCTCATTGATAGTTTAGCGTAACTTTTAAGTAATGGTTCTACTATCAAATATGGCGAGTAAAATTAATCAGCAAAATTATGATGTAAAATTGACAATACACGACCCAGTCATAAACTTTCTAATTGGATAGTATCACTAACCAATAATTTCTGTAAATAAACTTTTTATTCTAGCTCTGAAACCCGATTATTATAACCCGATCAAAAAATAGTTAGCCAATTGAGTTGGCAAAAAAATGACGCATTTTACGAATGCCATATAAAAAACTTTAGGACAGATCTTAAAAAGAATGCTAATTGCTTGGTAATTTTAATACTCAATTACTTATTCATTTAAGAATCGAGTAATTCGAGCTAATTAATTTATATCTAAACAGCATCTATTAAATTTTGGCAAATGAATTGTTCACCGACCTTACTACAGCTCTCAATGATGCTAATTGTTCAAAGCTAACGGTGGCAGTTTGTTTCCCAGGAGGGCGTGGGAGTTCATAACTCATAATTGTTCGCAGTTACCGCCCTCTAGCGGAGCACACGAGAAGATGACGTGCAGCGCTTGCGCAATACATTGAATTAAAGAATAGATGAGCTAAGCTTGCATATATTATGTTGTTAGCTGATGATTTGACGGCTGATATGTCTTGGGTTTTCCGGTTCAGTCGTAATTGAATCTGTTAGTTATTGTTGATGGAAACGAGATGAATATTCAACTAGATACATGTAAAAATAAACGTAGTCAGGATAATATTTATAACACTAATTATAAATAGAAGTTATTGAAAGTGTCAGGCGAAATTTAAGAAAAAACAATGGTTGAGATGTCTTTGATGTCATGCCGTTATGTTCGGAAACCATGTAAACTTTTTATACCAAAACTTTTTAGAATACTTATAATTAAGAAAGTATAAGTTGCCATGGAGATTGAAAATAAAACCAATGTGCAATGCAATAATCGTTTTTCATTACTAATTACATCCTCTTTAAATTGACCCACGTGTACATACATGGTAATATTCTGTCGTTAACATTTTGTTAGGTTCAAGCGTTCTTAAGTAGTTCTTCACATACAAGAGGGCAACACCTATAGCTTTAAGTACTCGTCTCCCATTATGACACATAACAGTCTACCTAAATACTTGCATACCAAACGACGTAGGTAATTATTAGCTTTGCAGTCGCTTACAGGCGCAGGCGCAGCTCAGAAAGCCGCTTATCTAAATCCATCAAACAATAGAGCTTCAGCGTGAGGTCGTACGTTCTATGAGTCATGAGTAAATTCACCATTCTTACATACCGTTCCAAGAAGCTTTATTATGTTCGGTTTAAGTTTATTTATGCTTATGCATTGGTATTAGTTATTTATGATGCTTCTGAAATGAATGGCTGAGGTGTACACCCACAGTTCGCCGGTATGTTTAGGTCCCATGTAATAGGGGGCGAGCCTCTTGCCATTAACGTAACCTAACTCCGAGCTGCTACTGAGAATTTCATAGAAAAACCCAATAACACTACTCGACCTAGGAATCGAACGCAAGACCTATAACGTAGCATTCGCGCTTAGGACCACTAGGCTAACGAGGCAGTTATGTGATTAATTCTACACTATACCTCTTTATTATTTCAGTCAAATAAGTATCGTCCATCGCAGGACCTACGCCTCCCCCAAAGATGGCCATAATGACCGGCCCTGCGGTACCTACATCCAGGACTTTCCATTTCTTTACACTACACATACGAAATGTAAAGAGACACATCACATAGACGTTAATTACGTGTGACTTTTTCAATTCATAAGAACTTTCTTTTATTTTGAACATTACAGATATTAGTGAAGTAAAACATCGTGTCGAAATCTGAACTTAGAGTTAATATTATCACCAATCCGGCTTGAGCAAGCTTGGTGATCAATCCTCATGCCTTTTCTGTTTATGTAAAAGCCTTTGCAAGTATTTTTATAAGCTTGAAACTATTTTTATAACATTCCAAGCTCCACTGAAGCAATTGCTGAGACCGGCCTATTTGCTTACAACTACAATTACAGCTTTTTTTTACCGGATAGAAAGCCTTCAAATGACTTCTCCCGCCCTGGGGGGCGGAGCGGAAGGAGTGACGGACTTTTACTAACTACAACCCATCCATGTTCCTTCTTGTGCCCTTTGCGTTCCGGGGGCGCGGTATTTCTTTCGAACAGCCCGCAGCCCCGGCAGGCATCGGCCCTGACTGGCTCCTTCGAACAGCTACAGATGCGACCAATACAACAGGCACCAATTCAAGAAGCCTAACTAGGGTTCTGTGCACATCCTACACCGATGATATTCACTGCTGAAATAATATTAGCAATATTATTAGCAATTGCGAGTGCAGGCTCTTACGCTTGCTCGTAAGTCGATCAGAACAATTACTGCTCGAACTTTACGCAAAGGTCAGGTGAGTCAGAAGCTATTCACAACTCTCGCCTACCTTCGCAAGGCAGTCACTCGTCATTCCAACTATTTCCTTTATGTTATTCAACACGGTATTACAATATCGAATGTAATGGCTAATAGATAACGTATTTTAATATTAATTAATTCCTGATCATTATATTTATTTGTTTGGTATTATTTCCTGAGTATTTAGCATGAATAGTTTTAGCAAAATTTTTGCTTATTTGAACACCGGAAAGTGGGTCAAAATCTTGAAAGATGTCAGTAAGTTCCTATGGCCACCTTTCGGCTCATTCATTCCTATTCTAAATAGCTAAACTTTAGACTTCAATAATCCCAACAGTTCAGCAAATCACAGTTCCAGACACTATTGTATCACAATAGATCACAACAAAAAATGTAGCAAAAAGTTTGTCACCGTGTATTCTTAGCCTTCCACGAAACTTTTCTTATAGCTACATGGAAAAAGAAAAAGAAAAAACACTTTTGAAAAACGAAGTTGACCTAAAAATAAGCATTTAATTTTGGAACCACCTTTCTTTATTGATATAATAAAGTTGAAGAGCTTTTTGTTTGCTAATCTATGAAACTAACAATCGGATTGGAAAAAAATATTTTTGTTTAACATGATAGCCAGATTCATGAGCCTCATGAGAAATAATATGGGCTATATAATATCACGCTACAACCCACAGGGGAGGAACAGTAACCAGTCTTTGATAAGACTTAAGAATAAACGTTGGCAGATTCTGTACGCTAGTTCATAGAATCTGTGCAATATTAGGCTGCGTACAAGTGTACCGATGAACAAAATCAGCTCAATTTAGTACACGGTATATATTTGGAGTGGTGTTTCGTAATCTTGTCAAGTGTCGTGACACCGGTCGACCTCGGCGCGACTTTGGATAACCAGTCGTCCCTAAACGAACATAGGACCTGAAATTGAATTAAGTTTGTAAAGTTACGTGGAGTGTAATGTAATGGAAGTTTCACCAATTCGAATTTATTTGTTTTATGGAGTATTTAATAGATAGGAGACATCTAGGTCAATAAGAAATACAACAGAAAAGGGCTAGGAAGGCATAGGGTTGCTATCTGGTACAGTTTAGAGGGCCGAAAGGACGTTTCAATAGAGAATAAGACACTTTTTGTGTCAAAGCTATCCCGGTTCATTAAAAGAAAAAAAATAATAAATTGATAGTCATGTTTTTATTTTTCTCAAGGGAGTTCGGGAAAAAATCTCAGGTTCATCCAAATTTTTTGGGGTTTTTGGAGTTTTAATTTGGCGTCGGTTATTAAGTGATGGGAGACCTAGTAACTCACAATCGTTACAATTACCTATCAAACGAGTTAATTAAAGCTTTTTAGAGGTGAAGAAACAAGCCAAAGTGTCTCAAGATGGCGAAAAACGCTCGCTTAATGTACAGCTCAAAACTACTTTAATATTCAAGCTGTACAGGGAAGAAAAGCGTGACAGAAACATTTCGCCACCTACCTACGTCAAATTCCGCCGTGCAGCCTGCAACCTTGCCACAGTTTCGTATTGTAGATATCGAATTGTTCTGTAACTGTACAGGAAATCAAACAGCGTTGAAGTGAATCATACTTCTTACCTAATGTTACTGACAGAGTTATAAAACAGAATTCTTTTTGATAACTGGTTGGAAATTTCATCGGATTTTGATCGTCGGCACGTTATTGTCAGTGCCTTGGCCCTGAACTTACCTACCTTTAAGTAACAATTTCTCGAATATTAGAAAGGCCATTTATGTATTAACCTAAACCATACGGCACATCTATTTGGCACATGGCAGTACTCTTTTAAACCGACTTAAAAAAAATAATGTTTTATGTTTGTTACCGAAGAACTCGTTCATTTAAAAATCGATTTGGAAATCTTTATTTTTATTTTTGTTCCTTTTATTTTATGAATGACACTTTTTGAGGCAGCTTTCATAAATAAACTGTAAAATGTATCATAAAAAAAACAGCTGTTATTTTTAATCGCAAGTGAGTAAATTTCCTTTTGTACCTAATACCGGAAAAATAGCCCATCAATGAAACTAGCAAGTATGTTCGCAAACCTTCTTATATCCCTCTATCTATGTCAGCCATTTTGAAAGTTCCATAACTTTTAGAATGCTTTTAGCTATTGAAAATAAATCAATGTTCAATAACTGCCTTCACAATAAGTGCGTGTTGTGGCATAAATATGATATTTAATGCCAACTTGTTGTTTACAAAATGATAATAAATAAATGAATTAACAATAAAACAGTTAACTAGTTTGTTTGCTAGTATGATAAATGTGATGATATCATGAAACTTAAGCAACGGTATGTGTCCTTTATTACGTGTTTGTATTTAAAAAACCAACTAGGGGGCCTACCCCATCATTTATAACAGTTTTATTTTAATATTACTATGCCTTGCCCACTGTTGGACTTTCAGAGCTTGGCTCGGTGCCGAGAGTTGAAAATCCAACTGAAATTACAAAGTAATACTATATGATAAGATATGGTTGTATAGGCCTTTAATAAACTTTCCTAAAATAATGTTTATTTAACATTTCGATGAGCTGTGTTCTGAAATCTTATGTTTATAAAAGCGAAAGGTCATTCACACACTGACTAAACACGAAATCTCGAAAACTGCTTGACCTATGAAGCTGAAAGGTAAGTAGTTAATAAGTAGTGACACGACAGCTAAGAACGCATTTGACTTTGGATTGCACGCTCACGAGGCACCAGGCCAAAGCTTATAAATAAATAATTCCAATATTTGCTTTATTGTTCTTTCGTAAAGACGGTTCAATCTATTTGATGCTTTCTACACCTGTATTGCATTTATGAATATTGAACATTGACTGCAAGATGACAGCGGGTTGCCGACTTAATTCTATAAGGTACTGCATGCGATTGCTATGAGCATCAGTGATCGTTCAGATGTACCGAACTCGCAAGGGCGGTAATGCAGCAATCTAAATGAGAACCCAAATCATTGAAACGCATTCAACCCTAATCTCTTCAAAGTTAGAGTAAACAGGCTTTTTCTATGTAAGTTTACTACATCGCGTACTTTGTCTATGTCACCTTTGACCTAGAGTTACCCATTACCTACGAATAAAAAAAGAACAGTAGGTATAGGTACGGAACACAGAGAGTTTCTAGTTTGATTTTGGAACATCCTTATCTATTACGCAGAAATACTAAATCCATTCATCTGTCAAAACACTGTCATTCTAATGCGTAACTGCATAAGTCATTTATAGTTTTGACGTTAACGGAATAACACTATACTTATGAACTTAATAACTATACAATTACGAGCATATTACTAGTAATTGCATTGCGTGGTGGAGTAGCAGGCAAATATTTGTACATCACAGTAACATTATGTACTGCTAACGACTTTGTATTACCATACTTAAGAGCGGTTTGTGTAGAATACTCGTAATTACTTCATATTATTATTGTAAGTAGTTTCTTTAATTGAATATAGACAAATAGGGATACGTTAAGTTCCTTTCATGTCACCGTTTTAGTATAATTATAATGAAATACATCTTAATAGTTATGTCCATTTTTAGTGATGGGAGAATCAAACTGCATTTTATCGTCGACATTATTAGCCAGTAAACTGCCTATTCTGGATTACCTACATAGAAAGGCATTCCAATTACTGCTATAAACTCAATTTAATTATTTTATTAATAGAAATATTATGTGCTACAAAAATACTTGAAAAATGAAATTACATTTCTTCAACTTATTTTCAACCACAAAATTGCACAAAAAGTACTTCATGCAATCAAGAAAATTGAGTACTGACTAACTATTTGAAAAAACAAAATCTTTTTGTTTTTTCTTAGCTTATTCCATCGCTATTCCATTTTCAAATTAACAACATCTGAGTGGCACACCGAGTGCGAAAATATTATTAGGTATCTAATAGTGTTATTGCAATGCTTTTACTTCTCTCGCCAAAAATTACAGTTACCTAGAAATATCCGGTGTCTATAGTAAGAATCGAATTACGCGGTATTTATTCGGACAGCCGTCTGATTGATCACCGCCATTACGAAGTGGTCACGTAGTCGGAAACGATTCCGTGTCTCGGCTCGTTTCGGGCGTAACTGTAGTATGTGGTCACTGACCACAGGGCTGGCAGGGCGCTATGGGAATAGAATAACTGTATATTAGGGATGGGGGTCATTAAACTCTAAATGAAAAGTCTTAAATAATAACTTGACTGCTGTCAAACTAACGTCACAGGATGTTTGAAATGTTTTGTTAGTTTTAATTAGAACAGTGGCTGGACTGAGAGAAAGTGCTTTAATAAAGGTTTCCGTTCCGCTACAGGACGGCCTTTTCATTCTGGGTACTTAACACAAGTATTTTTTTTTCTTGACCATGGAAAAGGATCTCATTTATATTGAAACAAACTTAATTTTGACATTTTTTATTGCTTTATTTTTAAAGTTTACTAGGTGCTCACTAGTAAAAATAATCACAGTTTTCTCCACATATTAGTATAACCCAGTAATTACGTGTCAACGAACGAGCATTTAATTTCCTCATTCAATTAATGTCTCCTAGACGGCACTGACAACCTTAGTTGTCCAGCAGCAGACAGTAATGAGGAGACCAGAGGTAATCGAACCTTCTTGCGTGGGAGTGGCTCGAAATCGCGTCTGTTTAGACGCAATCATGTTTTATTGGGAAGTTAAAATGTGTTCCATCCAGTTTTACGACGGAACACGACAGATAGAAGCAAATTTTATGACTTCAGAATAGTACGCAACGAGACTGGGAGATGTATGGGTTCAAACTTGGAACCGTATTAAAATTGATGCAGTGATTAAATATGATTAAGCTTTTGTTATTTCTCTTTAATTGGTTCTAATTGTGAAAAAGGTACATAGAAGAAAATATTTATTTTTATTTTACATCAAAGAATCCAGTGTCATCCAATGCAATTTTTTGCAAAAAACAATTCTAACACTAAAAAGAGTACCCTTGACCGCGGAGGATTTAAATTCACAACCACGAGCATTAAAGTGAACGTGGTTCCGCTTTTGAATCATTTGGCGTCTAATATCAAACGTGCACTATTGTGTTCCTGGTTTTACTTTTAATAGACAAACGTCAGATTCGTAAAAGGAACACTTTATATTTTTTTTTATAATGTAATAATGGCATCGATTGTAATTTTCTTTAGCACCAAGGTATTTCTTTGTTTAAAGATAATTTAATTGGAATTTATAATCTAAAATGGTAATGATTATGGTATGGTTAAGACAGGCCGTAAATTATAGGCGAATAAGGAAGCTTAGTTATGGCGCGTGTAGTTTTCCAAAGCGGTTCGGTGAGTAATATTAGCATTATAAAATCAATAAGATCTTGCGATTTTATTTGATTGCAATTATTTCACAGCAAAGCAAGGCTGTTGTATGAAAAACAGAGTTTAGGCTGTTTCGATTTACATTTGAATAATTTAAATCAACCACGGAACTTTTCCCGTGTAATAATATTTGTAAGATAATACAATACTGCCTAGAATTTGTTACGTAATCTGTACACTCCTGTACTTTATCTGTGCACTTACACAGATAAAGTAAAATCTAAGGGGTTGTGGAGGTCAATTGGTGATTGCTGCGTGAAAACTAGAAACTAGCTTTAGCAGAAACTGTAAGTAAAGTTAGAATGGAATATAATAATATTAGAAGTATTCAAAGGTAAGCAACTTTTGCTGTAATGTTTACATATACTAAACCAATATTCCACGATTACGCGGCAAAAGCCAAGTAATACTGCTGTTAAATGTCATAGAAGTACTTCTTCAGATTGAGATGATGCCCAACAACTGGTTTCTTGTTTTTTAATTTGAGCTGGATTTGCTCTTGACTCTAGCCTAGGTCAGAGGTGACAACACCAAAGTCGACAATGGAGTGAGGTCACCTAGAAGAAACATATTCACTTTAACTTTGAAGAGATTAGAGTTCAATGCGTTCGGAAATACCTACAAACACAGTTACATAAGAATCTGTCAATATTCTAACCAAAGAAAAAAATAATCTTTATCTACCAAGCCTCTCGTTAGTAAGAAACAAAAAGACAGCTGAATCAAATCCTTTGTTAGAACCGGAAAAATATTTCCTTGTCATAAGTGACCGGTGCAGGCGGTGTCCTATTCTGAACAGCGACAAGGCCGCACCCGCGTTCCTGTCGAGCGATTTAATAAATCTGTCGATATCGATCGTGACAATTGTCGAGTGTAATACGACTTGTTTGACGTAAGACAGGTAAGGATAGAAGGTCTGCTTGGTCTAATGTTTGATGATTTTAGACCTTACAGAACAGTAATAAGGTTTTAGATTTAATAAAACTTTTTTGTATTTGAAACATACGGGTACCAAGTCAGAAAACCGGTCTGAACCGAAATAGGCAAGGTGTGCTCTGACATAACCCTACCCGAATTTTTCAAGCTGACGCGGAAAAATGTCTATGCCTTTGAACGCAAAGTATATTTAGCAATACAGTCTTAATCTCAGTGTTACCTGTATTATGTTCCTTAATCAATTAATTAAATAAGTAAATAAATTACAAAGGTTGAAATGGACATTACACACAATGCCCTTTACAATCTTTGACCCCAGAGGTATATGTTAGTGTTAGTCAGTGGTTTGACCACTCAGAGATATACGCTTAGTGGGCCTTCTCTATCTACTTTGCTTTGTGTTAGGTATCTATTGCGGCTGGCGCGTTACGCGGAAATGTGACAGAAATATCGATTGTTATGATAATAATCAACACGAAATCTTTTGTAACAACAATGCAACGCAATGCTGATTAATAATAATTATAACGATTGATTATTTAATAGATAACAATAAGAAAATACGTTTCAAGAAATTTCCTAATCAGAATTAAGGGGACACCTGTATCCTTTTAAGTCGTTTCCTTTATGTTAATCTTACAGCTATTATAAATACGAAAGTTTGGATGGATGGATGTTTGTTACTTATTCCCGCCAAAATGGCAGAACGGGTCTGGATGAATTTTGGCATAGCGTTGGTTTGGTAGAGAGTTTTGGTTTATTCTAGAATAGCACATAGTCTTTTTATCTCTGAAAAATGAACGATACCCGTAGGATAATATATTGAATTTGACGCGAACGAAGTCGCGGGTCGAACCTCTTAATGTATTACCTCCTTTTTTAAATCCCATTCACAAAGTAACCTACTACTAGTAGCCTACTACTCAAAATGAACTCTAAATGAATAGCCCAACCAATAAAACGACTCCTCACGACTAAATCGCACCACTGGATTATGACACTTGCCCGTAAGCTGTCAGTGCGCAAGAATTCGGCGCAGGCGCAGCGGCCCGCCCCCTCGCACAATGGAAGTGAGCCGATTAGCATCGAAAGAAACGGTGCAGACGCAAATTATACACGCCGTTGCTAAGAGACGGTTGTGTGGTAATCCGAGGTCTTTGAAAGGACAAAATTAGTTTCGAAGAAGTAAACAGTATTTATAAGTTTTTAAGGTAGGTAGCTAAGATTTAAATTGTGATTTACATCGAAAACTGTTTCGATAATTAAGATATGTAAGGTAAAAAAAAGTAAGTTTTTCTTAGACATCACTGACAGCGGTAAAGAAAATCATCGTGAGGAAACCTAGACTATTAATATAAGTCTGAAATCGTCAATCCTCCTTGAGCAAGCGTGGTGATCAATGCTCGTGCCTTATCTGTATGAGACGAGGCCTTCGCCATGCAGTAGAATATTGGACTGGTATTATTATTTTTATTATCATCATCATCATGTCAGCCGCAGGACGTCCACTGCAGGACCTAGGCCGGGGCCCCATAGATTTCCAAAAGGACCGTTGGGAGCGGCCTGCTTCCACCACCATCACCATCACGCCTGCTTCCAGCGTCTTCTAATTATTATTTTATTATTTAAATACATACTAAAATCACCCCTGTTTTCAATAGTTTCACCTTTTCAATATTCCACCTTATTTGTTCTAGAATTCTTGAACTAAACTTGTCTGGTCAACAGTCAAGTAGCGTTGCGTAAGTAAACATGTTGCAGTGCAACTTTTACTTGACAATGAACCGATATAATGTGCTCACCGACCTCGTGGTCAGATCTTATTGATCTATATTCTGAATCATAGGGCTGTCCACAGAAATTAACGACCTAGGGAAATATTTGGACTGGAGACTTAATAAAAAAGAAACCATATTCATGTAATCCAAGTTCATACCATTATTTTCTTCTTTAACGCGTGTTAAGAATTTGGAAATTTGTGACTTTTTTTGTCACCATCGTCACCATCACGCCTGTATTCCCCGAAGGGTTAGGCAGAGTTGTCCCATTGTAGATACACAAACAGTTCACCGGTATGTTTAAGATCCCATGTAATAAGGACCGAGCGTATTGCCGTTAACCGGGAACAAATCCTGGCTCCCAAGCTGCTACTGAGAATTCCACAGAAAAGCCCCGTAACACTTTTTGACAGGGCGAGCATAAGAATCGAACCCAAGACGAGAGAAGTTGTGAATGAACACATTTTACACACAAGTGATTATCCGCTTAATTTTCTTTCTCTCTTCTCTTCGCTCTTCTACTTCCTAATATTAGTTCCTTCTTTTGTCTAGAAGAAACGGTTACAGTATAAATTAGTCTACAACCCTAGAGTCACAAGTGCGCACGCGACGTTTGCACCGTTACTTCCGCTGCAACCGGATGTACGAATGTGAACGGCTTTTGTAACCATCGCCATCGGCCATTAAAAGCTACCTACGATAACTTTATAACTTCTTATATTAAAAATAACGTATAATCTCATAATTGTTGCTGTTAAATGGTAATTAAATCTTTTCAGATTGTTTAACATAATGCACTAGTGTGTAATGATATAATTACTCATTAAATATGTGAAGGTTTACTTTCAGATGTAATGTTGTAATTTTTTAAGATTTTTGCAACGATTATGCTTATTATTGAAACAGGTGGAGCCTGTTCTATTTGCCAAGATTTTGAATTTGTTTTTAGAATATCATGAAACATGTAATACACACTATTTCTATCTATATTAATATGTACACCACGTGTTGCCCAGTAACTGGGTTGTGGAGGTCAGATAGGCAGTCGCTAAATGTAAGACACTGGTATTCAGCTGCATCCCTTTAAACTGGAAAGCCCATCTCATCATTGGTGCATTAATTTTTTTTTTTACTGATATAAAGCCAAACTATTGCAGAATGTCATAGGATATGTTAAAAAGTATTTTTGACATCCAAGCTGACAAACCCGCGATCAGAAGCTAGTGTTTATTAAACTTGCTGTTTCAACAACCACCCACAATTTTAGTCATAACCTCCACCTACATTACCAAACTGTCACTCACAACTACTAATCTACTTACTCCATCCATCATCTACATAAAAACGTTTACATCACGAACTTTTACTATCACTGAACATTTGTGTACCGTCGTCGACTCTTACGCATGTTGTGTTGAAAACGAGAGCGATGCGTAGGCGCCGGCCCTGAGGAACGCCGGCATCACACGAGGTCGCAGAGAATGTGCATTGTTCACGTATTAATCATGAGGGAATAATTTTAATTAACAGTTAACATGTAGGTGGAGAGCCTCCTCGTTTGAGACGTGATTTTTTGCTTAGCTAAGTTAGCTATAAGCCAGTCTCATCCTACTAATAAAATAGATGCGAAAGTTTGTGAGGATGGATTGATGATTCATTCTTTCATGCTTAAAAGGATGAAAGGATCTGGAGATCTTGACACTGAGATAGATTGTAGTGTGGAAGTTATTCCACGTAGGTCACTTTTATCCCGCAAAAAGGTACGGTTCCCGTGGGATAATATAATTATCAGAGAAGCGGGAAAAGCTAGTATAAGATAAATTTTCTAATCATATCAAGGGCCAATTCAGATAACTATTACGCAATAAAACCGTTCTTAATCAAGTCGCAATCTCAACTCAGCGCAAATCAATGTCAAAAAACGAAGATCAGTTAGAGGCAATTTTGACAAAGATTTCATTCGTAGAATTGGCCTTTTGAAGTAGTGAAAGAAGCTATCTTTTTACGACCAAGAAGGTAGTGCAAAGAAGAATGACAACTGAAGAATTTTTAACAGAGAAAGTATCTAACGTATACCTGGTTTGTAATGTAATGATGAACTTTGCCTCAGGGTGTTGTCTGTAGTAAGATATAAACATGTCAAGGGTGGCTATCATACATACTATTTGTCCCTTTAAGCAGAGAATGTGAAAGTTTGTATGTTTAAGTAAATTAGCGTGTTGTTGTCCGAAGGCAAATGGAAACTGGGCAGTAAGCGAGGTGATAACTACTCTTACTTATTTGCACAGTTTAATGCCATCTTACAATATGCAAAGATGTGTCGTACTTTCTTATTTATTTTCCATGGGCAATGTAATAAAATAACATGACATACAGGATGACTGTTTTCCATTGCTTGTAATTTCTTGAAAGGGAATAGACTAGGGTCCAGATTTGTGTCCAGTGTTGAACAGATTTCTTACCATAAGTAGACTTTACTCTAAAGGCAAAAATAGCGAAATACTCATAAAGTGATTTAAATTAAAATCAACTTAATGTTGACAGGCTGACAGGTGACAATTGACAAATAACCTCCATATTAGCTCTAGATTTTTACCTTTCAAGGAAAGCATGAAACTACTATTCACCTTGTACATCCTGATCAACTCGATAACATACATTTCTGTCGTGCTTATGACCTCATAACTTATCTCTTGGTGGAGCTGGTGTACTAATACCACATTAATATACAATTCAAGCAAGGTTGGCACTGATTGCGTGTGCGTTTCTCATTTTCTAATGAAGGGCACAGATGCATGCTATTGTGGAACTTCCAATAATGGTAAATAGAGAAACAGATTGAGCAACACTTCTAGAATTTCACCTAAATGTTTGTCACACTTTTCGCCCATGCCCAAGGTGTGGCCAACTATAATGAGCCAACCAACCAGTAAGTCAACGCCATTTCATTTTGGTCGCATGTTGAAACTACATAATTTATTAGGTTCTTAGCATTAAGTAAGTATAAGAACAATGTTATGGTGTTTGAATGGAAAAGAAGTGTTTGGAGAAATTTCAGTTTAAAAAGCAATATTTCAGGTTTGAACTGCTGTGAAGGTTGACGATTAGTTACAGTTTTCAATACAGTAGCTGTTACCTAACTTTTAGGAAGATGTTTTGAGAAAGCCAGCATTTGACCCCCAAAGTCGTGCAAAACCAACCGAAGTGGTAAAGATTTAATTGAGACATAAAGCAGCATTGCTCTGGATTAGATTAAGAAGCAGGTAAATTAGTTTATATTATGAGAATATGCTGTCTTAGTTGTTCCTGTTGTAGCATTAGGAATAACCAAGATATCATATCCTATCTTACTACAAAATTGTTGCTTTTTAATATTTAAACGGTCGAAGGGAATTAGCTGAAAAGCTCGCATATCTAATTTTTATTCCGTTTTTGTATTCCCGTGACATAATTTAGGACTTTGACCTAATTCTGTAGCCTACGCAGACAACGTTGTAGGCAGAAGCTTGTTCCTCGTGTAGCATTTAGAACAGGTTTAAAAAATAATACTACAACGGCAACCTTTCAATTATCAAGAACGTACACAATAATTTGAACTCCGAGCTCCCGTCTGCACGGAATTTCTTGCAAAATGACTCAATTACACTTTGCCCAACATCACAATCCCCAGTACAGTCTACGATCACTGGGCCAGTGAGTCTGTCTCTTATGTCAATGGTATGAAGATAATTGATAGAAATGACTTTACATTATGTATGTAGGTCCGTAATTACGTATGAATTATGTGTGTTATGTACTCGTAGTACAGTGTTTGTGTTGCGTTTATTTGACTGACATCAATAGCTTTAGTCGTGTCTGGTTGCGATAAGTGAAAGTTAATTCAATCATTTTCTATGTGGATTTAGATTTGGTAGCAATTTGGAAAGGTCATGTCAGGTGTACTTTTTCATATAATTAATTAGAGTTTGATGGATCCCTTAGATTTATATGAACGCTGCTATCCTCAACTCAAGTTTTTTAAAGTACTTATTAGTAATCATTTGACTGTTCATGTGTCTGCAGAGACGGGCCGGCACTAGCCGAGGATCGCAGAAGACAAGTACGCTCCTGGGACCACCGTCGAAAGTGTGGAAAGGGAACACCAGGGTGATTTTTAGTCAGTAAGAGTCTGACAGACTCCTCTTCCTTCCTAGGGCGGGGGACATCCATGAGGTTTTCTACGCCGAAAACAAAGAAGGAGGATAAAATACCTAATAGCTTTTATCAGGTACGGTCAGTTTCTTGAATTGCCTAATCCTTATTCCCTTCATCTTCTTTGTAAAAGAGGTCAGATAATCGAGGCCAATGACTGTTCTTCTTCTTTCTTGCTGTAACCTTGACTTCATCGTCAAGAAATCATCCTAACCTTGTTAATCAAATTACAAACTTCATCAATGCCATCCGCAATGACAAACCGTATCCTGTCTTAAGCACCACGTAATTTGTACTCATAAAAGTTGGTCGCAGGAAGGAAATATTTTTTATATGTTCATTAATCTGATCATTTAATTCCTCATGTGTGTATGCAAGTGAAGGTTAATTCTTTCTTATGTTTGTTTAATGATAGGTTATTTATAACTCTTTAAGTTACACTGCAAGGTTTGTACAATTGTACTTACCTTATTCAACTTTTATTGGACTTATAACGATTTAACTGGACAAAATACAGACATAAAGATACAAACATACATTAGAAGAGATAGATGATGATGATCCTAAATCAACACTACTATTAAAAATACGAGAGTAACTCTATCTGTCTGTAAGTTTGTTCCTACATCACGGCAAAACCGCTGAACCGATCGTAAAGCAATTTGACAAAAATATAACTTGGCATCTAGGTAAGAACATAGGGTACTTTTGAATACACCACTTCATCTCCGACCCTCAATAACAGACAATCACGCGAACGAACAGGCAAAAGTTAGAAATCTACAAACACAATCTCAATAACCTCACCACGGACTTCGACAAACAAGATAATGACTCTAAAATCTACAGCTCATAGAATAAACACCTAATTTGCATGACCAAGCCCGCCTAGTTGACAACACGCTGCAATCGAACGCTAAATTGATTGTATAATGCACTGTAAACTGTAATGTTTGTCCGTGATCGTTACGTCACGGAGCTGACTTTCTACATGAGAAGACGCCTCGGATTGAGAACAGGCTGGTAATGATGGAAAGTATTGAACACTCAACATCGTTAGTACACCTGTGTGAGTTTTACGCTCCTTTTCATTTTGCGAGGCTTTAATTTTATGTTATCTTTAAGGCTGATGGATGACGTGAAGGAGATCATGAGACAGAATGTAACGGTTACTTTGGAAATGCGATAGTAGAAAAAAATATTGCATAAAAAAATGCGTGCAGAATGAAATGCGCTTGATTTCCGTTTTTCGAAATTAAAAGAAAAATCTCTAAAAATTGCTATATTGCCAAGTCATGATTAGTAGCTTTTGCTGTTGATCTTAAACCAAAACAACTTTTTTACTACCATATATAAACTTTTTTTACAAATACAAAAAGATTTCGTGTTCAAAAAAGTTCGTTCAATCAAATTGTAAAAAGTAAAGTTATCGTAATAAGTTAACACAAAAATTGCATCTATTTCGATAAAACATTAATTGAATTTTAAATTGCTACACGAGATCATACATTGCATGATACGGATGATATAAGTGTAAGCAGTACTGAAGACCATATTTGCGTGTAAGTCGTAAAAACTTCATAAATACGAAAGTTAAAGTTAGTTACCCAACCAGTTTGAGCTGAGCGACAGACAATACGACTAAAGAATTTCAGTGAAACGCCGGAACTGTTCATCTAACGGTTACTAGAAATGTTTGTGTATTTACTAAAGATGAAGAGGGTAAACAACGGGATAGGAAACAGAGAAAATTGTGGTTGAAGTTTTCGATCAGTTCTCTAATTTTCATCGCGGTCGTGTCGGATTACGTGTGAGTGAGGGGAGAGAAGAGGAAGTTCCTGTGTTTGAGCATACACTTGTGCACTATTTTATAATCCTGCGTGTTTGGCTATTTTCATTGAAATTGACCACAGTGACTGAAATTCGGCCGGCAGAATAATTTAATAAAATCATTGACCTGCGATAAAGCTATTAGATGTTGTCATCACTATGAACATTAGCATGGTTAAAATACTCTATAACGGTTTTTAACAGTACTGTAAGTACGTATTACACTTGGATCGTTTAGTACTCTACGAAATGTAACAGTAAAACAGGTTGTACGATCAAAACAAAACAATGCTTTATAGAAAGCTCCGGTATCAGTGAATGGATCTGATTCTAGTTTTTACTAGGAACTTGTTACGGTAATAGCACTCGGTGGAGTATCTGCAGCTTCACATACTACACCAATTATATTGTTGCTACAAGTGTTACGTTGTGTGGCTGGACGTTGGGTCAAGCCAGCAAGTCAATGAGTAAATTTTTGATAGAATGTTTTAGAATGTATGCATTAAAAATTATCTATAATACCAGACGGATTGAAAAAAATCTTTATGTATAGTTCAATTTATGAGGAATAGTATAGGCTATACAACATAACGCTACAAACTACGGAAGCGGAGTAATAACTTAAGATGAAACTTGGGTAAAAATAAAACCAGGAAGAAGCAGAAGCTAGACTTTTAATAACGCTGATGATCATGACAAAATAAGGGATTAGTCATCTGTTACAGCATCAAAAGGAATAAATCTAGAATCTTAAAAAAATATATGTGACCACCTACAAAACCAGATAGTTTTAAATAATTTTATTGCGTTGCGTATTAAAATGATTTAACATTTACGACAATATTACTACACAGATTTGGTTGGAATAACCGAAAAAGCGAAAACAGGAACTATTTACATATTTATAAGCAATCAAATGTTAAACTAACACATTATGGACAGTAGACCAACCAGTATTTAGAGCAAATGAACAATTAAATGAATATTTGAAATAGTAGGAATATTCGAAGGAGAGAAGGAATTTAATGGTTTAGGTACTAGATTAAAAATGCTAAGGCCTTGAAGGGTCACAGCGATGAGCGAAGCGATGAGCAAGAAACAATTGAGTGCTTTGGGTGAATAGTTGTTTCAGTCATTTGTAGGATTCATAACATCGCCATATGGATTCGGGTTTTGTCCACCGCCTGTCTGTAGTCATTCTCTCCATCGAAAACCGCATCCCGAGTTGATTTCAACTATTTACGATTAGCTTCCTTCCGTCACAGATTACAATCTTCCGTGGACTAATCCGCGTGTTTTTTTTTTTTCACCCTTGCAATATTATGTTTTTGGTTACTGCTCCTCTCCCGTAAGTCATAGCGTGGATCTGACTTTCGTATACATTTTTTTATCGCCTATGATTTTTACAATGCCATTGGTAGTTACAAAAGTTAGCGCGTTTAAATAAAAAGCTCTTCAGCTTTATTATATTAATAGAGATTACGCTTCAGGCGGCTCAATAAACGCAATACCATCACTTTAATATTTCTCTACCTCCTCCCTCCTATCGACTTTACTAGTTGTAACATAAGATTCTATTAAAAAGTTTCTTTCGAAGCTCGAGTCGAGTTCAATTACCTCAAGTCTGTAATACCTTGGTCAGCAATTAGTTGTTTGAGTAAAAGCGAGTCTGCTAATAAGAGATAACAGTTCACTTTCGCACCACGTATGGAGTTGCCCCATCACTTGCGATACTTGAAATACCACATGTCAAGCCGGGATTGGTTTTGAAGACAGTTGACTTAGTGGGTAGGGCTACTTCATTCCTGACTCTCAAGTGGTTCTGTATTTGTTTATGTAATATGTGAAAACGTAATCTAAGGTTAATTTAGGATCCATTATCGTTCCGTTATCGTTTTATAGAAACATGTAAGCAGGTATCCATGGCAGCAGAGTGTGTTTTGATGTCCTCTTCCAAAGTGGAAGGGGACATCAAAACACACTATTGTTTATATTTGTCTGTAAGAGGAAACCCCTGGACGCATTGGACACTCATTCATTGATAGAAAGCTACTATTGCCAAGTGTCATAGGCTATGTTTCATGGTATATTTCTAAGATGCTTGTCTGTGTTATGATGTGACGAAAGGATCAAATTATTGCTTTGCCTCATAATCACGCCAAATATTACCTAGCCTATCAGTTACCAAAGTTTATGTTTCAGTCATCAATATTGCTTGATCTCCGTTGTTATTTCAAGATCCAAGTCCGACCAAACGAAGATTCGTGCATAATCTGCATGTGCATGAGTGCATAGGTTCACCTACAGCACCGTAATGAGCACATCACATTCCTACGTAACTCCTACTTATTGACACGTGAACCGCAGTTTCGACACAAGATGAACGGATCACGAGGCGCCCGCGCCGCCGAGACACGACCTATGTTTGCGATTTCACTATCTTCTAAATATTTGCAACCTTCCTTGGTGTTTATTTGAGATGCTAAAGATGAATTCACGATATTTTTCGAGTGACGAAAATGATTATGAGTATTTTTATATAATAAGTGTATTATGTTTATCACGTGTGTGTTTACTTTACACGTGGACAACTGTAAATTCACTTTCAAAAGGCTGGGTTTACACTGTAAAAGCAAAAGTTTTGGTAGGAGACTGGCGGAACTAGTCACAATTTATACTCAATATCTTTATTGCTTTCCATATATGTATTCTTAGGTGGTAACTTTATAATTGAGCAATTCACAGATACCTGAATTGGCTTGAAGATGTGATAGATATTCACTGGGTTCCCATATTTGTCAATGACATAATTTATTAGTCGCAAACTGACAGGATTTTGGGCTGATCTAAAAGGAACTAGGAAGGAGTCTATAGGCCTAAAAAACGTATATCGTTTCTAAATGATATGTACGTAACTACTAAAGGTGACAAGCAAGGGGTTGTGGTAATACTGCGTGAGATACAGATCGTGATTTTCATGACATTGGCGAGGTTTGCAAATTATATTCTATTTCTACTTTGTGAATTTATTCAAGTTGTGTGTCCCTATCATATGATTTAATGGGCGTGCATTGTACCGGTCATTAGGAGGCCGTTCAGTTGGTTTATACGGGCTGTTGTTTATTTTGTTCATATGTTGTCAGATCATGGACCGATGGTTCTACTGAATATACGTTTGTGTGTGTGTAGCTTGCATGATGTTTTAGGATTTACATGGTATACCATGTTTTATAAAATATTGACAGAACTAATTTGTAATTTTTAGTCAAATTCATTTTCCGATTCAGTGTCTAGGTTTGCATTGATGGTCAAATAATATATATGTAATTATGTCGCGAACTAGCTGTTGCAATAGATGTATTTGTCAAAATATTATATTGTAACTTGTAATGTTTTTAAACCTCGATGGCCTCCTAACCGTGACATACAAAACATTTTGCTTACTATCAATAAATGTTGCTGAATGTGAATCGACGATTTTCCTGATTACGTTTGCAAACTATTTCGATAAGCATGTCAATTTATAACACAAAAATGTGCGCAAATCTAAAAAGAAGAATCCATTGTTTCAATGCTGTCAGGTTAACTAGAAATAGCAAACTATAATTGAACTTTAAATGAAAGATTTCATTTAAAAGTTCAATTACAGTTTGCGATAAAATTATTCGCACTCACGGATGGTCGTTAATGTCATATACTTTTGTTGTTCTCGGAATAAGTCTAGAAAGTGACGACCATATTATCTTGAAAAACGTTAAATACTCAACTTAGTGTTGTAATAAACTTTTAACAGCCTTGCAGCGTCGTTGGTCAAAGACTTCGAAAGCAGTACCTCCATATTGGGAAAACGGCTTACTGCAAGAACTTTCTGTTGTCCTGGTAACGACGTGTGGGGTAATCAAACTTTTTCATTTTAATTGAGATTTATCAATTGCAAAAATATTTATATTAAAATAGTGGTATTCTGTAAAATTCTACTTCGATGAATTTACGTGATGTGAGCTGTAAATCCGGTGAGACATTACCTCACCCAAAGTTCACTTAAGAGATTTTTAGCTGTTCAAAATTGATAGGAATTTATTATTTTTAGCGATTTCTGGAAAGTTGTTTACCCAGTTATCAGTCACGCTGGTTTTGTTGGTTTGTTATTACAATTAGAAGAGATTTAATAGCCCCATGTAGGTATGCGAAATATTTACTACAATATAACCATTGTTCAGGAAACTGCGAATGGATATGACAATAGAATAGGGGGTACGTATTTGAATATCGAAGATTAAAATACCTACGCTTAAAATACCAATGTTCAAAACATCGAAAATTTAAATATCGATTATATCAAAATGTCGAAAATTGTTATACCTAAGCTTAAAACGTCGAAGATTGAAATGCCGAGTGATTAAAATTTCGAATGATTCAAAATATCGAATGACATTATGCCTAAGTTCAAAATATCAACATTTCATACATCTAAATTCATAATATCTACGTTAAAAATACCTACTAGTTGAAATACCGAAATAAAATTATATAGGCAGTATGAGTGTATTCATAAATGTAGGTAGATGTGAAATTGTCACACCCTGCAAACTAGTGCAAACCCGTTGCTATTAAGTAGTCATTAGTCTGTTTGTTTGTTTGTTACCCACCTAGTAACTGATTACCATCTAGCAGCAAACAAGCATGCAGCAATCATGCAACATGCAAGCAAGCATGGTTTCTGTCACGGCTCCGGCGCTGCAGGGCTCCGGCAGTCCCACGCGAGCTTAACGTCGCAGTTGGTCTAAACGCTCACCACCGCAGCTTCGGCTCACCTCAGCTGCGGCGGCGGGTGTTAAAACCATCTGCTCCTCAGCTCGCGGGCTGCCTCGCCCCTCTGCGCCTACGCGATTATAAATTACACTCTAGGGGTAGGGCAGACAAGACTACGTGAAGTCGGTTTTGCAGCGATACGTTTCTGTCACTAACTTTAGTAGCACAACATATTGACTTTCAAGAAAATATTTTATTTTAAAAACCTAAATAATACCTTCACGATTGACCTATGCTTGTACACTAGACACTGATTTTCATGGATAAAATAGGTCGAAATTGTTCCAAAACCGAATTGGGGCACCCCGAATTTACGTAGTATTTTGGCTGTTACCCCTAGAGTGTATATAAAAATCCGGAGGCGCGAAGGGAGGGCAACCACCGCCCGCTGTAACAAAGCATAGGCACCCGTGGGAGCCGTAGCGGCTGAGGCTGGTCGGCCGGAGGCGACCGGCCGGAGGCGACCAGCAAGCCGAAGCTGCGGAGGTGAACATGGGTGCCTATTCTTTGTTACGCAAGGGCGAAGGGGTTGCACTTCCCGTAGCGCCGGAGACGTTGCAGAAGCAACCTTTTTCCACTCATACTACTTACTTATATCAATTTTTTTTCGATATTTTAACTTGTAGGTACGTATTTTTAGGGTGAATTAATGAATGTATTAGATGTTGAAAATTAACCCATTTTTACACGTAGGTATATTAATTTTCGATGTTCAAATATTATATGTACCCATCGATATTTAGGACGTTCGATAGTTTGTACTTCGATATTTAGGACATTCGATAATCTGTATTTCGATATTTGGATCTTTCGATGTAACTTTTGTAGATATTTAGATTTTAGATATATTGGACGTAGGATATTTAACCATTCGATACTATAAACTTTCGTTATTTTAATTTTCGGTTTTATGGTCGTTCGATATTTCCATTTTCGATGTTATGAACATCGATATTTTAACAGTAGGTATTTTAATCTTCGATATTCAAATACGTACCCAGAATAGGGTTAGTTTTTGTCACTATTTACCGCTCTAGCCACAAAGTATAATCTGAAAGGTAATAAAAGTAATATCAATGCTGAACCGGCGACATTATTTTCCTCGTCTGAAGATTTGCGACTATCAAAGTGTAAAGTAAAAGAGTCAACTATGAACAGTAACATTGATGTTTTTTTGTAGGAGCGGGAACTTATTCTACTATGTACTAGACTTTGGTATAAAATACCTATTTACTTTCGCTTATTTTATTAACCGACTTCAAAAAAAGGAGGAGGTTATCAATTCGACTGTATTTTTTTTCTTTTTTTTTTGTTACCTCGAATTTCCCGACTGAGTGAACCGATTGTCATGATTCTTTTTTTATTTGAAAGCTGGTGCTTCCCGTGTGGTCCCATTGTCACCATTTCAATATTTGATGATGGGATCTTGTAGAAATCGAGGGAACTCTTCAATAAATAACAGCAGATTAACCGCGATTGTTGCTATAGCATATTTAAGCATTGTTTACACCATCACACAACATAACATCACGCCTACACTCGAAAGGGTAACACAGATATATTCAGTAGTATTCGAAAATTTGTCCTCCAAGTAAACGAAATCGCATAAGTATTCATGCTTTCTTATGATCTTTAGTTAATTTACGTAGTATGACAGTTCCTTCATGGATTTGGATGACAGGAAGTTGTTACTAAAAAGCAAAAAATAAAAAACTTTTAAACAAAAAAAAAAAAACAACCGCCTTCAAAAACTAAAAAGTGAAAAATAACTTTAGCTTTGGAAGTCGGTGGCAATACAAAACAACAAACAGAACCAAAGCTAAAGTTATTTTTCACTTTTTAGTTTTTGACGGCGGTTGTTTTTTTTTGTTTAAAAGTTTTTTTAGAATCTAGTTCCCGTCATCCAAATAAATGACTGAATGAAACAAATAATGATATTTTTTTTTTTTAGTTATCTTGGTTTATAAACTAAACTACTGAAATGATTTCGATAAAATGTATATGGAACCATATCTGAAGTATGACCTATCAAACAAAAAAAAGAATCATCATAATCGATTTGATTTTGAGAACCTCCTTCTTTTTTAAGTCGCTTAAAAATAACTTTAGCTTTGAAAGTTGGTTTTAGAGTAAGGCGCGGCGCGATTATTATTTTTTTTTAAACGGTTTTTTTTTTATATTTTTTTTGTGGCTATAATCTATTATACTAATTACTACATGCTTTATTTTTTATTACTATTATTGTTATACACAACTCAATATTGAAATCTGTGAGTAAACAATAAATTACCCCTATTTTCCAATTCTTAGGATAGGAATGTATAAGGGAACAACTTCGCGGCAAAAATTTTTCAATAAAAAAAAAGTCTAATTGGACTACTGTATGAAAAGTTATGATATGGAAAAATATATATTCGCCGACTTGACTCCTCCGTTTTCCGTTGGTTAAACATATTGATGAAAGGAAAACTCAAAAGTAATAAAGTTTCCCTTTTATAATTGTCATTTACAACGCGTCGGCTATGCTGGTAAATGAATTATGACTGCTTGATATGCACTGGTATGTACAGTTAAAATCTTAATAATAAAACACATTAATAATCAATTATTCCTTATCGTATTTTTACAGATAACTGCATTTTTTTTATCGAAATATAGTGTAAGTCTTCATAATGTGCACAGATATTTTGAAAATGAAGTTTTTGATAAAAAACTTCATTTTCAGAAGAAATGAGGTTTTTGCTAAAAAAAACCTGTTTATTTTCAGTTGACGATAACTTTTATGCATAATTTTCTGAACACGCCTAACTACGTCCAATGATTTTGGAGTTCGTCTCATGGCGAAAGATAATTTAGATCAAAAGTTACACTGTTTCGTTTACACGAAAAAATAACCGTCCATGAAATTAAGTATAGATTCCCTTATTTCAAATATGTGCACATTATAAAGACTCACCTGTGTAGTCACTATTACTACTTAGGTACTTTACGATACAAACAATAATAATATACGTATACGTTTTTCGTTCGTTTCTGTCTCACTAGATGGCGTTGTTAGGTGAGAGCCCGTTTCTGAATCGCGCTATCGTTTTGTTACACGCAAAACATGACTACCGCGAGACGAATATTACCAAAACGTTCGTCAATTACTTTTTGAAAATTTTTGAAATGATCGTTATAGTCGAATATAACGATCTTTATAAACATGTAAAAGACAGTAATGCCGTGTGTTGGTTAAATATTAGTGGTCAATCAATTAGATACATAAAAGTAGTAAATTAAACATACCAAAAATGTTTTTTCGCAATGGAATTTGTTTGACTTACTTTCTTATTCCGTTTTAAATCACAATAATATTGCAATACTTGGGTGATAAAAAATAAATAAGAAAACAACTTTTATTTGCGATACAAATCATTTTAAAGAGTTCGTTTAATCATAATTATCAGTATTATTCCATTTATTTATTTTTACACATATTTACATTTTTTAAAATTAATATAAAAAATAAAAACAATGATTGCTGTATTCACATCCCACATGTCCACAACCTCGCTAGCCAGATCAAGATACTTAATTTGTATATCTTTCTCAGCTTTCACGAGGTTCTCGTCATGCGGGACAATAATAGGTATCAACGATCATTGCGCGACGCTCTAATTGATCTACCACCACTATGCCAGGCTTATTGGCAACAATAGTCCTGTAAATGATGATAGATCGATCCCAATACAACGTGATATGGCCATTTTCAAGAACTGGGTCGGGCACATATCTATAGTATGGTACTTCCGATTCCACAAGACTGTACTTCAGAGCAAGTTGCTGGTGGATAATCCTGGCTATAAGGTTGTGTCTATACAAGTAGTCTCCGTTAGCCAGACGAGAACACCCAGATATAATAATAATATCATTATTATTAAATACGTACAATCATAAAATTCCATTAAAAAAATACATAATAATAACCACCATCACGCCTGTATTCCCCGAAGGGTTAGGCAGAGGTGTACCAATGTACACCCACAGTTCGCCGGTATATTTAGGTCCCATATAATAGGGAGCGATAATAATAACAAACAAAAAATAAACTGAAACTATAAGACATAAAAAAATTCCTCCGTATCGCCGTCAATCGGAGAAGTGCCCAAAAGACTGGCGGCATTACCACATTTTGATTCTATTTGATTTATGATTTAAGATTTAATTTGTACATAAGAAAATATATAGTTCTGCCTTTCATAGTATTCGGCAAACGGCTAAAAAGAGATCGTTGTAAAAATCTATATGGGAAGCATTTGTCACTAGATTATGATAATTATGGTAAAAACAGAACTATCTATTGATGATAAATTTATAATGAAATAATAACTATACACTATTTTATAGAGAATTGATAAATTACGTATTATACGAGTATTTTATAGTGTTTACACCCCGGGTCGCAAAGGTGACTACAGAGCACGGGGTTCTGAGTTTGATTCCCAGACCAGGCAAAAGTGTTATTAAATTTTCATTAGGACTATCTGAGTAGCAGTCCGGAGTTTGGAAGTTGGAAGTGTGACACCCTCGTCTCTCGAAAACATGTAAAGCCGTTGGCCATGTCCCTGATCTCTCCCCAGTCGAGACGGATTGCCGTCCCATCTGATTATGAGAATGACGGAAGATGGACTGATGGACACACTTGTATCTGCGCACAGACTTGTGCACTTACTATACTTGGTTAGTCTTAAAACTGACCACCTTAACCGAAATTCGATCGGGAGAATATTGACATTAATAAACCGAAAAGCGATCAAAAACTTTTGAACTAAAAAAAATAATTGACGCATCCACATAGCAACATCCATTCACAATCAAACCACAAAAAAAAAAGAAAAAAAAAGAGAATCGACTTCAAAAACGGTTAAAAAGTGAAAAATAACTTTAGCTTTGGAAGTCGGCGGCATTTTTTCTGTTTATTGTTTTGTATTGCCACCGACTTCCAATGCTAAAGTTATTTTTCACTTTTTAACCGACTTCTTAGTTTTTGAAGTCTGTTCTCTTTTTTCAATTCCATTACAGTTATTCGTTATTAGATATTTCTTAGGTTAGTTACCTTTGTGATGATAGAAAAACAGCTGACTTGATACCGGTGCGGTATAGAACGAACGCTTCGTTGCGCGCGAATTCCTAGGATTCCGTAGGATTCGATTCTCCGGAATTCGTCAGAATTCGACCGAAGACGCCCGATATATTTTTTGTGTGTAGTATGTTAAACAATGTACATAAAGTCCAATATGCAATGTGCACAAAATTCTTTTATGTGGAATTTCGTGGCTGTGCGAATTGAGCCTTAAATGACGAAACGTATCTAGCGGTCTGATTCTGATAAATATAACTGTGGTAGTCGCCAAATTTGACTCGATTGCAGTTTTGTGAACGCGTAATTTTATTTCTAAAGTAGTTCGAGGTCGACGTCTAGTTTTTTTTGGTCCGAATTAGGTTTCATATAGGTTGTAGTAGGTATAGATTTAAATACTTGAATGTGAACGTATTTGAAGCGGTAACGGTCGTGGTGCTAATTGAAACCGATACAATGAATAGTTCAGCTTGCGAATTGTAAAGATTGCATTACAGCAAAAGTAGTTCGATTCTTGTAACTAGCGAACAGTGTTAAGAAAATATTGCATTCTATTTCTCGTTGTAGTTACTTAGAATCGCCTATTAACATTCTTGTAAATTCCACGCGTCCTTTAATCGAGTTCAAATGTTAATCACTTATATTCGATTTAAATATGGAAATTATTCTAGATTGTAAGTAGGTTAGATCGTCATGCTTTCAATGCTATATTCACAAGCAAATATTACCGTGCATGTAATATAGAATTTGATCGTAAGTGTTTATTTTTAAAATCAGCTTTTGGTCGCCTTTCGAATTACGTAAGATCACTTAACCTGCGAATGTTCAGGCGTACCCGCGGGTTGTGGTGGTCGACCGGTTTGGGAGCCATCTTTAACAGTAATTCGGAAATATTTGTATGTGATAAAGGCAGTAGCGAGAGTTGGAATTATGTAAAAGCGTTGGAACGGGTTCGGTTCTGGTTGTAAGTGGGTCGGCGAGCTTTCTGCGCGCGGTCCCTGCCCTCGGTACTGCCTGGTTGAATAGTTTACGATCCTGTGCATACCTCGCTGTTGCCGGCTAGGTGTTACCTTAATGCTCTTATTTAAAGCTGTTTCAATAGCTGTTTAATGTCGCCTGCTTGATTAACTTTGTGTTGATTGGTTAGTTGTGAAGTTATTGGAAAAACCGCCATTGCTGTATACATTTGTGAAATGAAATGAAGAGCTTTAAAATGCTGGGTTCGTGTAGAGCCACAAGTGATAAAGATATAATGAAAGTCCTTTAATTTTAGGAGCCATCATGAAATACCACTTGAAGCTTATGTAGTCGTCAAATTATCTCAAATTCGTCTACCACACGGAACTTTCTCATCAACATAACATTATGCAAACGTGGTCGTGATAATTACAGCTGGTTCTAATCATATTTCCTTGCACCAGTCGTGTGGTACTAATCCATAGCCGTGGTGGACACACCCTGTACTTTCGCTGCGGTCCCACGGTACACCGCGTCGGTATAAGTGGTCAGTGATCACTTGGGTCCAAGGGAGTAGGTACATGTGGGACCACACGCATGATTGATCACATGGGAGAAAGATGGGAGAGCTAGAAAAACTTTAACCCTATGGTATGGCATTGCAGGGTTAAAAAATGTGGGTTTCTTCTATTTCGTATAAGGTTTTTCACTGATTAAAACCTGTTTGATTGAAAACTCACCAAGTCACCAACAAATTTGTTTATGTATTATAATATGTAAGTTGTGTGTTATGACTATGAGTGATTATGTCATAATTTTTGGGTTAATATTGATTTTATTGCACGGCTGACCTGAGTAGTATTTGGTTGGATTGGTTGGTTGGATTAGATTGGTAAGCATTTGCAACTCGTATGAATCATTCGATGTTAATTATTTCTTAATTTTATGGAAAATGCGGAAGCAACGTTTTTATTCAGACTAAACCAAGTATTTACATATTTGTAAATGTATAATTACATAATTATATCTTTTATCTCTACATGGTATAAAACAAAGTCGCTTCCCGCCGTCTGTACGGCTAGATATTTTAAACTACGCAACGGATTTAAATGCAGTTTTCAATAGATAGAGTGACTCAAGAGGAAGGTGTTTATGTGTAGAACATCACGCTAAGGCCAACGAGAGCAGTAGCCAAATACGTAATTGCTAGCTAGTATTTGAATAAAGAACGATGTTGATCGTATGCAAGTAGGTACCTACCCAACAGAGTGTTTCAAATCATCAAACACAGAACGTTCGACCCAAATCACGCAAGCAATTTCTCATGGAAAATATAATTGTCACGCGTCCTCAACCTTGGCCATTGTTGTCAAGGACGGTAATCACATCGTACAGCGGAAACATTGCCGGAACAGCCCCATCACGCTGACAGCCGCGCAACGGCCATATTGCCCGCCATAATTGCAAAAAAACGCGGGAAATAGTGCTGTCAACGAACCGAGTTTCATAATCGATTCGGAGTTACTGTAATCTGTTAATTGCTGTTTTGTAATGAATCGTAGTTACAATTAAATGTGTTGTTGTATGATTGGTGTGAATATTTGCCGTGACGTTATGAAAGGTATGGATTTTTTGCAATTTGTTTGTTTCGACATTTTGTTAATTTTATTTTGCTTAGTAAGTCTAGAAATGGTAGATATCGAAATTATTCTATGGTATTGGTACATTTTAGGTCAGAGTTGCTTTTTTTTTGTAATATCACTAGCTTTTCCCTGTTTCCCCACCCACGTTAAGTTATGTCTTTGGTTACTGAACTGCACCCGTGCGTGTGTATAATCTAATATAGGTAGTCTATAATCTTTCTCGATCTCGGTTATATAATGCAAAGGATCTTTCAAATTGGACCAGTAATTTTTAAACAAACAACTAAAACAAATTCTTCACCTAATTATATTAGTATATACTCATTGATAGTACTGATCGAAGTCTCATCGAAAAAGCTAATAAGAAAAATGTTGTACAAGTTCAAGCGAAGCCGGATGTGTGAACCGGTATAGAAGAGACCTTCAGACACCAACTGTTATGCATAATGACATTACATAATTTGGACAAACTTGTCGGTGAAGACTTCAACGACTTGAATAAGGAACTTTCAAATAAAGTTTATTGAAATGAAGAAACTTCAGCTTCTTCATGTCAAAAAACTTCACGTTATTACGTAATAAATTAGTTCCTATTTCATAATAAATCCTGAAAAATCTTATCCGAAATTAAACATTGCTATAATCTGTAACAAAATTACACTGTGGTTTCCGATAACTATTTACAACAATAAAACAAAAAACTTGGCAACTGTTCAATGTGTATAATCTCTATGCTACCATTGCTTTAGATTATAATATTGCATTTATTCTATGGCAACGGATTGCATAGTATTTACACATGGCATCATACATTAGGCCTACACTAGATTAAAGAAAACATGTACATATTTTAAATGCAAATTACACTTGCGAACATTATTCTATTTCCCATCACTACCGTCATTATCATTAAGCATTTGAAAAATATAGAATACATTATTTTTAAAATCACGTGCTGTATTGAAAAGCAGCAAAAAATCCGATCACGTTTATGCAAATTTTGTAAAAAAAATAATTATAATAATTTCTGATAAAACTTGAACTGTCATCTCGTTTTTCGGTAGATTAATAATTGATTTGTTTGAATTTAATCCTACTTCCTGCTTAACTTTAATATTTATATAAATTATCTACACTGTTATAAACGCGAAAGTTGTGTAGATGAATGTGTGTTTATTACTCTTTCACGCATAAACGTCTGAACGGAATTAGCTGAAACTTATAGAATACTTTTATCCCGTATTTGTGTTCCCGTGGGATAGTTTAAGAATTTGTCTTAATTATAAAATTTAAGTTTATGAAATCGGTAGAAGTTAGCATATGTGTTGCTAAGCGCAAATATCGAGAACGGCTGGACCGATTTGGCTGATTCTTTTTTTGTTGTGTTCGCAATGATGATTCTTACAAGATTGGTATAAAAAAAATTGTTTTGGAAAATCTACCGGAAAAGTCGAAAATTTACACCGGTGCGAAGCCGGGGCGGTTTGCCAGTTTGAAATAAGTAATGTTGAACTTACCAAGGCAATACAGCCAAGTAGAGAAGCGTCGTCCAATGTATCCGGGACACGAGCACTGCACTTTAGTTGTTACCACGTTTGTTACTAACACGCTGTTACTAACAGACACTTTTTAACATATCACAGTCTGCGGCAATTCCTCTGAGTTCTGTAACAAAGAAAGACTACATTTTAGATAGATGTACTTATAAATAAACACAATGTTAGAACATGAAAATGTAAAAGACAGAAGGATTTTTCTTCAATTGGTTCGTTAATCTCGTAGTTGCAAGCACGACTGCTGGTCCTGGGTTTAATTCCCAAGTCGGACCAAGTGGCCAGCCAAATTTACCGAGTATTTTCATTTGGAAGAAAGAAAACAACAATAACCTTCTTACGATAACAGATGGCGCCACGTGTCCGTAGAATCATGATTAAATTTTAAATATAGCCGAGATTTAAGCGGATGAAGTTGCGGCAAAAGCTAGTGTAAAATAAATGCCGCGAAGGTCAATGCATGACATGAAATGATTAGTACTGGGTTTTACGACCTCATATCAAGTTACAAGTATGCAAAGCAATCGGCGACTGCGCAAAATATTTACTAGCGCAATGTTCATGACAAAGCGCATTTATGTATATACTCGTATGTGTTTTATTACAGTATTGTTGTTGTAAAAATGGATGATTTACATTTAAATTCAGTTCAGTACGCGTTTGGGCTTAGGGCCTTTCCGTAGGCAGCCATGTCGCTTCCATCCCATTGTCTCTACGCTCTTGTATTCTTTCAGTTCCTCAGATTTTGATGATGGGTTAATAATATAATTTTATAATTCTTCGCGATTTCGTTAAGTTACGTCTTCGGTTACTGCTGCACTCCTGTGAGTTCTAGCGTTATGTTAGCCTATAAACCCTCTTTGATAAAAGGGCTATGTAATGCAAAAGATTTTTTTCAAATCGGACTAGCAGTTCTTGAGATAAGCGCGTCCAAATAAACAAACTTTTCAGCTTTATAATATTATAAGTAAGTTTGATATAGATTTAAGTTGACAAGCAGTATAATAAAAAGTGTCCCTCTTAAAGACATTTATAATCAGTATGTGGAACGAATCTAATGGTCAAGGTTATGATACTCGGAATTAGTTCTGCCATCTTGTGTCCACGTGCTAAGAATTAGCTAATCATTAACCAAAATGTTATGGATATAAATATACTAATTACTTTACGGGGGCGTTCCTCAAGGCTCTATACTTGGCCCTTTCCAATTTCGGACCAGGAAAATATTATGATAAACTCGTCTTTCAGTTCTACAATATGTAGCCACTTTAAGAATCCTTTCTTTACTTTAAATATAGTCACTGTATGTAAGCTTAATGTTTGATTTTGCACTCAACTCGCGGAAAAACCGCCACATCGATAATTGTTTGCAACAACAGCGTTCGACATCATCAGCATTGTGGCATAAATCACAAATCTTTAGATTATAGTGTCATCTTGCTAACTCGTTTTATTTGTTCTGGTTTCCCTGGCCCCTGGCCCTGGTTAAAAATAAGTCACTTTATGTTGAGATTCACGACATGAATATATTTATGGACAGGTTTGCCTTTTAGCGCGTTACGAGAATGTGGGCGATGGGCAAGCAATTTGTTGCTATTATTTCGTGGACAATTTTGATCTATTAAGCCGACTACGCCTCCATGAAATTTGTAGGCTCTCGTGCTTCTTTTTTTACTTCTAGGTCAACAGTTTAAGTAGGTACATTTGTTATGTTAAGTACTGGAATAATAAAATGTTATATAGCGTATCATTTTCTATATTCTAGTCGTCTAGCCTGTTCTTTGTTGGCTCAAAAGGAGTATGACCATAATTCAATATTATATGTGTTTCCAAAACACACGGCATTGTTGAAGAAGCGTACGATAAATTAAGCCTAAGACATGCCATAAACATGCCTAAGATCTCGTCATTTCATCTTACCTTTCGTTTTCCAAGCTACCTGTCTCTATCACTCTCAGCAGAGCGCGGCAGTTTCCTTGTCTGTCAGCGCAACTGTCAATGTCAACTCATAGCGTTCATAAATTTTGCCGCCAAAACACGCAAAATTTTCTCGTCGCGAATACTAAATTGCGAAATTTGGTTTTCAAGTTTAAACAAGTGATTGTTTAGTTATTTAGTGAGTATGAACACCCAGTCGGAAGGTAATATTGAAGGTAAGGACAAAGGTGGCGGTGAATGTGGTAGTTCGATGGCTGTTGCTTCGGACGGAGAACAGATTTTCCGACGCCCACGCCAACCTGTATCTTCTAGTGGCGATTGCAGCACTTCCTCGTCTTCGGAAGATGAGGAGGGCTATGCCTCACCACCTCCGAACAAACGTCGTAAGTACAAACACAATATTACTTCCGATCCGCGTATTGATGGCCTTATAAGCCAAGTGGGTTACATATCGGGTTATTTGTCTCAGTTACCCATTGCTAGTCATTTTCATCAAAATAGTGAAGGTTTAATCCTTCCTGGCCCCAGTAAAATAACTAAACAGTCAGAATTTCTAACTAACCCATGTAACTCCGAAGAGTTTAATTTAGGCGAACTAATCACAGATTTTGATGAAAGAAAAGTTATTCCATCAGCTAAAAAAGAAAGATTGGAAAAGTTAAATAGGCTGCAACATTTTGATACCCAAGCATGGAAGGGCATGAGATACAAGTCTGCTTTACAGACTTATTTAGCTACACCAGGCTTCATGCCTTTAAAGATAAATGAAGAATTTTGTCATTTTAATAAGTCAAAGGATTTTTTAGCCTCTGCAGAAAATATATTAGCTGGATTAACTAATGCAGAGTTAGAACAGCAGGAACTTTTAAAGCAAGGCTTACAAAACTTGTTAAACTGGGCAGCGGGTAACCCAGATGATTTAAATCCAAATTCTCTTTTTGAAAAAGTAACATGTTTACTTGGACCTGGGTCTCCATTGCATAAATGTTCAGAAAACATTATACAGATTATTTGTGGTAGACGGGCAGAGTCTATAGAAATTAGAAGAGAGAGGATCATTAAAGAAATTAGCAATCCTAATTTAAAAGCTACTTTAAGAGGTATTCCCCCAAGTTCTGAATACTTATTTAGCCGGGAGTCTTTACAGCCGGTTATTAATTCTTTGGGTGGAACACAGACATGGTTGAACAAGCCTGATTATGTTAGAGAAGGAAAGCCTAACCGGCTCTCTACAAGCAGAGGTGATAGAAGAGGACCAAGCTCATTTATTAAAAATACTCGATTTGATGATAAGCACTTAAAACTAGACAAAAGTCAGGTCCCACGAAAGCGTCATAACTTTCGTAAGAGCCAATTCAAAAAGAGAGGTTCAGATCCGAACACAATACAAAAATGATTATATACAGAGCCGCCGGGCCTTCCAGGGGGGTTGCTTAAAACACCATGCACAGGTGTGGAAGGATCTCGGAGCAAATCAGTTTATCATAAATATAGTTTTTTTTTTTTTTTTTTTTTTTTTTTTTATGGGACAAGCCCGCCACACTGTTCCCAAACCACTGCAACTTCTGTAAGCCAGAATCAACAGTGGCGACCACAAGAAAAGCGCCGAGGCAATGAAGCTCGACGAGTCCCAGAGAAGCGATTCAACTGTCTTGGATCCCGCAACGAAATTAATCAGAAAAGATTAGCGGAGGAGTAAGAAAAATATAATTTCCACTTCCCTCCAAACAAGCAGGAGACAGAACAGAATTAGGCCAATAGGCACAAAGGGATTATTTACAACTGGGAGAAGCCCAGATTGCCAAGCACCACGGATTGCAATTATCATTAACTTAATGGGTCCTAATGTGAACTGTTACATTTGATTCCAGTAATAGGTATGGCAAAAACGCTTGAACGCACGGAAATTAGTTCTAGTTTCTACAAGGTCCGCGTAATAAACAACACCGGATATAGCCTGTACACTATCTAACATAATATTTCGCTCATTCTGCCAAAGAATACACTCCCATAAGATGTGATGAGCAGATTGTTCATATTCACAGTCAGATGTAGAACATTGACACAAAGGAGAGGCAACAAGCTTAAAAGAAAATAATTTACTCTTAAAGTTGCCATGACCTGTGAGAAATTGGGCAACACAGTGGTCCACCTCCAGCCATGTTCTGGCCAGCCGTTCGCGAACTGAAGGAAAGAACTGATGGAGGTGCCGGCCCTTGATGGAATTATCTCACCTACATTGCCATTCAGATAAAAGTTCCTCCCAGACATCAGTCTGCGGTTTAAATAATCTAGAGATCTAGAAATATAGTTACCAAGGGCCGCTTGCCCTTCAAGGTAAAACCCCCACTTCTACATTTAACACCAGATATTTTGGAAAGATTCAGCACAAAAACTTCCCCACAGATGACAGCTGTGATAAAAGATTTAAAAGAAAAAGGTATTCTGGAGGTACCCACTGTTTTAAACTCGGGGTTTCTGTCCAAGATGTTTCTTGTAAAGAAGCAAGATGGGGGCGTGCGCCCTATATTCGACCTCAGGGCACTCAACAGGTATGTAGGAACTAAGCACTTCCAATTAATATCCCAAGCAGATGTCGTAGACTTCTTGCTTACCACCAAACAAGGTGGCAAAAATAAAAACCTTTCTAGGAAGATTTCTGGAGAGGGAATATTGTACTCTTCGGGAGAGTCAATGCCTTTTAGGACTGCTGAATTTTGCGAACTTGACAACCCCGAGAGGGCGCTTACATTGTCGACAAACACAGAGGTTCCTCAGAGGATTCAATCAACTCAGAGGACCGCAGAGGAGACATATTCCTCCCTGTGTACAGCGAGAGCTTCGCTGGTGGCGGAACGCCATAGATCACAGTTCAGTAGTCCTTCATCAAAAAGAGGTGACGCACTTTTTAACCACAGACGCTGCGGATGCAGGCTGGGGTGCTCATCTGAACGAAAAATATCTTACAGGCAGGTGGACAGTGCACCAGAGGTCTTGGAATTCCAACGTAAAGGAACTGTTCGCAGTGTACGGTGCCATAGATCGTCAACAAGAGTTCCTACAAGATGCACACATATTAGTACAGTCAGACAACAGAACTCTCGTGGCTTACATCAGAAACGAGGGCGGGACGCGATCTTTGGCCCTACTAGAGCTGACAATCAAGCTCTTGGAACTGACCGAGCACCTAAATGTTACTCTATCGGCGGCGTACCTCCCGGGGAGGTACAACGGCATAGCCGACCGCCTGTCCAGGAACCGACCAGTGCCGGAATGGCATCTGCTGCCCCCGGCCTCGGAGGCCGTTTTCAGAATGTGGGGCGTTCCAGACGTCGACTTGTTCGCTTCAAGGCAGAGCGCAGTCGTGGACTCTTATGTAACATGGGACTCCAGAGATGGGTCAGCAATTTTTTACGACGCCTTCAGTCGACTATGGAACTTCGAGTTGGCTTGGGTGTTCCCACCACCCAATCTCATTCCACGAGTGCTGCGTCATCTCAACACGGCAACCGGGACGTATGTCATAATAGCACCGCACTGGATACAGTGTTTTTGGCTAGCAGATCTCAAAGCACGGGCCCTATCGAAGCCAATACCAATAAAGGACCTACACAACAATCTGATAGACTTGACAACAGGCAGAAGCCCCCCTCAAGTACAAAAGTTAGAACTTCTAGCATGGAAAATTGGGGGTGGGCCAATCAAATAGCTGACTGGTCTTCAGATGAAAGAGCCCTCTTAAAGAAGAGCTGGAGAAGCTCCACATTATCAACTTATAAAGCTCCAATTAGGCGCTGGATTGCATGGTGTATGCAAAACAACATCAACCCTAATAGTCCACAGAGCAATGATGTCGCTCGGTTTTTAGCCAAGTTGTGTATTGATAATAAACTTGCTTATCGCACTATACTGCTACATAAATCTGCAGTATCAACGTACACAGCAACAGGTGAAGCAATATCAAAAAATTTCTTTGTACAACAGATCTTGAAAGCTGTATCCTTAGTTAAACCACCTGTAAAGAAAGCTCCTATCTGGGATACAGAGTTGCTCTTCAACTGGCTCAAGAGAACTCCAAGTTCAGATACTTTATTTGACATATCTCGAAGAACAGCATTGATCTTACTACTGGCTACAGGTCGCAGAATCCATGACCTAACACTTTTAGAGTTGTCTAAAGACAATCTTATTATTGATAACAGTAGGCATGAGGTAACATTGTGGCCGAGATTTGGTTCAAAGACAGACAATGCAGACAATAGACAATCTGGATGGTTACTAAGACAACATCCTGATGAGAGCCTTTGTCCAGTCAGACATATTATACAACTAATTAGGTCTACAGAAGTCAGACGTTCTGAAGGCGGTAACCTGACAAGCTTGTTTATATCAATCATTGGCAAAATAAGACCAGCCACCCGTACCATTATAGCAGGCTGGATAAAGAATATTTTTAAACAAGCTGGAATAGATGCGCCACCGGGCAGTGTGAGATCAGCAGTAGCATCAAGAAGCTTTTTGGAAAACACACCAGTTGAAAAAATTTTAAACCGAGCAAATTGGAGAAGTTCTGAAACTTTCAGGAAGTTCTACTGTCGTACAGTCAAGAAAATTGTTAGTAATGAGAGTGGTGATTACCTTTCCAACAACTTTATAACTCTATAGTGGTTACATATGTAGTAATAAGTGTGTGAAACTTTATTATTATTATTATTCTTTAATACCTTATGAAATTACCTTTGTTTTAGGTACAATGTAATTGTTTTTTGATCTCATTAGATTAACTGTTGCATTAATCTGCTCTAATTGATTTTTGATCTCATGATTTTACCTCTTTTTTGTTATGTAGAGACTTTTTTGTTATGTGGAGGCAAGATGGCCTAAAGAGGTTTTATTATTTAATTTGATTATTTTTTGTTGTTATTATTTATGAAATTTATATTAATTTGCTTGCAGTAAGGATAAGTTACAATAACCTTTTTTATAAGAATTGGTCATAATATAGCATTAATTGACTAATGGGATTTATTTATTTTCACATAGCATTCATAATACCTGTACCGGTACCCATTACAGGTTTTTTCACCAGCAGATATCAAACAAGTCTTCAACAATGCCGTGTGTTTTGGAAACACATATAATATGACTGTTTTGCATTAGAACAAAACAGATATTATGTGTGTGGAAAAACACACGGCATTGGAGCAAGGTGCTTGCTGGTTGATAGAAGACTATGAGTTGACATTGACAGTTGCGCTGACAGACAAGGAAACTGCCGCGCTCTGCTGAGAGTGATAGAGACAGGTAGCTTGGAAAACGAAAGGTAAGATGAAATGACGAGATCTTAGGCATGTTTATGGCATCTCTTAGGCTTAATTTATCGTACGCTTCTTCAACAATGCCGTGTGTTTTTCCACACACATAATATCTGTTTTGTTCTAATGCAAAACAGTCATATTATATCCAGTTACCATTACTTTTATAGTAATAGTTAATAGTTTCTCTATTAATTCCTTATACATCTTTTATGACACTTACAAGAAATGAGGTAGTGTACTCGACACTTGTAAACTTGCCCTTTTGTCTGCTCATTATCCTTTCTTGGTAACTGGTGTTAGTTTTATTATTATTCTTTTTTTCTTGATTTGCGGTCAATGTACTAAAACACTTAACGTTTTTGTTTAGTACCTGCAATTTGAATACTAATGCGACCTTATTTGGTAGAGATAATATTGTTTTAGGATTCAGTACTTGGGTGATTTCAATTGGGTTCTTTGTTCATGTTACTTAGTAATGTATGAGTGTTTCTTTGTAATGCCTGTATTTACTTTGGGTTTGACGCATTTGGTGCACTTCTCAACTTGTACACCATGCTCAAATGGTGAACTTAGCAAATGGTGCACTTCTCATATGGTACACTTCGCAACTGGTGCATTTCTCAATTGGTGCACTTCGCAAAAGGAGCACCTTTTTAGATGAGTGGAGATTTGGAAAAATTGACTAAAAATGAAAGAATATAAGGTGGGGGTGGTTTGGTTTTGCGTAGGTAATTTTCTTAAAACCACAATCAACAAAATAATTTTAATGAAACTCTACATAATCAGAATAATATTTTCATTTTATCAAAAATAAAAAAAAGTCGCTGGGAAGCGATAAAAATATAATTACACCATAAAAAATATATCAATAATACCATCACGCCTGTATTCCCCGAAGGATTAGGCAGAGGTGTACCAATGTACACCCACAGTTCGCCGGTATATTTAGGTCCCATGTAATAGGGGGCGAGCTTATTGCCATTAAACGGGCACAAATCCAAACTCCGAGCTGCTACTGAGAATTTCAGAGAAAAATCCAATGACACTTTTTGCTCTTTTTAAAAAAATATATGTAAGAAAAAAATAGATTTACAGCAAGAAGTTAACATAATAAAGACATGATATAATATCATATTACACCAATAACCTTTATAATATGATTATAATTTGAACTGTACTTGTTTTAGTTATAGTTATTATTATAAATTTAATCATAACCTGTTTCTCAAAAACAGGTTATAAATAATATAGATAAACCTTTGTTTCTTACTTAGTAATTGTTACTATTAATTAAGTAAATAGCTATAAATAAAATTACTTAAATAATTGATGAAACGTTTTTATTTTTGAAAAAAAAAATGTTATAGTTATTATGTAGAGTTTAAATAAAATTATTTTGTTGATTGTATTTTTAAGAAAATGACCTACGCAAAACCAAACCACCACCACCTTATATTCTTTCATTTTTAGTCAATTTTTCCAAATCCCCACTCATCTAAAAAGGTGCTCCTTTTGCGAAGTGCACCAGTTGAGAAGTGCACCAGTTGCGAAGTGTACCATATGAGAAGTGCACCAGTTGCTAAGTTCACCATTTGAGCATGGTGTACAAGTTGAGAAGTGCACCAAATGCGTCAAACCCTTTACTTTGGACCTTTTTTGTCTGCTAATCTAGGAACAAATAATTTCAAGGTTCGATTTTTGAATAGTGATTTTATTTTTTTGTATTTTTTTACAAATTGAGGATTGTATGAATTTAGAGTAGGCTATGTGTGCTAAGTATGTGCATATCACTATTAAATTTATTTTCGGACATAAGTGTAGACAGATGGACTCGACAAATAATTACCTTACACTTTAGATTCAGTAAGCGGCTAAAAGCGTGTTATAGATCTACTTTTAGCTAGGTAAACCTAACGTTTGCTAAATCTAAAAACCAGTACGACGACTAAGATATACAAAGGAGGTTTGTATGTACAAACTACTTGATATTTGTCATGTTAGACACGAACACGATATACCAGGCAAAGTTGTTTACTAAGTAGCGCGAAGAGGTTTAACGTGAAGATGCCACAGAATAAATTAATGCAAGATAATTGAGTATGTTATTTTATAATCTAGTACGTACAGTCATGAGCATAAACATACTCAATACTCAATATCGTTGTTGCTTTTCCACATATATACACTTAGACATACACATACAACATTTCAAAGTAATTTTCATTAAAAAAAGATTGATATGAAAAACTGTTACGAATATTACATTCTATTTCCAATATTATTGTAAAATAGTTCATTTCTCAAAGTTGCAATCGTTCATTCACGAGAAAATGGCCTTAAAATGTTGTCAGGTGTAAACATGATTATGCTTGTGACTGTCCCTATGTTAACTTGGAAATTTTCCAAATAGTCCATGTTATTAACATAGTTATTACCTGAAATACCAATAATCTGTGTTAATGCGCATTCCAATACATAAGAAGTAATTAGGGTTGGCGTACACTGGTAATTATCCATAATTACCGGGTACAAATAATTCAGGTCAACTGTCAACTAGGCACACGGTTTCCGAATGGCGGTTCAAGTTGATCGATTGTTTGATAACAATAATCGAATCGTGATTTAAACGACATCGATATCTATTGTTCATTATTTTTATTTAAGGGTTCATTGTTTTGTCAGTTTAGAATGTATATTTCATTAATTGTTTCAAGTATCATACCTAACAAACAAAATGGTTACCGTCGAAGATTCAAAAAAAGAATTGCGTTAAAAATAAAAATAGAAGTGTTTTTTTTTGTTTTTAAGTTTTTTTCTTGTGCTCATCGACGCTTAATACCCATTCACACGAAATCACCGAATCGATATTTTTTTATAATCGATTATTAAGGTACACCAACACTGTACAGTAAGAAACGCACGACTAACCACGAATTCCATGTCGCAAACATGATGCGAAGCAATCGGTTGCGTTTGAACTAGATGCATGAGCTTATAAATTCGTTGATGCGTCGAAATTGCAGCTGTTGCAGCGGTACATTGTGTTCGTAATTCATTGGCAAATTGGTAGAATTAATGATTTTTACGTGATAATTGAAGTAATGGGGACGCGAAATTGGTAAGTTACTATAGTGTAGCCAGGTTTGGTTGGTGTGATGAATTAATATTTTTGTATTGTAATTTCAGAAAGGTTTGAAAGAATAAAGAGGCAATACCAGTGGGTTTAACAACGATGGAATTGTAATTGCAGTCGCAATCTGTCAAAAATACTTCTAATTTGCCAGTACTGTTTTGACATTGATTCTTGCTAAAACGAGATTGTGATTAGATTTTAACTGGTTTTAGTTACGACAATAATTGGCCTTTTTGACACTGACATAAGATAGCGACTTGAATTTCAACATCATTTGGTTATAGAATTTTCTTTCCGGTATTCTAGAGTAGGTAACATAAGTGGTAATTTCGAAAACATGGTCAAAACTTCAATGCATAAGATTCTTTCCATACTTAATAAATACAAATGCCTTCCAAAAAGCTCAGTAAACTTTTCTATCAACTAACACTTAAAAATCGCAAAGTCGTTTATAACCTGCCTGCCTTACATGACTAGACTACAATCCGACGGATTCCAAATTTAAAATGTCAAACGGCTACTCGTCGTCCTCGTCATGATAATGTTGACCCACTGCTGCCACCTGCCGCTATTTGCCGACTTTACGTAATTTGACACGTAATAGTAATGCAGTGTGGACATGACTTTAGAAATGAGAAAAGTGATAATGTTCCGATATTAGTCGCGTGCCGTATCTTTGCGTTTTGTAATTAGTTTATTATCTGTATTTTCTTTGATCTGTGATAAAATTGAACTGTTATTAATTTTAGAACATTTTTCTGTCTCTATTTTATTGTGAGTAGATATTAATATAATTAAAGTATTTGTAATTATTAAACGCTATATGAACTTCAAAGTTTTTTTTTACCAGATAGTACCTAAGTAAAATTACACCTATAATTCATTGTAGGAGTGCTAACTAAACGTTTGTTTTTCCAATATTATAAGTAACTAGCTAACTGTCCGCGACTTCGTCCGCGTGGCTTATTTCTCCCGCGTTAAGTTACGTCTTTGGTAAATGCTCCGTCCCCGTAGGTCATAGCGTGATGTTACTCAAAAATTATTAAATTCGTTGTAGTACTTTCAAAACTTTTTCGGTAAAAACAAATAAAAAAAACTTTCCTCTGTCTATTATTAGTATACATAGATAGATAATATTAAATTCCAGCACGTTTTAGTGATAACAAGTTCCCCAAACCAGTTATCGATTGAGCGATGAAATAATAGGTTTTTTTTTTCTAGTGAAACTTGCATAACTTACCAAAGTAATAGCTAGGTAATAATAGATCACCTTTTAAAATGAAATGTGTACATTATTAAAAACTCTGAAGAAGAGCGTTACTTTCACCTGTCCTAGTGGGTGACTAATCAAATCTTACAAGTTAAATTTCAGCCAATTCCCGGTGTTCGATTGAGCTGAAATTTTGCATAAATGTGTAAATTGCGTGACAATGCAATACAAATGATTAAAAAAAGAAGTTTATATTGGACTTGTTTTCAAATGCTTTTCGTTGTATTATAATTACGTGGGTGTACATAATGAATAAATGCTACACCTTTTAAAATATTATAATTAAAATAATCAAATATTTTAAACAAGAAATTAACAAGCTTCCCTATTAGGTACCGAATAATAAAATTCGTAAAACATTTAATATAGGAAATACATTAATTCATGACAATCACAAATGCCATAGAACATACATTTTATTACAAGGAAATGTGTATAGATATAGAGAGACATCTTATAATATAAATTATCCGACATTCCGTCACAAGATGGCGTCAAAAGCTGCAATATTAATTTTATGTTTTTACAACTCTTATGTGCAAGCGCAATCATTCAGACGATATTTAGAATAGAAGTTACGAGCGTCTGCTCTTTATGTAAGTGTAAATATTCTATGATTTGCGGAAGATGTCAACAGTTTAATTGATTTCAATGCAATGTAGTTACTTGTCATGCCGAGTGAAGTCAAATTAAACAGTTGTATTACAAGGTGGACGGACGACCTGAATAAGACCGCAGGAAGATACTGGATGCAGGCCGCTTCCAACTGGTCCTATTAGAAATCTATGGGGAAGGCCTATGTCCGGCAGTGGACGTCCCGCGGCTGATATGATGATGATGTTGATATAAGTATGTTTTAGTCCATATCAGTGAAACTTCAGTGAGTTAAATATTTTAAATATTAGTTAATTACGTTGATATTACTTAGGGATCTCAAGAAAAAATGAGATAAATGTGCCACAAAACGACTATGAAAGAATATTGTTTACTTGTTTTGTTATAGGTACAACATGAGGTTGTTGCCCTGCATTACCATGGAATTTTTTATACAAAATGACATAATCACGTCAATTAAAAAAGGGTTTCAGATAACCATGTATTTTAAAATTAAGGGTTTGTAGATAGGACCCTTTAGAAAACCTACATATGAATAAATTAGTGTTAAAACAACTTTGAAGTATTTTAAGAACTCGAACACTTGACATAAAGATTCTCTGCTTTATTCTGTTAGAATCAAAGGTCATTTTGCAACAGAGCAACGACTGTTCTCAGGGACCAATAAGTATTTCTATCAATACAAGCCTTGTTGCTATTGAAGGTTCTAAGTTTCATACAAATGTAAGGTGCTAAGAGTTAAAAACTAGAACTGTTGTGCAAGCGGCGGCTAACTCAACGCGGTTCAAATAGCGAACTTGTTTGAACGACTGCGAGGCAAAGGCAGTCCACATTCAGCCTATATTTTGAAATAAGGTTGTATACTATGTGGTAGTGTGTTTATGGAATAGACTGAATCTATAATTTATTACAATAATACCAGCCAATAAGACCCACTGCAGGGCAAAGGCCTTTTCTCATACAGAGAAGGCACGAGCATCAATCACCAGGCTTGCTCAGGGCAGACTGGCGATTTCAAAATTAGAATTTAAGAAAGTAGTTAGGAATTGAAAAAGTTACATCTTAATGCGTGTCCGACAACACTCTTTACTGGCCCCGCCTCTAATCGACTCTTAAAAAAAAGTACCTAATGTCATGTCAGTTGAATGTTCAAAATTGGAACAGTATTTTAAAGAAAAAATATAAACAAACAGAGTCGAATCCATTTTTTGCTTTTTAATATAAATTGTTTAACTAATTACGACAAAAACTTCAAAAATTACCTATTAATATAATTTTCTCATGAGAACTCGTGTACCTACAATTTAATTCACATGTTTATAGCATTTTACGCCACAAAAATCCCCGATACGCACGCAGAACGGAATCATCCGTCATTGTATCTATTATGGGCTGTAATTACTTGATATTCCACATTCACACGAGGCTATTCATCATGTGTTCTAGAAAGGATGATTCCTAGCAGTTGAATTTTCCTCTGAACGATCATCAATCAGCATTAAGTTCATGATACTATGGTCGCGGTCAAGGATTTTGTAATTATATTCTATGAGTAAAATTACTCAGGCTTGCAAGCATGAAGATTCATTTGAAGTTCTGAAATGACACACGTCAAAATTTCTCCCATTTTTTCAAAGTGATTGTGATTATTTTAGATATTTAACGCTGATAAATTTTCTTAACGCTATTAATCTAATTTTAGTTAGATTGTGTAAGCAGACTGATTTTGGCACAACTAAGCTAATTAAAAATAATCAAAACATTATTCTAGTTTTGTCAATATTGCCTGTAGTTGACAGATAAATAATGACATTTTAGTGCATGTCTAAAGGCGATAAATAGTTAAAGTGACATTTTAGTTTACTTTTGAAGTCACTAAGATGGTCCTTAGATGTAGGTTAAATAAACAAATGAAACAGAAATTGTCGGTTTTGTCATTTCATAATCTTTGAATGATCTCAAAGTATACTTAACATTTGTCTGAGCATTTAAAAACATTCTCAAAGTATCTCTAAAGTTCATTGTATTACCACAAAGTTGATTGCTCTATACATGAGTAACTTTTAAAAGATTTTAAAATTCCTACATAATTACCTAAATTAATCTTTATTATTTCGTGAGTCATCTAATATGAGAAACTGTAAAAATAAATTGTATGTATTTGCGAAAAAAAAAACCTGAGATTCGCCGTGTGCCGTGATTCATTCAAATCTTGTCAGAAATGTTTAGAGGTCCAAGTCATTGGAATGAATACAAGGATGACGTCAGTGTCAGGAGGAGCAACTCAGTCTGAGGTTTCGTCAATTTGTTGAATGACCCCTGTATTATAAATACCAATAAATACTATACCTATAGATATTTTGGTGTTAAGTCTAGCCTGTAGGTTCTAATGTTAAAAGGAGGTAAAGTTTGTTTGATGTTTTTTTTTTGTAAGAGGTAGTCTCTGGAAGTACCTACTGGTTCGATTACAAAAAATATTCCACTGATGGATAGCTACTGTTAGCTAGCTATTGCCAAGTTCTATAGGCTATGTTTTGTGGTACCTACACCTAACTTTCAGGCGGACGAAGTCAGAGGCAGAATCTAGTCTTATACCTAATATGTTTTCGAAATCTGCAATTACCCTGATATAGGTACTGTCTACAGAATTTCCAAAACTTATAGTAGTCACCATAAGCACTAAGTAGTCACCATACTTCCTACCTGCAAACATTCCCCAGTTATCTATCACTTAAAATCAGATAAACAACGCTAAAGTTATCCGCGTGCGATTTGGAGCAATAATTGAATAGCGCAGCAAGCAGGCGGCTGCAATACGAAAGTAAGCGGCCGGCAACCGGTCGCTCGAAGGCCGACCGCCCGCTTTTGTCTAATGCTCGTACGTGAGGCATAGGAGGCAGCGAGAGTTAGGCATGGCTTCCCGGTAACACATAGTCATAATTCGATTTAGGCTTGAAAGTCGTCGAAGGCCAGTAAAAGCCATTTGAGGAGACGAGCTCGGCGGAAGAGATAGTGATACGGACGACGGGTTAGGTTTAAGGATGATTGTTTATATAAGTTTAAATAAAGATATATGTTACTACCTTATCATTAAGTAAGTAGGATATTACCACAACAAAGGTACACGGGTCGTGACACGTCGGGGCGATCGCACCCACGAACGGCGATCAGGTCTCGACGTGTCGCGAGGATGAACAAAGGAAGCGGACGGGTCGCGACCTGTCGCGGCTATCTTGACCTCAAGCGGCCGACAGGTCGCTACACGTCGACGAGCGACCCGGGCCGAGTCGGGCGCGATTGGGCGAGAAGCCCGATCAGCGTGGATTTAAACACCGATCCGGCCACTACCCGCGCTCCCGTGTAAAACACATATAAACGGGCGGCGCGGGCAGCTAGTCGTAGTCACCTTGAAGTCGCGATAGAATAAGGAACCTCTCATACGTTCATAGTGCCGTTCTTGTAATTATGCTAATCTAATGTACTGAGTTATTCTTGTTATACTGTAATTTTGTGTGTAATTTTGTTAAATGTGCGAATAAAAGTGTATTTCGGTTTTGTTGAAGTTTTAATATCTTGTGAATAAGTATAATATACAGTCCACCCCCAACATTTGGTCCTTCGAGCCGGATATAGTTTAAAATCAGTGCTTAATAGTTTAGAATCAGTTTTTAAAAAGTTATTAGAGTCAGTACTGAAAAGTTATTAGAGTCAGTGCTAGCAAGTACATAGATTCAGTGCTAGAAAGTAAATAGAATCAGTGCTGAAAAGTTATTAGAGTCAGTGCTAGCGAGTAAATAGATTCAGTGCTGAAAAGTTATTAGAGTCAGTGCTAGCAAGTACATAGATTCAGTGCTAGAAAGTAAATAGAATCAGTGCTGAAAAGTTATTAGAGTCAGTGCTAGCAAGTACATAGATTCAGTGCTAGAAAGTAAATAGATTCAGTGCTGAAAAGTTATTAGAGTCGGTGCTGAAAAGTTATTAGAGTCAGTGCTAGCAAGTAAATAGATTCAGTGCTAGCAAGTAAATAGATTCAGTGCTAGAAAGTAAATAGATTCAGTGCTAGAAAGTAAATAGATTCAGTGCTAGAAAGTAAATAGAATCAGTGCTGAAAGAGTAACGAATACTCAGTGCCTAAACTTGACTCAGTGCCTAAACATCTAGACTTGACTCAGTACCTAAAGAACTAGATTTGACTCAGTGTCTAAAAAACGATCTGTGAACGAGACAATCAGTGCCTAAATAAAAACAATTCGTGTGCGAGACAATCAACGCCTGAAACACTGTGACGTAAATCTGTGTTAGGGTCTAGTGTCAAACCTAAGACCTAAGTATGGTTGTGACACGAAGCCAGAGCGATCAGGTGGAAATTGACGAGCAGAAACGGGCTCAAGAGCGCAGCGACGCAGAACGGTTGCGTCGGCAAGAAGCTGAGCGAATAAGAATCGAGAGATATAGAAGACTATCGCTCGACCCGCCGGCCTCACCACAGCCCGGAATGAGTGAACGTACTGGAGTGGCAGACATAGCGACAGCGGGACCGTCGTCGGAGCGGCAACAAGTACGATCGCCGACCCGGTCGATGAGGTCAAATACGAGTGTGACTACCAGAATAAGAGTGGCCGAACTCGAAGCAGCCGAGAAGCTGGCTGCTATCCGGCGTAAAGAGCTGGAACTAGAAGCGGACCTAGTAAAGGCAAGGTTGGCGGTGAACGTCTCCGTGATACAAGACGAGGAGAGCGTTCACGGTGACCAACCAGAAGAGCACCACAATCAAAAGGTCGACATGTGGCTGCGCACCAACCCTCTCAGCTCACGGGGGGAGGTTGGTGGACCGGCAGACAGTCAAGACAAACACTTGCGTTTTGACGTACCTAGAGGAAGGTCACCGACGCCAACTAGGAATAGAAACAGCATAGATCAGTTGGCTGAGACCTTAGAAAGGATGGCTAGGCCCCGCCTGCGGCACACGGATCTCCCAATCTTTTCGGGTGCCGTAGGCGAATGGCTACCATTCAAAGCGGCCTTCCACGACACTACTAACATGTTCAGTGTGTCACCGGCTGAGAACTTACAGCGCCTGCGGAGTTGCCTCAAGGGCGAAGCACGAGAGGCAGTGGCGGCCCTATTACACGCCGCCACGGAGCCAGACATAATAATGAAAACACTCGAACAATGCTTCGGCCGACCGGAAGTGATAATAGACAAGGCGCTGGAAGAACTGAAAAGAATGCCAAAACCAGGTACGTCGGCTAGTGATTTGAATAGCTTTGCGATCAAACTACAAAACACAATATACATAATGAAGGCAATAGATCGCAAAGGTTACTTGATGAATCCGCTGTTGACGCGAGAAGTGCTCGAAAAGCTAAGTCCACATGTAAGATCGAGATGGTGTGATTTTGCAAGTGACCATGAGGGAACGACCGAGCCAGAGTTAGTGTTGTTGACACAATTTCTGATGCGCGAAGCAGACAGGGCGTTACGCTATACCTACACCCCGTCAGCAAGCGCCGCGCCTACGTCACACAAGAAAGAGACTCGGCCTACTATTATTGCGAAGAAGAAAACTAACACCGTCTACACCACGATCGACGAATCAGAAGATAACCAGTGCCCCAGATGTAAACAGCAGCATGAGCTGACGCAGTGTCCGCAATATAAGGCACTCGCGGTGGATAAGCGCTGGGAGCTAGTGAAGGAGCTAAAAGTGTGCTTCAAATGCGCCCGCAAAAGGCATAGGCGCATGACATGTAGGGCGAAGCCGTGCGGAGTGAATCAGTGCCGCCGGCCTCATCACGCCACGCTACATAAAGAAAGAGAATCGCCTGAAATCAAGCCAGCGACCAACGAACAAGAAAAGGAGGCATCGGTCATGTCGGTGGCCACCCTACCGGCCACCGGCCCGCGGGCCGTCCTCCTTAAAATGTGTCCTGTAATTGTCACGGGACCACGGGGGGAGGTGAGCACCCACGCGCTCTTTGATGAAGGGGCCACCATCACCCTCATCGACGAAGGGCTGGCTACGAGCATCGGCGCAGAAGGGGTGTCGCAACCACTGCACATCCACGGGGTGAACATGAACACCCGAGAACACGACAGCAAAGCAGTCACGATACAGGTGAGAGGAATAACGGAAGACAGCGCGCCGCACAAGCTTCGGGCCAGAACCATGAACGGCCTGAAGCTGCACCAGCAGTCAATTCCTGACACGCTGCTGGAGTACGAGCATCTGCGCGACCTACCCAAAGACCAGGTGTGTTACCAAACCACACGCCCGGGGCTTCTAGTGGGGACAGACCACTGGGAATGTATCGTCTCACGGGAACTGCGAGTTGGTGGCCCCAACCAGCCGGCTGCATCTCTAACGCAGCTGGGCTGGGTGATACATGGGACCGCACCAAGAAACGTCTTAATAAACGAAGACAACGTGCTACATCTGTTCGAGAGTGACAAAGAACGGCACGAACACCAGTGGCTTCATGATTTAGTGGAAGCCCACTTTAAAGTAGAAGCACTCGGTGTCGCTCGCGAACCACGCGTAAGCGACGCCGACAGACGAGCAATCGCTGTTGTCAAAAGGACAACGAAGAAGACAGAGGGCGGCTACGAAGTCGGACTACCATGGCGTTGCGATGACGTCACCATGCCACCCAGCTATAACGCCGCGCTCCGCCGATTACACAAGGTGGAGCAGAAGATGGACGCATCAGCCGAGTTCGCTAAACAATATAGCGCGCAAATCGACAACTTGCTGAAGAAGGGGTACGCGGTGCCATGTGACGGCTCAGAACGAACGAGCGCTATGTCATGGTACCTGCCTCACTTTGCCGTGCAGAACCCAAACAAGCCCGGCAAACAGAGGTTAGTGTTTGATGCGGCGGCGAGAAGTCATGGCGTGTGCCTAAATGACGAACTGCTAGAAGGGCCGGACCTTTTGCTATCGCTCCCGGGCATCATCTTTCGATTCCGGGAAAATGCGATAGCAGTCACAGCGGACATCCAAGAAATGTTCCTCAGAGTTAAGATCAGACCCGAAGATCAACCGGCACAGCAGTTCCTGTGGAGAGGCGGCGACCGGACAAGCCCTCCGCGATCATACAAGATGACGAGTATGATATTTGGCGCTGCCAGCTCACCTTACATGGCCCATTATGTCCGTAACCTAAACGCGGACATACATGGTGACCAATATCCCCGAGCATTAGAGGCAATAAAACAAAGCCACTACATGGACGATCTGGTAACGAGTTACCACAATGTGAAAGAAGCTCAGAGGGCTATAGAAGAAGTCATAAAGGTACATGCAGTCGCCGGGTTCACTCTGAGAGGATGGAATGCCAACGAGAAGACAGTGCTGCGTGACGTTCCACATGAGCTGCACGCTACCACGCCCACGCAGTTATGCGACGAAAAGCCCGATAATAAAATACTCGGGCTGTACTGGAACCCAGAACAAGATGAACTCGGCTTCAATACCACTATGAGCCGGGTTCCGACTGAAGTGAGACGCCAAAAAAGAGCACCGACAAAAAGAGAGGCGCTCAGTGCAGTCATGTCAGTATACGACCCGTTAGGACTGCTGAGCCACTTCACCATACGAGCGAAAATAATACTACAAAGTTTGTGGCGCCTACCGATGTCCTGGGACGAAGTCATCCCGGGAGAAGAAAATGAGCTGTTCTCGGACTGGCTCTCACAGCTCGCCGACATCGCACGGCTTCGATTGCCCAGGAGCTATATGGCAGGGGAACACAAGACCATAGAGCTCCATATCCTATGCGACGCAAGCGAACAAGCATATGCGACTGTTGCCTACTGGCGAATAGAATACGCTAATGGAACCATAGGCGTCGTGCTCGTCGCCGCCAAAGCCAAGGTGGCACCCCGCCGGGCGCTAACTATTCCCCGGCTGGAGCTACAGGCAGCGGTACTAGGAGCGAGACTTGCAGACACCATACGCAAGGAACATCGCTTGGAGGCCGGTAAGACTACGTACTGGACCGATTCGTCGACGGTCGTGCAATGGATTAAGCACGACACTCGCCGCTATACGCCCTTTGTTGCGCATAGATTGGGGGAGATTGGTGAATTGACCTCCAGGGAAGATTGGCGTTGGCTGCCGACAGCGTTAAACGTAGCTGACGACGCCACCCGCCTGACTAACGCGCCAATCAGTGCGAATGATAGATGGTTTCGAGGGCCTTGCTTCCTATACTCCCCTGAGGAGCAATGGCCAAGCGAAACAACGAACAATGAAGACAAGGAAGAAGAAGTCCTCCATGTTATCGAGGGTTCTACCAAAGAAAGCTGGCTACCAAACCCTAGCCGCTTCTCCAAATATGAGACCCTAGTAAGAGCTACAGCAAGGGCACTCGCCTTCATCGACATGTGCCGACACGCCGCAACAGGGCTGGAATACAGACATATCCAGTGCGCAGAGAAAGAGCTCTTGCAACAAGCCCAGCGAGAGAGCTTCAACGAGGACGTAAAGAGAGTGAAGTCTGCTCGCCCCCTTCCTAAAACGAGCAGGCTTTACCCACTGGATCCGGTGTACGAAGGAGGACTCCTGCGGGTAAGAGGCCGCATCGAAGCGTCGGCAGCACCGCAGGAGACAAAGAGGCCGATTATACTAGATGGCCGCCACCAAACGACGAAGCTCATCGTGCTGCGCGAACACTGCGCGGCCGGGCACGCCAACCGTGAGCGCGTGACCAACGACCTACGGCAGAGGTACTGGGTCATCCATCTTCGACCCACTGTACGCGCCGTAGAGAAGAACTGCGCCTTTTGTCGGAGACGAAAAGCCACGCCAAACGCACCGGCCACTGGAGACCTGCCGCAAGCCCGCCTAGACCCATTCCACCGCCCCTTCACTAATTGTGGCGTGGACTATTTCGGACCCATGATGGTCAAAATAGGGCGCCGCCGGGAAAAGAGATGGGGTGCACTCTTCACGTGCCTCACCTGCCGAGCGGTGCACCTGGAACTCGTGGCATCCTTGTCCACAGACTCTGCGATTATGGCCTTAAGGAGAATGGCAGCGCGAAGAGGATGGCCGAGACTCATGTACTCGGATAATGGGACGAACTTCCGAGGAGCCGACCAAGAGCTACAAACGGCTTACAAAGAATGGTTGCCGGCCCTGAAAGACGCGGGGCTAACAAACAGGATGGAGTGGCGCTTCATACCACCCGGGGCTCCTAACCAAGGTGGCGCTTGGGAAAGAATGGTCAGAACAATAAAGACCGCCCTCAGCGTCACACTGCGAGAAAAGGCACCGACAGAAGAGGTGCTGAGAACCTTGCTCGCAGAGGCGGAATTCTCCGCGAACGCACGCCCCTTAACACACGTCAGTGTGAGCCCTGATGACCCGGAGGCCCTCACCCCGAACCATTTTTTGCTGGGCTCTTCAACCGGGTTACCCACCACGGGGCCTTGCGATGAATCCGACCGCAGGACATGGAGGGCCAGTCAAGCGCTTGCCGACCAATTCTGGCGACGCTGGACGAAGGAGTACCTGCCCCTACTAGTGCCACGGGGCGAACCCACCAATAACGTCCGACCGCTGCAGATTGGCGACGTGGTCCTTGTGGTCGACGGAGCTCTGCCCAGAAACATATGGCCCATGGGCATCGTAGAGAGGACCTACCAGGGACCAGATGGAGGCACCAGGGTCGCGGATGTGCGGACCCGCACGGGCACATTCCGGCGCCCTACGAAGAAGCTTGTCGTCGTCCTGAAGGCAGAAGAGGCTGCGCGAGCTACGCCGGGGGGAGAATGATACGGACGACGGGTTAGGTTTAAGGATGATTGTTTATATAAGTTTAAATAAAGATATATGTTACTACCTTATCATTAAGTAAGTAGGATATTACCACAACAAAGGTACACGGGTCGTGACACGTCGGGGCGATCGCACCCACGAACGGCGATCAGGTCTCGACGTGTCGCGAGGATGAACAAAGGAAGCGGACGGGTCGCGACCTGTCGCGGCTATCTTGACCTCAAGCGGCCGACAGGTCGCTACACGTCGACGAGCGACCCGGGCCGAGTCGGGCGCGATTGGGCGAGAAGCCCGATCAGCGTGGATTTAAACACCGATCCGGCCACTACCCGCGCTCCCGTGTAAAACACATATAAACGGGCGGCGCGGGCAGCTAGTCGTAGTCACCTTGAAGTCGCGATAGAATAAGGAACCTCTCATACGTTCATAGTGCCGTTCTTGTAATTATGCTAATCTAATGTACTGAGTTATTCTTGTTATACTGTAATTTTGTGTGTAATTTTGTTAAATGTGCGAATAAAAGTGTATTTCGGTTTTGTTGAAGTTTTAATATCTTGTGAATAAGTATAATATACAGTCCACCCCCAACAGATAGTGAAGATTGTGATTCAACAAGCGTGACGTAGACCTAATTAGAGGATTTCACGACTTGAAAAGTAAGTCATTGGATGATTTCTCATCTCTAAAAAAAAGGGCTAGACTCAATACAGAAAGCGAGGAACTAGATAGGCTGAATTGACAAAAGGTATTACAAGATGGAACAGCTGATTTAAACAACCGGTAAAGCCCTGGATGGAAGCCTTAGTTTTAGCACACTACAGGAAAGTCCGGTGAGTCACCAGACAACCTAGGTTCACCAGTGAGAGTCTATATCATAAAAAGACAACAAGTATCAAAGAATAACTTTACAGATTCATAAAAAAAAAAACTGTAATTGAAGCCTCATTCAGTGTCTGTAATTGAAGTAGAATTCAATTTACAATAAGTATTACATAAAAAAAGTTTCAACCCAACAACTCTCTTCTACCTTACACCACACGTAAAATTGCAGAAATGCAGCCGCAAAAACGCATAGTGCACGCTTGCAAGTCGCACTACAGCCGAAACATGGTGCGTCTCACTCGCACACTGTCCCCGTTCTTGTCGCACCCCGTGACGAGACCACGGTGTTTGTAAATACGGCATTGGGAATAAGGCAGGCTTGAGAACGACGCTTATAAAAAGGGAAGAATTGGAAAGGTCCAGGGACCAATGATTTGAGTGTTGGAAAGGCAAGGCTGAGATTGCTAAAAGAAAAAGGTATGAAGTTTGAAACGACCTAAGTATAAGTAAACTACCCGTAACCTGCGATTACACACGCGTTGAGTTACATCTTTGGTTACTGTTCCGCTCTTGTATGTTGTAGCGTGATTTTATAGCCTATATTATTTCTCATGAATCCGGCTATCACATTATAATAATTATTACAATCCGATTGAAAACAAACAAATTAAAATACTTCCGATTATACAAGGCAGCATACAATATTATAAGATATTTGCTAAATAATCTACTGCCAATTTTTTTATTCTACAAGTTGACGTAATGTAAAATTTAGTTGATGAATCTAAAAGGACGCCACATGATAGCTAGAATAAATAACATAATACACAAATACAAAATTACAATAACAAAATTGGCGTAATAACCAAAACAATTATGAAATAACTGCAATAGAACCTGGTAAGACTAGACAATGTAATATTATGCACTTTAGGTAACGAGACACAAGGTGATGAATTTTACCAGTTGTTATATCAATACAGGAAATGAGAAATTATGGGGTGGGTGAATATAATGTAACTATGGGGTTGCGATTAGAGCCCATTCTGCCTGTTGTTCAAGCTTTTAAACGAATTAAAGCTAAAAAGGTGGATAATGAAAGTGTTTTTAGAATGATTAAAACCAGTTATGTTGGGGATCCATTCTACACCAACATTATAAAGAGAAAATATTTGTGTTTTTTGTAATGGATTTACTCAAAAACTTCTAAACCGATTGTAAAAATTCTTTCACCTATGGAAAGCTACGTTCTAACCGCGTAACATAGGTTATGTTTTAAATTCTCATAAATTTGGGTTTCGTGAGTAAATTATCAACAAGGCCAACAAAGTCGCAGTCAAAAGCTATTTAAGAAAATGTAAAAAATAGTATAAGTATATTGCTTTAATACATCGATTCTTATTCATTTCCAAATTTGTTAGTAGCTGTAACATCAATAGCAGCTGAAACATCAATTTCAACACATTTGTCCAGTTTTGCCAAAAACAGTCTTGCGAAGAATTTCTACATTATCTGCGAACATAATTATAGTTTCGACATTTGACCGTCAAGTTAACTTATGTTTATACTTCCAGCCTTGGTTTATAGTGGATGAAGATCAGAGCTAATGAGCTGAGGTCATTGATTCTATCTTTTTTGGGTTCCTAATTTGATCTTGAAGATTTAAAGATAATAGTTGCGATAGAGATAATTTGTACTACAAACAAAACTGTAGCAACGAGGATCTATGCTAATATAATAAAGCTGTATTTTTTGTTTGTTTATTTAAGCGCTCATATCTCCAGAACTGCCAGTCGGAATGGAACAAATCTGTTTGTATATGATAGCCAGATTCATGAGGAATAGTAAAAGCTAAATAACATCACGCTACGACCAACGGAAGCGGAGCAGTAACCAAAGACATAACATAACGCTGCTGAAGAAAACTACGCGTGGGAAAACTTGAAAAAAAAAAGTAATTTTTTCAACCCCTGTGTACTCCTATTTCACATAAAACTACATAACATTATACCGTCTTATTATCTATCATACATCGCTATTATGAATTGCGTACTTCACTAACACGCCACTGTAAATAATAAACTAATTAAAAGTTTTATTTCTCTTTACGATCTGCTCTGCTCAATAAATTCAGCATAGTTTATAAACTCTTAATAATACAATAAATATATGCATACATAAACTCAGGCCTTTTTTCCATGGGGGTAGGCAGAAACCATAGAACCTGCTACGATCCTCACACACTACTTTCGCCTCATCCACGTTCATACATCAAAACACAACAAACAATCAATATACAATAAATATATCTGCTTTATTTCTCAGAAGTTTTGTTCCAGACATTATTTTGCAAGGAATGGAAACGTTTGCGTCATAACATGAAACAGGTTTTGAAGTTCAAACACTGAAGATATGACCTTCGCCATGGTGGTTGGTGTTTATAAGTAAATAAAATTGAAGCGTTTGTTTGTAATGTCAAAATTACAGCTTTTTACTAAATACTTAAGAATTTTTACACTGTTCTGTCTGTCTGTTTGTTCTGAATAATCTCCGAAATGGCTGAACCGATTTTGACGGGACCTTCTCTGGCCGATAGCTGATGTTTTAAAGAGTAAATTAGCTTTTATTTTAGAAAACCAATTAGGGAACAGCGAAGAAAGAAAAAAAAACATTTACGCGGACGAAGTCGTGAACATAAGCTTAGTATTATAATGTAAATTCACATCCTTTACTAGTTTTTTATTTGTCAATGAGTTAAAAATATGGCTTGATTCGGCATCGGCTTTTTGCCTTATTTGTCGTATAATTTTATCCTTCATATTAATTTGAATGAGAAACGTGTTATCTTCATACCTATTGACAAAATAATGAGCTGATAGATTCTTGATTTTTTGTTAGTCTGGGAAATTAAAATTACAAATCACTTTATGAGAGCCGGGTAATAAAAGAGGCCACAAAGTTTTCATCGACTTTTCCATCATTTTTATGACAAAAATTTCGGATTGTAAATTCTACTGTTTTTGCACTAACCAAAGCCTTTCTTTGTTTTATTTATCGAGGGAACCTCAAGGACTGCCCCCACTTCGGGGAAAGCGAAGGGGTGTGTTGAAGTTCTACTGACTACAACTCCACGTTGTTCCTTCAACATCCTTCACTGTTTTCACATTTTCACAAATATCGTAACCAGGATTTTGTTGAAAACCAAATTAAAAAGATTGTCCGCGGAGTTTCTTGCTTGTTCTTCTCCATCGAGACCTACATTTTGTAACCTTCAATATTCCGTCTAACTTCTTGACAGTTAATAAGTGCTTGTAAATAGTCTAATTGAAATCAATGCTTTAACTTTTTAGCTATCTTTATACCGGGGATCGCTCAGATTATTCTTCCGCACTCTGGCAGGTATTGACTAACCAAAGCCTCCTTAATTTTATTATCTCTTCCAAATATATTGCCTATCTTTGCTAGATCATCGTCTAACTAATGATTGACACTCACTGGAGGTTTTCATACATACTTATTAACTGTGATGCAACAGCTCTCAGCAAACATGTCAAATGTGAGTGGACGAGCATATTGATTTGCCTTTCCCTCTGAATTTATATCCGTGAGCTAGTTAACGATGCAAATAATAAATCATTTAGAATATTAATTTGCTGTGTTTGTTGTTTTGTTTCATTATTACGTGAATTTTATGTTTATGTTTATTGGTTGATTTTTTTCTTAGTAGCTTTCAATTCAAATTGGGTCATATAAAGGTGCCAGTGAGATTTTTTTCTTCTAATGTTAACTATTAATCATTATAAATAAATAAGACGAGATGATTACTCCGTACGGCTTGACATTTTACTTTCGAGTAGCAATTGCACAATCAACACAACCAAATTCTTTATTTGAACGTGTTCGAATAATTCCTAAACCGTTAAAGTTTATGACGTAATGATGTTACTTTAAGAAGTTCAAACCAATACTCTCTGGTTTTTACTGTTGAAATCATTACATTCTTTTTTTGAATATTTACTTTGGAATTGTGTTATTTATTTCAAATAAATACGATTGTACAACATTTCTAGTGAGCATTATCTAATTACTGTCGTAATCAAAATGTTATCATATGTATATTATTTCCTAATACACTACCAACTTCGTGCTACCATTTATTGCATAAGTACATAATATACCTACGTAAATATTATAATTATTACTTAAGTTAATAGTAAATAACGAGTGCCTTGTGTGCAAGCGTGATCTTCAGTCACGGCTTAACGTTTAGCGTCTTAAAAAACGTTAATCTTGTTACTTTGTACTTTACGAATACATAACACGTATCTATTTGAGTATTTGTGTAAAAAACTCCTTTCAATTTTTATTTAAGAAATCGTAAAAAAAGTTGTTATGTTTCCGGATCTCTTTTTGAGCGTTCCAAATATAAAAGTTTCTGGAAATCCATTTAAATTGTTTTAAAAAGTTAATCTCCGTGGTAAACATTGGCGTTCCAAATTCAAAAACTGGTTTTGGCGTAATTCCTGGATTTCAATATACCGGTACCATAAACTAAGCAGTTTTCAATGTAATTCTTGTTTTAAAAGATCTCTTCGAAGTAAGGTACTTACCTAATAACCAGTCGTACACAAGAATACATTACAGGTAACTACAGTCCTGCGCTGAAGGCATTGACCAGCGATCAAATGGTCACGGGTTCAAGTCCTGTCCCGTTGAACTATTGCTGTGAACCCTAGCCGTGCTCACGCATACTTAGCTAAGCTAACTTGCTAGGAAGGGTTAGGAGTTTTTTAGCACTTATTAGAATATTTAAAATCTTATGTCATACTGACGTCCAGTTTATAAAAAACCTACTTTTCTGGGACTTATATTGGAAAGAAAAAAGAAATTATGTACTAGGAACCAACAGAAAAGCCGTTAAGTATCTACTTAGTATTTTTATGAAGAAAATAAGTGGCATTTAGAAAAATATGCTCGACTAGAAGTCACTCCACACTCGCATAATTATGTTCAGTAATAGGTAAAAGAATTCTCGCCACATTCAATCTATTACTATCACTACTTAATCTAAACGTTACATAATAGTGTAATAATATTAATAATAATGATTTGACCATAAATCTGACGTTATCGGTCGTATAATCCGCCCATTAAATACATAAGTATTGTTATTAGAACATTCTGTTTCCGTTAGCGAACGGCGAGCCAAAGCTTATTACAGCTTACGAAGGTGGCTCGTTGAAATCTTTTCTTAAGACGATTCGATTCTTTGAGAAAAATCACTTTTATTTTAATTGTTGATGATTTAATTTTTTTTCACCGGTAATGCTTTTTATGGAATTATTTTAAAATTGTATTAAACGTTAACTAACTTAATATTTAATTAATTAAACATAAAAACAATAAAATAAAAAAATTAACAAACCTGTACAAAAAAAAGTACCACACAAGAAAACCAACACTGGCACAAAATCCTCAGTAAAGTTCGTTGCACAGCACTTCGAATTAAAATATTTGAAATTAACGGTCGGACGTTCCACGTTCGATTTTCGAAGCGGCGGCTATGGCGGCGCGCGCGCGAATGGCGTGGTGTCACGTGCAGGCGCAGCGCGGCACCTGTTACCCAACCAAGTTGTATTGACTGCACCCCAACGATTGGTTTTTTCCCTTTTCCGCTTCCTTTTTATGACGGACTTGGTATCTTGGCTTCTTGAGCGACAGCTTGGATTGTTTTTTTGAAATAGGGCATGTGAGTTGAGTAGGGGACCATTTGTTGGTAGTTATTGTTCTGAAAAGGATTTTTTATAAAAATGTTTTTCACTTTCTTTTTAATCTGATAAATTATTTGTAGTATTTTTCATGATAACCTCAGGACACTCTTTCTAGATCTATAATATGGTTTTATCTTAACCTAATTATTAATAAAAATTTTGCCATACAATGGCATAATAAGCACAGTTATTTTTATGTAATTGCACATTCGCCTACAAACTTCCATAATTAGAGATTATTTCACGGTTCAACAAACATAGAAAGTGATTAGGTATTCTAATTCTAGATTGTTTATTTAAGTACCCTTCTAACAAATCCTTTCTAATTAGTTAAAACAACGTCGCTACAAAAACAGCAAGGCCACTGCAAGCCAGACTTTCAATAAGTTTTTATTACGGAAAAACAATATCCGTTTCTTATACTTTTACATACGTTTTTTTAATTAATTCCCGGCTATTGTAATTGATTGGTACTTCATTCTGAATATCATGAATTCCTGAACTGAAAATAATTAAGAAGTTTCGATTTTAGTTTCCGTGGCTTGTGATTTCGATTCAACTTCCTTTTCAGGTCCTTGTGACAATTAGTACCTGTTAAATTATGATGTAGTTAGTGGAAGCCACAGACCCGTCTTCTCATAATTACCATGTTGCGTGAACGCAGCTGTTGGGCTCAAAAGTGCAATGTTTACGCCCTGTTAATTTAGGATACGGAAGTAACAGTGCACACATAACATACTTAAGCTAAAAATAGCAATATGGAAAAAGAAAGAAAATGCAATTGTTTGATTATTAGGATTGAAATGTATAAACGTCTTTAATTAATATGTTAATAATTATGTGCATGTAGTCACTCTGTTTGTTGCTGGTCTTGTAAATTTCACATGCATAATGGTAAAATATGGCTGAACTATAGATATAATTGTATTTGACATTATGTCTTGTACCCATATTTGCAAAATAAATAATGTTATCTAATCTTATGGATTTGTAATTATGAAAAAAAAAACATGGTAGCAACGACATTTTTTTATATATATTTTTTTCATTATAACAAGTCAAAATTCTAAGTTTCACTAATCATCATTACCGAAAATAATAATCTACACGCCTTTAAAATATACAAATAGATACTCTATTCTGAAACTAAACAATTCTAAGCACAATCTATTCAGAGACAGAGTTAGCAAATCAAAGCTCAGAGCTTTTCAATTCGTCCGGCTAACAAACGGTTGCAAAAGCTCGCTCGGTATGGGCTTATCGCTCCCGCAAACTCTCGGGAAATACTCGGAATTGAGGTATTACGAGGCGTAGCGCTTGCCGACGCGACGAGACGTTACTCGTCACTTCCTTTAGCTTTGTGATATCATACGATCGCAATTTCGAGCTTTTTTTTAGGATTACAGGTTTTGGTATGTTTTTAAGATATTTTTAACATTTGTTTTGAGCTTCTGCTGTTGAAAAAAGATTACTTATTATTTGCATATTATCTATACATACTTACATAAACAAACGCCTTTTTCCCATGGGGGTAGGCAGAAACCACGGAACGCCACTTGCTACGATCCTTACATAGGTACTCCTTTTGCCTCCTCCACATATTATCTATACTAATATTATAAATGCGAAAGTAATTCAGTCTATCTGTTACGCTTTCACGACCACTGAACTGATTTTTATAAAAGGTATGAAGTGAATTTGAACCCCAGGAAAGGACATGGGCTACTTTTTATTCCGTGATTTTATCTGCGTTCGCGATAACCGACATTTTCACGGACGAAGTAGTGGGCAAAAGTTATTTTTATTATTAGTATACACTAGATTGTATTATAAAAAGAAAACAATATAATAAGGAATAATTAAGTTATAAGTATGAAAATAAGGATACCGCATACATATACCATACCATCACGCCTGTATTCCCCGAAGGGTTAGGTAGAGGCGTACTAATGTACACCCATAGTTCGCCAGTATGTTTGCATGTAATAGGGGGTGTTCCGAGCTTCGAGCTGCTACCGAGAATTTCATACAATCTTGTATACAATCTTACAAGAAAAGGTATAGAACGGTTTCTCGGATACAAGTATGTACATTTTCTTGCAATTCATATCAACCTTATTATAATGTAGTTCTTAGGTCTATATTTAGTTGACACATTCCCGGTTTTCAGGTAGGACGGGTTGACACATTCCAGGAGCAATTGTTTTCAGGTAGGACGGTATCTAGACGAGCCATAACGTCTAACTAATTAGATATCTAAGTATTGCGTATTGTATTGTATGTCCTTTGTTTACGATAGATAATGCATTTCATTAGCAATGATAACTAAAAAATTCTCTTGCTCAGCAAATTCTTTATCAATTGTTACACAAAGAATTTCTGAAGAACCTTTTTTTTCAAAGATAAGTTCATAGATAATAATGGAAATTCCTCTTATCTTTTTTTTTATTCTTGACTAGCTGTTGCTCGCGACTTCGTTCGTATTCACTATTTCATTGATTTCAATTTTGTTTTAGCGTAACCCTCTTATTTTATTAAAATAGGTACACCTATGTTATTAAAATAAATAAAATTTCTAATTAAAAGTAGTAGTCTAAGTTACTCTTCATAACATTAGTTATCTGCAAATGAAAATCTCGTCAAAATCGGTCTAGCCGTTTCGGAGATTAGCCAGTTAAAACCGACAGACAGGCAAAAAAAATATAGATTGATATTTTGATGTATATGCCGTATCATAAGCTTTTAGTGAAAAGCTATTAATTTGAAATTACAAACAGACACTTTTTTGTACATATATAATGTATGTATAGTGTATAGATGGGTATGCTCTTGACTGTAGCCAAGGTCAAAGGTCACAAAGACAAAATCGACGATAGAGTGAGCTTACCTAGAAGAAGCCTTCACCTTCACCCATCACACCGCAATGGCGTCGGACACCAATCCCTCCACCACCATATTAAGTTCAACTAAACTATCAGGTTAAGTAGGGCGCACACATGACAATCAGTCCCTTCGGCCCTCGCCTCAGTGGCTCGCGCAGGAAGTGGAGGGCGACGCTCAAGTGTGTCGAGACGATGCGCCGGCGCACTCAAGCAGAGCGACCACTCAACCTGCTACCCCACTTCTTGTAACCTTGGTGTGATCGTATGTACTGGTCAGTCGAAAGTTGGATAGTAATTACAGACAATAATTTTAGGGTTTACTGTAGCGAAATGGTAATAGAAGCTAATAGGTAGGTATACTGTCAAGTTCAATGGAGTATTGGAAATAGTAGAGCAGTTGGCACGTCACGGCAGTCTAAGGCTAAAAAGTCTGATGATTTGCCGTATCTTAGTCATTTAATATCATCCATACTAATAATATAAAAATGCGAAAACTGGTTTACTTGTTTCTTTGTGACGCTTTCATTGCTAACCTACTGAACAGATTTTAATTAAATTTTGCACTAACTAGGCTTGATCTGCAAGAAAAGATACGTGCAAAAGCTAGTGATTTTGATAATCTTTTTGACTCTGTTTACTGTACTTCTCTCTCCCTGTTTCTTTCCCCATTTTATGTTTATCTATCTCCGGGTACCTAATGGAATACGTTGATTGAATTACATAGATAAAAGCAGTCTCCACTAGGTTTCTTAAAGTGAAAAGGATGTTACGGCAATCAAAAGGAACTTCTGTAATTTGAAATGAAGGTTCCTTACAAATAATTACTAATTAAGGTGCAATTAATAGTTAATCAGTCATTTAATTTATAGCTTTAATTGGTTATCGGATTTCACACACTAAACGGTTGTAATTAACGTAGAATATCGTAGTTTTAAAGGCTGCATTTAGGAGCACCTCCTTGTCTCGGAAAGCACGTAAAGCCGTTGGTCCTGTGCCTTGTGTCTTGCTGGGTGTGTCGGATTGCCGTCCCATCGGACTATGAAAGTGAAGGAAGAGGGAGTGCATCTGTGTTTATGTACATACTTGTGCACTATAGTAACTCCTACGTAATTGGTTAGTGTCTATTGATATTAGCCGCTGTGATCGAAATGCGGTCAGCAGAATATTATTATTCTTATTATTGGAACTGGAAACAAAACGAAATTATCTACCTACTATACTACAAAAGTGGGGCAAGTGTGAATTAATTATACGTATAGATAGAGATCATGTTCCCTACGCATACATCGTTGTTTTTTCTTTTTTTTTAATTTCGTTTCATGATAAATACGCCCACGGAACACCTGATGTTAAGTAGTCACCTCGGCCTATACACATTTGCAATACCAGACGCCTTGCAAATGCATTGCCATCCTAGAGGCAAAGTTGAAATTTTAATGTCTCATGTGCCTGTAATTACACCGACACCCTCATACCCTTCAAACCGGAACACAGCAACATTGCTTTGCGGCTGAAATAGGTATATTATTAGTAGTGGTAGTATTACTTCCCAGGACGAGCACCTTCACAAAGAGCTTTACTACTACTAAAATCTTCCTATAAATACAAAAAAAAAACTTTGTATAAAACATGTCAAGAACAAAAATATTAGTCATACTAAATTATACAGTTTAACCTCATATAAAGGTGTGAGTACACTGTTCTCGTCTGCCTCACGCGAGGCAAGGCGGAGTTGCGCCTCGGGCACAACACATGCAAGATGTGTCTCGCGAAACATTTTAATATACTGCTGCGAATTTTTAATAATATTTGCTACGGTCAAATATAGAATGTTTGCACACATAACTAGTAATTTTAGCGCAATTTTGCTGTTAAATTATAAAGTGGCGTTGAAACCATGCTAATGTGTATGGTTTCGTTTATTGTGGATTTATTACACGGCTATTATAGAACAGACTAATCTTCTTGTGTATGTGGGTATCATAAAGGTTTAAAAACAAATTCAATTCAAGCTTAGACCAAGGCAACTTTAAAATGATTTCTGGAATTCTAAAAGACGTCTAATTAGTTAACCTACTTAAGATCAAAGGTACATAATTAAACAAAACAAACAGGCACATAAACCGCCTAACATCTCATTATCGGAAAACGTCCAATACAATTCCGAGTAGCCAAATATTCCACGAAAGGATAGTTCGTTACCATTTTTTTACAATACTCCAATATTCTCTCACGCAATCACAAGACTGCCTCTATTAAGCCTTGCACACACCGACCTTAAACTGATAAAATGCACGTGGTCACGAGGCATAACAAAAGGATGATTATAAATATAAAACGTTTGTGCTAGCCGCGGTCATATAACGCAGTGTTAGATAACACGAAACTATCATTATGTTATTTAGGTCCAAAATCACCGTCCTTCTTAATCGTCTTGCTTAGGAGTAGTGGATCTCTTTGTGAAAACGCTCGTCCGGGGAAGTACTTCCATCATATCTGCTTCTGCTGCAAGCAGCGGTGCTGTGTTCCGGTTTGAAGAGTATAGGTGCCGGTGTAATTACAGCCACATGAGACGTTTCATTGGTCTCTGGGATGGCAACGCATTTGCACGTCCTTTGGTTTTGCAGATGTCTACAGGCAGAAGTGACCAATTAAAATCAGGTGGGCCGTGGGCTTACTAGTTATCCAAGGAAACCAAAAAAAAATATATGAACGTTACATGAACGTGACTGTCACGAGTCACAGTGAGTAGTACAGTCGTTAATGTGTCCGGGCCTTAAGGCTACCTGCAAAGGAACAATAAAACCTGCGACGTATATCCGTCTCATCCATCTACCTGGCTCATGAATGAGAGGATGTGTGCAAGGGAGCGAATCTTCAGCCTCAATGATATCACCACTCAACCGATTTGATGCTACTTTGTTTAAAGAAATAATTTGTAAGGACTTTGTAGTTCGGAATTAGTGTTTGATGGAATTTGTGTTGTCGTTTGCCTTTAGGATGTTGTAGACTAGCTTTTGCCCGCAGCTTTGGCCGCGAAAATGTCGGTTATTGCTGGCACAGACGAAGTCGCGGAATAAAAAAAGTATCTTATGCCCTTTCGAGGGGTTTAAACTTACCCTCTACCAAATTTCATCAAAATCGGTTCAGCGGTTTAGTCGTGAAAGTGTGACAGACAGATAGACAGGTATTTTCGCGTTTATCATACATGTATGTATTAGGAATCTGTGTAGCAACAGTAACAACAATGTAACTGTCTAGAAAGATGTTCGTACACGTGCGTTGCTAATTCTTGACCCACACAGTCAGACTGGTTTAACTTACTATTGTGTTTTACGGAACAATTAAACGTCACCTAATATTGTGGTTATTTCAAATCTCTTTGTAATAGGAAAACTGTGATAATATACCTACTTAAACTAGCGACCTGCCCGCGACTTCTTGGCTTATTTCATCCGCCATAAGTTACGTCTTTGGTTACTGCTTCGCTGCTGTGGGTCGTAGCGCGATGTTATATAGCCTATGTTACTCAGGAAAAATGTAGTTATATATTGGTGTAAAAATGGTTAAAACCGGTCCAGTAGTTTCGGAGCCTATTCGTTACAAATAAACAAACAAAAAAAAATACCTATATTAGTTTATTCTTTATATTAGTACAAATTATTTTTGTCAGATTTATATGAAAAAAAAAATCATACAGAAAATCTCAAATAGATTATTTCTCAGTTTTTTGGCAAAAAAAAACAAGAAAAATAATTATCGCAAGGATAAAATTGGGTTTCTTGACAAATACAAAAGTTTTCCACAGCCTTGGTTTACCTTACACCTTATAATTTTTCCTTCCTCATGATCTGCATTGCAGCTGATGCTAAAGGTCCTTATTTAACAAGAGTAGGTACGTATCGGGAATCGTTTTCGTTCACCTTCGGCTAAATACCGACGAAATCCCGTGTGAACTGTGATTCGCTCCCGTTTACATCAATGGAAGAAAAAATATCGTGGGAGTTCGTCCGCCGGAATTTTAAGAAAGCGTTGTACTTTGTGCTTTTGTTGGAATTACACTGTTATCTAACAAACAGTACACGTTGAATGGAGGATTCTCAGAAAAAAAGACTGAAAAATATACATTCTCTATTCAATAAATATTTGTGATGGCTAACAGATTGATCGAAATCTCCGGATTGAACTTTTCATCTTTACTATCTATTATCATAAAGGCAAATTGATGAAATAATAACAAGACAAAAAAAAAAAAACAAAATATTCGCAACTATTGTTTACAAAAATAGTAAGGCTCTGACTTTAGCACTAGGTATAGTACCTATATTACAGGATCCAGTCTACATGAGTCACAAATAAAACATTAAAATAAAAAAAATAAAAAATTACGATCTTTTTTTTGCATAAATATTAATTTGATATCATTAAACTAAGTTTGGAATGTAATGAGTCATCACTGATGACACGTTACCTATTACGTTATCAAGTGCACAACAACCATACAAGTCTACATCGATAAAATTCTGCATTCTTACACAAAAGATAAAACAAAATAAGAATGCAGTGTCTGCACTTCCGTAGCGAGGCATGCGAAGTCGGGTGCATCGCTAGTGAAGGCAAAAACATGTCTGTTCTAGTAGTACGGGTGTTCCCGACCGTGCAGCGGTTTGAACACGCGGTTAGCGGTGACTCATGGATATGTAAAAAAGCTACTATTTGAAGTTCCAGACTTGCCTCGTTTTTTGATAGTGCAGGGGATTTTTATATTTTTTTAGTAGTAAGTAATTAGTGTTGATGAACTTTATGGATTTGTTATTTCTTTATTTATTTATTAAAACTTTATGCACAAAATGAAAAAAAATATACACTGCAAAGGCGGACTTAATGCCTTGGGCATTTTTTACCAGTCTACATTAATTTTTATTTATTTTATTTTGTTATGGACTCCGTGGTTATGTATGAATTGTATGTTTATGTTTATTGTCAATTTTTCATATCTATGGATTTTTGTCTGATTCAAATGATTTGATTTTATTATTCACTTCTTGCGTGATTTTTTCGGCAAGTCGTAGCAAAACAGTCATATTTAAAAAAATATCTTGAGGACCAATATCCCTAAGATTCTTTATATTGGATCGGTCCAAAAAACATTAAAACAGTCAGTGTTTGTCAAACATACTGTAATTAAAATTGTTGTTTACCATTAACGTTTTCGAAAAAATGCAAATATTTAGATATGTGTGCACATCACACCCACAGTGTCGACGCATCTAATTTCATGACCCCGTACTTTTATATGACAACATTATCACGGATTCACGCCTTCTATTATGTCCTAATGGTTCAATTAGTAGGCTCAAGGTAAAGGCTGTATGTTTGATTGCCAATGCTTAATATAATTTAAAAAAGGTTTCCTTGTAATGACTCAGGTTGAGACGTGTTCTTCGTTTATGACGTCACTCACTTGTATCTCACTGATATTGTTTTTTTTCATACCTACGTCAGCGAAAAGGTTTTATTTCATAATGAATGAGTAGTGTAGTCTGCCGGTGACTAGTTTAAGCTAGCCTAGGCAGCACTTAATATAACCGCAACTGCCCCTTTGGGCTTTACCAAGTCGAGCAAGTGTTGTAGACTTTTTTCAGTCGAAATTTTTCAGTAGCAGCTTGGAGTTTGGAAGTTAATGGTGTGACACCCTTGTGCTTCCGAAAGCATGTAAAGCTATTGGGCCTGCAACCTTGCTCCCTCATTTTGGTTGTGTTGGATTGCTGTTCCATTAGACTATGAGAGTGAGGGAAGAGGGAGAGCACTTGTCTTTACGTGCATAGTTGTGCACTATGGTACTCCTGCGTACTTGGCTAGTCTCCATTGGAATTGGCCTCAATGACTGATATTCGATCAGGAGAATATTTCGAGTATAATTCAAAACAGTGGTCTCCACATCATTGGCCAATATTTCAAGGTCGCAAAAATTCCCAAGTTGAGGGTCAACGGCCATTGACTTCCTTTGGAAGTATGACACATTAGTACTAAATGTTTTTGCTTATTATGTCCTTACTCCCCAACCAAGGTTAATAAATAAAAAAGTTATATATAGTGTCAATAATAACCAATGCAAGTTGTTTTGTTACTTTGCTGATCTATCTTCCGGTCATATGCTTTTCCGTTATTGAATGGAAATAATTAATAATAAATGGAACAATAACACGATTTTTCCTTGAAAGTGCGTTTAAAAGGAAATGTATTATTTGAAGGCGTTTTTGTAATATTCAACTAGGTTTTCTTCTTGTGGAAGTCAAAACCCACTTAATCCCATCCTGTCACAAAATCTGTTCTAAGCTGACATCTCTTACTTATAAACTTCTTACATGCCGTAGGGAGTAAATGCACTTATTCTGCTCCATTCAGCTTTTGTCCATAGTAAACACTATTCGTTTTCTCGTCTGCACGGATGCGATACAAAACTGGCGTTTTCTATAGACAAACGCTGAATGGAGCTGAATAAGTTTATTTAGTCTCTAAAGCTCTATTTAGGTCAAGTAGTTTCGAGATTTTGTGTTTTATCAGTGTCAGTAAGTAGATCACTGACCTTTCGGTCTTGTGTCGACACAGATCCTTGTAACATGTTGTGCACAATAGGTCTCTAGTCACCGTCATCATTTGACTATAGTATCTACCTAATAATAGATAATATTCTCCCGGTACAATTTTCAAATTAAGGGCTGCTACTGAGAAACTCCTAATGGAAAAAATTAAGAACACTTTCTTTGACCTGGGAGTCGAAACCACGATCACCCCCGCTCAACAATCGCAGCTTACGCCCACAAGACCAACAACAGTCAAAAATAATTCAGCCTATAGCAGTCCACTGCAGGCAATCTACGTCATTTAACTCAGTCCTTTCACCCTTATCAAAATCATGAGATTACATTGCGTGCATTATTCAGAGATAAAGTGGAACTTCTTTTGTGTCGGGTTTATCAATATAGTTATGTATTTCAGATAACAAATAAAGCATTGAAACTTTCTCTTCAGATAATGCTCATACAACAAAGGGATTCTTCAAGTTATAAGCTCATAACTCCTCACAACTGGAGATAAAATGGTTGCCAATAAAACATGTAAGATTCATGATACTAACGACACACATTATCATCTTCGCTAAAAGCTGCCTAGCGACATTTCATACTATAGATATATTGCTATGAAGATGCCTTCAACTTTTACATGCAAGAAGAAAATACCTATCAGAACGTGGTGTCCGCCATTTGAGTATCATTTATCTATTGAAATAAGGTTCGTATTCGTATGTAACATGTCAAAGCGCGTACTAATCGGCGGCCATTTTGTGTTTCAAGATGGCAGGTTTTCTTTGTAGTTAGGGTTCGTGTACGACACAAATCAGTGCGTCATTTTAACATTATACTGTATTAAATAGTTAGAAGAAGCTGTGAATTGCCTAGCCAGTAGTTGCTTAAAGGATATACGATCGAAAACTAGAAACAAGTCTTTGCTAGAGTTGCCAAGTACAGGTACCTACTGTTATTTTTTTTCTCTGTTTTATTTTTTACTATTGAACAAATATATGTAATATGTAATAAATAAAAGCTTTTCAATTTTGCTTAATAATGTAACATATTTGTGCTCGTGACTGCACCTGTTTTCGTCTTAACTATGTAGATATTCTTGTAATGTTTTAAGTCGTGTCATCAGTGACAGGTAACCTGCAGCTGATCTGAGCCAACATGTATGGAATTTGTAATGGAGGTGTGTGGGTTTTCTTAGGATTTTCCTTTATCGCTTGCACGACCTAAAGGAATATTTCATCGATTTATCATTGTTAATACAAATTATTATCAATATTTTCCTGCAAGTTAGGCCCACTTGTACCATAGGTTGCTGAATAGGTTTACTTCTACCAAAATGAATCATCCGACGTCATATCTCCTATTTTTCAAAGTTATTCTAATTATTGTAGATAGTTAACGCTGATTTCAAGCCTATTTATTCTATTATTGATGTATATTAAACTGTTGTTTGTTGGATAGAAATAAAAAGTTTAAATTTATTAAAAGTTAAGTTTAAGTTTTTTGGCATGGCCAACCTGGGCGCCGTAGAACTTGGATAGAAATGTACTAAACAGTTTTGTAATTTTTTGACGTATTTATTTGAGTTATTGAGAGATCATGGGTTGGCTCTTTTCTGGGGGGAACTAGGCTCTAATGAATTTAGCGCTATAAAAATTTGAAAACGTCGTTCTATTTCTGCCAATTGTTGGAAGTTGATAGAGACAGATTGTTTGTTTAATTACAATTGCTTGTTTTTTTTGGATACTTTTGGTGCAACTAGTTATTGGTTTCTTTGCCATCTCTACAGCTTTTTAAAGTTTCATCATATCTACTGATTTCCGGAACTACCTTATTGCATCTCATGTTTTTCGACTTTTCTATCGATAATTATCGACTGTCATTTATATAAGCAAAAAATATATATGAAGTACGCTAATACTAATATTGCGACTTTTCACACTTTGATGGCTTTTGGTGGTTAGCACAAAATAAAAGGATTACGAAGCTGCAAACCAATATGTAGCAAGGCTTGAAATACGACAAGCAAATATTAACCTTAGAACTAAGCCAAAAAGGTTAGTTATCAATTGCAGTGTTTGTTTGAAATCAACAATGTGACTGGTCGAGTGTTTTTTAAATATAGCGTAATGGTAAATAATACAATGTATTCTCATGTTAGTGCTAATTTGGAAACCGTGTTGATAATAATAACGATCATGTTAGATATTGCTTCTTGAGTAAAAACCTAAATGAAGTAAACCAGTGTACCTAATACCTGTAATTACGTAGCTTACGCCGCTACTCTTCTTGTTCTTTTTGATAATTCAAGTTAATACTTTGGTTTTTGTTAGACTACTTGGATGTAGTAGGTGGCCACCACCGTGGCATTAGTGGCGATTTTAATGTCCTCTAAACTGCAAGTGTAGGGATACTTTGGGCCTACCAGTGTTGCGACATGTTCGAAAGGGTAACTGCGGCCCTCGATTCCAAGGGGCATTAGGAGGATCAGGGGTGGGTTTTAGTCAGTAAGAGTCTGACACTCTCTTTTACCCCGCCAGAGTGAAAGAAGTCAGTTCCGTCACGGTGCCCGTGACTTCGTCCACATGAACGTAGACTATTGCTAACGTACGCAAAGCCGCGGATTGAAAAATAGCCTATGTCCTTATCCAGATCTCAAGCTACTTCTTAGTCAAATTTCATTACAATCGGTTCAATGGTTTTGCTATAGACAAACATATAGACATAGTTGTTTTCTCATATTAGTAATTAGTAATGGGAGATGCCTATGTATTCTCTGTATGGGAAAAGGAAGTGGCATTTAGGTACTATGGACCAGTATAAACATTGTAAGATAATATTATTGGATTTCAGACCTTATCACTTTAACATAAAGAATATATCGATAATAAATCAGAATGGAAAGACTTCACTCTGCTGTTCTTATATCCTAAATACGAAATATCTCGTATAGATTTAGCTCCAGTGTCTAAGGAGCGTTGATTTAAATGGTTGTGGAAACAAATCGGTAGTGGCCCCACCCACGCACTACATCAGCCGCCAATACGTTGACTTATAACCTGCGTGGGATTGTCACTACTGACGTGTCCTGTTCTGGCTTTATTCGCCTGTCTTATAGAGAATTATTCCTACTGGTCACTAGCTTCTGACCATCACATCGTCCGTGTGGTTTATTTTATCCGCGCTAAGTTACGTCTTTGGTTACTGCTCCGCTCCCGTGTGTTTTAGCGTGATGTTATATAGCTTAAACTATTTCTTATTAATGTAGCCATCATATACAAAATTTTTGTTCAATCCGACTGGTAGTTTCAGAGATCAGCGCGTTTATACAAAGTAACTCTTCAGCTTTAAAATATTAGTACCTATGTACCTATGTGTTGTTCCGGAAAAGTGTGGCCATTTTCATAATACGTAGGTACAGTCGGTTGTCAGCATTATCTGACCCACCCTAAACACAATCGAAATTGGACCTTCTGCCTATGATAATAAGGTTTAATTTCAATTTATATGAGGTTATCAGTCAAGTGCTCGAGAACTGAGAAGGAATAAATACAATAAAAATACACACACGCAAATTTGATCTTTATCACGTTAGCATTGGGTTAAATCTTATAACAACTTGTTATAATATAATAAGTGTAATAGCTTATTTTAATGAGTTCGGTCAAGTAACTCTGGTCTCGTGGTCTGTGTGTAAAGCCTCCTCTAAACGTCTGCAGATGCGTCCGTGGACGCCCGCAGATGCATCCGCAGGTGGATCACCACGAGCTGTCCACACGTCTGCAAGTCAATCAGTCTAGATTCATTCTCGACAGACGCAACACGCTCGTTTAAAAACGGATATTGAGACCGTAGCTACCGCAGCTATTTATTTATTTAGTACTTTTAACTACTAATTGAAATAACAATTAATCGAATTAATTGAAATAAGTAAACAATTGAACTAGGTATAAGCATTAAAATAGTAGGTACGCTTAGATCATTTTTATTTTTGTGGTATTTATTTTTGGGGTTCCACAAACAGTTTTCAGCTTGATATAGCTCAATAAACCTAAAAGTTTCCTCGGGGCTCATATTATTAGCTATTTCAACAAAAAATAAACCGCAAGAAGCACGCGTGCACTCTCAATCGCAGCTCCGATTTAACTGATACGTCTCCAGACGTGTGGACAGACGCCGGACATCCACGCCGAAACCCTTTGATCTGTGCCACAAAAACCGACAACAATCGGATTCGAGGCGGACGCGTCTGCGTGCGTCTGCGGACGTTAAATACCTACAACAGATGCACAAATTACGCCCTCTATACGTCTGCGGACGCATCCGCAGATGACGTTCGCGGACGCATCTGCAGACGTGTAGAGGAGGCTTAAGATAGTGACAAGTTGCAAGATCAAATCCCGCGACGAAGATATTGTTTTGCTTTCAATTTAGAATTTATTCTAAAAGTATTTCTTGTATTATTGTAAAGAACTATAGACGGATAATCTTCAAATATAAAGTTTCTAAAATGGTAATATTTTGGCATAACTTGTATTAAGTGGGTAGTTGAAAAATAAATATTTGTATTCATTGTAAAACTGGTATTCAAATGCTACTAACTAAGGGTATGCAGTGACAACGCGCAAACATATTTTTCCTTGCCTTACTAAATTGCAAAAACAACTTCTCTTTACAATTTATTTTTGTCTATTTTATAGGTAGTTTTTTTATTATCATGTCTTAATGGAGTGATTAAATAATAATGAAGGGATAAAATACAAAATAGTCTATTTGCACTAGGATAAGGTTGGCTGCTTGTGCTGTGCAAGAATAAACTTTATTAAAGTATATATATGGTTTAAATTCTTTAGTCTTGTGGTCACTAATCGTTGTTTACGTTCGAAATCAAGTTTAACCTAAATATAGCTTCTGCTCAGGTGTTTCTTTTTTAATTATTTTATTATACTTTTTTTACAGTTCTTTAATGGACAACGCATAGAAATAAAACTAAACAATTGCAAATTTAAAATGTTTATTATTTCATTAAAACACTTAGGTAAATAAAGTAAGTAAATGCTCACATATTTCCAAATTAATATACAATATATTATGAGGATGCCATAATCAAATCTAACCATTTATAAACATTAAAAAAAGGCATGTTTTCTTGAAAGTTTGTTATCGAGAAAATTTATTTTATCTGTGAAATGCTTTAAAGATTTATAGCTGCCTATTATACGTAGTGAATAAACATGTCATTTAAATAGAAAAAAAACTATTTATGACAATAACATCACCACGTAATTGGCAACATTTTAATGGTTTAACAATCTATCCATTGAGCATTTACTTACATGGTGTGTTTAAAAATATCCTAGATTAATTAGTAGCGGAGTGATGGCGCACCGTTCCTTGTTACGTTCATCTTTGTTCGATTTAAATGTTTTTTTTTTCATCAGTGAAGATCACAACATTTTCTTCTCAATTAAAATTTAAATATTCCTGGGCAAAACGGACCCCTCTTCAGCAGGTGTCAATGCTATTTTCTGTGCCGGTTTATAATACCTTATTCCAGCAGCGTGTAAATGCCTTCTCACTGTTTCCACTGAAATATGGTGTTTTATTGCGGTTACACTAATGGGCAATCGCATTCGGGACTATACTTGATGTTTTTTGCCCCTGGACGAATCCGCTGAATATTTACTTTGTCTCCATAACGTCTTAGCTACAGTCGTATTTCTCTAAAACAAAAAAAAAAACTTTTTTGGAACCGTTTATGTAACTTGTAAGGAGTGAATGTAGGTAATAGTAAAATAGCCAACTACGCGTTCATTAATCACAATCAATTAAATAAAATAGGTATAAAAAAAACACTTACTGCTATATTAAGACGACGACCAATCTCTCTAATTCCAACATTCTGCTCATGTAAAAATATGATTTTATGTTTGGTATAGTCATTAAGCTGCGACATGATGCTTTTTTACACCAAATTGCTTAAAAATACTTAACGAGTTATGCGAAACGATTTACAAATGTGTGTGCACAGTCAATGCTAATAGGCGTAGTGTAACTTTTGTCACTTAAGTAGACGAATTTATTATCTACCTCACGAAGCAAATATATGTGAACTTAAACTTTTTTAATTTACCCACCTGTTTACAAGATAAGTTATTAGGCGTAAATCATATTGGCCGTTCTTTAATAATGCAAACAATTTTGTAGAAATGAAATCAAATTAAAAAAGAAACTGATAACAGGTGGACTGTGTTTTCGAACCCACATGTTGTTCCTCGCCAATCCAACATCAAACCGCCAAGCCACAAGAACTTGTTAAGACTCCACGAAATTCAAGATTGGGTTCTAATTATGTAAGGTGACTTAAAAGGTTTTTAACCTTAATGTCAACGAGATAATGATTAAAATAGCTTAACAAAATGATAATTATAATGCCGGTGGCTCCGACAACGTTGGGTGGGTTTATGCGTGTCTGTATTCATCGATAAATTGAAATTAAACCTTATTATCATAGGCAGAGGGTCCAATTTTGGTTGTGTTTAGGGTGGGTCAGATAATGTTGACAAAGTATAGTGTTTATTATAACTTACTCGTTATACTTATTTGAGTTGTGTTATTATCTGTTCCCAGGAGTCCCTGAATCGCTGATTACGTCATTCCTTTTCCAAGACTCCGAAAAAAAGGAAAAGAACACAAACTTGTCAGGGATCCACAACCTTTCTTTCTTTTTTAGTGCCATAATACAAAACATTGTTTTTTTTTCGTTGAAATTATGACAAAGAGCAAGTTTGTTTTGAAAAGGCATTTTTTGAGCATTTACGTATGCGATTGTTATTCAAACTAATAAGTGATAAGATTTGCTTTATTGTTTTTAAACCTGAACAACAGATTTTTTTTTAAATCTTCCTCTTTAGAAACCTACATTATTAGCAAATAGCATAGGATATTATATTTTTCGAAAAATTAGGGATCTGTAACCTGTAAGATAATTCGCGGGTCGAAGAAGTCGCTGGAAAAAGCTACTTTACAAATAAATAAATAAAAATATGTTCAAAATGAGAGCCACGTGCTGTTGTTTTGTCCGTTAATAATAACCTACAAACCAACATAAGTATAATAATATGATTCTTCTTCAATTTTTCTAAAATTAATGTGCAGAATGGGGTTGCGTGTGTGTGCGTTGAGAGAAGGACCAAAATAATCTCGACCAAAAAACATCTCAATAATATGAATTTTATTATTGAAAAGAAAAAAACGTCTACATGTTTTTATATGCGAAGAATACACGATCATTGATCACTGACGTATGAACCGAAGGTCCTTTTAACGGTTTTAAACGTTCGTTGTGTTTTGCTACAGTTTGAACTTATTTATAGTATTTACTTATTTGTGAGTACTCTTCGTCTTCTTCAACACTATGATCGTGTTTTAAAGCAGTCATTCGTAGTTATTTTTGTTTGGTTCGTTGATGTTATTCTCATTCATTTATAACATTCTCATATTATATAATTTTTTTAAATATTATTTTAAAAATAACAACATTAAAAACAGCAACAGCAGCTCGGAGTTTGGATTTGTGCCCGGTTAATGGCAATAGGCTCGTCCCCTATTACATTGGACCTAAATATACCGGCGAACTGTGGGCGTACATTAATACACCTCTGCCTAACCCTTCGGGGAATACAGGCGTGATGGTAACATTAAAAAAAAACATTATTAAGTTAGGTATTCAACTGGTTATTCGATTTCGTTATTTTTGTTGTTTTATTATTTTTCGACTCTTCATGATACCTTTTTCTGGGCCAAACAATTAGCATTGCCATACAACGTTGCCACGGTGCCCAAAAGGCTGGCAGCATTGCCATGCTGCCAGCCTTTTAGGCACCCGCCCTATTGACAGCGATGCAGAATTTAATGCACTTTATGATTCCTCCTTGCTTTTTTTATGTACGTTGTTCATACTTGTAATTTAATTGATTTAAACTTGGTGTTTAGGTTAATTATTCATAAATTAATTTTCGTAATATTTATTTAAAATACATACTTGTTATTACTGCTACCTACTATAAAATAAAGAAAAAGGAGAACACGTGTTGTGTGGAGACCAAGTAACGTGGGTAGATGATGATGACTTGTTATTATAACATTTCTACTACATCTAAGAAATATAGTATTTCCTTCGTTCCAACTAAAATCTTTCCACAAATAACACCAAACAGTTTTGTTACAATAGCGCATGACATTTGCGAGAGGTGTCAAGGTGAGGCGATCTTCTTTAGCTCCGTTAAACCGGTCCAGGGTCCTCCGAGCGATACCTCCTCCGAGATGTACTATTGTACCTCTATTACGTATTTATTTTTTTGTAAAGGCACGCGTGCATGATCCTAATCTTGTAATAGTTCGTGGTGTTGATGTACTTTATGATCATTCATTATCATTTATACTCATTTGAAAAAAAAAAACGTTATTTAAGATACCGATAGAATTGTAATAACAACGTGAAAGATTTTGCTGAATCGTCTAAAGGATCAACTGTAGGTATTCTTATTATCGCACTGCTGGGCTCTTGCCATACAGAAAAGACATTACTGCGCTTGCTCAGGTGGATTGGTGATATTCGATTTATATTAATTTCAAGTCCAGGTCAGTTGCCTAGTGATGTACAAGATAAACTTAGAAAGTACATAGGTTTGAATTGAAAAAGTCACATCGGTGCTTCCGATAACAATTTGTTTTTTTTTTCGTTCAGAATCAAAACTCACGATAGGTACGGCTTTACCAATAAGGCACTCATTTTGAGACCAAACATTTCCTATATTATAATCTAAATGAGGATTAATAACATCTAAGCTGATGAGCTAAGTTATTACGCAAAAAACACAGATCTAATGTGATACAAAAACCTGTTCTATTAATATCTATACTTAGTCATAGATTTGAATAAACATGTATGAAACGCAAGACTCGTTTTAATTTGCAACTTCTTAGCAGGTACTTGTTTATATCACGGTAGATAATAAATCAACAATTTAACATACATTGTTTATATAATTTGTTTGGTTATCAACATTATATATTTATTTATTCAATAAAGTACGCCAACGGCATATTTATTTGGCTTACTAGCTATTATAATTATAATCTTTGATTGCAGCTAAGCTGTTGTGAGTGGGTAGCTACTATATGATTAGCACATAATGAAATTAGATGCCTGCTTAATTAAAACATTAACATAATTATTTGTCTGCCTGTTCCATAGTTTCTTCATAATCATAAATTACGATTGTTTAGTAGTTTTTACATTTTCACCTGAAAATGCAAGATTATATTTCAGGACAATTTTTTTAATAATGGGAAATAAGTAGAGCGGAAAGGAATGTTAGACTCTTACTGACTAAAACCTATTCCTGTTTCTCTTAATTCCCTCTGCGTTCCAGGGCCGCGGTGATAAATTTCGCAACTCTGGCAGATACTTCAGGACCTAGCTTTTTTATTTCATTTTATAAAAAATTATGTGTACAATAAATACAGTCGGACCTAGATTATGGGTAGCCTTTTGTAGAATCTCATAGAACCCCGATAACAGTAGATACCTACTACAACACATAGGCACACGAATAAAAATACAATTCGTCTGCACCAAAAGTTGCACACCCCTGAAAGAGGAAAGTTGTTACAAGGGTCACAACAAAGTCAGGTGTACGTGCACTCAACTTATTACTCACACTTGACTCTCGATCACTGGCTGACTGATGCCCAAAAACATACTCCACTCAATCTGACCTCTATTACAATGTCTTTAGAATACCCAATTAAACTTGACACACGGCAAAACAAGGAACTAAAAAAAATGTTCCAATTCTGATATAATGTTTTTCTTTTTCCTTGGCAAGCAGCGCCATCTTGTACTTTCAAATTATACTGGCCGTTTCTAAAGTCCTTTTATCCTTTATTTTTTTTTGGCGTACGTACAAGAATTCACTTTTGTTTAAGGCTGTTGATAGAATAACAATGGTCGGCTTTTGCTTGTAGTTGTTAATTAGAGAAAAGACATTTTCTAAGACTTTCCTTGGAATTTATACCTTAAGCTATTTGCAGACTATGATAATACAAAACGCCTTAGTCCTTGGTAAAATTTCCGACTGCAAAAGCGATTGTAATTTCAAAATGAATTATTGAACTTATTTCCAAATTTTACTTTTACTTGGACTATATTAACCTATAAGCAATATAAATCGTCATTTTCATCATCATCACACATTGTCAACAGCCTTCTACATTCATTGAAACCGTAATATTACACGTCACTGTCATCATCGCACATGATCAACAGCCTTCTATATAGACTCGAACAACCAAAGAAAGTCGAAACAACAACATAATCCCAATTCCAAACTTTTATTACAGTATTTTCCAATATAAGGTCCAAGTTTTACTACTGTATTTAATCCTAAGGTGCATTAAACAACCTCGACTGTTTTACCTCTTTGCACGTTTCGCGGTTTATTTAGTCTTAGGGTCCAAACGGTTCGAAATTTGAACCCAAACTCGTGACTCAGGGCCCGTCAGACGGGTTCCAGTATGGCGGACACAGTTGTAAGGTGACCTGCAATAATGTCGGTCCTGTAATTGATTGGTCGAGAATTTTAATGGCACGGTCAATCGGACCTTGCGTTTTCAACGAGATCAACGAAATTGTGGGTTTTTATGCAGTTTTTGGGGAGTCTGTTGTTGCTTCTGAATTTTAATGTTCTCTGAAGCACCACAGAGTTTTTTGTTTTTTTGTGAGCAGAGGTAAGTATGTACTTATTGCAATATAGCCTTTCTTGGATAGACTGGTCTTATCAGCCATTGTTATTTCTAAAGTACTTAATTTTGTATAATAGTTGCGTTGAACTGCGACAAACAATTGAGAAAATCAGCACCAAAAATGTAATTGCATAAATTGCAATGTAAGGTCTGCTTTAATACAGCGCCGTAGAAGTGGTGTCTCCACCCTACATAGCGGGTCTTCACCGATACTATCTTGCGTCTTCCTATTGCCCTGGTACTTGCGAGTTTTGTGAAGCCCCCGTTTTTGCCACTCTGCCCACACGCTTACTTCAGATGTTCCATCTGATGTAGGTATGTATAGTGTGTCTTTTTTTTTTTTTTAGAGATGGTAAAATCATCAAATGACCCCCCCCGTCCAGGGCGGGGCGGGAGGGAGTGTCAGACTTTTACTGACTAAAAACCATCTATGTTCCTTCATGTGCCCTTTGCGTTCCGGGGGCGCGGTATCTCTTGCGAACAACCCGCAGATGTATAGTGTGTCTACCGACTGCACAAAGTACTTATTGCTTTTTTTTATAACTGCAAGACTCACATACAGAAGCAACTGGATCCGGAACAACTAGGCCTATATGCCATACAAATATTTGGTATTGAATCCGCAACGCACAGCACAGCAGCCCACCGTTTAGTCACTGCGTCAACCGTGAGTATGGTTTTAAAAGCTAAGGAATCATCGTGTCGGAGTAGCCGTCTTTTAACTACTAATATAAAAATCTTTTTGGAGGACTATTTTATTTTTCATGTTTATTAAGTTTTATTTGCATTTCTATTAGGTATAGGTTGATTAGGTAGTTTTATTAATGTTATTTTTTTTACTAAGTGTGTTAAGTTAAGTTCAGTGATTTTAGCCATTATACGAGTACATTCAAAATTTTTGTACGAAATGACAAAAAGAAAACGGAACCCTCATTCACTGTGGACTTTTCAAATTAGACTTATAGGACATGTTTGACTTGTAACACTAATTTATACATTTATTTTCCTTACAAAAATATCTGCAGAAGTAAGACAACCCTATTTACCCAACTTCACTTAATATTTACCTCCAACACACAACTGCTAAGCTACCAAGTATGACTTCAAGTTAAATCCAGTTCAACACAGATTTCTGACTAGACTGATTCAACGTCTGATTTCAGAGAACAAACAAAAGAGATGGCGCAATACAGATGAGAGATATAAGCATCTGAATGAGTCAGTTTTATGCTTAGCTGATGACGATATAGAAACAAGTTAGGGAGATGACTTTACAACTGTTTTTGATCAGTTGTTCTTCCTTTAATAAATAATGATTTAAGCTTAACTAAGGCATAGCTACGGTTTAGGAACCACCATGCAAAGTGTCTGGCAAAACACCACGTACTTCTAACATCACTCCGACAAAATAGACCACATGGCCTGTATTCCCCAAAGGGTTAGGCAGAGGTGTACCAATGTACACCTACAGTTCGCCCGTATGTAAAGGTCCTAAGTAGGGATTGCAATCCGGATTATTCGAAATTCGAAAATGACTGAAAACTCCGGATTTGCTTGACATTTTTAAATCCGGATTTTAGGACCCAAATTCGATTTTTTCGGATTTGAGTCAAAACTGATTATAACTGATAATATTTGTGTTTATCCACGAATTTTGATTGTAATTAATCGGTATATCGATATTGCCTACTTTAATACGAACATAAGAATACAAATAATTTATTGGTGCATTGTTACAAGACAAAATAATCTTAAAAGTTCTTCATATTATGGTATGCTATTATAAGTTATGTAACAATATATTAATAAAATAAATGTGTTATAAAAAACCGGCCAAGTGCGAGTCGGACTCGCGCACGTAGGGTTCCGTACCATTATCACATTTTCCGTGGAAGTTTACGTAGTAATGTACCTACATCATATATTTTTTTTAGATTTATCATTCTCTTATTTTAGAAGTTCAACCCTGTGGTTGGCTCGCGCAAACTATTCAGTTTAGAAAAAAAAAACCTTAATATCATTTTTGAAGACATATCCATAGACACGTATGGGGTATGATGAAAAGAAATGTTGAATTTCAGTTGTAAGTATGGGGAACCCCCAAAATTTATTGTTTTTTTTTTTCTATTTTTGTGAAAATCTAAATGCGGTTCACAGAATACATCTACTTACTAAGTTCGCTCTTAGCTCTAGCTTTCTCGTTAGCTCTTATAGTTTCAGAAAAAAGTGGCTGTGACATACGGACGGACAGACAGACAGACATGACGAATCCATAAGGGTTCCGTTTTTGCCTTTTGGCTACGGAACCCTAAATATACGGCTGTCCCCATAATAGGCATCGCTCGAATCATGGGAGCCAGAGTTGCGTTTATTAAACTTTTAAATTAAGACATTATATAAGATTAGACATACAAGGCAACCTAATTTTCAATATTTAATAAGTGAAAATAAAATATAGAATAAAAACAAAAAAAAGTTGTTTTACAATGTTAAGGTGTGTGATAGTATGAGGAATACGTGTAATGAGGTGTGTGGGTGTGATGGTGATATGAATGTGATTGTAAATATTGTAATGGTGAGAAGAGATGTATGATGGTGAAATGGTTTATGAGTGTAATGGTAAGATTGGGGTTATTGTGAGTGGGAACTTGTGTGAGAGGACATGTACGAAAAATATTGTTTGTTAATTTAGCAATTTCTCGGTTTCATTTTAAGACAGGGAGAGAAACCAACTTTTTGTGGTCCTTTTGCATGAATGGGAGGTGAGATCTTTGATATCACAGTACTTGCTTGCTTTATTGTAGATATGTGTGAGAAAGTAAGATCGTCTGGCCTGTTAGCATTATGAAGAGGGATATGTAGAATACGTCTCAAGAGTAGGTTATGGTAGTTACGCCTATTTTTTTAAGGATTTGTGAACATGCAGTGTGACACTAAGGATAAATAGCTGACGTACTCGGATGATGGGAAACTAATCGAATACCAACCTGAAAAGCTTTTTAAGCATCACTTTGATGACGGCTCTTTGAGCTCTTTCGATTTAAATAAAAGTGCTTTTCCAGACGGAGATTCCTTACTGGAGTACCAATGTTTAAGTACAGCTATGCGATTCTCTAAAATGCGAGCTCGAAAACGAGTCCCACTTCGATAACGAACCAACTTGTCATTGGTGTATATTCGTTCGCCGTGGTGACGTCACCGCGGCGAACGAATACTAAGCCAATGACAAGTTGGTTCGTTATCGAAGTGGGACTCGTTTTCGAGCTTGCATTTTAGAGAATCGCACAGCAGTTTACGTTACGTTGATTATATAAATGTATACCGAGAAAAGCTTAGCTCTAATCCTTTCTCTGCCTAACCCGTAGGGTATTACAGACGTCATCACGTCTGTAATACCCTACGGGTTAGGCATAACGAGAAAAATTACTGATACCCAAAATTTTTTGATTATTTTTAGGTGATTTTATTCCGTCGTGCTGTGAATTGAGCGAATAAATGCAGATTTTACTTAATTTATACCATTTTATTTCAATTTTATCAAATTAACTTAAAACTTCGAAAACTTCGAAAACTCCGGAAAATCCGGATTTTAGTCGGACGAGAAATCAGAAATCCGGATTTGAAAAAACTCCGGATTTTGCATTCCCTAGTCCTAAGTAAAAGGGGGCGAGCGTATTGCCATTTACCGGGCACAAATCTTAACTCCGTGCTGCTACTAAGGATTTCATAGAAAAACCCAATAACACTTTTTGCTCGACTTGGGAATCCTGCAGCTGATATGAACATGATGATGATTTGAAATGCTTTTTTTTATTTTATAATGCATTTTGGGTAATTAATAATATTGCAATACGAAAGTCAAGCCACAACAAAACGTTACTAAATGTTCTTAGTCAATATGTCGAGCCATAACAAAACGTTACTAATTACTGTAAACTCCTCGCAAAATAAATCGATAATATTTTTTAGTTTTTTTGTGAAGGATTATCTTTAATAGGTAGTCTACAAGATAATCTGTCATTTATATTTTAATTAAATGTTTCGTTATCTATAGTATTCAGGTATAAACAAATTGAATGTTTAAAAAAATAATATTGTTTTTATATTTTCTAGCTCTTTGACATTTTCTAGTTTGCCTTAATTATAATATTATGTATTAGTCCCGGAAGACTTATTATTTTGTGTTGTTACATGTCACTATTGATTAATATAATTGATCATTATAATCTTAAGTTATTTCTGGGCTGATTAACAGATACTATTCATTGACATTTCGGACATTTTATTTATAAAAATGTAATTAGTTACAATGCAGTTTTTACCAGAAGTTCTAAATTCTAATTAGCTGACAAGATGCATTCTTAGAAACTATAAAATGGATTGCATTCAAATACCTACATTTACAGATTGAGACATTTATCATTCTAACTTAATTGATGATTGCATATTAATTTATAATGTAGGAATGTTAGTAATTAATCAGTTTTTTTTTAAATAAAATACCGAGACATGCCTACCTAGTTATAAAAAAAGTAATTAATTCCTAAAGAATAATACCAACCTATTATGTTTCCACTGCAGGCCAAAGGCTTCTTTTTGTGCAGAGAAGGGACGAGCATTGATCACCACGCTTGCTCAAAGCGGGTTGGCGATTTCAGACACATTAATTTATTAGTCCAGGTTTTCTCACAATAATTTTTCTTCACCAATGTCAGTGATGTCCGAGGTAAACTTAGAAAGTAGGTACATATGAATTAAAAAAGGCACGTTGGTACTGGCTCTGAATCGAACCCACAAGCTCATAATATGACAGGCCATGACAGGCCTCATAACATAACATGACAGGCCAGGCATAACTTGGATCATCACGCAATTCGATTTGATACTTTTTTTGCTAAGAAAAAAAGGAAACTCGACAGATTTTCAAGACCAGCTATTCTACTGTAACTACACCTATTTATTTTCCAAGTTCACTCATACCCATAGGTAAGTACTCGGGGCCAACTTTCACGACAAACCTATCCTATTATTATGTATATTAGTCGCTTCAGAGGCAGCCCATCGCGTTTCATGTCAAGTGGGCCACGACCTTTATGTCATCGCTGTGGGTATCTGACCTTTAGGCCTGGGAACTGTGTAGCATCTGCTGAGTGTTAAGTGGTGGATGATGTGCGTTGCTGGTTTTGTTTAAAGGTCATGTTTAGTAGGATGTGGGTGGCCAGCAATGGATGCAGTGTGAAGATTATGTTGTGAGTTTCGTAAGGTATGTTGTGTTAGAATTTGTTATGTCTTGTGTTTAGCGTGAATTAATAGATTTTCTACTAATAAGTTTTACCTATATCCTTTCTTGAAAGGAAATATTTCGAAAATACAAAAAATAAATTATTAAAAGACATAATACAAGCCACAGCTTTCTTGTTTAGCAAAAATATCAAAAAACTATCCTAGCTAAAACATTTAAAAAACGAACGAAAATAAAAGAAGCTTTTTCTTTTTTTCAATTTTGAAATGAATGCAACTAAAACTTGACAGAGAAGAAACAAAAAAGAAAAAGAGATAACAGTCAAGTTTGCTAAGAGTCCATGACTAGATACTAACAATACTCTAAGCCTTTAACAATGCCAGAGTTTATCAACCTATTCAAGAGAAACTGTCCAGACAGTAAATAAAGCGCTGCTCAAACGCAGACACTTTTTGTTGCCGTGGCAGGACACCACGCTTGCTGTGTCCAGTAGTACTGGACATTTTCGGTGCTAGTTTGTCGAATATTCCTTCAGTATCTGCGACATAGGTGACTTTCACGGCAAGGTTGGCGCAGTGGCTAAGCGATTGGCTGTGGGCTGCGCTTCGTGGGTTAGATTACCGCGCAGAAAAAATATTTGTATGGCCTTTAAATAGTTGTTCTAAGTCTGGCTGCTTTTGTATATTAGTATATACATATGTTTGTAAATGCACCCACGATACAGGAGAAATTCCTAGTTTGTGAATATATTTTGTTTTTTAATAGAAAATTAAAAGAAGGATTTAAAATTAATGTGAGCAACAATTTTTTAAACGACTTCAAAAAAAAAGGAGGTTATTTGCTGAAACAATTTTTATGGAAACTTATTATTGTTGCGTGTGTGACTGAAAAGTGTAAAAAAACAAATGAGTTAGTTCTATATACTACTTATATAGGAGTAACATATTTACTGCTGGTTGCCAGTTGCTTGTGTCACATACAAGACACTAAAGTGGCCACGTTTGTGCACCACCTATCTCAGTTTACTAAAAGAAAAAACGTCCTTGCTTTCAAAAAATTCTGCTCCATTTTTACCAATGCATTTCCCGTTTTTCTCATACGCTCAGTTTTTTTTAATACATTGCAAGCTTTAAACTGTCTGTTGTAAACTTTTGACTGGTTTGGAAAGCAATGGAAAGCAATCCACGCGATTTATTGGTATGCAAGTCAGTGCTGCCCACGTGGTGCTGCCAGCGAGTTCATTTTATGGTCTAACTAGATTATGTTTGCAGTTTTGTTTGTATTTTTTGTGATTATAAAATGCATTGAACTGTGACTATAGTCTCGACCTATACAATTGGCTGGCTCCTGTATTGCGTACCTATAGCGAGGCTGTGAGGGCGATATACAGTTGGTCGATCTGTGAATAAAGTTATGACCACGAAAAAGAAGAAATTATTGAACTACAGATCCAAGGTATACAGATCCATTTCGAGTCTGTGGATAAAACGATAGGAAAAGAAAAGCATGTCAGTGTGTTCGCATTTTATTAATATGCTGAAGGTATGTCCTTTAGCATATTAAACAAATATTCGGGTGCTGAAAAAAAATAGAAGCAACAACAATAATATAACCAGTAATCATTTTTTTTTTAATATTTTTAAATGTTTTTATTTTTTTATATTAATATTTAAAAATGTATTTAATATGTGTAAAAATAAATAAATGGAATAATAATATAACCAGCATATATATTATAAAAACTTAAGTCACGAGCAGATGCTATAGTGTCTATAAAATGAGAACATTAAAAACCATCAAACTTAAAATATTATTTTTTACAACCTCAAACAATATCGTATTACAAAAACAAAAGAGAAACAGATCTTGTTGTTATTTATGTATTTCAAAAGAATTAAATATTCCGTACTAGTATGTTTTTATTATGAATGTGGAAGCATTGTCCTGATTTGTTGTGTATTCTAGGCTGTACAAATAAGTTGACCCTCAATATCTCTGATCAATAGAAAAGAAAACTTTTGAAAATCGATCAACAATTGGCAGAGAATTCAGTTCAGAACATACATTTAAAAAAAAAATTATCTGCAGTCGAATATAGAATTTCCTGTTTTTTTTTAAATTAGCTAAGAGGTGTATCGCAATCAAACTTAGGCAAACTCACCCTTAAACTTAAAGTACCTACCTAACTTAGGTAGGTACTTTAAAAAATAATGATAATTTAAAACTAAATAGTTATATACTTAAATAAGAATTTGTTGCCGCGTGTATGAAAGATCATCAGCATCACTCGATTGCGGCTCGACCGATTTGGCTGATTTCTTTTTGCTATGTTCGTATTTTTGCAATGAAAATCTCAATAAAATTACACATGTGTGAAGCCGGCGGGTAGGTAATAATTTTAGAAAATAAAAATGATTTTATAGATAATAATCATAATTTATTTACAAATTAATAATTAGTAGGTAGTATAAAATAGGAAATTGCTTAAAAAACTCTTAACATACTTTGATTAGCTATTGTTTTTACAGTAAATTATATCTAAAGTTAATTAAAAACTAAAAATAATATTTATATATTTCTATACATATAATTCAAAATTATGCGAAATATCTTCAAAAAACCGCCTCGTCAAATAGAGACGTCAAATAAATATTACTTAAAATACAAGACAAGAAAATGCGATGAAAATGCAATCTACTTAAAAATTGATTTAAGAAAAATTACAATCAAAATTTTAAATAAGTACAACAATTCGAATAACGAACATAGAAATTGGTCTTATAAAAAATATTATAAATTCATTAATAGTACATACAAATAATGGAACTATGATACTAAGAAAAATCTGTAATTGTTGCTTGCTGCTTATAAGAATGAACCAAACGGTAAAATAAATTTGCATGAACTTAAAATCAACAAAAATCAAGCATTCATCAAAAATACTAACAAAACATCAAAACCTTACGAATCATTCAAATCACCACACATAGCATAAAAAACTTCCTACCTATCACGCTATCCTACTGCTTTTTCCAGATCTACGTGTTATATGCTCCTCTGTACCTGTGGTCGAGGCTGCCGTACGTGGGCCGATAGCGAGGAGTGCGCTGGCTCCACGGACTCCGGCGGTTCTTGTAGCTGGAGCAGGCGATCAGGCTGTTCATGGCAGGAGGCCGGGACTGCTCCACGCTGATGCCGCAGCGACGGCTGGAAGGGATACGGTGGTTATTGTTAATCCTGCTGACCAAGTTTCTTAGATACTTGCCAAGTAGAAGGAGATATTATAGGGCACGAGTGTGTGCTTAAACATAGGTGCACTGAGTCTGCACTTACTCTCATAGTTTGAATGTACGGTAATCTGATACAATCGGGGAGAGATCAGGCGCAAGACCTAATACTACTGAGAAATTCCTAAAGAAAAAAACCAACGACACTTTTGCCAGCCTTGGGAAACCAACTCCGGACCTCACGCTTAGCAGTTCCGCTTGCAACGGGGCAGGAAGTGGTAAAAAGAAAGTAAAAAAAAGTTTGTCAAGTCGAAGTGTTATTAATAACATATTTACATAATTAATATTGTTTATCTGAGATTATTTAAATCACAAATACAGACAGAATAAAAATAGAATTTGAATTAATTACAGTTGGCTGTAGCATAATTCTGCTACTTCAAACACAGAAATGTACACTACACTTAGCATAGTACATTTTTGTATGCAGATCTGTTGAAGAACCAAGCATTCCTCTCACAAGAACCAAAGTTTCTAACGTTATTTTACATACCTTCTAGTCCTGTCTTGCTGTAGTCTGTCACCGATGACCATGTTTTCTACCAGTGGGTCTTCCACCTGGCAGCGGCTCGAAAATCTTTGACATACAATAAATATATATAGGTAACCGTCACGCCAGGATCACCAAAATACTCTGAATTATTTTCCTGATGTCATTCCTTTATGAGAATATGTTGAATGATGGTGTCAAACTTTGAACAAATAAAACTCCTCGAACTGGCATGGAATCTCATGATCAGTGAATAGAAGACGTTTAACAATTATTGTCTTTTCTTGATGCTGGTTTCCCAAAAGTCAGAAGACATAATGAATTTGGAGATCCATAGACGTGACGGTTATATTGTTACCTGTCAGATGTGAGGCTGAGATGATACGATAAGCATGCATGCAACCATATAATCCACCATGACCTCCATCCATTATGATGATCCAGCATGATCCTCGAGATGACGAGGAAAAAGATGAAGTAATTACCTCTTAGTCCTAGGAGGAGGTAGGAACTTGTCCCCAATGAGAACGCTTTCGTCGAGAGTGCCATCGATCTGGAGCAAGTCTCCCGCAGACACTGAGACGTCCATCTTGGATGAACGGTCGCAGGTCCAGGTGAACATTAGCATCATCACCATCTGGTAATGGAGATAGAGGTTAGAATAAAGAAGAGAAGAAATGTGTTTGGATAATTAGTGGGACTGGCTATAATTCTTTAAGTAACTAGGTTACTTAAAGCTTTTTGTGACTTTCTGGTGATCTTGACATTTTTAGTTCACTTTGTTTGCGCACTAATTTCGCTCCACGCTTTTGCGGATAATGCGTCAAATGAATATGCCGCGATTACATGGAATGTTCGCCAAGGTAAATTTCTCCAATTTGGAGTTCATGTAGACATTTCAACACAGCGATACTTCGCCATTCAAATACTTACCACAACAACATGCAGAATGAAGACGAAGAGTGTGGAGCTCCTAAAGCCGATGGAGTCGAACAGAAGCCCCGAAACGGTGGGGCCGATGAACGCGCCCAGGGCAAAGGTGGAAGTCCACATGCCAGACACCAGACCGTAGGTCTCTATGGAGTTGGGGAGACCGCTCGCACTGAGGAAAACAGAAGAGGATATTATTATTGCATTTTTTGCATAGTATTAAACTTTTTATCGTATGTCTGTAGATGCATTCACAATATTGAAAATTAAACTGCTATATGTTTGAGCCATTTGGGGTTAAAACACTATGGCCATGGGGTCCGGAGTTCATCTAGTTTTTCGGTATATCGCCAAGAGACGTGTCGACTCTTCTAGTCAGCAGAGCGCTGGCCTTTTCTTGGGCCAAAGCAGAAATGCAAATGATGATTGCCTTGCCATACAACGTGGTGATGCTGCCAGCCTTTTCGGCACTTGCCCCTTTGACAGCGATGCGGGCGAGCTTGATGCACTATAAGCTTCCCTTTTTATAAGTTGTGCATACTTAGTAATTTAGTTATTATATAAGATTTTTGTGTGGTGTGTGATTTGTATTGTATCTAAATAAAAGAGATGACCTGTAGATACTTTACAATGATTGGTTTTAGACATTTATATACCTCCCAACGATAGTCAGTGAATTGGACATGTTTATAACATATTTCTTTTTCAACGAAAGCTGCGGCATGTGCTACTGTCACTTGTTTTTATAATACTTACACAAGGAAAGAGATGAATTATTATACAGAACATAACTTTGGGTGAATATTCGGTAAAAAATGTGTATAATTTGCTCCTTAGTCATTATATTTCGATTAGAGAGGAATTTCTTTTGTATTATTTTGAGTCATTAATGGGACAGATGACTTTTTTATAAAAGTGTCAAAAAGGACAATGCTATAGATAAGTTTATTTTTATCCTTTAGGAACGTTGAATTCACAAAAAGTATTCAAAAGCTGAATTCAATTAAATCAATTGAATAGCATACTGTAACGTCCTTAACTCCCAACACTATTGACTGTCTATTTATTGATATCATAGCATCAACTACAAATAAAATTTTACAGCTAATTTAAAATTGTAGGAGTTTCAGGGCTAAAATGAAGTGTTCTTTAAAATAATCTTGGAATTTTTGGTTATTGTTGAATGTTGTAGGTAATTATGTGAAAAAAAATAACTCTCCAGACCAATTCCGGTCACGGCGGCTAATCTAATGCAGACTAGCCAAGTGCGCAGGAAATTTTGTAGTGCACAAGTGTGTGCGCAAACACAGGTGCACTCCTTCTTCCCTAACTCTCATAGTCCGATGGAACGGCAATCCGACACGACCGGAGAGAGATCAGGCGAAGGACCAACAGCTTTACGTGCTTTCCGAGGCACGGGGGTGTCACACCACCAACTTCCAAACTCCGGGCTAATACTGAGAAATTCTACTTCTCTACTCTACTCTAGAATTCTACTTTCTAGGTACTTATGTATTGCAAATTCAAAGATAGATGAAGGAGTTACTTACATCGCTGTGCCGAGAGCGTCAGAGAATGATGCGACGAGCTGACTGCCCATACCGAATCCGTGGAGCATCAGTCCCACTATCACTGCCCACATTTGTCTGCAATGAGAATTAGATACTTTATAGTTATTACATTAAAGATTAGATTCCTTTAGCAAGCTTATAAGATTGCTAACGTCATCTGGCAGGCGCTACAAATATATAAAAAAAAATAAACAAACAAACAAATATATTTAACAATAATACCAGTCTTTTATTGTCTCACTGCAAGGCAAAGGACTTTTCTTAAAAAGGGAAGACACGAGAACTGTTCACCACGCTTGCTCAAAGTTAATTGGTGATTTCAGACTTATTTTCATAAAATTATAGTCTAGGTTTCCTCACGATGTTTTTTCTTCACCGATGTCAGTGATGTCCAAGATGTCCAAGATAAACTTAGAAAGTACATATGAACTGAGAAATTCACATTGATACTTGCCCGGCGGTATCGAACCCGCAACCTCATGTATGAGACGCGGGCGCCTTAACCACTGGGCCATCACGACATAAAATCCCAAAAAACCCAGAAAAATGTTTCATAATAAAACTCACGTCTGCATATCAAAGAAAGGCGCAGGTCCGATGAGCAGGAACCCTCCCGCCACGAAGGCGCACCCCACGGCGATGACGTACTTGGGGCGGACGGCGGGGTGGTCGCACAGCCAGCCCCAGCCCGGGGCGGACACCGCGTACACGCCGCCGTTGATCACGAACATCAGCCCCAGGACCATTGATGAGAATTGGAACTGGGAACGACGGAACGGAGGGTTAATTTACATCAAATCTAGACTTATATTGTAAAGCAGCAGTATTTTCAAAGAGAGCTCTTTGTGAAGGAGCTTGTTCGGGGAAGTACTACCACGATACCTATTTCTGCCGCAAAGCAGCGTTGCTGTGTTCCGGTTTGAAGGGTATGCGTGCCGGTGTAATTACAGGCACATTATGAGACGTTTCAACTTTGTCTCTGGGATGGCAACGCATTTGCAAAGCTTCTGTTATTGCAGATGCTTATAGGCAGCGGTGATAACTTAACTTGGTTTACCATCCAGTGGTGTTCCAGAAAAGAAACAAAAACGCCACATTGGTGTGACCTGCGCTTGATTGTAAACGCAAAACCTCGCGTACGGGAGGTGGGCGTCTTTTACTACAAGGCAATCACGACAACCAAGTCACAATACAAGGCAATAGGAAGTCTAACTCTAAAGGTACCAGTAGTAGGCTACCTAGACAAGATATAATAGAAGTACATTATTCACATTAACCCGTTAATCGTAACATGAAGTGGTTAGGACGAACATAGTCGACAGTGCCATGAAAGAGAATTGAAACATGCCTAACGGGTTAACTAACTTTCAGTGCTATTCTGTAAGTCTACCTCGGTGAAATAAGGTCAAATGAGCGTTAGATGAGCTGTCATTACGTAGGACTAGGTAGAATGACAGCTAATCTTAAGCTAACAGGGAACTTTGTTTTTCAGAATACACCGGTTAATATAGGAACAAGACTTACAAAAACCGGTCAATGGTTCTGTACCACCGCACAATATTTAACACTACATAAAAAGCACATTTCCATTTATGTACTCTTTTAATTTCTTACCTTTTTTAATTACTAGCTGTATACATATTTTGCGGTGTCACCTTCGTCCTACGTCTTTAGTTACTGCTCCGCTCCTGTTAGTCGTAGCGTGATTCTCTATACTTATAAACCTTCCTCTTGAATCAGTCATTATTTGTTTTAATACTATGCAAAAATTGCTTGTTGTAACGGCCATAGTGCCATACTAAACACACTCTGTTAAAATGTTAAGTGTGTACCTATTAGGGTTCAAAAGATAAAGTCCTGTGACAGACCAGGGAATGGACATATAGACATCGTAGTCTTAGTCATGGGGTCCTTTGGGTACAGGACCCTAAAGGTAGAAAACTACTTACTTGACGCAGATGTGGCTCGAGTGTCGCCTGTAGAAATCCTATGCTCATGCTGGTGACCATGATACTGAGTGCGGACAGCACCACGCCAGGCACCTTCAGCAGAGATATCATTGAGGCTGTGGATAAAAAAGTCACCAATAACAATAGAGGTCATTATGTATAACGATAGTATTTTATACACAAAATAATGTAGTGAAGTTCAATGTGCATGTAATGAAACGAAGTAAGAAATATAATATGTGAAAAGTGCCTTATAAATTAATAAGGTGAAACAGTCGAATCGATTGATATTGCTCTTATTTTTACATGAAGTTACAATCTATTTTATTTTATACGTGTGTATGTCACTACTCTCCTCTTAAACGACTGGACCATTTTTAATGTTTTTTTTTTGTGTGTTTGAGTCGTTTTTCGGCTGGGCCCGGGGATGTCGCCAGATATGTTTTAGTTCCAGGTAAAGCACTAGCCGTTTGCCAAAAGTTACGGTTACCGTGAGTAAAACCACGGGCACAGCTTGTATGTTAATTAAACTAATAACTGGTCTACGGTCAAGCAGGTTTAGGTAAACCAAAGGGTGTACTTACGTCCACTAGGCTTGAGATCCTCGTCATCATGGTTCCGCGGCAGCACCAGGCAGCTCATGACAGCGGCACAGAACAGAGCTGACCCGAGCACTGCGAACGGTAAGGAGTAGCCCCCGAAGTCGTAGAGTGCGCCGCCCAGGGTGGGGCCCACGATCAGACCCAGGCCGAAGAACGTTTCTAAAGATGCCTGGAAGGTTCAAAGAGGTTTTAATTAAAAAAAAGAAAACATTTTTGGTTTTTACTGAGTTCAGCCAGCCTATTTTGTAAAATCTTAATGAGTTTATGTTATATTCGCTCGGATGGCTGCTCACCACGAGCTGAAGAATAGCACTGCTGGTTGTGTCTTATGAGTTTGATGCCTTTTTTTTAATGATGGAAAATCATTAAATAACTTCTTTCACCTTGGGTGGAGCGAAAGGGAGTGTCAGATTCTTACTGACTAAAACTCATGCACGCGGTGACTCTTTCGAACATATTCCGCAACCCTGGCTGCGTTTGGTGCCTGCGAGAAATTTTGAGTACACCATTTGCGGATTACCAAATTTGCTATAAGTGGTATATTTTGAACAATCACATTACGTACATATTTTTCGCTTGTAAATTATGATATTCAAGAAGGCTTTTTATTACCTAATTGAAATAAATGATTTGATAAACTTTGACTTCAAATGTGTTATACCTATTACTTTTTCGCCAACAACATACAAAATTATGATAATACAAAATGTACCATGCAGAGAATACTTTAGAGTTTCAATTACCGTTCCGACGGTTATACAGAACGGCCATGCTTTAATCTGTTAATAAGTTAGGTCAATGGCACGCTATCTCCTCGTCTTGTGATCAGTGTTTAGACTTACAATCACGTGACCCGCAGTTCATCTGGACCGCGTGGCTATATAATCTCAGCTTCTATTACGTCTAACTGACATTCATCTGATGTAATGTTGTAGGTACTTGTGCTAACCATTTAGTTTGGTATGAATTGTGATCTATATCTAACAATTAAAGACTATTTTAATTGGGTATATGACACCATGACATAATTTCAAAATACAACTTCTATAAAAACACTTTATTTTAGCTCTGAAATTCGATAAAATTTTGATTAAGTAACAGTAAATCTCGATTTTTATTTGCTTTGAATTCAAAAAAGTGACGTCACAGTTTATTATTGTCTATGGGGATTTGCGTTTTAACAACTCATAAAAAGTATGTCAATGAGGAGCCACAGGCAAAACTGTGTTTACTTGTCAAGACAAGATTGTAATTGATTTTTCGTTAATATTCTAAGTTAAATTCAATTAAAATGTACTCTTTTCTGACTGTGCCTCAACTTAAAGATGAGTTACGTAAGATGAATGCGACAACTGCCGGTAAAAAGGCCGATTTGATTGAAAGGTAAAGACTTAAAATGGTTGAGGTTATAATTGATTTGTAAGGTTTTTTTTGTTTCTATGGACTAACTATCCTATTTTATTTGTAGATTAGAATCATATGACCGGAATCCAAATTTTGGTACCGATTGCGACATCCACGAGGACTCCGTGTACCAGTGTCCACCTACAAACACATTCAAAGATATAAATGCAGATACTCCTCTACCAATGATCAAAAGAGAGGACATACAGGATTATATTGAAAAGTAGGTACCTATATTCAAATAATAAATCTTTAAGAAGCTGTTTTCTATATACATAAGATAGTAGATAATGTAAGAAATATATTTATTGAATTAAGAACTTAGGTTCACCAATTACTGACTGATAGTAGAATATTATAAGTAGAACCACTGCGATGACTCACCTGTATACTTGCTTTTCCCATGATAATCGTCTTCAGTAAAATGCGCAGCACACAAGCGTGCAGTATTACTTGCCTTAAAGTTTTTAATACGTAACGCCGATTCCCATTGTTTTCTGCGTTTATTATCCTTTGGAAACAAATGTACTCCTCTATTTTTACAATTTAACGCACTACACTGAGGCATCTTTCTCAAGATTAGGGAAAAAATATAAAATAATATTTACTGAATGCAAAAAACCTTACGATTTGACAACTGTTATGTCAAAACAGGGTACAGTTGCTTATGCGCCCTCTGTCGTGATAAAAAGTTAGTGCTCCTCCTCATTGACAGAGAGACTTACTGCTAAACGTAACATTCATAATAATTATTGTCATTCATGTACTTAAGCATATAAAAGAAAACTTACAAACATAGTAGCCACATTGTTAGGGAACTCCTTGGCAATGATCGCGAAGGAGGCAGTCAGGAAGGCAGCATTGCCCATCGCCTCAACAATGCGAATGATGAAGCTCAGGGTTATGAACGGCACGTGGCCTTCCACTTTGTCCAGCATCCTATCAAGAAGATAATCTAATTTAAGTAGGTGCATAATGTGTCAAATATTTTGAAATTGATGAAAAAACATTTAAAAACTAAACGCTAACTATAATTACAAATTAATTTACACAAACTGTAAATAATGTAAAACCTTTTTAGTGTTACTAATTGCAAAAAAAAAACATTACTGGCCATTTGCGGTCAAAAGATTGTGTGTGATGCCATTCAAGTTTTTTCTTTATTTTTTCTTCTTCGGAAAATTTATGGCTGCCTTATTTTTTTTCATACACTCATATCAACCAGTTTGATGAAAACAAATTAAATAGAAACTTTTTGAGTACTTAATAAATTTTATATAAGAAGGTTTAATTGATATGTTTTTTTTTTTCAAATCAATTTGTCATTATTATAAACGAGTTTTTCCGTATTGTCAAAGAATATTGTCAAATTGATCTGCTTTTTCGATTAAAAGAGCCGAACTTACCCGAAGAAAATGGCGCATGTTCCTGTCGTGAGTATCCCGCCATTGAACAGGAGCTTCGGGCCTAGCCTGTTCAGGTGGGCGCCATAGATTGGACTAACTAGAAACACCACCAGTTCAAACACACCGAACACCAGTCCATACTCCGTGGCTGTGCAGCCTTTTTTCTCTGCCTGAAAAAGAAGAAGATTTGGGGTAAAAGCACGGAGTTATTAAGTATTATAAGGTCCTTAGGTGACAGATATGGTGGTGGTTATGGTGGTATGGACTTATGAGCTTTTCATGAAATCAAACATAATCAAACACAGTGAAAATATTTAACTTGGCCGACATCAGACATCGGTAGTAAAAAAATAAAATTAAAAGTAATAGGAAAATGGTTTTTAGGTATGTATCATGCTTCAGCAGTGACTTATAAAAATTCGTGATCTGTCGGACGTGTGTGGAGGTCCTTAATAAATCACATGACATTACTTCCCCTTAATTCAAGGTCCTAGCGATGCTGCAATACGTTACATCGCTGTACATGTAATCACACATGACTTAGTTAAATAATTAAATCAATTATCAACTGATGTTATGACAATATTTACGGGTCAGAGAAATTGAACTAGCTCTTATAGATTAGATTAGACCTATCTTATAAGTCAGCTAATTGAAGTTGTCGAGCAAAGATTAAAAACTTTCAATGCAAACATTTTAACATTGGTTTAGGCTGATTTAATAAAAAGAAGAAAATACGTCAAGCCAAACTTTTTGGATAGAAAAAATTGCATTGTTTTAATTGGTTAAGGGTGAATTCCACTAACATTTGAAACCTAATAAAAGTCTATAAGCCTGCCAATAAACTGCTTTTGATAGTTTTTCCATAGAATAACGTCAATTTTATTCCACCAATCCAAAACTAAGAAATAAAAGTCTTGGTGAAATTCACCCTTAATCTTATGATATAATTTTATTCTTTATTCAAAATTAAATAGAGAATGAGCTCTTTTTGAATTATGTACAGTTGTCGGCACTTAACTTGGCAAGGTTTGGCGTAGTGGGGGTAAGTTTGCGCATGTATCATTTAGTACAAAATACCAAAATACCCAAAAAAACTAATTCTGCGCATCTACCGACTCTTGCCAAGTTACAAGCGACTGTACTTATCAGTGTTGTAATTTCTATGTTTAAATAACAATTTCAACGTTATCAATCAATTACGTACCCTAATTATTTGATTCCAGAATGAACGAGTGATAAAACATTGTCACATCTGAACCCTTTTTCTTGTTTTATCTTAATGGGTAAAGCTGGAACATTCGATGTTTAACTAATATCGGTCATTCGGTGCTACGATAATAATAGAAAATGTTCTATTGACACTCTTGTATTTACTGAGAATAGGCAAGAAGTATAGTCAAAAGGCGTCCTCACACCGGAACTATATTATCATAGAGTGGATATTAGGATATCTATGCGTATAACAATTTCTATAATATGTCTCGCAACCTTTCACACAGGTGACGTATACAATATACAACGTGTTTTAATATCACATGTGTGGAGAGACTTTAATTTGAAATATCTGCAATTGTTAAGACTGCCTCGATAGCCTAGTGGTCGTAAGCGCGACTGCTAAGCTAGAGGTCTTGAGTTGGTTTCTATGAAATTCTTAGTAGCTGCTCGTTAGAATTTGTGTCCGGTTAATGGCAATAGGCTTGCCCCACATGCGATCTAATCATACTGGCAAACTGAGGGTGTATAGTGGTACACTTCTGCCTTACCCTTCTGGGAATACGGACGTGCGTATCTATGTTATTATTATATTTTGCCCTAAAACTAGAAGTTCTTTATATTTACACAAAATGCGATATATCACCATAATTTTTAGAAGAACAAACCCTACTTTTTATTTTAACTAATTGATTTAGACACGTATTATATACGATCGTGGTATACCTAGTCGTATGCGCAAGCGCCTAGTGATTGTATTGTGTTGATAAGAGCCGACTTTTTGCTCGAAGGTTATCGCACGGACGGACATACAGAGTCCATACTATCGGGACTATGAACTGCGGAGATTTTTACGAGCTGAAATGTACAAAAAAATGGGTTACTATGCTACTAAAAGTTAAACATAAGGTTACACGCAAAAGCTACTTTAATTAATTCAGCAGGTATATAGGTACTGTTATTTTTGTATTTTATTTTAGAATAGCTTCATATAGTATTTCCGATGGTATAAATAGTGAAGTATTTCATTTTTTAAGTGCTACAATATCGCATTGGGTCTAGCCTGTAAGGATATTTGTATGTTTACAGTAAATAAATTATAAATTATCAAAAGCCTCTTCTCGTAAAGGTACGCCACGAGAATTGATCACCACACTTGCTCAAGGCGAATTGGCAATTTCAAACTTATAAGAATTTAAAGTCCAGCTTCCACATTTTTTTTTCCTTCAGCGATTTCAACGATGTACAAGAAACTTAGAAAGTATATATGAAATAGAAGAAGTCACATTACGACAGGGCCATCACAACAATTGCATTACTAAAATAAGATTGGATATGGCTAGACCACCTAGGAGTCTCTACAGTACACTCTACAGCTTGGTTCACATAAGTTTTTCACCGTGTTGGCATCACAACGCACCTACGTATCGTTGTTTGTGTAAATAAACTTCCATAACGATCCTTACAACACTGATAATCATGTCTACACATGGCCTAAAAACCATAGATTTGTACGGCGAAAACATAGAGTATAAAAGAGGTAGTTAATGGGGCTTTAAAGGGCCAGCTTTCATAGTGTTACCGGTCGCCTTTTGTCTATGGTCAATGATTTGGTAAGACCTAGAGCTCAGAGCTAAAGACTAGAACGCATCAGATTTATTTATTTAAATAAACTTCATGCAGCAAAAGGTACAAGGGCGGTCAAAGGCATTCCCTATGAGTCAGCAAAAAGTGGTGAGACCGAATGTGGCAGATGCCATAAATTATACATATCGAATTCAACTATATTATCGCACGAGCGTGAAAGAACAAAATTAGAAATTAATAAAATCAAATTAATATGGACTTCCAATCAATTTAACATGAAGCTGAGTCTATGCATATATTTTCTACTCAAATATATAATACATATGAATGAGACGGTGCATGTCGTCACTCATTTAAGAGCGATATATGGCTGTAGACATCACAACAGTACGAGTTCAAAATGGCTAATTATAGACTTTATAAACAAACCTAGTTGATTAAAATTGTGTACAAGGAGTTTGTACTACTACTTAAGATTATTTTCTTGTCAATATTCCTTTTCAGCTGTTCAAGTCACGGTTTAACTATTACTATTCCTTGTTTTTTCAATGAATATTTTATGTAACTAGCTTTTGCGCGCGACTTTGTCCACGTAGACTTTAGAGTTAAACCGAATGATTATAATTACCGTTTAGAATTCAGCCGAATTTTAAATTGTCCAACGCATATACAAAACGGGATAAAAATTCTCCTATGTGTTTGTTTAGTTAGATCAATATCTATATGTGTGGTAAATTTCAGTCCGTTTTCATAACTATGTCGACTGTTATTTTCAGAATTCAGACAGGAGTGCTATTCTTCTCTTATGAGTCATAAAATATGGAAAGCGAACCAATCGATTGATCTACTGATAAGTTACTATTTTAGTTTTTTTTTTAATTGAGATGACTTTGCTCTTGACTCTAGATGTAGGTCTCTGACCTAAAAACAAAGGTAAAAACAAAGACAAAGTCGACGATAGGACGAGCTTAAGTAACAAACTTTGAAGAGATTAGGGTTTGAATGCGTTCGGAAATACAGACAATGGTGGAGTAAATGGTTAAACATAACATATATACATACATACATAAACTCACGCCTTTTTCCCATGGGGGTAGGCAGAAACCACAGAACGCCACCTGCTACGATCCTTACATACTACTTTCGCCTCGTTCACGTTCATACATGTGGTCATACAAACGCGCCGGTTACGAGTAAATGGTTAAATGCATGTATAAACTTAAAAGTGACATAGGTAAATGAAGATCGAATAAGTATTTTACTTCAATAAGAACCCCTCATAATGGTGGCGAAATAGTAGAGAGCGAATCGCCGCGCGGCACTGTACTGTCAAGGACGAATAGTGGACACACGCCTTTAGATATTTTTTAAAATTGTTATATAAAGAGTTGGTATGTGTTTATACCTCGTGAGGGAATTCACAGATTGCCAATCGGTTTAACTGACCAATTATTATGTTAACTGTTTTTTTTTTGTTGCAGTATGAAACAAAACTAAAGAACATAGGGGTTTTATATGGCAGATGTGAGTGGCAACGCCGGGAGGGAACGCCCTAGAAAGGCCTACGCTGACCTTATTGGTGAGGTTTTTCAGAAAGGTCAGCCAGGAGGGGACAATCTTGTTTGTAATGGATAAACTCAAAAACTATTTAATTGATTAAAAAAAAAACTCTACCTATGGAGTATAAATGTAGACTATCAGGGAGTAAGTAACATAGGCTACATTTTATTCTCAAAAATCTTAAAGTCGCGGGCAAAAGTTAGTAATTAGATACAATTATTTGACATCTAAGTTTGGATAAGTATGATTCTAAATATAAAATACTAGCTTTTCCCCGCGACTTCGTTCGCGTGGATTAATAGTTCCCGTTCCTGGCGGATTTCTGGAATGAAAACTATCCTATGTCTTTTCTCGGGTCCCAGACTATATCTGTACCAAATTTTATTGAAATCGGTTCAGTGGTTTAGGCGTGAAAAAGAGACAGACAGACAGAGAGAGTTACTTTCGCATTTATAATATTAGTACAGATTTTCGAGGACGATTACCGTTATATTTATGTGGCAGGTGAAACTTTACCCTAAATTCTAAATTCAAGTATATGATAATCAATACTAAACGAATATATAAATATAAATAGTACAATAAAAAAAAACAATCAAAATAGGTTTCATGTTATTCAGGCCGTACCTTGATTAAATTTAAAAAAAAAAGAACGTAAATAGTGTGTACCAACCTCTTGTGGATAAAAGGGCGCTTGCAGTGCAACACAAATAGCGTTGCAGAAGTCAGCTATCGATATTACAACTATCGTCAACCACTGTCTTCGCGAAAAGTCGAAACCCATTTTAACTAAATTATTTTCAGTCTTATTCAATTAAAATTAATTTTCTAGAAAAAGTTAATAAAATAAACCACTAAATATAAACACTATTTTAAAAATGGAAAACTTTTAGACGACCGCGACATAATCATTCCTTATGATAAAAAAGTTCTTTAATTTTTTTATCAATCTAATTGTAATTATAATTAAATTAAAATCACAGCCACTGTAATTAGGTAAGTCACACATTAAATGAGCTTATATTTCGAAGGCGGGACCGACACTAAGTCAAGACACATCATTTTCTGGATAACAAGTAAATTATTACTATATTACAATTAGTACTACATTATCATAACGGCCCAGTGGAGTGTCATCATTACTGAATAAACAGAGATACATTGCTTGTTTTTTCAGCTCTCTCTCTAGTTCTCAAGAAACAAGTCGTCAATGTAAATCAAATCTGGTAGATTCTCCCTTAGCCGAGGTCAGTTTGTGTATAAGGTTAATAAATGAAGAAGTAATGACCGCACTTACGATAAATGAGACTAAAATATCAGTAGCAGATAACATTATTGTCATTAGCATTTTTACTGTTAATTAGTCTTTTTGTAAACAATCGATTTGATTTTTATTCAGTGTGGAAAATTGAGACGTAGTAATATAAATTGACGTAGCCAATGTTTGTGGACATGTGTTGTGGTGTGAGTGAATCGGAGCACGTGAAGAAATTAATTTCACAGGCTGGTTATGAGAAAAGAGGTAAGCCACTACTGCAGAGAGTTGGAAAAAAATCCACTCTGTCAATTTAGGTGAAGAGAGCGTAGCTCAAGGTGTGCTGTCATCGCGCCCAATGCTAGAGATTGACAGTTCACCCCTAGCTGACTTCACCTAAATTCACCAGTTACATAATAACACTTCTGGTGGGATGGCTGACGCGCTACCACGGGCACTCCCAGAAACGACACGACATGAGCACGATGGCGATTTGATTTTCGAATTGAAAATTCAAAGCACGATACAGGACAAATTCTTAGTAGGGGCAATGTTTTATTCCAAAAAAGCCCACAGCACTTTACGAGGGCCGGCTAAGGTAACTTGTTCTGTAGAAGTATTAAAGAATTAAGTGGAGGATATACCATAGTAGTATAAAAAATTAGCATTCCTGAAGAATTATCGAACGTATGCGTAGATCCATTTCGTGTCGGACTAATGATGACCTATAGTTAACTTGTGACCGTACAACTTTGTTTTGGAGATCATTATCAGAATCACGTGTGCTTGTATCGTAAAACATAATGTTACCGAATGTTTGTGATATTATATTGTATACTTAATCATTTGAATACGACGTCTTATTAATCGTCTGATCCCCATGGGTGAGTCCAACATGACATGGGGCCTTAATAATCAAATTATTTTATAGAAAATCTGTCAAACACTGTATACAACCAACACGGTTGTAATAATAATATAATATAATAATATACCATCACGCCTGTATTCCCCGAAGGGTTAGGCAGAGGTGTACCAATGTACACCCACAGTTCGCCGGTATATTTAGGTCCCATGTAATAGGGGGCGAGCCTATTGCCATTAACTGGGCACAAATCCAAACTCCGAGCTGCTACTGAGAATTTCATAGAAAAACCCAATAACACTTTTTGCTCGACCTGGGAATCGAACCCAGGAGTCTAGCGTAGCAGTCGTACTTAGAGCCACTAGGCTATCGAGGCAGTTGCAACACGAGGCAACACGGTTGTAGTGAAAGACAAATCACAAAGCCCCACTTTCAGCGATACAGGCCTAAACCACAGTTTAGGCCTGTACACGCTGATACACGTGTATCCTATACGCAAAACCGGAGAGGTCGTGATTGTGACCCTTGTGATGACCTACGTAAGAGTTATCGTGATTGTATTGAAAAAAAAAACGGATAGAACTACTGATTTTGCCTACAAAGTTTCTTTAATTTTTAGAGAAAAAATGACGCAAATATTATTGTGCCACTTAGTTATATGGGTTACCCTTTTAATTTTCATCAGGCCTGCTGTTCCCTGATAATTAAACTTGTTGTTTAACATCTTCGACTGATCTCCCTGTCGACCTTAGTACATCTAGAAAATATTTTATTCATTATTACGTGACGCCAGAAGAGCTCCGAAAATAGCCACTCGGTAATAAACTTAACATTGCCGAACAACCTGTAATAATTATCAATAAAGATGAGGTTTCCAAGTGTAAATATTCAGGGGCTGTACCTACCTTCTACGGAAATAGGGTGAAGGTGAAGATCTTGTACCTACTATAAAAACCATGAGATTGACCATCGTACATACTTACCCAGTCCATCTTGATAAAATATTTCGAAGTTCAAGGTCTACCGTCTTCATAAAGAGAGTCTATCAGTTTTTTAATTAATTGACAATACCACTAACTTTTAGGATCGAACGCAATCTAATCTCGCGTTAAAAATGCACCTAATTTACATTCATTTTTTGACATTTGATGAGATTGCGACTTGATTTTAAATGTTTTTAATTAGTAAAATTGACCTTCAGATTATTACTTCCGAATACCGCTCCATGCACCGTCGTGTAAACCAAATAAGAAATTCTCCCCGAAAATTCGTCACAAAAATGTTACTACAGTTTTCCTTAAGTTCTGCACAATGTACTCATACAATGAGGGACAATCACAAGCTCAAAGAATTCTCGAATAACATTGAAACAATCGGTCATTAAAATAGCGAGCAAATTGTCGATGTTCGTCCGTTTGTCTGTACTTTTAGGGCATGACCAACTGTAGGAAGCGGACACTATTAGCCAAGACGTGTCCTCTTTGTTCAAGCTTTGCTCACATGACATAACCATAACTACTCATCAACTGGCTCACACACCATAGACAACCTCACTAATCCTATAATTTCTTCGTCCTGGCGGCCAGAGCTAGTAAATAGTTCGCAGGCGGTGGGGAGCCTACTCAGGGATGTCGAAAATCTTGAGCGAATAAAACACATAGCTCCTTGCTTTCACCTCAAACAAAATGAGTCGTGCGCCCGTCCGCCTACCATCCAAGCGCGAGCCTATTGCCAACTAAAACCGCCGAACAACGGACGCGGGCTAATTTAAAAATTCGAACGCCAAAAAACATTTCAATATTTAAAAAAATAAATACGAAAAAAAGAACACATAGTGCTTTTCGAAAATCGAACGTTCAGTGAAAAATGGATTGTTTGAAACAGTAAAAAAAAAGTTTAAACATATTTTTTTATTAAAAATAATCATTTTGTTAGTTATTAATTCTGAATTTAATTTTTAACAATAATGAAAATGGCTGACCGTTGTGTTTTGTCGCTGTTGATGTTATGTTTGACTGTTATTTGCCGCAACAGTGAAGCTGCGGAAAACTCAAATGCAATTGATATACGTAAGTTATTTACTTTCATATTATTTATTATACGAATTTAGGTACTTTATAGAATTCAAAATTTATAAATATGGTATCCATGTTCTGTGATAAGGACATATTTAATTCTTGAAAAAGATTACCTGGAGCAACTTGACTGAATAACTTAAAGAGCACGATTTTTACTATCAACTTTTTTATATTCCGTCAAGTTTTTCTAGAAAACTCAGTACTTACTACTAGTAAATTCAGTACTTTTTGAATGATTTAAGAAAAGTTTTTACGAACCCTTTTTTATCTTACCGATTTTTCATTACTTTTTCCAAAATAATTATCAAATATTTATTCTTTAAGCTATTGTTAGGTACTCTGATAAAAGCGACACGATCATAAAATTTATCATTCGAATATCAATATTTAAGTAATACTAAGCCTAAATAAATAAATACCTAAGCATGTCATGAACAAGTTAAATAAAATACCTTTTAAAACTTATTAGCATCTCTTGAGAACAAACCGCTGCGTGACATAATACTAATGTCAAAATTAGCCTAGTTTGTACCGTGGCGCTGTCCGAGATTTTACCTTCCATTACTAGGTACTTAACCACAGTAGGTGTGCGTAATAATTGCTTGTGTGGTAATCAGAAACTTAATTCTCTCTTGTATTTTATTGCAGCTTATGCTTAACATTTATCAATGTAAATATTTAAAAGTTAGTTTGAAGAAAATCTGAATAGCAAGTTTAGTGGCGAAATATTATATTTAACCGTAAGGTTAAGATGTAGCAAACGAAAGAAACGACGAAATACAAAAAACACGTTTTGCATGTAATTGAGAAATGTTTTTTAAGCAAGTGGTTATAAGTTGAGTTGTAGGTACTTACTTACCAAAGTACATAGTTATTCATTGTAATACATTTATTTTGGAAAATAATCTCAGTTAATCAAAGTTAAAGTCACTTTTGAATTGACAAGAAGTCGGTCAGTTAGTCTGAAAGTTAAAAGAAGTTAAAAGCTATTTGCTCGTTTGAAAACAAAGGTAGGATACTACTATGTATTTCAATTATGTTTTTTCAACCCTGCTTAGAATATTCCTGTTGCTTCTATTTGTGAAAACAATGTCCTATCCTATGCATTGGGGCTCGAAAGTAAAATTGGTTTAGGACGGTAGACTTTTAAACAAAAATAATCAAAATATCAGTTATTTCATATTTTTGACTGCCTTGTTAGCCTTGCCTTGCTGCCTTGTTGTTAGTTGTGGTCCTAAGCGTTACTCTAGAGGTTTTAGTTTTGATTCCCAGGTCGAGCAAAGTGTTATTGGGATGTTTGGATAACATTTTCAGTAGCAGCTCGGAGTTAGGATTTGTGTCCGGTTAATGGCAATAGGCTCGCCCAAGGGACCTAAAACTTAAGGCATCGAACACAAGAGTATAGCCACGGGCTGTATTCAAATCGTGTTATGAAATGTGTGGATAAGATTTTGTTAGCGTGCCCAAGTGTGTTGAAACATATGTTGCAACTAACTTTTCGGAAATCTTGACCTTTAGTAGCATAAATAAAAATAAGCTCCCAATTTGGACAAATTTTATTTTAATAATGACATTAGCCTTGTATGTTTTTTGGAAATTTAAATATTTCGGTAAAACATGTAATTATTTATCGATACACATAAAAATGAATGTCAATATGTGTTGCTAAGCGCAAAACTCGGAAACGGCTAGACCGATTTGGCTGATTCAGTTTTGCTGTCGTAATTATCCGGACAAGGAAAGAATTTCTTTAGAAGATAAAAATGTAGAAAATTTGCATCCTTGTACAGTCAAGGCGGTGCGCTAGTTAATTATAAATTCTTAATGCAAAGATTGATCTAGGGAAATAGTTAACTATTCTAGAATATTATTAATATTTAATATTATGTAGAATATGGCTGTTTGTTTTGTCGTTACTGTTAGTCAGAAGCCAGAAAGTCTGATAACCAGTCTTACCAAGAGTATCGTATTACCCATTACTGGGTTGTGGAGGTCTGATAGGCAGTCGCTCCTTGTAAAATACTGATATTCAGCTGCATCCGGTTCGACTGGAAGCGGACCCCAATATAGTTGGGAAAAGGCTAGGTAGATGATGATGATGGCTGTTTAATTTTAAAGTGAACCATAATTTAACTTTCGGTTAGTAAATTCTTTTACTCACCGAAAGCTACACTATTTATAAGCTAGTAATGCTATAAAATAATTTTAGATACTTATTGTATTCTTTCTTTACAGTTATGTTATCTTAGAACTGCATTTATAATGCCAACTGAGATCCCTGCTTTTGTCAAAGTTTGAAGATAAATTTGTATATTTTCTAAACTTTATAACTAATGACTATGTTCTTTCCTATTTCTATAGATAATCTCGTAACGGGAAATCATTTTTTTAATTCTTTCTGCTCCTTGTGTATCATAGAATATGTATAACATGTAAATGTACCTATAGTATATAACCTTAGCACATTGTATTCACGGTAGAAATACACACTTATGCCACATAAAATTTTGGTATCTATATAAAAAAAAAGTACATATTTTTTCAAATACTATTGTCACCTGCTCAAGGATCCAACCTTAACAGACACGATTTATCACACCGTTTTGATAAAATTGTTCAAAATTATCCAAATCACTGTATAAATATTATGACCGTGTATTCAAAAAGTGGTATTTAAGTATTGATGCTCGCTCACCTATTGTTAAAAGTGTGATTTTGGCTATGTGTGTCAAGGCCAGGGCATTGGTGTCCGCTGTCGACACCGGCAAAGGTGGACAATTAGCAAACATGTTAATATATCCGTTGGTTTTGATGATTTCATGTTTGCTGAATGACCGGTGTGTCTGTTTGCGTACTTATGGAGGGAGAAGGCTATGAGGAAATTGGTTAAGTAAAGGGCTTTTTAGAAGAAAAGTGAATTCGGTGAGGAAAATTGTGCTGGAAAATATGCATGTGAATATTTGATTTTCGTGAGTACTAAGTACTTAATGCGTTAGCTTTGAAAGGACCAAAGCTAGTTAATTAATGAACTTATGTTAGGCTGCTGAATAACCTAACGGTTCGACGACCGCCTTGCAAATCGCTGGTCGTAAGCTCGATCCCCAACAATAGCGTTAGTAAAGGCCCCCATAATAACGAAGTAACAACCCTTTTAAATTCACTTTTGTTATATTTTTACTTGCCTATTATTGTGCAATAGCAGGTCAAAGGGTTCTTCTCATATAGAGAAGGCACATGTTTTTATCATCACGCTTGAAGGGAGATTGGCGATTTCATACTTATATTAATAAGTCCAAGTTTATCCTTTACCATCGGTAAAGGTCATGTGAAAGTACAGATGCATAAAATAAGTCAAATTAAGTCACTTTAAAAATATAATTTCAACACTAACCAATTTAAATAATCGGTTCCCGATTGTCAGCATGTTAACTAGGAAATAGTTTCCGTTAAAACCTATATCAAAAGACCAAGCCTTTAAAATGATCTAGCCCAGGGGTTCCCAAACTGAGTGCCTTTACACCCCGCGGCGTCATAGAGCTATGCAAAGCGCGTCACGCGTCGGTAGGCAAGTCGCATTGATTCTAGTGCCGAAAATTATTACACTATTTTAATTTGTAATAAATACTAATAATTTAGATCTTTGGAACTTTCTTTTATTTAGTGTAATAAATAAATAAATAATCTTTATATCTTCTTATAAAAAGAATCAAGATCGTCTTTCTAAAGAAAGACGTCGCAAAAAAACTAACAACCCCCAAAAGGGAGTCCCGATATAAAAAGCTTAGGAACCTCAGAAGTAGTCTGACAATTGTACAGTGATATAACGTGATCTCGCGTGACATTTGTTTGTAAGTCATCGTCTTCCTAGTTATACAACGGTCACGGGCTGACTGCGGTGCGGTTCTGGTTTCACTACCTTCGTTACCCAAGGCCTCTTGGGTAACGAAGGTACTGTATTCTTATCTTACTCTGTACGGAATCGAGTTGGTTTTGATTTGAAGATTAATTTCGAAAGGTTATGGTCAGTAGAGTGGTAGGAATAGCCTAATTTTGTAGGCAATGTAACTCTAGTCTGTATATTTCGCGTTTTTTATTCAAATATCAGGTATTACTACTACTACTACGCCACTATACCACATGCTTTGGAATACAAAAGAAGAATAAAAAGACAATGATATGGGTTTAAAATGTTTACATTAAAAAAAAAAATACTCTTCAGCTTTATTATATTAGTATAGATTTCGGATCTCGTGTTCTTGATCTTGTGAGCTTTTTTTATTATTCCAGATGGGTGAGCTCTTGACTCTAGTCTAGGTCAAGTGACAAAGACAAAGTCGACGATGGAGTGAGCTTACCCAGAAAAAGCTGACATCCCGTTGGTACTGGGGATTGTGACCTTAAGGGAACTTAACCCACTCACTGAGGTTATTACAAAGTAGCACTGCAATTGTCTATTGCTTCTAATTACATTTTAATAATAGATTTAATTATAAACAATCTTGTAACTGAAGATTATCTCATGATTAATAGTCGCCATGTCTTCATGTAGATTTAAATCTCCATAAATATTAAAATACTAGCCAGGTCCTCGACTCGGTCCGCGAAATATATCTTTGTTATAGATATGTTACAAATCGCTATTTTTTTTTTTGGATAATCATATATTAATGTAGCCACAAGCAATAAGGATAACGTAGGTATACATAGCTTTCTATTAGTGAAAGAATCGGATCATTTAATGATTTTCAAAATAGGACCAATAGTTCTAGAGTTCATCTCATTCAAACAATAAAACAAACAAAGAAAAAATTCTGCTGTATAATAGAAGTATAAGTATAGACTGTACTTTTTTCCTGAATTAGGACATAGGACCATCAGACTACCAATAATTGACCTAAAAAGATTTTAGTTACTAAATATATATAATTTTATTGTTGCATAAAATTCACCTGCATATCCATACTTGAATCTAATATACAGCTGTACCTCCACACAACTCATTGCAAATATTACCTACGTAGTTTTCCGCAGACCCGTTCAGAATACATAGTGCTTAGTTGTAGCTTGATAATATTATGCTATAGCTTCTTAAGAGACAGAAGCCTTTGTTATAGATTATCTTTAAAATGGCTATTGTTCAAAATATGATAAAGCAATCATCGTCTTTTTGTGAATTTAGTTTTCTTTTTCTTTTATATCATTATCATTGTATGACAAATAATATATATCTATCTTATATATCTTGGGACAACTCACACACGGCTATCTGCCGTGCGATTCTCTAACATATTAATCGCACGGCTGATCCCAAGCTAAGCATAGCTTGTGTTATGGTAACCAGACAACTGATATACATACTTATATAATTTATAAATACATACATATTATAGATAAATCACACCCAGACACAGAACAAACAATCATGCTCATCACACAAAGTTTGTCCTGGGTGGGAATCGAACCCACGACCTCCGGCTTAGCAGTCAGGGCCACTAACCACTAGACCAACAGGCCCGTGAAATAATCCGACAGCCCACCTGGTCTTAAGTAGTCACCGTCGCCTACAGACATCTGCAATACCAGAGGCTAGGCTAGGTTAGGAACAGGGAGGCTAAACAAAAAAGCTGAAATTACTTATGTGCCTGTAATTACGTCGGCACCCATACCCTGCACACTGGAACACAGCAACGTTGCATTGCGGTAGAAATAGGTACGGTGGTCGTACTTCCCCGGATTAACTGCTTCACAAATAGCTCTACTACTACTGTCTTTGTCTTGGAATTATTTTTATCTTGTTGTACTTATGGCTTTTGAGTAGCTTTGGAAATATTCAGATTTCATAAAGCGTGGCACAAGAGCGAATAATCTCTTCTTAAACAGCATGTATTGCGTTTTTATTGCAACACATATAATACAACTATATTGCAACGGTTAATTATTATAATCGCAGTTAAACTATCATCTGACTGAGGGTTTCGTAAATAACTTGAACCACAGCTTGAACTTTTAAAATATTTGACGCAGATGCGAGAAGAAATTTACAAGGCCAAATAATTGTTTTGTTGAATGAAAATGAACTTTAATCTCAAGTTTTATTAATAAATATTTTATATTATGAAATGCACCTAAACGCAAAACTTATAAATAATAATTAATTTATAAAGAAAGGAGGAAGCTTGGCCGTCCGTCCGCTTCGCTGCAAATGGCTGGCAATGCTGATTATTTTTCCCAATTTTTTATTGCCCAGCCCTCAAAATCTTAACTCGCACAGAATATAATAAATAGTGTAGGTATATTGCGCTCAAGGGGGTACGCTAGGGTAGCGGATTTGTATGTATGTTTTAAATAATTATTATTTTATTTTATTTTATTTTTATTTTTTATTATCCTGTAACATATGTTACTGATCAATACATTTTTTATCACTTCTCAACCGGATACTGACGGATACTACGTAGCTAAAAACAATAGAGAATTTCGAGGCCTGCCTCTAACGTGACGCTTTAAAACTTTTTTTAAAAGTATTTTTCAGCATTTTAATAATATCACCAAAAATAATTTATCGATACTGCGCAAAAAGTGTTACATGTGCGTAGGTATAGGTCAAAGCTATATAATTATAGTTCATATAAACATATACATATTCGCAGGCCATATCTACTGTGTAGGTACAGCCAAATAACTGCCCTGTTGGTCTCATGGCGGCAAGTAAGACTGTTGAGCGTGGGGTCCTGGGTTCGATTCCCAAGTCGGGAAAAATGAAGTTACATACATTTGTGCACTTTAATATCTCCTGCGTACTTGGCTAATCTGCATTAAGATTAGCCGCCTTGGCCGTAATCGTTCTGGAGAATACACACACAGCCAAAAAAATACCTAGTTTAGATTCATGCCTTATTAACATAGACAGTTTCATTTTCTTTTCTAAGAACGTGGTTCCGCACTAGGAATTTCTCTTGTATCGAGCGACGGTGCTTTAACAAACATATAAACATACATACACAATCAAACAACTATCTGTAGGCCAGCCTCTAAGCCAGGGACTCTGAACGCGGATCCGTGGGGGCGCCCTTACAAGACGGTGCGGAACAAGATCCGCACCTGGGCCCCCCCGCTGACGCAGAGTCTCCGGCCGGAGCTCGTTGAGGACGTGGTGAGCGCTCTGTTCCCCTCGCGGGGAGAACATCCTCCCCCGCCAATGGCTCCGCCGCCTGCGATGCCGGAAGCGGACCACACCGACGACGACACACCAGAGGTGACTGGGGTAGACCTGAGGGTGGCGGTACGTAAGCTGAAAGGCAAAAATACCGCCCCGGGACCCGACGGCTTGCCTGGGAAAGCCTGGGTCCTGGCCTCAGAGGCTCTAGGGCCCCGATTGGAGGGGCTCCTAAGCGCATGTTTGGAGAGGGGCCGGTTCCCACTTCGTTGGAAGACGGGGAAGCTGGTCCTCATTCAGAAGCCTGGGCGCCCTGCGGACTCACCGTCCGCATACCGGCCCATCGTGCTGCTCGACGAGGTGGGCAAGCTCTTTGAAAGAGTGATTGCGGGCCGCCTCGTCGGGCACCTGTCTGGGATGGGGCCGGACCTTGCGGACTGCCAGTTCGGCTTCCGCAGGGGGCGCTCTACGGTGGATGCCATCATGCGCGTGAGAGCTCTCTCGGCGGGGGATGCTGTGTCCCGGGGCAGGGTTGTGCTGGCGGTGTCGCTGGACATCGCCAACGCGTTTAACTCCCTGCCCTGGTCCTGCATTAGGGAGGCACTCCGGTACCACCGGGTGCCGAACTACCTCCGTCGGGTGGTCGGGGCCTATCTGTGTGATAGAGCCGTGATCTACCCTGGTCGAAATGGTGAATGGAACCGGCGAGAGATGTCGTGCGGTGTTCCGCAGGGATCGGTGCTGGGGCCGCTCCTGTGGAACATCGGCTACGACTGGGTGCTACGTGCTGACCTCCCCGAGGGCGCCAGCGTAGTTTGCTACGCAGACGACACGTTGGTCCTGGCGCAGGGGTGGTCGCACGAGGCGGCGGCCGACCTTATGACACGCGGGGTTGCGATAGTCGTCGAGAGGATCCGGCAATTGGGTCTCGAGGTGGCCTTGCACAAGTCCGAAGTCCTGTGCTTTCATGGGCTTCGGAACGCGCCACCTTCGGGATCCCAAATAACGGTAGGAGGGGTTTCCGTCGGCGTCGGGTCGACGATGAAGTACCTGGGACTTGTCCTCGACAGCCGATGGAACTTCGTGGAACATTTCCGACGTTTGGCTCCCAAGTTGGCACGGGCGTCGGCCGCTCTTAAGCGGCTCTTGCCCAATTTGAGGGGGCCAAACGCCTCCTGCCGGAGGCTCTACGCCGGGGTCGTGCGTTCGATGGCCCTTTACGGGGCCCCGGTGTGGGCGCGGGGCTTGAAGCGGCTTGCCGCCCACTACCTGAACGCGTCCCAGCGGGTGATCGCCATAAGGGTCATCCGCGGATACCGCACGATCTCCGGCGAGGCAGCGAGCCTCCTTGCCGGATTGCCGCCATGGGATCTGGAGGCGCTGGTCCTCGCGCGCCTACACGAGTGGCGCGCGGAGGCACTGGGCCGGGGCGAAACTCCGCTGCCGCGGCAAATTGCCGCCCTGCGGACGGAACTCCGGCTCGATCTCATGGCGACATGGAGAGAACGACTGTCGCAACCTCGTGCAGGGCACGCCTCGATCGAGGCGGTAAGTCCCCTCTTTGAGGAGTGGCTGGAGCGGCGCCACGGCGCCCTCACCTACCGCCTGACGCAGGTCCTCACCGGACACGGATGTTTCGGGAGGTTCCTGCACCTCATCGGGCGGGAGGAAACGCCCGGATGTCATCATTGCGAGGATCGCCCCGAGGACACGGTGGAGCATACTCTGGCGGTGTGCCCTGCTTGGGCTGAGCACCGCCGAGTCCTCGAGGCGGCCATCGGCGGCGGCGCCCTCTCGCGTCCGGCACTGGTTCAGGCCATGGTCCGGAGCGAGGGGGAATGGGAAGCAGTCGCCTCCTTCTGCGAAGCTGTAATGCTAGAGAAGGAGGCGGCGGGACGGGAGAGGGAAAGGAGGGTCCCCCGTCCCAGCGGCCGCCGCGGTAGAAGATCCGGGCGTCGGGAGCCACGTGACGACTCCCGGCCACCGTAGACGCGGGTCTGTGGACGGTGAGCAATGGGTAGCTCACCGTCCGTACGTTCACTAGCGACAGACCGTGTCGACGGCGCGTTCGTGTTCCACGCGCGCCTCAAAGAGATGTCAGCAAAATTGGATGGGGCCACTGAGGGCCGATGCCTGCCGGGGCTGCGGGTTGTTCGAAAGAGATACCGCGCCCCCGGAACGCAAAGGGCACATGAAGGAACATAGACGGGTTTTAGTCAGTAAAAGTCTGACACTCCCTCCCGCCCCGCCCAGGGCGGGGGAAGTTATTTGATGATTTCCCGTCTATAAAAAAAAAAAAAAAAAAAAGCCTCTAAGCCATTCATGATTTAGTTTCTCGTTATCTCCATGTGGTAGGCAAATAATATAACTAAACCAAAGATGATCACGTGACGTCACCAACCAATGATACATTGTCTATAAAGTTCAAATTAGAACGTTACAATGAGAGCATGGTCCTTCAGTACTATTTCATGCTGGAAAGACCACATTTGATTAATTAAATCGACTATCAGCGCAGCTTTTATGAATACTTTCTAGCATTTATTTAAGAAGGTCAGTGTTAAGGTCAGAGTTAGTTTTGAAAGATTAATTATTAAATACTGTGTCATAGCTACCACGTAACATTTATTTTACCTTTTTTATTTTTACTCGGTTGATTGAAATTGGTTCAAGCGTTTACAAGTTATGGTATAATATAAAAACTCACATAAATTAATTACCCTAAAAAAATAACACTCTCTTTTTCTGAGCAACTGTGTAAAAAAGAGCCACTTCGGTGTCTTTAGTTGAAATTGATTCAAACTCAATGTGCCAGAGTTAAAAATAATGGTCACGCGTGAATGATTAATTAGAGGTCAATAGCCTACAAGACACGGATACTGATAAATTGATTAAATTTTGCGAATAACAGTACTTACTGGTTGTTTTTTCACTCAGTAATGGAAAAGTTTTATCATTAGGTTTATACTTACCTTATCATATCAAGAGGAAAAGTTTGTTTTGTATAAGGTAATCTCTAACAGTGCTCTTCTCCCATTTTCTAGTACTATGTTTTCCCATTCAATAGTAAACAACACAAACAAATAAACTTCAGAAGATCTAAAAATAATACAACAGCATATAAACGTACGATCCTTGAGAAATAGACTGACAATGAAAGATTGCTGTGACTGTCCAACCGGTACCTGACCAGAATAATATATCGATGTATTCCCGTTGAAGATAGTCAGGTACAGCCTTGGTTCTCCATTTGTGATACATATAACATTTTAATGGGTGCTCCATACGTGGGGAGAATGGATGCATATTGGGCAATGGAGCTTGATTAGTGAACTGACTCATGGGGATTGAGGATAGAAGGTTCAGGGAATTACTAGTTATTTATTGCGTGTCAAATGAAGGTGAAGCTACAGTGATTTAATGACCAAGGATTGGTGATGTCAGTGATGAACCATCAAAGAATAACGATATATATACAGACGTCATGTGCAAATGTGTCTCGAATCGAAAATCTGTCTATGACAAGACGCCTTTGGCCTGCAGTCGGACAGTAATAGGCTGTTCTAATAAATTAAATGAGTTGTTTGCAAGTACTTAATTAGATTTGTTTCCAATAGGACTGGATGTAGAAGATAAACGAACAAAAGATTGAATGTGGGTCAAAAGACCAAAAATGTAACACGAAATTTAAAAGAAAGTGATTGAAACAAATAGTTCGTTTAGGTAGAAGAAGAAATAATAAATTATACAACAAAATATTGACTCTTAATTGCAGCCTTGCACTGGCCATGAATTTGCAAAAAATAACATTATGTATTTTTTAATAGGCTATCGATATTAAATGCAAATCAAATGTAAATAAAACGATAGTTGTTAATCACCTATAATGACTTCATTGACATCACCGAATGTTGCAACATTCGGTGATGTCAATGAAGTCATTGCTTAGATGTTAAATAACTAAGGTTACTAAACATTTAGGAATGGGCTTATTCATAAAAGTTTAAATGCACAATATAAGCGAGTCATAGGCACATTGCAAAGGTGATGTATTTTCGAAATTCAAAATTCACGTAGGTAACCGGTCAGTCCGTGGCCGCGCGCGCGCAGCCTTGACACCAGCGTTGCATCACACGTTGCGCCATCCTGTCACAAGTCGCCTCACGATCTCCCTGCTTTATGATCAACCTTGGGTTTCTGATATGATATAATGGAGTGGGTGGCGAAAAATGTCAAGCCTAATACAATACAAATAAGATTAAAAATGACTTAACCGTTATTGCAATTCTGATTGTTCTTTTGTGTAACACAAAATTTTGTTCGGTCAAAGTTCATGTAATGTATTGAGTTCGTGTACATGTTGCATTTATTTAAACTATCGTTACGCCATTGACTGCAAGGCGTAAGTGCGTCGTCATCTGTTATTATAGACATTTCGTTTATTTGAGCGATGCTTTGGTCGGAAAATAATACTTGTTAAAGTGAACTTTTAGCGTAACATTTTCCGTGGCAACTAACTCTTTAATGCTTTACTGTCTGTTAATTTCAAAGGTTTCTTAGCCCTCTTTATTGATCGTAATACTATCTATAAATGACAGCTAAGGTAAAGCCGCTATGGCGAAAACCCATACAGTCTAACCTAGTTAATATTCATTTACCAGCTCCATAGAAACATGCAACCGCAAATTCATTAATCAGATGTACCAACTTCATCCATTGCAGCAGGACATGCCTCAATCATTTAGATGGGTACTGCCTTCATTACACATAATGACATTACTGCATCAGCTTGGTTTTTGCGAAACATTGCTGGAAATTTCGTTCCCTTTCTCAAAACTGTTTCGTCAGCTGGTAGAAAGTAGCACGCGGTTTTAATGTGTTGAAGTGAAGAATTCAGTCATTTTATTACACCAGCATTCATGGTTTGTGTTAAATGAGTGATGTAGAAGGTCTGCACTGGTCCTACGCGCGACTGCTACGCTAGAGGTCTTGGGTTCGATTCCCAGGTCGAGCGTTATTGGGGTTTTCTATGAAATTGTCAGTAGCAGCTCGGAGTTAGGATTTGTGCCCGGTTAAAGGCAATAGGCTCGCCCCCTATTGCGTAGGACTTAAACATACCGGCGAACTGTGGGTGTACTTAGGTACACCTCTGCCTAACCCTTCGGGGAATACAGGCGTGATGATGTATGTATGTATGTAGAAGGTAATGGGATGCAATCGCAAGCTGTAATATCTTTTGGGTTCCACTAGACTTGCACTGCAAGATTCTGTGTTCATTCACGAATCTCCCTACATATTACTTAGAGTATTAACAATAAGTCTTAAAGACTTCATTTTTAATGTGATTACTAGCTTATGCTCGCGACTTCATCCGCATGAATGCTGGATGATGTTTTAACTATTTCTTGTAATATTAGTTCTCTGCTAAAATAAGTCTCATCAAAATCGGTCCAGCTGTTTAGGCGAATAGCTGGAACAAACAGAGAGACCGCCAACCAAAAATAAAAAATCGTATAGGTAACTACCGTGTAAACATTTATATTCATTATGTAACGTTCTGTTACGTTAACATTACAGACTTCAATTAAATTTATTTGTATAGTCATTGTCAACGATTGTCTACAAAAAGATAGAACTGCGATTTTAGACCCTTCATTACTGGTAAGATCAGTAACTATTATCTACTCCACCTAACTCCTAACACTGTATTTCACAAGAGCAGAGAAGAACCTTCCACTGTTGCATTACATTGGTACTTACATCTGATACCACGTTACGTTGTTACGTGACCGATACGGTTTTGTTACAACACACGCATTTTGACCGACAGATGATAGATCAGTTGTTTGAGGAAAAGTGCGAAAGTGGAACTAAAAGTAAAAGCAAAAGCAGTGGTAAGAAGATAGCAGTTCTCATGGGTTCAAAATACTCGTATTGTGGTCATATTATAATTCCGACTCTTTCATGGGATTTGGATGTTTGGTATTGAGATTTATTGTAGTATAGAATAACACATAGGATACTTAAAAATGTACGGTTCTCGTGGGATATTATATCAAATTTGACGCAGGCGAAGTCGTGGGCAGAAGATAGTATAATAGGAACGTGAAAAAGCAGCGCGTACCCAAGGACCGACGTTTAAAATTAATGTTTTGTCTTTTTATTGTGATATTGCTTAATCCTACTACTATTATAAAGGCGAAAGTTTGTATGTATGGATGTATGGATGGATGTTTGTTACTCTTTCACGCTTAAACGGCTGAATGGATCTGGATGAAATTTGGCACAAAGATAGATTATAGTCTGGAATAACACATAGGCTACTTTTTATCCCGGGAAAATGTACGGTACCCGTAGGATAACACATCAACTGTGACGCGGACGAAGTCGCGGGCAGAAGCTAGTTTAACATACTTGTCTTTTGACAAATAAACATGCTCCCACGGGTCGATAGTTAGAGATTAAATTAAAATGACTAATTATTTTCATTTTTCATACTATATTACTGTCTCTTTAATCTTCTATAATAACGTTTAATTTATTCTTAATTTGTCACAACGCAATCCATTTTTTATCGATCTTAAAGAAACCTTGAGAACAATATACCATTTAAGACAATATAATTTTTCAAGGCATCAATCAATGTCAGTGATAATTACAGTGACCGGTCAAAAGTTATTATAATTGCTTTGTAAAAAACAATGTAATGACATTATTTACTTCCGTGTTTAAGAGGCCGTCGGTAGAGAATAAAGGGACTCTTCAATATTCAACAATACACTCAAAATTATGGACCGCTACCTCCTTACTTGGGTAGAATTTTGTTCATGGTAAATTTAAATTCTTGATAAGGTTATTCATAAGGTTAACCTCAATTTTGGATAAAAATATTCTTTAAAATTCGACACATAACCATAAAAAACCATCGAAAGAAAACACACGACAAGAAATAATATGATAACTTTTTTTATCTAGCCTATAATGTCCCACCCCTAGGCTAGGCAAAGGCTTCCCCTAAAGCAAGTCCTTCCGAATATTCTTTTGTTGCACCACCTCAAACCAACTCTCTCTCACAAGAAGAATTTAGTTAGAAGCAAAGAAAGTAATCTTAATTATACTAACTTTAATACAACGAAAAATCGAAATGAATCATCATAATCCAATCACCCCGTTTCAAATAATCTGTCGCAACACAAAATACATAAAAAACCACCCAATTTGATTATGTACATATTCTAAATTCCATCACAATTTCCATGGGTGTTTCTCAAAATACACGCTGTAGTACCAAGTGGGTTAGCAGGTCGGCAATCTATTGAATAAGACTTATGTAACGAGTGACCTTGTGAAACAGCTTCGAGTAATGCGTTCAAGTTCATCATGAATATTATTATATTTGTATATTAACGTTTGTGTATTTTGCGGTGTATGACTGCTGCCGAGGATTTTGTATTTGAGGTCAATTGTTTGATGGGTTGGGTAAACAATCTTTCTGTGGTTTTGTGGATTTTATCTTGGTTGGATAACGTTTCTTGTACTTAATGTTGGCTCTTTTCTGGTGGTTTGAGCTTCTGAAATTGATCATCGATCACTAACTCTAGTTTTATCGTGCGCGATTACTGAGCATGGGGTCCTGGGTTCGATTCCTCGATCGGGCAAGGTATTATTGGGTGTTTCCATGAAGATCAAGGAATTTCTCAGTAGCAGCCCGGTGTTTGGAAGGTGGTGGCTTGACACCCTCGTTCCTTGGAAAATACGTAAGGTCGTTGATCTTGCGCCGATGTCTTCCCGGTCACGTCGGATAGCCATAACATCGGATTATGAGAGTGTGGAAAGAGGGAGTGCACCTGTGTCTGAGCACATACTTGTGCACTATAATATCTCCTGCATACTAGACTAGTCTCTATTAAGATTAGCGTGACCGTTTGATCGGAAGATTTATTATACCGATGACCGGTTTATATTTCCATCTTTTTCTCCAATCTTCTTAGCAACATAAAGTACATTGGTCCTTCCATAGGAACTGACTGGTATTATTTTAGCATTAGGTATTTGTTATTCATCATGATTATGTTTATCTTATTATCCGAATGCAGTATGTGTATATGTAAATCAGTTTCCTAGGCTTACGTTTATATTCAGAAAACATTATTTCCGTGTTCAAACATTCTTCTGTCACGTTGGTATGCCATTGCCGCTGCCTTGCCAAGAATTCTCTATAATGACTTGATTAGGAATCATTTACTTCGCTACGCATTATGATCGTGATGAGAATTGCTCGTGGGATTACCATAATTACATGTATTACTGCCTCGTTAGCCTAGTGGTCCTAAGCACGACTGCTAAGCTAGAGATCCTGGGTTTGATTCCCAGGTCGAGCAAAAAGTGTTATTGGGTTTTTCTATGAAATTCTCAGTAGCAGTTTGGATTTGTGCCCGGTTAATGGAAATAGGCTCGCCCCCTATTACATGGGACTTAAATATATCGGCGAACTGTGGGTGTTCATTGGTACATCTCTGCCTGACCCTTCGGGGAATACAAGCGTGATGGATATTATTATTATTCTATACATGTATTACTTTATGATTCTACATACATTATGCATTATAGTGTTATTGTCATGAATGTGTGAGTTTTATTATTTTCACTGCGTTATTTAAATTTTGAACTGCTGCGTCGTTTTAATCAGATTACATGTCATGTTTGCCAACAGACGCACTTATCTTTATTTTTTTGGTCTAGAAGACATTTAAGTGGCTATTGCAGTTGTTACATAAAGAAACATACTAAACAAGTTTACTATCTTCCTCACATAGTTCAATTTATTCATGTTATTCTGTAAAAAAAATATCTTTGTGAATTTAGATGGAAATGAGCGTGACAATCCATAGCATCTGTTCACTTCAAGCTCCTTCCTTAGTGAAAGAATTCATCAGGGGAGTTTTATACAAAATTAGCGAGCTGCCCGCGACTTCCTCCGCGTAGCTTATTTCACCCGCCATAAGTTACGTCTTTGGTTACTGATCCACTCCCATGTGTTGTAGCGAAATTATATATAACCTATGTAACTCTGGGTCATTATAGCTTTCTATTGGTGAAAAAATGGTTAAAATCGGTCCAGTAGTTTCGGAGCCTATTCATCACAAACAAACAAATCTTACCTCTTTATACAACTAGTATAAATAGACTGGCAGTAGTAGTAATATAAATAGCGCCCAGTGGTTTTTTCTCTTCTTCTCCTTAAGAACTGATAATGTCAAACCTGAATCTTGTTCCAGTCTATAAGTTCAAAAATGTAAAGCAAGTGTTGCACGCCAAGTTCGCACGCATTTATCTCTGCGACCTGAATATTGGAAAGTTCGGTGATCGGACCGCCTCACCTTGTATACTTTACGTAACCATGTCTTTGCTTATGTACGCATTGTTTATGTTTGTATGCAAATATTCTGTTTTGAAATGGACGGGTGGCATGCGCTTGTGACTTAAGTGTTGTCATTAGGCGTGCCCTTTTTTTTTTTTTTTTTTTTATAGACGGGAAATCATCAAATAACTTCCCCCGCCCTGGGCGGGGCGGGAGGGAGTGTCAGACTTTTACTGACTAAAACCCGTCTATGTTCCTTCATGTGCCTTTTGCGTTCCGGGGGCGCGGTATCTCTTTCGAACAACCCGCAGCCCCGGCAGGCATCGGCCCTCAGTGGCCCCATCCAATTTTGCTGACATCTCTTTGAGGCGCGCGTGGAACACGAACGCGCCGTCGACACGGCCTGTCGCTAGTGAACGTACGGACGGTGAGCTACCCATTGCTCACCGTCCACAGACCCGCGTCTACGGTGGCCGGGAGTCGTCACGTGGCTTCCGACGCCCGGATCGTCTACCGCGGCGGCCGCTGGGACGGGGGACCCTCCTTTCCCTCTCCCGTTCCGCCGCCTCCTTCTCTAGCATTACAGCTTCGCAGAAGGAGGCGACTGCTTCCCATTCCCCCTCGCTCCGGACCATGGCCTGAACCAGTGCCGGACGCGAGAGGGCGCCGCCGCCGATGGCCGCCTCGAGGACTCGGCGGTGCTCAGCCCAAGCAGGGCACACCGCCAAAGTATGCTCCACCGTGTCCTCGGGGCGATCCTCACAATGGTGACACCCGTGCGTTTCCTCCCGCCCGATGAGGTGCAGGAACCTCCCGAAACATCCGTGTCCGGTGAGGACCTGCGTCAGGCGGTAGGTGAGGGCGCCGTGGCGCCGCTCCAGCCACTCCTCAAAGAGGGGACTTACCGCCTCAATCGAGGCGTGCCCTGCACGAAGCTGCGACAGTCGCTCTCTCCATGTCGCCATGAGATCGAGCCGGAGTTCCGTCCGCTGGGCGGCAATTTGCCGCGGCAGCGGAGTTTCCCCCCGGCCCAGTGCCTCCGCGCGCCACTCGTGTAGGCGCGCGAGGACCAGCGCCTCCAGATCATTAGGCGTGCCCTGAGCTGTGGATGTTTAATTGATGTCTTTATATCTATGTAGACTCCATTCAGTTTCTAAGCAAGGCTGTTTTGCATCCCCGTCAAACAGGAGGTTGTCATAAAAAACAATAAATGTAAAACTGCCTTGTTTATTCATTTTGAATAATGCGATACTCATGTTAGAAATATAATTATTCAAAAAGAGTATTAATATTAACAAAAAATATACTAATAAGCAACTCAATTAACCCGTAACATTATCTTTATTTTCAGCGGAATACATCCAACCATGCAGTCAAAAGAGTGCCGAGTTGGATACCTGCATAAAGAACTCGTTCAACCACTTGCGACCGTACCTGTCCAGGGGTATCCCTGAACTGGGAGTACCTCCTGTGGAGCCCCTCTTCATTGACCGCCTGGTCATGGCGAACGATGCTGGTCCCGTCAGGGTCACGGCAGCCTTCAGCAACATCACCGTTATCGGACCTAGTAATTATACCATTACTAAAATCAGGTAAGACTGTTTTAAGAACTTGGCTGATTTTTTACATTTCTTTTTCTTCGATGGTAGTTTAGTTAGATAATTAGTTGTCATTAATAAAATAAAAATTTATTAAGAGACTAAAAATGTGTAGTTGTTCCATACATTTTGATCGTGTTGTAGTGCATTATTAATTTAACAGTATATTTTTAGAGGTGGTCGCGTATCAACATTTTGCCATTATTTATGATATAACATACCATCACTCCTATAATCCCCGAAGGATAGGCAGAGGTGTAACAATATACACCCACCGTTGGCCGGTATGTTTGAGTCCCATATTATAAGGGGTGAGCCTATTGCCATTAACCGGGCACAAGTCCTAACTCCGAGTTGTTACCTGCTGAGAATTATTTATGAGTACTATTAGATTATCTCCACGAAAGATGCGCAAAGAAACAAAAGGCAAACTGTTTAAATAAATTAGTGTATCTTGATAAGGCTAAGATGCTATTCATCTGTTAGCAGTTATGTTTAACAAAGCGTAACTTATTACGTAGGTAATTTTCAGATGTTAGTTTTTTGTTTTAAGCTAAGTGCAGCAAGCATCCATTTATAAAAGTGAGTCATGCAGTTAAGAATCTACAAATCATAAGCGAAGTGTATAATTTTATAATGGCTAGCTTCGCTTAGCTGAGCTTCTCGTGGTTTTTCACACGCGTTGAGTTACCTTTTCGGTTACTGCTCCGCTCCAATGGGTCGTAGCTAGATGTTAAATAGCCTATACTATTCCTCATGAATCTGGCTATCATATTCAAAAGATTTTTCCCAACGCGACTGGTAATTACAGAGATTATCGCATTAAAACAAACACAAAATCTTTACAGCTTTATAATATTAGTTTAATTAAAAAATATTGTCATCACAATGGAAATATGTCAGGCCCAATTACTTAAAATAGAAACAATTGACACACCAATCTAGTTCTCTGGGTTAAATACAAGGCGTTATTTCGAAACTACTAATTAGAAATAATAACTGTGTTAAACTGAAAATCTTAGGAGCAAGTAAACGAGGTCAAGTCTGTGTAGTCGCTATTTCAAACGGATAAATATAAAAATTGTCAAAATGTTGTAACTGACACCTTCATAGTCAAGTCACTTGACGTTGCAACAAGTTTTCGTAATACGTAAGTAGGTAGCTACTTATAGATATTTCACTTGATGCTAGAAAAAATCAAGACTTTGTATGGCCATAAAATGTTTTGGCACCTATCAATTCTAATATTATAAAGATATAAAGTTAGTTTGGTTTTTGTTTTTAAGATCTATATTTAGAAGTACAGGTCCTTCTTTTTGACCAAATAAAATATTTCAATTAATTATGACAGTTATCAAATTTTGATCACAAGATTTATTTCTAGAACTTACATATACATATAACAATTAAATATACATACTTAAAATATATAACATAACATACCATCGCACCTAAATTTCCTGAAAGGTTAGGCAGAGGTGTATCAATGTACACCCACAGTTCGGGCGTATGTTTATGTCCTAAAAATATATATACAAGTTTATTTTGTATTTAACAGAAACCTAAAAGGGGCGATTGTACTCATCATAAGTAATTTGGAAAAAATAATTAGCTGTTCCATTTTTGTCCAGTTATACGAACTTAAATAAAATGGGTTATTTTCGCAATTGATTGTGTTGCATGGGCCCACAATAAAAACTGTTCAGAATAGGTACAATGACCCCTTTTAGATTTCTGGTAAATTAAAATTAGGTTCTACATGCATGTATATTGAAGTGAGCAACTCAAAACGTAGTTATACCTGTGCCTGTTGAAAACTCAAACGGTAATTAAATAGCACTAACAATCACAACACTTGAAAAGGCAGGCGGTAATGAATAACGGTTACAACACGGATAGCTAACTTATTGCATAGCTTTTAATGCATCATTAACCCTCTCTCGCCGACATCTTTTTGTGACTTGCTCAATTCTAAACAGACGATAATGAACTGTAGAGGAGAATGAGCGGTCCTTAGTACCTAAATAATAATGCTACTAGCCTGTTATTGCCTCACTGTAGGGCAAAGACCTCTTTTCTTTCAGAAAATGTACGAGCATTGATCACCACGCTTACTCGAAGCGGATTAACGATTTATAGATTCGATTTTTGAATATAGAATCTCCTATTGAATACATTTTGAGAGAACAGGAGGGAAAAACTCATATTGGGCCCACGTGATAATAACACGTTCCCTCCTAGAGGAGGCCTGAGACAACGTGCCCAAAAATCTAGGAAAAGATACATACATACCATCACTCCTTAATTCCCCGAAGGGTTAGGCAGAAGTGTATCAATCTACATCCACAGTCCGCCGGTATGTTTTAAGTCCCATGACAATATGATGAAAAGAGGGCGTGCCTCTTGCCATTAATTGGGCACAAATCCTAACTCCGAGCTGTTACTGAGAAGGACATAGAAAAACCTCAGTAACATTTGCATGTAACCCCAAGACCTAGAGGTCTTGGGATCGATTCCCAGGTCGATTAAATACAAAGTAGCCCCTAGGCCAATGATGCAGTTCCATTCGCAGTTATTTTTTTCATCCGTACATAATCAAATGAAGCCTTCAGATCTAACGACATCTAATTAACTATTTCTCACAACAATTTACAACTGCTTGACAAACAAAAAGTGATTATGTACAAAAATCGTTATCATTTCGGCCTCCTCGCCGTTTCGAAATACTTACTTATTTATTGCATTAGATGCCTCAAACGGTGGGAAGCTTGTCATAATGACAAAATTAGGAGCACAAAAAATTTCACAAGCCTTAGGCACAGCTGTGGGACAATTCGAGCGTAAAGGCCGAATTTTGTAACTTGAAACTTGAAGGTTTGCAAAGGGACAAATGAAATAATTCATTGCATTCTATTTGGCAGTATATCTTAATAGCACAATCTAAATGTACGAGATGATCTTCCAAGTACGTTTTAGACTAAGGAGAAAAAGAGGTGGATAGGTACTTGGAACCATTTAAAAAACATTTTGAGTGGAACACAACATACCATAACGCCTGTATTCACACGCAGTTGTATGTACACACACAGTTCGCCGGTATGTTTAGGTCCCATGTAATAGGGGGCGAGCCTATATTTTTTTGTGGAAATATTTTAAATATGGCATCGTAAGTGGCAAAACTACTAAAACTTTTTAAGCTGGATTTTACTTAGCATTAAACTTTAGGAGCACATTACAATTTCAGCCTTTAATCATGTTACTCCTGAGACACAGGCCTTCGCACAAAGAGGGAAGAACTCATAATTAGAAGGCTCTCCATAATGAGGCCTAAGTTAACTTACCCAAAAATGAAACAAAAACTATCCTCCTATATTTCTTCCAACATATTTCACGTACTGACCCGATTCCATATGTATGCAGGTCCGATTTGAAGAAGCTTCGCATTGACATGGGGCTGGTGCTGCCTCGCATCGAGATCACAGGAAGATACGAGGTCTCCGGACAAGTGCTGCTGTTTCCTGTCAGGTCACAGGGTGACTTCTGGGCATCATTCGGTTAGTCATAAATATAATAATATATTAAGATTTATAAATTCAGGTAATGCTCTAAGGCTAACAAGACAAGCGGGTCTGCGCATTCGGCAGGCGTTTTCAGTACATTACCAAGGAATGTATTGAGAATGCCGAACCGAATAGATCGACCCGCTTAAATGTATTACAATCCTAAGATTTGCCGAAAGGAAATTTTGGTGGAGAAAAAAATGTGAATTAGTTGTGTTTATTACGCTTATGGCTTATACATAGTTACTTGCCCTTGATTCCTAGCAATGCTAAATATTTGTCTGGAATCAATGTGATTTTTTTGCCGTGAAATTGAAAGATCTGTATTATAAATGTTTGAGATTTCGTGAGATGATATATAGCCGAAAGATGAGGTTTTGTGTTAATTTTAAATTACCTATTTATATTTTTAAGTTTAATTACGTGTAATCCCTTCTTATTATAATTAATTTCGGATTATATCTATGCACTACTACGCAATTACTTCGATGTTAAATGTTAAACGTGTGTCTTAACTTATCAATAATTATTACTGTGTAAATAAAATCAATAAACTACAAAGAGAAGGGTTATACAGTACAAGGCTGGAATAAAACGCACTAAACTTATTTGCACGCGAAAAAACCAATATCAAAATTCGTCAAACAAAATTAATCCAGGGTCATATTTTCGATTTCCGTGTAGGACAAGACAAATATCTAGTTGTATTGCTTACCTAAATGCCTATATTTACTCTAAAGAAGTATATTTGCACGAGTAATGGCATTAATGATTATGATAATTAGGTTTTATTGTAGTTTGAGGTTGAAGTTCATTGTGAAGGTTATTTTTTGTTCTTGGGATCAAATTTCGGTGACACAAGAAAATCATTCGATTCGAACATGACCTAACTTGGCTTACTAAAATCTAAGTTATTTATGAACAGCCTGTAGGTACTGAGACTAGATTTTTTGTAAGTCTACTAAGTATATGAAATATATAAATGAATAGGACAATGAATATCTTATCGTTGGATTCCGGCATCGCAGGACCGGTCATTGTGGTTATCTTTAGGGCTTCTAGTAGTGGATGTCGCCTTGATATGATGATGAAGATATGAAATATTGTAAGACCAGCTTTTGCCCAAAGATCTGTCCGTGTGGATATTATCTTATTATATTAGATGTTATCTCGGATATATTCTAAGTCGCAGATTAAAAAGTAGGCCATATCCTTTCTTGGGGATTAAGACTACTCTGTTCCAAATTTCATTTTAAAGAAATTTTTACCAACCTCTGAGGACGATACAGAAGGAATAAGAGTAAATTTTCACTCAGCGCGAAAAGTATTAAAAACCTCCATATCTCTTTACTTATGGTTTTCCTATAATAAAATCTTGTTGTTTAGAATAGAAAATTCATGGTCTCGGTTTAAGGATAGTTGTCCCTTACACCCGATATAATTCTTGAATCCCATATAATTCATTTTCTCCTTTTTATTTTAGGTGACGTAGTAGCTATCGCGAAGATCTTCGGCAAGGAGACTACACGGGACAATGTCAGGTACATGGTAGCCGACAGACTGCTGGTGGACTTCAAACTGAGGACCGCTCGGTTCAAGGTCAAGGATACCGTGAATCATGGAAGCGTAATTGGTGAGTTGAACCTCCTATTTAATTATGATTATCATAGGTTGGATATATCATGGATTGGGAAACCTCCAATGACATCGCTGGACGCGTCTACCTAAGCAAAGATGGCGGGACCAGCTTGACGCTTACAAGCACATAGAACAGGTGCCCAGTAACGCAAGATAGAGAAGATTCTAATATAAAGGAGAAAGAGAAGCCTTTGATCAATATTAATGCCATTAGATGGCAAACAAGCCTACGGCCCGCCTGTAGACATCTGCGATACCAGAGGCCTTGCAAATGTGTTGCCATCTCAGAGACAACGTTGAAATGTGTTATGTGCCTGTAATTACACCAACACCCATACCCTTCAAAGATTTGTCAGGTTCACAACCTATTGTTGTGGTTTACAATCAATATGTATTCAATAGTTCAAAAAGGTATAAAATTTTTCATTTCCTCCTCAAATTCCAGGTGAAGCGATGAACCAGTTCTTGAACAACAACGCAGCGGAAATCATCGAGGAGATGAGGCCAGCTGCGTCCGCCTCCATCGCTAAGCACTTCCAGGCGTTCGTCAACGCGGCCTTCTCGAAGATTCCCATCGACGTGTGGCTCACGCCTTAGACCAGTGAGTGAGTGGCCTTATGAACAGTCAGTTAAAGTTAGAGTTCAGGTATTTACTGTTATAAATGTTTCTATAAAGATTTTCATCGACTCGTTGACTTTCTGACGAATTTGTGAAAATTTATTTGAATGGATATCAGTGCAAATATTAAATGATAAAATCGAAATTAGAAAATCTGGAATTATTGAAATGGATTGCTAAAAATACTAAATGATAAAATGGAAATTAGAAAAACTTTAATTATTGAAATGAATTGCTACAAATAATAAATGATAAAATCAAATAATAAACAAATGATTTATTGAAATAGATTTCTACAAAATTTAATATCAATAATCCGTTTCTCTTTCAAGAATTGAACAAGTTTTCATATTCGAATAAATTTCTGACTCGACCACCGCGTTTTAATGTGCCTTTGCAGTGTTTAAAGATCTCAAATAGAGATAAAATTAAATTGAATGTAAAACTTTTGATTTAAATTACTGTTTTGTGTTCAGATCGCAGACAGCGTCTATTTAGAAAAGTACTGTATAATTGGATAGATGACACCACTAACAAATAATTCCAAGACACAACTTCACTAAAAAAACACTTTATTTTAGCCCTGAAAACCCGATAAATTTTTGAATAACTATTATCATCAATTTTTAGTTGCTTTCAAATCATTAAATAGTTAGTGAATTGAGATGCCAAAAAAGTGACGTCATAGTTGAGTATTGTCATACAAAATCTATGGGGAATTGCGTTTTGACAGCTCATAAAAAGTACGTCAATTGATTAGTGGTGTCATCTACCCAATTATTTTAATTAATATCCTTTTTAGAAGGATCGTATGTTCAAAGCTAATGACATGTCCTAAATACCGAATAATTATATGCACCTGTGTTCACAGTGGCCTAATGACGCTTTTTGACTTCCATTGGAAGATTAGTTACTGATTTTCTGTATTTCTTTCATACAAAAGAAGCAGTGGATGCTTTTAGACCATTGTGTACAAGGGTAATTAGCCATTCATAGGGCATAAGTTTTATTTATTTAAGTTACTAAGTGATCACCCGATACTGTAGATGTACTTAAACTTTGTACTTAAGGACATTAGGTTTAATATTTGTATTAGTGATTGTGATGACTAAAGTGTACTTAGTTGTACAAATATATTATTATTTACAACTTTATTTTGTTTTTATTATGAGAAACTATCAACATAATATGTCCTTTGCAAAAGGTAAAACAAAATTATGGAGATAACAGTTTTATATATGCAATCCCTCTGTACGTTTAGATCTTATAAACTACACAACGATTTGCAGTCTTCATCTAGCTAGAGTGATTCAAGAGGAAGGTTTATACGTATAGAACATCACGCTACAACCAACGGGAGCGGAGCAGTAACAAAAAACGTAACGTAAACTGAACGCGGCATTAAAACTAGTTAAAAATAAAACCAACAAATAGTATTTTGTAGTACTTATAATTTATTCATAAATTATTTAAATAACATTCCTTACAGTTTAATAGAATCCTTGGCAGTATTTCCATAAATAATATAGCTTGTCAACTACTTAAATCCTACGCCAGTCGTAAAAAGCCGACTGAGGAAAGGAGTTACAACTGTTTCAGAAGATATGATAATGTACTGGCAACCGTAGAAACGAATCTACTCTGTACACACCACGTAACTATATTATTTTGGAGATTCTTTATTCAAAATTAGTTTTTAAATGGCGACTACCGATTCAAGAAAACATTTAAAAATAACGTTACAGCGCTATCGTTATTTAAATTTTAGCGTATTAGAAGCGCCGTTATTTTAATATATTATAAAGCATTTTAGACTGTAAGTTAGCTAAACACAATCATTGCAGTTATTTGACCGTTATTTTTCGAACTCTACAATGGAGTACAGTGTCATGATTTTATAAATTTTGAGAAAAAAATAACCACTCAACTGTGGCTCTTGAATTATCCTACAGTTGCAGAAATCATTCTTCATTCCTTAGTCTTACAAAGTACTCTAGGCTATTATTTAGACAGTATGTCATCAGCATTGAGGGTCGAGAACGCGTGATCTGCAAGAGGCTTCAAGAAGTCCCTCAAAGCTTCCTCCATCGGAGCCTGTAACTCTTCAATCAGCTTCTGCCAGTTATCGTTAAGGAACTGGTTCATTGTGTTACCTAGAAATAAAATAATGGTGTTAATACGGTTAGATACCTAATATAAGTCAGAAATCACCAATTCGCCTTGAGCAAGTGTGGTGATCAGTGCTCGTGCCTTCTCTGTATGAGAAGAGGCCTTTGCCCTGTAGTGGGCAATAATAAGCTGGTAATGTATTCCGGGATTTGGAAATGGTAATTTTAAACCCACGACACAGGGAATCCTAGTGTAGGGTCGAGAGAACAATAACAATGTAGCACTTTTTTAAAACAATAAATATCCGTTCACTTATTCGACATTTCATCTCATTTCTACCCAATTCAAAGAAAGAGTTGCAACAAAAAATAAATAGTAAGTACATACGCACGTGAACAAATTACAACTAATTGTGTTACCACATTGTTAATTCCTTTAAGAGTACCGTACATATATTTTTAACGAGCTGCTTATATAATGCTCATAATAATTCTTAAATAACGCGATGCAATCTCTGTTTACACGTGTTTTTATATACTTTTCTATGTATTATTAATATTCATTACAAAGAGGACACGTCACACGTTTGTCAACGAGTGTGGTTTCGAGTAAAGACCTTAAGTAAGAGGTTGGTTGTTGTAAGAGGTAAATTAAGCTGACTCTCTACTTCCTTAACGATGTGCGTCATTGTCCTAATTGAAGAGTATTTTGTGTATAGTATGACAACATTATTACGAGCACTAATCCGTTTACAAAGTCTGAAGTAAATAGCAACTATGATGTCCTCAAATTGCCTCGTTAGCCTAGTGGTCCTAAGCGCGACTGCTATGCTAGAGGTCTTGGGTTCGATTCCCAGGTCGAGCAAAAAAAGTTATTGGGTATTTCTATGAAATTCTAAGTAGCAGCTCGGATTTAGGATTTGTTTCCGGTTAATAGCAATAGGCTCACGTCTGGTACACCTCTGCCTAACCCTTCGGGAAATACATTACATGCGATGATAGCTTAGTGGTTAAGGCGCCTTTAATGCATGAGTCTTGTGGGTTCGATACCGTGCAAGTAGGTACCAATGTGACTTTTAAAACTCATTGGTATTTTCTAAGTATATCTTGGATAACACTGACATCGGCAAAGAAAAACATCGTGAGGAAACCTGGACTTAATATAAGTCCAGTCTAGTATAAGTAAGTATAGTCTTGAGCAAGACTAGATTGTTATAAATAATCTAATTAAATACGTACTCAAATCCCCATCGCCTCCGAATAGATTCTCCAGCTTCATGGAAGCGTACCCCACGTGGAAGGACACATCCAGTTCCTCGCACTTGAGGGAGTCCACCTCGTTGTGGCGAGGCTGACGACCCAGCACTATGGTCACTGTTGCGTCGATATCACCTGGGAGATGGAAAAATGTAGAAAAAAATATTATTAGAGTCCTAAATAAATGCAAATGAAGATATCTTGGCAGTCTATCCATAATACTGAATGATACCCATATATTTACGAAATTATCTCAGAATCGAAGCCAAATATTTCCCAGGTAAGATCCAGAACATTTTTTTTTTAAGCTTACACCACTGTCAGTATGTCTATCGACGAAAAGACTATCTGTATGCCATACATATAATTGTTACGTGCGGAAATCGAACCCGTGACATGAAACGCAGCTGCCAATCGCTTAGTCACTGCCTCGACCGTGCCGCTACATGAGATAACTTTCAGCTTTGTTAAGTGTCTGCCTACATCCATTATTTATATAGTAACAAAATATCATCAAGACTTAGTTACCATATTTGGCAGAGAACTGTCCCTCTCCGTCGATGGGCAGCATCAGCAGCTGTCCCTCCAGCCGGTAGTTGCCCTTCATCCTCAGCTCAGGGATGTACAGTCTGGCTACCACTCGGTGCTGCTGTGAGTCCACGCTGAAACAAGTTGTACAATGCCATCAGCCTGATAATATTTTGGATAGAAATTGCAACATCGCTAACCATTTTAAAGAAGTACTTTGATAGGCTAGAAATAAATGCAATGTAATAGAGATTGAATTTATTTAAGGAGAGATCAATTCTAGTATTTAAAAACGTTCAACAACTAACCGTTATATCATCTCAGCGGAAATCTGTGCCAAAAGATGATGTCAAAAGATTTTTTTTTGCGAATTGAGTCTTAGATTAGATTGCGGACTTTTCTAAAAATTTGTGGAATTGTTCGTATACACGTATTTCAGAAATATAATTAACCAACAGACAGAAATACTCACTCGACATCTTTGACGCGCATAGACGAGGGTCCCCTAACAGTGACGTCAGAGTAGCTAGACCTCACTGAGATGGGCCCCGTGGACTGCTGGATGGACAGCGCCGGCACCACCATGGGCTCGCATGGTGGTACTCCATATTCTGGTACTCCTGTGGTAATAAGAAACATTTTGCTGGTAAGGATCATACTCTCACAGTAGGGAGTCTTCTTTCTGCTGCCGAAAGCTCAGGTTATTAGCCAAAGGCATTTTTATCTACCACACAAAGCCACATTAAAGCAAGGTTATTTAGTTTACTTTATACATAAAACGGTAAATTGCCAATTACATTGGTTAAAGACATAAAATATTCACACGCTCATCTTAAAATACTCCAAAAATACTGACAAGATCGTTTTCCATTCGTCCGCGAGAACATGCGGCCCACATGATGTTAAATGGTCACCACGACCTATAGAGATCTGCAATACCAGAGGCCTTGCAAATACGTTGCCTTCCCAGAGACAAAGTTGAAATGACTCGTGTGCATGTGTTTTTCACCTGCACCCATCGCCTTTAAACCGGAACACAGCAACGATGCTTTGCGATAGAAATAGTTACGGTGGTAGTACTTCTCCGGACCAGATCATTTACAAAGAGCTCTACTATTGCACAAAATCCACAAAAAAATCGATTACGGTAGTATTTAACCGGGGCAAAATGTAAACAAATATGCTGAACAGTTGCAATCCTCCTACCTGTTGCTAGTTGTGGTATGTAGGCGTTCAGAGCATCTCGGAGACATCTGCCCAGCGCCTTCTCTTCTCGAGGACATATGAAACCACCGACTGAAAGAAAATATTTCAAAATAAATAATATTTGTTGTATAGGTAAAATCATTAGACATTTAATTTTTTAAATTAAAAAAGAAATATAGACTACTTTGTCTATATTTTTGTTTATGGTTTTAGGTTTCAGTTGATGCCACGATATTTCGACTAATTTAAAACCTGCAGTGGTAATCTGTACAAATGTCCCTTGGTGAATTTAGGTAAATAAATTTGAGGTGATCTATCATCCCACAATGCTAGGAATTGGCAACACACCTTACGTTCACACCTAAATACAACACACTAAAACACCAGCTGTTCCATACATTTGGAATGCTGCACTTTCGTATAGAACAGCTGTTTTTTTTAATAACCGACAAAAAGCTTTATCGCTTAAACATAAATTAGTTTTACCCGTTATAGTAAAATACTTTAGTTAAACGAATTATAAATGTACTTACAATTGATAAAGCTCTTATCAACTCCAGCAGCAAGATGAACCACAGACAAACACACCAGCATAGACCACATCTTCGCCTAACAAACTAACTAGTACACAAATAGTACAGTACTTCTAATTTAAATATAAAAATGGACGTGACGATAACACTTCTACATCTTATCGTCATCTGGTGAATAGATAATGCGTGATTATTGACGAAATCACTCTGATGCTTTGCCCTTGATAAAACTGATGACCAACTAGGTTGGGCAATACTTTTTCTTCTTACGACTCTTAGAGCCCTGGCGAGGACGCCGTGGCGGCGCAGACAGAGTGCTCTGTCAATAAATTGTACAGTTGGCTGCGTGATGGACGCCTGGTGAGGTACCCACTATAACCTATATACATTTTGATGGTAATGCAACGTGGTTGTGGTGCCAAAGCATCCTGGAGGTGTAAGCCCTTTAGGGTCTTAATTCACCGCCTTCTAACAAGTTCCGACGCAGTTGGCAAAGTGGTTTAGCGATTGGCTGTAAGTTGAGATGCGCGGCGCGGGGTCTAAAAACATACGTATATTTGTAAGGCCTTTAGGGAGTTGTTTGGGGATCTGGTTTTCTGTGTTCGTAACAATATAATGTTTGTAAACGCACCCATGATACAAGAGACATTCTTTGTGTGTGTTTTTTATTTAATAAGTTTGGATGGTTGAAGAATTGGGTAAAGCTAGTTAAGATTTCATGAATAGACAAGATGATACAGCTGTACAGCTGTTCTAGCTTTCATTTAAAATAAACTCTTACGACAACGAGAGAAGTGATATCTTTTTCGTAAACGGGAACCTTATTCGATAACCTTTGATCCATTCATTATCATCTGATCCCATGCATATACAATATTGGTATTTGCCCGCGGAGTCCGTCAAGTCGAGTTAAAGCCGAATCCGTTCTTAGCTAACGTGACCTATATGTCAAATTTCAGCTTCATAGGTCAAACAGTTTTCGAAACTTGATGAGTGACCTTTCGCTTGTATAATGTGAGATATAATAGTCCCATACAATACGCTATTGCAAACAGACTCTTTTTACGATATCTGGATTTCTAGAACTGCGAGGTTAGACATCTTTGGACCCTATTGTTTAAAAAAAGAATAGTTCATTTAGTAACCCATTTTACGTCTATAAAATAGCATTTAATTTTGTTTTTTTCGAGATGTGTAATCTCTTGACTGTAATCTAGGTCAGAGTTGACAAACACAAAGCTGACGATGGAGTGAGCTTACCCAGAAGCCTATTCACTCTAACTTTAAGAGATTAGGGTTGAATGCGTTGGTTGAATTCTTCTAAAATGAAACTTATAATATGTGACCTCTTTGTGCAAACGAAACTCCATGCATTTCTACTTCTACATTATGTCACCACTTGTCATATGACTGTCATAAAAATGGAATAGTACTGAAGAGTTTGAACGCGCTAATCTCCAGAAACTTTTGCTAATAGGAAGTTACGTTGTTCTTCAGTGTTATAGGGTAGTTTAGCCGGTTTGCCGGCCACCTCTGGTTTTCGGCCAGTACCTTGTTATATTAATATAATAAGGACACTTTAACCTACCCATTTAAAAAAACAACGCCTAGTTAATGTATGGGTATAAACCCTACAACTTTTGAATTTTGTAGAATTTTAATGATCCAACTGTGTCGTCTGTGACCCTCCGAAAGTCTTACAGTGCACGCGTGTGTCGAAATTAGTGAAAAAAATAGTGCGCGCATAATTTTTGCAACCTAAGTTACAAAGTTGTTTATCGGTTTTATAAATATAATTATTGTTCTGTGCACGGGAGATAAGTTTAATTAGTGTTATTTTAATTAAAATGGAAGAAAGATAATGTTATTTACATTTAAATTTGATGGCCGGTAAACTAGATTATGATTTGGGGGACTATTTACTTCTCGGCCGGCCGGCCGAAAACTAGAAGAAGACCGTTTATATTTAATTGATTCTTTTGATTATTAAATAAGGAATTCTTTTAAAAAAAATGCTTTATACACAAAGTAGAACCGCTTCTCATTTGTGTAGTCAGATGTCGGCCGCATGTTTTGAACTAATTATGTGATAATAACACTTTATAGTTATTTAATATTTGACGGCCGAAAATTAGAATTTTAATATTTACCTTTCGGCCTAAGCTAATCGATAGGGTCGAAAACTAATAATTTACTAACCGATTCTCGGCCAATAAAAGCTAACGATAATAAATCAACTAACTGAATCAAAATCATCACTCACACGAACAATACAGGCATAAAGGGACTTCCCCAAAATTTATCTTATTAGCTAGTTAGAAAATTAAGCAAGTTGATCAACGGCCGGAAACTAATTAATTTAAATTTGTTTTTCGGCCGTGTTTGAAGGGATGGTCGAAAATCAGTTTAAAAAATCGTATTTTCGGCCAGCCAAAAAGCTGATATTTTTCCATAATCTCAATTATTTTTGCTATGCCATATTATCCTTTTTCCTTTTTGACCAATGTTCCTACTATTATGTTTAAAATGTTTCTATATGTTTAATATTTTAATTAAAATCGTTGATTCATACGTATTTTTTGCTTTTAATCCATTATAGAACCTACTAGTTAGCAAATATAGATCATTTTTCAAATAGCAGATTAGTGGCCGAGAACTAGCAAAATAATGGCCGGAAACTAAAACAGGTGGCCGAAAACAGGCGAAATCGCTATTTTCAGACATTTTAATTTTCAGTAATTTTAATTTAACGCTGACGAGTAATAGGTCTACAAATATCAAAACTACATTATATTTCGAGTTCAAAAATATTTAAGAAACTAGTCTGCGACTTTAATGTCATGGAGAAAAATCGTCACAAAGTCACACGTTCGCTTAAGTGGCCGAAAACCGGCTAAGTTACCCTATTACATCAATAAAAAAAAATTGGAGACCGTAAGAAAATTCACGCGGATGAAGTCGCGTGCAAAAGCTTGTGTATTATGTTCTTACATTGAATTAATATATTGATTAGTAAAATTTACTGGGTGTCATGTTGCACTTTATAACTTACAAATATTTTGTTCAGCTATATTTTAAATTCGAAACTCTATTGTAGTTTTAATTATGAAGGCTAGTTTTCATCACTAGATTAATGATTGCATTAAAATATTACCAGCCTAATAAACATTAAACAATTCGCTATTACAAGAGAACATACAGCGGTGAAATTGTGTGACAATGCAACTTGCATTTTAGCATCGTCATGACAGGTCTTTGACCTAAAAACCATCCATACTCGCCAGCGTGCTTCCAACTTTAGAGCTTGAAAATAGAGTTGATTTTAATTTAACAGGTTGTGGTTTAAATGTTGTAAGTCCGTCTGATGTAATTGGTAGTAGGCCTGACCGCGTGGCCCACTCGGTACATTGACACACTTAAGGCATATTACACAATAACCTTTTTGTTGAACCAGCTACGTTGTAAAGGCAGTACCTAACTATCGCATCGTGATGATCAAAAATAGTACTGTCGTGATTGAAATTAGATTTAATGTTCATATCCCACCTCCCTTCTCTTATTTCGATTAGCAATTAAGTATACTACACACCGTTCATCCTGAGATGTCCCCAGTCGTGATGCTGCCGGGGATGCGGGTTGTTCAAAAGAGATACCGCGCTCCCGGAACGCACAAGAAGGAACATGGATGGGTGTTAGTCAGTAAAAGTCTGACACTAAGGGCGGGGTGTCACTAGTGTCGTAATGGCCCAGTGGTTAAGGCGCCCGCCTCTCATGCACGAGGTAATGGGTTCGCAACCGGGCACGGGCAAGTACCAATGTGACTTTTTCTAATTCATATGTACTTTCTAAGTTTATCTTGGACATCACTGACATCGGTAACCATGTCAGAGGCCCTTGCGGTGGTTTAGAAACTCTGGCACTAGGGTGTGTGGGGTCTTTAGACCTTACTGCCCACACGATAAAGAAAGAAGAAAGGGCGGGGGAAGACATTTTTGATGATTTCCCATCCGTAAAAAAACAAAGCCGTGATGATGGCACTATTGCCTTGTGAGTGCTAGATAGATTGACACGGCAATACTCAAACATCACGCACATCTTACGGTGTGTAATCAAAATCGTTCAAAAATTTGTGACAAGAAATGTAGTTAAATTAGAGCCAGATTGTCACTGAGATTAGATTGCGATCGTTCTCAAAAGTTAGTAGAATTGACCTGCCATTATTCTGTTATTGCTACACCAAAACTGTACTTAACGAATCAGTTAGTCAACTAATTATACGAAACTGGAACGATCCGGTAACCAATGACGCAGTTTCTGATAGAAATAACCAAATATTGAATGAATTATTACTCACATTCACGACACTGCGTCCGGCCTTTCCCAAGAAAACTAAAACTAGGTAAAACCCAAGATGTGTTAGTTAACTAAATAGTTATTAGAACGTAAAGACAAGTGTGGATACCCATTTGTATTATTAGTTGTTATAGAGCAACCATCTTGTAATGTTATACCTTCCTCCTATAATACATACACCAATGTACACATTGGTACACCTATGCCTAACCCTTTGGGAAATACAGAGGTGATGAAACATACCGGCGATCTGTGGGTATACCCACAGATCGCCGGTATGTTTTAGGTCCCATGTAATAGGAGGCGAGCCTATTGCCATTAATTGGGTACAATTAAATCGTAACTCCGAGGTGCTACTGAGATTTTTTTGAGAACACCCAATAACACTTTGCTTGACCTAGGAATCGAACCCAAATCCTCCAGCGTAGCAGTCACCCTTAGAACCACTAGGCTACCGATACAGTACCTCCTATAATTTTGCGAAATTAAAGAGTATGCGTAATTACAACTTTTATTTACTATCATAACATTTGAAATAAATTAAATAAGTTATACTGGTTTTGTTATAAACTTAACTATAAACTATCACTATATTTGTATAACAGAATATTGTAACCAGGATTTTGTAAAAACCATATTGAAAAGAGTGTCCGCGGAGTTTCTTGCTCGTTCTTCTCCGCAGACCTACGTTTTGGAACGAGCAATTAGCTTTAACTTTCTGTCTATCGTCTTCAAAATTCAAAAGTGCCTGTTCTTCTAATTGAAATAAATGCTTTGACATTGTATAACAATAGCAACAGTAAAGAAATCGCATTCCATACAAATCAATCTAAACTCTAATTTACAAATGGTGACAAGATCTTCAGTAGCCAAGGAATAAAACAATAATTCTGACAACCCTATTTCCTGATGTACCTACTTACAAGCTACGCTAAGCTAAATATAGGGCTTATAAATATGATTGCATTACTGGATTTTCAACTCTCAGCCGTGAGCCCGAGGGTTGAAAGTCCAAAAGAAGAGGGAGAAGAGGGCATTTAGAAAAAAACTGCATATACTACTTACTGGATTTTCAACTCTCAGCACAGACCCGAGGGTTGAAAATCCAACAGAAGAGGAAGAAGAGGGCATTTAGAATTCAGCTGTGTATTTAGTTCGGGAAGACCATGTCCTGTGGGATGTGTTTGAGGAACTTGTTGGCTACATCCTCGAGTACCATGCCCAGGGCTGTCTCCACAGCTGGCTGCACCTCTTGCGCGATGTCCGTCGAATGCATGTGCGCGATGTGGTTGGTTATCATCTCTGGAATATTTATAAAAGCATATGTTTACCTACACTTCTAATAACTTCTAAAAGAACTTTAGAAGAACTGCTTGATAAACAAATTGGTGTCTGCAAAGGCTATTTTCTTTAAGTCACACACATACTTGGTGTTTCAAGTTACGGTACCAAATTAAACCTTATTTCTGAGACTCCACTGTCTCCGTCCCCCCGTTTGTCTTATTTTCAAAGAGGCACATTGAGGGCTCTATTGAAAAACTACATTATTGTACTCGCATTTGGCCGGTTTTGATTTAGCTATACACTGTGATGTACATACAAAATAAGGTCCAACTAATCCAGGGTCCGAATATTGTAGATCGCGTTCTATGCAGGCGAAACATGATAGCATGTACAACCGGATTCGAAAACATAGCACAAGGTAATAGATGTCAAAATCCACCATCTATATATAAAAAAGTATTCGATGTAATTTCGTCAAACACAGGGTGACTGACCCATTTCTCCAGTAGTAGAGTGGGCTTCCATGAGGCTCGCTTGCAATGGTCCGGTGCACCGCAGATGTACCGTCGCATCACGGATCACCATCCTCTTATGTACTTTAGCACCTAACGCTTCCAGGGCTGCCGTACATTGAGCTGTGAACAAAACATTAATTTACGAGACGTGAACATTTTCAATTTCATACTACACACCATCACGCCCGTACTCCCCAAAGGGTTAGGCAGAGGTGTACCAGTGTTCATCCACAGTTCGCCGGTATGTTTGGTCCCATGTAATAGGGGCGATTTTAATTTCCTTTGTTTCTTTTTTATTATTATACAGGGTGTAGAACGATACATCACGTACCGGTTAATAACGTATAGTACCCATCAAACTAAATAAAACTGATTACCGTGAAACAAAATTTTTTAATGTAGTAAATCACAATTTGTGGTATAGCAGAATGCGACACACCTAAATTATTTGTGAGTACAACAACTATTTTTAAAAACTTTTTTACAAAAAAGATAACCGCCTTCAAAAAATAAACAGAGAAAAATAACTTTAGGTTTGGAAGTCGGCGGCTTCTGTTTGTTGTTTTGTATTGTCTCCGACTTCCAAAGCTAAAGTTATTGTTCTCTTTTTAGTTTTTGAAGGCGGTTATCTTTTTTGTAAAAAAGTTTTTTATTTCTCGCTTTTTAGTATCAACTTCCTTCATCCAAATCCATGAAGGAACTGGCATACTACTTCATAAATAAATCGCACAAAAAAATCCCTATCTCAAAAACTACTGAACCGATTTTGATGAAACTTGCAGTATTCCCTAATATAAGTTGAACAATACCTAGTATAACAAAAAAGTATTACTTAAATCGAACTTGTAGTTACGGAGACATGCGAACACAAAGATAAAAACATTCATAAATACATACACTTCTGAAATTTGCCACATGTGTTCAGACGCTGATATAGACTAACATATACAAAAACTGGGCAGTTCTGGAAATATTACATACATAACGGGTCGAATTGATAACCTCCTTTTTTTAAAGTCGGTTAAAAAGAAAGCCTAGTAACTTGGTAACCAGAAAACCTTAATTATCTTTGTAAAACAGGTAGCAACACTCAAAAACAAAAAAAAAATCGCAATGATTGCGATAACATGTACTTAACTTTCGATTTCGTCAAGTATCTTTGTTACATCCGATATACTTAGTAAGTCCTTGAATATAATTAATCTATCGAGGTCGTTGTAGATCTAGACTGGTTTGATTAACATTGAATTGTTTGATAATGAAATATAATCCTTATACGTAACACACACGTAACCATTTCAACAGTCCTTGACCGCAGGCTTATCGTAATGCGATCTTAGTGAAATTTCAAAAGTGTTGACTTCATAGTTATAATTTCATAAACATCACCACTCATTCATGATCAGCCGGCTTTGCCGGATTCTGTAAGAAATCTCCCTCAGTGAATTAAGGTGAAGTGAGCTAAAACTGGGCTGTCACTATACGATGCTAGGGATTGACAGGTCGCCACACGCTCACTTCACGGAAGGAGGGTTTTACAGAATAACACCGCAGATTTCAGAAAATTCACATTTTTACAGAATATACTGCCAGATACCCATTAATTTTTTAATGAAGGCATTTTAGTGTTTGTCTAGTTTTGAATCCTAGATCCTAATTGAGCTATGCTCAAGAGACTTTGAACTCGATATATAACCATATACCCAATATAACACTTTTGGTGAATTCCCGCTAATGAAGACCAAGTTAATCCTTCATCCTTCGCCATCAGAGATTCCAAAACAAAATTTACTACTTACTAAAGTTGGCGGCCATTCTGCCGGTAGACTCTACAGGCAGCATCTGGAAGTCTCCGAGCACCACGTACTCTCCTGACATCATCAGGTGTGGGAGACTGATGTTAGCTGTCACCTTCAACTCCTCAGGGTATACGCTGCAATGAAAGGAATTGGTGAAGATACTTAATGTAGGACCGGTTTTTCTTTAATTCAGGATCTTATCGCGTTTTTTGTTTTTTTATGGTTACAAACTAATGAAACCAAAGCACGCAAAAAAAAAAAAAAAACAAATTTAACTAAGCCTGTTATGAATAAGTTAGCAACGATTTGTGGATTTATAAATCAGTACTATTCGAGACGGCGCGATCAACATCTATACTAATATTATAAAGCTGAAGAGTTAGTTTGTTTAGTTGAACGCACTAATTTGGGATGCTGATTATTTACATAACAAAACTGCTGCTTAGAGTTAATTCTTCGGAAATTTGACGAGACTGCAAAATTGCGCCTTATTTAAGTATAACTAGCTTCATTCCGCGATTTTGTTCACGTGGTTTTAATTACACGTGTTAAGTTACATCTTTAGTTATTGCTCCCGAGTGCCGTAACGTGATGTTATTTAGCCTATAAGCCTTCCTCGATTAAAGGGCTATCCAATACATTTTATTTTTCAATTCGAATTTTTGGTTCCTAAAATTCATACAAACAAACAAACTCTTCAGCTTTATAATATTAAGTATAGAATATAGATAGTCGATGTGCTTAATAGATACTTACTCCAACTTATTAAACGTATAATTAGTAAGTCCTTCCAAGGCGACTTCAGACAGCCAGGCGTCGTACTTGAAGCTGTTCTGCGGCATGTTGCGCTGCCGGAGCCTGATGCTAGGGATCCTCAGCGGTTCCAGCGGCTGGATGTTGAGGGACGGTACACCCTGAGCCAGGAGCTGCCTCGCTTGCTCAGCCACGCGCTGGATGCAGTCCGCTACGTTTGGGTCCGTGTAGTGGCATATTGATTTAGCTGCTAAATGTGTATTAGGATTTTTAAAATCGATAAGTAACCTCTTTAGATTTATTGAAGAGAATTTTATTTCTTTAGCTGCCTTGAGCGATTTTTTGAGGAAGGGCAAATCTTTTTTGTTGGCAAGCCTTCTTTGGCCACGTTTAGCTATTTTTGCTTGGGGCAAAACTTATGGATTCACATCAGTGACATGCTAATGTGACTGCCTATTTTTGTTGTGATATTTGTGTATCTCTTTTTCTTTTTTTATGAATTAAAAGTTTCTAACAAAAGCGTAATATATTAAAATATTATTTTATGGTTAGGGTTGCACCACTTGTCTGTCTCGGTCATATCGATAGACACTTGATAAATTTTATCGTTGTGATTAATTTTATCGATTTATCTATTATAGAATTATAATTTTTTGCAAAATTGTTATCAAAACCAAACTAGGTATCAAAAGTTGTGATCACATTTATCATTTCTTAGTAAAACCATTAAAAACAATGTATCACTTACATATATCCGAACTATTATTACTATGTTCTTCATAAACAGTTCCATTTCTGCTGATACGTCTTGCAAACACACATTTCACGGAAATAACCAACAAAACAAACTTCAAGAAATTCATATTAAAACCTTTTTGCTCTAGAATTGTACTTGATCTAAGAGATTCAATGGAAAACTGACCCTTATATTATCTCAGATGGTATGGCTACTTGCCTTAAGTGGAATAAACCTCGAAAAAGGTCGCGAGTGCAACATTGCAAATATTTTCTAATGATAAATAAACATTTAAAATATGCATATACGGTAGACAAACACGAGGGCCTATCGTGATATAAACAAATCAACTGGGTCATACATTTTGACAGTGCAGGTCTTGCACTTTTGTATGGAATACATACATACATAAACTCACGCCTATTTCCCATGGGGGTGGGTAGAAACCACAAAACGCCACCTGCTACGATCCTTACGTACTCCTTTCGCCTCTTCCACGTTCATATATCTGGTCACACAAGCACGCCAGTTAATAATACTGCGCACCCGCCCTCTCTGAAGAACCTTACCAACAAAGTCAGAGTAGGTCTTTCTAGGGCGTCCCATTCCGGCGATCGGTGATCGGAGTATGGGATCTTTTAAGATAAATATTTTTTCGAATTGATTACTATCCCAATAGTCTCGTAGCCCGCCCGCCTCTCATGCATAGGTTTGCGTGTTCGACACCAATGTGACTTTTTGTAAGGTTATCTTGGACATCACTGGCATCGGTGAAGAAAAACATCGTGAGGAAACTGGGACTTATAATGAATATATAATTCTAAATTATTAGCATTTCTTCTTCTTCTTCGAATACAACCAACTTCATCAAACTTTGATTGATTGTTTTTGAAATGGAAAGACTATATAAGCCCAGTTATTTTAAAAAAAGGTTCAGGTTTAAAAGAATCGATTTATAACAACAGCTTAAAGAAACAATTATCTTAAAAAAACTATCTCTTTAATTTACTCCTGGTTTAAGGATAAAACTGGTTTAAAAAAAAGAAGGCTGTAAATATCTGCTAAAACAACTATTAACAACTCCTTTATTTCTGCTCCACATACGTAGTTTGTACCAGGAAGTAGTGCATTACTAGTGCGACTGGAATAAGGAAAGAGTGCAGTGTGGCCTCAACCTTACGCGAGATTGTCGTGCTCTTGACGTCTGTTTACATCCTTATGGACCGAGATCCCACAGTCGCCAGAACTACGTCATCTTAGCATGGCTACGTACTTACTACATTCAACGCCGTACCTATTGCCAGGTACCTATTAGGTATGAATGGTACGTTACTCACTTATGCTTTAGTTTTACATGACATTGTAAAACCATAATTCGTTATGGCCTACAGAAAGCATTTTTTTATAAAAGTGGCAATATCTAACATATCATCACGCCTGTATTCCCCGAGGGGTTGGACAGAGGAGTACCGATATACACATGGTTAGGTCCCATATGGTAGGATGCGAGCCTATTGCCATTAACCGGGGGAAATCCTAACTCCGAGCTGCTACTGAGAATTTCAGGAAAAACCCAATAATGCTTTGCTCGATCTGGAAATCGAATCCAAGACCTCTAGCGTAGTCCAACATATCGAACAATTTCCTGTATAATTAATAAATATAACCTTGTTCCAATTAGAACGTAAGTGTAGTGAAGCTTAATTAAATATTCCTCTTACTAAATATTCCTCTATCTGTCCACAAAATTTCAGCCATTTCAATATGACGTAGGTCTGGTAACTGTAAGATTTGGACCATTACTTAAATGCACCTATTGCTCCAGTGCCTTCAATCATCAATCAATTAATTATATCAGCCGCAGGACGTCAACTGCTGGACATAGGCCTCCCCCATAGATTTGCATAAAGACCGGTTGGAAGCGGCTAGTGACTTACCGTGTTGCCAATAAGGGCACACAAACAACATGTTACAGCTATTTTATGGCAGTTTATGTATTAATAAAAGTCATAATTACACATCATAATAATATTTTATTTATTTACAATCTTAACCTAATTTACAGCCTTGATCAAATCAAGCAGGTACGAGACAAATGTTTGTGCCTTGAAGAGCATAGCACACCATAATATTCACAATTTACATTTTGAATGCATTTTTAAGGTGAACGTCAAAGTAACCCGCGAAATAATATAATAATCATTTCATAATAATCCGCAAATTGGAAAACAAACGTAAGAAAATTTTAATTTCGAACGCCAACTTAGAGTTGGGGGTACTCTAAGTTGGCGTTCGAAATTTAAATTTTAGGCATCGCAGTTACTTCTGAGCAGCTCTAACAAATAGTACATAATGAACAGTTTTCTGAAAATTCATTGTTTCTTTTTATTTAACGTAACTTTTTCATAGTTGGATTTTTTATTCATCGTTACATTTTTTTTAAAGCGCCTATGCACTCGGGGTGGTTCTGTCTAAACAATTTTTTTTTAATTCATGTAACCGTTATATTTGGAAAATATGAATGAATTCATGGCCTCGCAATATTGCACCAGTATTTGTCCTTGATAAATCGATAATATATTTTCGTAATCAATAAATATTTTACATACTATTTCTAAACTAAATTAATATTATGTGAGCGGAGTTGCATATTTTCAATGGCTGTATAAATTATCCCACTTTTCTGCGATTCACCAAAAATAGTCAGTGATGACAAGAATAGATTATATTTTGATTATTATTTTATCAACTTGAATTAATTAGCATAGTTATTGAGTTTACTTTAAATAAGTGTTGTGACATAATTTTCTTAAGAAACAACGAATTAGTAAGCAGTTAAAAATAGCAACAATCCTAATTAATAGTCATGGTTCATGCTCTTTGTCTTTATCAACATGCACGCTTGATGCAATCGCCTGTCCATACTGGTACTGTCTGTCACATTGGTCAAGATATTTCGATCCAGACGTTAAAAAATCGAATAATCGCGCATAATTAAAAAGAATGTATTCGAGAAACGAAAAATTTGGGATGATTCTTTTTTAAATTTGATTCAAATAAAGAATATGTAGGTATATTTTTTTATACGACCTCTTACAAATCCGCTTAAAACCTACAAGTATGTTAACCTATTTATATTTTTAGTCATCGTCAGTCAGTAATTCGGTGATGGGTATGCTTGTCAAAACTTTGTTGGCAAATGCTTTGATGACTGCAGCCGCTGTTTCCTCAATGAGAGGGGTCAGGATGTCCAAAACAACGCTAGGGCTGGCGTTGAAGAATGTTGCTGCTGATGCCGCTGTGGATGAGAAAATCATTGTTTATAATCTTGTCTATGTGAGTTGAATACTTATCATCTCCTATAAACCCGAAGCCACAACCGAATTGCTTTGGGCAGCAATAAAGAAAAAGAAATGTCATCGAATTATAATTAGAAAAATCATTCAATTTTCTTTGTGAAAGGGGCTCAGCCATACGGTTGAAAAACTAAAGGTGATAAAATCAAATTAAGTATCTTAAAAATTTCGAAAACAAAATAGACTACAAACACAAAATTTCATTTTTTTTAAATAAAAATAAATAAAATATTTACCTGCTAATGGCCTCTCAGTTTCATCGATTGAGATCTGTGCGTGGCTGATCCTGACTTTGGAGACAATCTTGTCAACTTGCAGGTACTCCACATTGTCCTTGGTGATTGGTTTCGCGAAGCCCTTGGCTACCACGGTGATGCCGGCTGTGAAAAAAAAAGTTGTTAAAAAACGTAAGTAGGTATAATCGATATCACAAATGTAGAATCATGAATAACGATTATGACTATGGTGCAACATTGCAGTATGATGCCTAATAACATTAAAAAGAAAACATTCAAAAAAGGAATAACAAATTAATTTGACGGAAGGAAGCAATCAGTTTTGGAACGACTACCGTGTAACGTGTTTGTGTGCACCAAATGGGTGTCTAGTTCAGTACGAGGTTTATTTCACACTGGTATTCCGTTGAATCCCTGAAGTGGCACATACACACGAACAATATTGGTGTTAATAGTGAAAAGTGTTGTGTAAATTGTAGTAAGTTGTATAATGGTAAGTACCGCATTCTAATTTCAAACTTTTTAAAACTACCTATTGGTCAATGATTACTACTTTGATGTCCCATGATCTATGTATGTCTTGGGTTTGAAGTAACAAAAACAATACACCGAAGTTTTTGTTATAAATTGAATATTTGTTTGTAATGGTTGGGTATTTCACTTATTCAAATTGTCTGTATCTAAAAACAAAAAACAATGACGTGTTTCCGTAAAAAAGTAAAATGTTTTATGGTTTTTCTTTAACAACTACTGCTTGACATTACAATGGAAATAAAAACATCCCGCTTTTTCTCAATGGACTGTATATTTTTTGTACTGTCCATCTTTCCTGTCAGATCATGCTATGAGATCGCGAAAATCAAAAAGCTATGACGGACAACATAAAAAAGCTACTTATACATGTTTCGTAACAATTACACGACATATTAGCAACATGCGATGATACGCGATTTTGTTATGTTTTTCATGAATTCGGAACATTGGCATCACACGCTCACTTCGATCTCTATTTTTTTTATATCTTTGGATGGCAAAACATCCGACGGCCCACCTGATGTGAAGTGGTCACCACTGTCTATAGACCTCTGCAATACCAAAGGTCTTACAGATGTATTAAAATCCCAGTTTAAATGTCTTATGTGCCTGTAATTACCCCAGTACCCATACTTTTTAAATCGGAACATAGCAACGCTGCTTTGTGGCGAAAATAGGTACTCATATGGTTGTAGTACTTAGTACGTACACTAATAATACTGATGTACTTCCAGTAAATTTAATTTCAAGGACTGAAACTAGTGGCAAAGTTGAATCCTTTAATACCTTCTTTGCACTTTTTAATCCTAACCACTAAGTACAATGCTTTATGAAATTTATATCTGTGAAACCTACTAGGATACACGTCTAGAATAAATTTGTTATTTGCTGAGTCTAAGTGATTTTTAATCGATGTAATTTCATGAATTACTTTTTAACTTTAGCATGAAAATGGTTCAAATCTGTTGCTATTGTAGAAAAAATATTTATAGCGAGCTTATTTAATCTACAAGTTTCTAAACTCAAGTCAAGAATCCGCCGATTTGCAGAACACAACGCGTGACGCCACCCCACACGAGGGAAAAAGAGTAGCATCATGAGATGTAGCTAATGAGCACATTATTTTTCTTAAACCGTTCGAAAGAGATACCGCACCCCCGGAACGCAAAGGGCACATGAAGGAACATAGACGGGTTTTAGTCAGTAAAAGTCTGACACTCCCTCCCGCCCCGCCCAGGGCGGGGGAAGTTATTTGATGATTTCCCGTCTATAAAAAAAAAAAAAAAAGGGCTCGTAAACTTTCGTCATAGGAAATTTCAAGACGACTTTGACCATACCATTTTTTTTTTTTGCTTTTAAGACGGGAAATCATCAAATAACTTCCCCCGCCCTGGGCGGGGCGGGAGGGAATGTCAGACTTTTACTGACTAAAACCCGTCTATGTTCCTTTCATGTGCCCTTTGCGTTCCGGGGGCGCGGTATCTCTTTCGAACAACCCGCAGCCTTGACCATACTATTACTTTTACTCTTGGTATAGTCCTTAAAAGATTAGAATCGCTTCCGTCTATGTTCCTTTCATGTGCCCTTTGCGTTCCGGGGGCGCGGTATCTCTTTCGAACAACCCGCAGCCTTGACCATACTATTACTTTTACTATTGGTATAGTCCTTAAAAGATTAGAATCGCTTCTTATATTTCCTTAACACTTTCACTGCCCGCGAAGCAGACATTAAAATTAAACAATGACCCGGGCCATAACATATGTGGCTAGTGGGACAGGTAATGGGCCACAAACTCTAACATTGAACAACAAAGTGCAGACTATGACTTACTGAAGTTTCCTTGGACCCGCCCCTTGCCGTTGATATCAAGAGCCAGGAGTCTGGAGCCCTTCACGTCGTAGTTGGCGACCACCATCAGCTTCGGCAGCGTCAGCTTGATCTCCCCAGTGTATTTCTTGTTCAGGTTCAGTCTGGAAGGCACAGGATGAGGTGTTAATTTTGCTAGTACATTTAAGCTATTTAGAACAGAGTTGGCGTGTTCGAAATGTGGCGCTAAACGGTAGGCATTTCTTGGACTGAAGGGGCTCGCTAACGGCGCGTTAACACCAGTCGGGCGCCAAGTATATACCGGGTTCTCATAGTGGTAGAATCCGTGGATGTTTAAGGCCCAAGGAACTTCATGTAGGATAGTAGTAAAGTTTCTGTATATTTCCACGTTTTTAATTTTAGAAAAAGCAAATAACTTTGTTAAAGATCTTATGTTGCCAACGGCAGAGGTAACTGCAGCCCCTCTAGCTAAGTCGCAAACGATAATCGTAAACGCTCGGTAGGTACCAATAGATTTTCAACTTTATACCCCAGAGCCTTAAGTTGAAAATCTATTAAAGGTTTCTAAGCGTTAGCGACTGGAAAGAACGAAAACGCTATGCAATCTTCACTAGATCTTCAACTTAAAATCAAACAAATAAAGTTGAAGATCTATTAAAGCCTACTCAGCGTTTGCGTTTATCTTTTGTTACATGGCTACAGGCCCAGGTGTAGACGTATCAGCGGCAGCCGTTAACGCGGCAGCAGCTGCGGTTGACGCGATAACGGCTGCCGTCAACGCATAGTCGGTTGCTTAATAACTTATTTGGCAAGAGTCCGACGTAACCCTCTGTATTCCCTAGATGGACACCGGACAGTATCTATGAGCATTTCCCACAATAAAAAAAGTCATTCTTATAATATACTCAAGAGATATACAATAATTATACTCATTTGAAACAATTGACTGTTCAGCACAGTAAACTCACAACATTGTTCAATAGTGAAGATATTTATATGCTTATAAACTAAATAATATTACTGCATGGTTGGCGCAGTGGCTAAATAAAAATAAATAAAATAAAAACTTTGTTAAAAATACTGGTCTGGTTGTAAGTGAATTTATGTTTGTTGTTACGATGAGAAATACTACGAATGGGGTAAACGTTTTTACAAAAAAAATATACTTATATAATAATTGGCTGTCAAACTGCACATTAAACTTTGATTATAACCCGTTTATCTAAAATTAGTCGGTTCTGTTTATCGGTTCGGTATCCAGGTTTAAGGTTTTTGAGTTTAATTTCTTCTTGAATTTAGGTACTTATCCGCTTTTCTTAGATCTAATCATGGACTCACGGTACTTGTCATAACCGCTTGCGAGCAAAACCAGTTAAGTTATTTAATTCGTAAATGGTATGTTATCACATAACAGCTACGATCACATATATGCGGTCATAAGAGTACTGACATTTTGCAGCCACTTTATTATCTCATTGCACCTAGCTTTCTAGCATCAGTTTATAGAACTTGAATTGTAATATTTGTAATACTACTAAAATGATTGTTATAACGAGTGAAAGAAACTTCGTACCGAAAACATTTGCCGGTTAAAGTTTTGGAACGATCAACTAGCTTAAACTTTCAATTCAAAAGTGCCTGTAAATGGTCTAGTTGAAGTAAATTCCTTGACTTTGAACCAAAAGCGACAACATTTTTCATCGGTTATTAAAATCAAAACAGCTTTTTTATTCTAAAGTACAATTAACAAGGTCAAAAAGTATGGAACAGTTGATTTTTTGAATCTATGGTTAATGTTTTCGCTAGTGCCTTGCACCCGTTAAGCTGGGTCCACATTTGTATCATTTCGGTGTATCGTATCTCCGTTGCGTGGACGCGTTTTTTACCAAATACGCCTTAATAATATGACATGGACAAAATGAGTGTCCATATTTATGATACAAGTACTCGATACGATACGACTGATCGGGATACGTCAAGATGCTACAAATGTGGACCCAGCTCAACGGACATACGATACACCGAAATGATACAAATGTGGACCCAGCTTTATGTACGGTTTGCACCAAACGGCCCACGCCGGAACACATTTTACACTGTTCTAAAGAAAATTCAGGCTTCTACATGTTTGCATGAAATTTATACTGCTTGGAATGGTTTACGCGTGGATCTAACCGAATTCCAGGCAGTATAAATTCCATGCAAAAATGAAACTTAACTATTATGTAGACTGAATTTTCTCTAGCAGTGTGAAATGCGCTCCAACGCCGCCTGGGTAGTGGAAATCGTTTTTTTTTACCGATGGGAAATCATTAAATGACTTCCCCCGCCTTGGGTGTTGCGGGAGGGAGTGTCAGACTTTTACTGATTTAAACCCATCCATATTCCTTCTTGTGCCCTTTGCGTCCCGAGGGCGCGGTATTTCTTTCGAAAAACCCGCAGCCGCGACAAGCATCGGCCCATAATGGCCCCTCTGAATGTTTGCTGACATCCCTTTGAGGCGCGCGGGGAACACGTCGTCACGGTCTGTCGTTAGATTGTACATTACAATATTGTTTAAAGATCCTTACTTCAGCTTCTCAATCTTAAAGTTGCTGCCTCCATAAGCCTTCGCCTGTCTGATGGTCGCCTTGATCCTCAGGTTGGGGGCAGTTCTGTCCAGCTTCAGGGTGGGCACCGTGAAGGGGTCCAGCGGAGGGATGTTCACCTCAGGTATGCCGTCCTTGAGGTGCGGCCTCATCGCCTCCAGGCCGTTGAGGACGCACTTCTCTATTTGAGGATCGCTCCTTTTGCATGATGGGAAGTATTCCGCTGTAAATAAATGACATAGTTTTATTAAATTTGTAGTTGGTACTTTCAAAGTTTGTGTGTCATATATGATATTGGTGAAGGAAAACATGGAACAGGAAACAGGAAACCTGGATTTATGCATGGTTACTTGATTTGTGCCTTCTCCGTACGAGAAGAGGCCTTTACCCAGGACTTCGTCCAAATAAATTATCTTACGGATCTTTAATTTTTAAAACAACAAACAGCTTAAAAGAGCTCAGGTATAACTAACGTAGCTTCTCGTTAGCGCAAGAAGTTTCGAAATCGGACCGGCGCGGCAGTTCCAAAGTTAAGCGCATTCAACCAAAAACACAAACAATATAGAAACAGAATGAAAACTACAATCTGGATTCCTTTCTACTTATTTCTAAAATAGGTACTTCCGAGTTTACTTTTTTCTTTTTATTAAACATTCCTTAAAATACATAACATTGCCATTAACAATGGTTATTCAATTGTTTCTCCTTCTCATCAAAATTATATAATAACGGCACAAAGACGGATAATGAATTAGCACCTACTTACTAGACAATGTCTGTCTTCGATAAAACATGTCAGGGTATGTAATAATAATATAGCTAGAACAAATACCAAGTCTAGCAAAAAGTGTTATTAGGTTTTCGTATGAAATTCTCAGTAGCAGCTCGGGAGTTAGAATTTGTACCCGGTTAATGGCAATAGGCGCGCCCCCTATAACATGGGACCTAAACATACCGGCGAACTGTGGATGTTCTTTGGTACACCTCTGCCCAACCCTTCGGGGAATCCAGGCGTGATGATATGTAAATACATAATTTACATGTACATCCATAATTTTCGCATGCATCCAACTGTCAAGTTTCCTGTCATCGCGCTACTTAGCGACAAATAAATCGCCAGGTTTGTATAAGGGCCTAGTGAACGGATAAGCCTTGGGCTACATGCATTTCCTTTGCGTTAAGCCTAATTTATACCTGCGATTTTATGCATGACCGATATTTTAGGCATGGCTTCAGATCGATTAGTCAAATGGTAGGTTTTTGATATAAATGTTGGTTATGATAAAATTTTACGATGTAATAGAAAACTATTTGTAAGTCAAATTTAAGTCTATTGATTTATTTCAATTAGACTATTAAGATGCATTTTTGAACATCGTTATAATGAAAAATATTTATATGTAGTTCTAAAAGGTAGTTTTGATTGAAGAATAATAGGCAAAACAAGCCATACATACATTCTTTAAAAAAAAACTATATTTTGTAAAGGTATTCAATAATTATATGAACAATTACTTAGTAGGTACAAAAATAGTTACCAAGGGATAGAAATTAAGGAAATACTCACATGTCTAAATCAATTTTATAAATGGAAAACATTTGTATTTTTGTTTGTAATGGATAAACTCAAAAATAAAATAACCTATGTGCTAATCCAGAGTATAACCTTTTATGTACCAAATTTCATCCAGATCCGTTCAGCCGTTTAAACATGAAAGAGTAACAAACATCCATCCTTTTATCAATCCTCATAAACTTTCGCACTTATAATATAAGTAGAAAAGTAGGATATTGCAACATACTAATGACCCGGACTATTATTATATAAATGAATACATGTGAACAAGATGTACACTTATATAAAAAAATCAATAGCCATATAATATTGTCGTTTGGTTATTATACGTATAGTTATTATATTACTTTAACTGCCTCGTTAGCCTAGTGGTCCTAAGCGAGACTGCTACGCTAAAGGCCTTGGGTTCGATTCCCAGGTCGAGCAGTGTTAATGGGTTTTTCTATGAAATTCACTATAGCAAATCTAAGTTAGAATCTGTCCCCGTTTAAGGGCAATAGGCTCGCCCTATATTACATGGGACCTAAATATACCGGCGAACTGTGGGTGTACATTGGACCACATCTACCTGAACTTTTGAGGAATACAGGCGTAATGGTATGCATGGTATGCAGTTATATAATTATTACATACAATTCATTTTTATTATAAAATAACGTAACATATTTATTACCAAATTATCCTTGAATTTTATGTCCCATACAATATGGGTGGCCCAATAACAACATTTAAATTCAAATATTGAAACAATCGATAAAAAAATAACACCTTTAAATAGGTACTCACATCAAGAACCATTGTTAGGTAGTACATAGTTTATGCATTATGACTTAAACCCATACTTAACACGTTTGATCACGTAATCATTGACACATGGATCTGGCCCAGTTGTCGGTTATTCCTTGAATATATAAAGGCATTATAGCTATGTACCTACTTACTTATTACATTATGCAGCTGTCTATCCTAATATTATAAAGCTGAAGAGTTTGTTTGTTTGTTTGTTTGGTTGAACACGCAAATCTCAGGAACTAGGCAATGGTTCGACTTGAAAAAATATTTTTGTATTGGTTAGTCCTTTTATCGAGGAAGGCTTTTTTTATAGATGGAAAATCATCAAATATCTTCCCCCGCCCTGGGAGGGACGGGACGGAGTGTCGGACTTTTACTGACTAAAACACATTTATGTTCCTTCATGTGCCCTTTGCGTTCCGGGGGTGCGGTATCTCTTTCGAACAACCCGCAGCATCGAGGAAGGCTATAATTATAACATCACGCTACGACACTCGGGAGCGGAGCAGTAACTTAACACGGATGACTGAATCTACGCGAATGAAGTCGCGGACAGAAGCTAGTTATATTATACAGTGCAAAGTTTACAATCGAAAGTACTTTCGATATCACAGTTTAAAGTCGACAACCAAAACAAATGTGAACTTTGTTTGGCAACGAAAACCTATCAACCACTTAAAAAATCGCTTGAGATGATAATTTCGGACAGGGTGCTTGACCATTTAGTAATGTACGAATCGTAACGGTCTAATTGAAATAAATACTTTGGTTTTGACTTTGACGTGTCTGTGTGTCTGCGTGTCTGCTTGTCTGTGAATATGTCTGTTTGTGAGTCTGTCTGTGGCACCAACGGGGTGAAACGATTTGAATTTGAATCTCACGGCCGTTTTACTTAATTAAAAGAACCTATTAATATTTTTGAGATAAGCGTGGCTGTGTCGGGGGACCGCTAAGTAAATAAAATAAAACCAGAATACAAATAAAACAATATTGATAATAATAAAGTACGGATTACACAAAGACTTAATCTATGAAAATAACGTAAGTAGTTATTTTCATTGCCGTAAAGCGGCAACGCTTATCTTAAAACTATTTAATAGGTTCTTTTACCACTTTCTCTTACTTTACTGTTACTTAAAATTTTTAATTATATTTTTTTATTATGTTACTAGATGCATAACATAATGTGTACTTAGATTTATGGAGGACTAAAAATTTCGTATGAATTATTGAGTTCCATTTTTATTTTAATATCAAGTTGTTTGACGGGGACTGAGTAATATCAAGCACTACATTAAATACTTGTTAACTAAAATATTGCTAGAATACTTCTGTACGGATCGCGCCAGAAACCACCATATGCATAACTTAGTTCTGCTCGCGACTTATCCGCTTGAATGTCAAGATTGCCGTAAAACATAGCCGATGGCATTCACCATTAAAATATCTAATTATCAGTGAAAGATTTTTGTGATCACATTAGTACTTAAGAGATATTTTATCAGACGAACAAAAAATAAACACACTTTTACCTCTTTATAATATTAGTCATACTATTCCTACTATTCTTATTAATATTATAAATGCGAAACTTTGTGAGCATAGATGGATGGATGTATGTTACACTTTCAAGCTTAAACAGCTGAACGGATCTGAATGAATTTTTGCACTGAGATAGATTGTAGTGTAGAATAACACATAGGATACTTTTTATTCCTGAAAATGTACGGGTCCCGTGGGATAATTTATAAAATTTTTCGCAGAAACTAGTAAATAATAAAGTGAAAATAAAGCTTGATATTAAGAAATAATACCCACTGAAATAGCAATCACAAATAATACACAGGTGCTAGGTACCTTATCAAAGACCGATAAGTACTGTATTGTTTGGCACAAAGACCAGCAGTTTGCAGGTTTTCGTAACAACGCCAATGCAATCTTTGAATTTGAGCCGAACAAATAGAGCAAAACGTTCTCCTAGTAACTACAAACAATCTGAGTTATCAAGACTGTGAGAGTTTGTGAAAAATGTTGTGAACATAGTGTTTAAACCTTAATAAATATTATTTAGTTTTACTCATGAACTAGCATTATAAAATAAATGAGTTAATAAGGAAGACTAAGGTAGACTGGTAGAAAATGCCTAAGGTATTAAGTCCGCCTTTGTACGGTGTATTTTTTTACGTTTGTGCATAAAGTTTTAATAAATAAATAAGACAGCCTTATTTTTTCAAAATACAAATTTTTCAAGAGCGCTACTACAAATGTTAATTTATTTTTATCAAGTACCTAAATACAAAGTTTCATGGGTTATCTTCAATTATAACATACCTTTTTCCTTCTCCAAGGTCTATTTGATCTCTGTACCAAATTGCATCAAAAGCGTTTCAGCAATTTAGGTGTGAGAGCGTGAAAGACAAACAGAGTTACTTTGGCATTTATAATATTAGTATGTATATTGTAAACATAATAAATACTCTTTAGTTTTATGCATAAATTCTAGTTCGTCTTTATTCATTATTGGTTTTGCAATTTAGCCTCCAAAATATATTATGCTCGTCCAATAAAAGTTATTTAATTTATTTAAGTTTAAAACAAATCATTAATAAAGTCACGCAATAAAGAACTCTATTTATAAACAAAACGGATATTTATAACGCATGTATCCATGTCATCACAAGCCTTTAGCGTAAAAGTAGAGTAAACATTTAACACAGTATTAATTAAGTTTCTTTACATAACGACCATTAAGTAAACAATTATGAAGGACACTTTACATAATCCAATTTCATAATTAGTTAACTGTATTACTTCTGTATGACATAAGAAAACTTTTTATTCCTAAAATCTTCGGAAAATAATTAGTAGTCTCTAGTAGTTTAATCTCAGTCCCAATCTGTGCAAAAATGCATCTAATTTACCTGCATTTTTGACATTGATAGTCGCTTAAATTAGACTGCGACTACATTTTTAACGTTTTTAAAAAAAAGAATTGAGTTTTAAGAATCACTGAAAATCACTGAACACGTCAAAAAATTTAAAAATAGAATACTTACGAGTCACTTTAGCCTGCGTACAGACAGCACAAAACAAAACAACTAGAAACACTTTCATTTTGTCCGTTTGAACTACACAGGGTGCAGTAATTGGTGAGGTTGCGACGGCAAGTAGAACGCGAATGTGCGCCCGCGCCGAATTAACTGATATTTGTAGTGGCGCGAACGCCGCCCCGAGATGTCAGGCTTGGGCAACCTAGGGACAAATTGTTTGGGGAAATACCGGCGGGATTTCTTGATAATGTTTTTTGTAAATATTCGTACATGATAAAATGTATACTAATTATCATCATCATACCATCACGCCTGTATTCCCCTAAGGGTTAGGCAGAGGTGTATTAATGTACACCCACAGTTCGCCGGTATGCTTTTAGGTCCCATATAATAGGGGATGAGTCCATATATTATATCTATACTAATAATATAATAAAAACAAAGAGTTTTTTTTGTTTAAACGCGAAAATCATGTTGAAAAAAATTCTTTGTATAATCATAGCCAGGTTCATAGGGAATAGTATAGGCATCATAACGCTACGACCCACAGGAACGGAGCATAAATTTAAAAGGTGACCTAACGGTGGTGGAAAAAAAGAAGTTTAAAAAACTAAAACCCGACTACAAAAAATTCACGTTCTAAAAAGTATGAAACAAGAAAACATTCTCATCTGAAAGCCGTGGTCGTATGCCACTTTACCCTAAACTTTAGTGCTAAAGATTCATGTTCTATAACTACATACATACAGTTTTACCTGAATTAGGTGGCATACGACCACGGCTTTCAGATGAGAATGTTTTCTTGTTTCATACTTTTTAGAACGTGAATTTTTTGTAGTCGGGTTTTAGTTTTTTAAACTTCTTTTTTATTTAAAATATTTTGGGGTTTAAATTTAGACATTTATATGCGTAATATTATTGGAACTGCAACATATATACACAATATATGAAATAATAATCTATTAAGTCTCCCAAACGAAATATTGGTTAGTTAGCTAGGTTTATGATGCGTTCTAAAGGGTGCTATGTACAATTTACTTATATAATATATATATATATATTTGAAATGTGCTAATTAAGCCCTTTAGTTTGATATGTAACACGACCATATTTGGAAGAAAAAAATTTTTTTTTCACATCTTCTTGAGCCCTAGAGGGCGCCACATACAATTTATTGCAACATAATGTAGCCTATAACCAGCGGACGATCAAGACGCTTCTAATGACACCTCATTTGTCAATTTACGTTAGACGGTTTAGAAGTTATGAGGGAACAGATGAACATCCATACATACATACATACATACATACATACATACATACATACATGCATACATACATACATACATACATACATGCATACATACATACATACATACATACATACCGGTCAACCTCATAACCCTCCTTTTTGCTTCGCCGTAGTCGGGTAATAACATACACTTACATAAGAATGATCTTAAGAAAGATTTAGTTAGTTTTGAAGGCTGATATAATCTAGATCGACATGTAAGGAAAACGGTTAGCTGCACTATATTTTGGTACATCCTCATCTGCTTAGCCTTTTCCCAACTACGTTGGGGTCGGCTTCCAGTCTAGCCGGATTCAGCTAAATACCAGTGTTTTACATGGGGCGACTGCCTATCTGACCTCCACAACCCAGTTACTGGGCAAAACGATACCTCTAGGTTAGACTGGTTGTCAGACTTTTTTGGCTTCTGACTATCCGTAACGACTGTCAAAGATCTACGAATGACAGCCGGGAGCAACGGGTTTACGTGCTTTCCGAGGCACGGGACACTATATTTTGGTACATAGTATAAAATAAAGTCGCTACCCGCCGTTTGTACGCTTAAATCTTTTAAACATTGCAACGGATTTTAATGCGGTTTTGGTCATATTATAGAGTGATTCAAGGGGAAGGTTTATACGTATAGAACATCATGCTACGACCAACGGGAGCGGAGCAGTCACTTAAGACGTAACAGAACGCTCATGACACCGCGGGGTAAATAGTTACTGATATAATAGTTTTCAGATATAGACAAGTAGGTACTATTGTGGATCCATATAGTGAGGTTGTCTCCCAGGTAGAGCTAAATGTGTTATTGGGATTTTCTATGAAATTCTCAGTAGCAGCTCGGAGTTAGGATTTGTGCCCGGTTAGGTACCTAATAGGCTCGCTCCCTATTACATGGGACCTAAACATACCGGCGAACTGTAGGTGTAGATTGGTTGTTCTGCCAAACCCTTCAGGGAATAGAGGCGTGATGGTGTGTACGTTTTGAAATGTGAACATTTAGAAGGAAATTTTCCATTTAACCTTAATCAAATGGCCCTTATGTACTTACTCGTATAATGAGATTAGTACACACATTCTCTTTAAGACTTATTAAACATTATCTTTAATTTATTGATTTACTAAAAAATTAAGATATTTAAATAAATCGTTTCGTAACTTATTTCACATTTCCTTTTTATTACTGCAATTTTAAACACGTTAATTAACTTGTAAATTATTTAAATTAATCACATGTATACTAGTCAGGTAAATGTCTCAATACGTCTGTTTGTTAACTAAATTTTTCTAAAAAAAAAACTGCTAAGGCCATTTAGATTAAATATTGCAAGAAGAATTAATCATAATTATTATAGTAGAATATTCTATCTTATACAAGCAGTTTAAAATAAAATAAAACCCCTCTTAATTCATATTTTTATTAAGTTCTAAATATACTAACATACTGTTTTAAAATATAGAAAAACTAACAATAATTTTCAAAAAAGGACTAACTTTAAGAGATTTTCTTCAAGCTCGTATTTTCGACATTTCTGGACCTAATCGTATGATTCTTTTTTTATTTAAAACGATAGATCTGATGTAAACGTTCGGCAATAAGCAATGGAACTGTTAAATAATGAACTCGTTTGAACGAACGTGTTGGATTCAACTGCCTCGTTAGCCTAGTGGTTCTTATCCATTAAATTCCCAGGTCAAGCAAAAAGTGTTATTGGGTTTTTCTATGAAATTCTGAGTAGCAGCTAGGAGTTTGGATTTGTGTCCGGTTAATGTCAAAAGACTCGCCCCCTATTACATGGGACCTAAATATACCGGCGAACTGTGGGTGTGCATTGGTACACCTCTGCCTAACCCTTCGGGGAATACAGGCGTGATGGTGATGGATGAAGATTGAAGATTGTTAGTTAGTTACCTATCCATGGTCAACTCATCAAGAACTCTGAAGATTGCCCATGAAATTCTTCATCGACGTATATTACAGACATGACGGCGCAGTTACCATAATTAAATATCAGATGAGGGTAAATTTTTCTTCTACGGATCTCGTACTATTAGTGAAGTGGCTAAACGATCGGCTGCTGCGCTGCGTATCGTGGGTTCGATTCCCGCACGGAACAAATATTTGTGTGACCTACAAATAGTTGTATTAGGTCTGACTGTTATGTGATTTTATATGTTTGTAAACGCACCTACGATGTAGAAGGAATTCCGGGTGTGGGGCAACGTTTATTTTAATTTAAACATACAATACATACAGTGAACACACTATTATCCCTTATAGTGTGGAAGATGGCATACATTTTCCGGTTAGGTTGTTAAGTGTTACAGATTCTTATTCGGAAGATTATGTAGTACATAGAGTCGGTGGTAATACAATACAATAAACAGAACCAAAGCCATCGACCTCTGAAACTGTATTTGCTTTTCTTTTTAAATAGCGTTGCCTCACACTAGGAACTCCTCCTATATCGTGGGTGAGTAACATACATATTAAACTCACATACACAAACAGCAAGACCAACTATAAGTAGGCCATACAAACATTTGTTCCGTGCGGGAATCGAACCCGCCACAAGCAGAGCAGAGCAGCCAATCTCTTCGCCACTGCGCTAATCGTGTCGTCGCTGTGTGTGTTTTATTTGTAGTTTTTGTTTATTTTATTTATTTATTATTTATTTATTTAAACTTTATGCAACAAAAAGTACAAAGGCGGACTTAATGCCTTAGGCATTCTCTACCAGTCAACCAAAGGTGGTGAAGAGATAACACGGTAGGTACAGTAGGTGGTAGGTATTTTAATTCATTAAAAAATAATGTTATGGACATAACAAAAGTTGCAGTCCTTCGATCCAATTTTATAACTTCAAGACAATCGAAAGGCTTTGTTTGTCTACATTTAACTGTTTCCAACGAATTCACAGAAAAGTTAAATTATTTAAATTTAACTTTTCTGTGAATTCGTTGGAAAACAAACAGAAGGGTAAGTAGTTTTCTTTGTATATCAGGCGTAAGAGACATCTATCCTTAAACTGAAACCATGAATTCTCTATTCTGGGGTCAGTATAGAAAAACCGTAAGTCTATACTTACGGTTTTTCTATACTGACCCCAGAATAGAGAATTCATGGTTTCAGTTTTAAAAACCTCCATATCTCTATAGATATGGAGGTTTTTAATAATTTTCCGCTAAGTAACAATTCGTTTGTCCTTGCTTTAGGTTAATAAATATCGTTATTGCGACTAAAAAGCAACAGGCCAATAATTATCCAACCAATTTCTTTCATTTGTCTGACTGTCTAGCTGATCTGATTGCGAAGACCAACATAAAGTTTGCTTTTATTTGTAAACTTAATCGTTTCTCATTACCATATTGTCATGGCTATCACGTTTAACTGGTACTAAAAGTTTCTATTAGGTCAGTTTATTTTAACACTTAACTACTCATAAATATCATGCAGTTAATGAATGTCACTTGAGGAAAATCAGGCTTTTAATGTTGCCAGTTGACCTGGTTGAGGACCAGTTAGTGTTAACCTTAGTTAAGTGGTAATCTCCATATTATGAGGACTATATTTTTTTAGACTAGAAAATATATTTTTTAAATAAAATATTGTATCTGCTATACGTAAAGTCTACAGTGTTACATATCTCAGCCCGGCCATAGTTTATTGGGCATAGGGTAGACATAAACGCAATGACTGTCGATTTTGTAACTGAAAAAACGACTAGCACATTGTTTTAATGTAATACAAGAAACACAATAAGTATCCACCATTGAAATGACTAATCAATTACAAGCGAAATACCCGTTCTTCTAATTTTAAAATCGATAGATTTTAGGTTACATTTGCTGTACGCCCTTACCAGACCCTTTCGTTTGATTAATTATAACTTAAATCCTATTTTAATTTTCATAGCTTTGCCTCCCAACCGCTACCCCTAAACACGCCAAAACAACCCTTAAATCATAACAATTAAGTCCTTTAACTATTTACCTTATCGAAGCTAGACTCTATTACATGAACATCCTACTACACACAATGGCTGATGCCACGGCAGTCAACCACCAGGAAGCAAGGTACCTTCCCTTACGCAAGCGCTACCTAACTACTAATTAGTACATGCTACGCGGATATATGAGACGGACGTAAATACATATGTACAGTTGTGGACAATGCGATGAACCATTCTTCACCCTTACGCACCTAGTAATAAGGTTTATAAGTTGTTCACAGTTATTTTTGCTTTACTCTGTTTACGGTATTTTACATATTATATTTACATGAGGTAGGCAATAAATTTAGATGTGAGTAGACTTTGATTGTACTAGACTAGTTTCTGCTCGCGACTTCGTCGTGTGGTACTCAAATATACCATTAAACAGATCCTATAAGACACCGGCAATGATGCAACTTTCCATAAGTGAAAGAATTTTTGTAATCAGATCAGTATTTTCGTAGATAACCTCTTACAAACAAAAAATTAACGAAACTTTACGCCTTTATTAAATTGGTATTGACATTGTATTGATTGATGAAAATGAACACAATGAAGCGCCAATAATAAGCAACATTTTTATCCCCATTGCTGAGGTATTATTCATAGTCGATGAAAAACAAAGAAAATCTTTCTTCGTTTTCATAATATAACTTACCATCACGCCTGTATTCTTCGAAGGGGTTAGGCAGAGGTGTGCCAATATACACCCACAGTTTGCCGGTATGTTTTAAGTCCCATGTAATGGGGGGCGAGCCTACTGCCATTAACCGGGCACAAATCCTAACTCCGAGCGTCCGAGTTGCTACTGATGATTTCATAGAAAAACCCAGTTACACTTTTAGCTCGAACCCAAGACCTCTAGCGTAGCAGTTGCACTTAGGACCAGTAAGTTAACGAGGCAGTTATGTCCCATTATCCCATACAGTTAGTTAATGTCTCATTCACCCCCCGTTCGTTCCTCCACCACAATATGATCAGCCGTGTCGAACTGCAGTTCCGCGATCTGTTGCGTAAAGGTGTGACCGCGCCGCGCCGCCCGGCAGCGTGGCCAATTACTATTACACAACGGTTATCTCACCGTAAACAGATTGGGAAGTACTGGTCAAGTGGGCATGCTGCAATATCCGACACTTGTTATCCTAACTAATATTGTAAATGCACAAGTAAGTTTGCGTGTTTGCTTGTTTGTTTGTTACATTTCCACGCCTAAACCACTTTTTTTGTTTTTTTTTTTTTTGTAGATGCGAAATCATCAAATAACTTCCCCCCGCCCTGGGCGGGATGGGAGGGAGTGTCACACTTTTACTGACTAAAACCCATCTATGTTCCTTCATGTGCCCTTTGCGTTCCGGGGGCGCGGTATCTCTTTCGAACAACCCGCAGCCCCGGCACGCCTAAATCACTGAACCCATCGTCTTGAATTTTTGCATATACGTTGTCAGGTGTACAGAAGCGGATATAGAGTACTTTTCATCTAGAAAAAAGGTACTGTTCCCGAGGAAAACGACAATATCGTTTTTATGATGATATATCTCGGACGCGGGCGAAGTAGCAGACGAAAGCTAGCTACAGATAAAAACGTCTTCTAGTTAGTAGGATCTATTTTGTTTATTTATTTAGCCTGCAATGTCCTGTTGTTGGGCAAAGGCCTCCCCTAAATACTTTAATGTATTTTTTTGTTGCACCACCTCGTACACAGCCCTCTAAGGATAGGGAAGGGAAGAATATTTCCCTTAACGTGTCCCATCAAACACCTTGTTCTCAATCTTTTCCCTTAACGGTTTAGCGTACCCCATTATTATTACATAAGGAAGAAAAAATATGAACTTATGTAGATTTCAGAGAGATGTCATGTATACTATCAATATTTAAACTCCTATTACAATAGAGTTAAAGTTTGTTTGTTTTTATATCTCTTTGTTTTCTTTGCAAGAGGTAATGTCTGGAAGTAATGATCCGATTACAAATTGTCTACGCGAATGAAGTAATAGGCAGAAGCTAGTTACCTATAATTTAGTTTGAAGATTTCAGTAATAACTTAATAAACAATCATTAGTAACACACCAACAAAACGAATCCGGTTGTCGTAACTGACACGCCCCCTTTTAATACATCAGCTGTTTCAAAATGAGACGCCGTCGCGACGTCAGCTACGTCACGCAGTTTCGTTATGAGGAACTGGTGACCTCTCGATATTCCTCGAATGATGAAGAAACGCAAAAATGACATTTAACTATAACAGGAAAACCACTAGAAATGAATTTAAATATTTTTTGTAGAAAAAGAATTTTGTATATTTACCTAGTCTACCTATATCATACGACTTAAAACATCTGTTCAAATATCCGTTGGGTTTTATGACCTAAAAGTACTTTTCATAAAAAATCATGGTTTGCTGGCTCAATGTCAAAGTTGGTATATAATCCTACAGGAACATAAAAACGGTACAAATATGCTTATGCGACGTATTAGCCTAGATCAAGATTTAAAATTAAAATTATTATTTAAAATTTCAGCTGATTCCGTTCAACCGTCAAAGCGTGAAAGAGTAACAAACATCTATCCATCAACAAACTAGTACTACTACTGTAGGTTTTTTAAGGTAGTAGCTTATTAGGAAGAAGTAGATTTTTTTTTACACAACGATTAACTTCATTATTACAGAAAACAGACAGCATTCCTAAAAATATAGGAAAGATTGTAAAAGATTGAGGTGCTAAATATCAAAACTCATCATGAACTATGCACATCCGCCATCTTTCCAATCCATAATGTGGTCATCAATCTATTGATATTTGTACTTAAAAAAGTCATACTACATTTTTTTCCTCTTACAAAACGGACAAGTTAATTCAAAAGAACCATCTAGGTCAGCATTTCCCAAATTATTGGTCGCAACCTACTAACGTGTGTTTTTTAATCTCGTAGACCAAATTGACAGTTTTATACGTCAAATATAAAAATAATGTGCTTTCGGCTCATAGACATAAAGCACACTATTTTCAAGTTAGACGTAAGAAGCCGTCAAATCAGTCTCTGAGATTAAAAAAAACACTATAGTAAATCACGAGCGAATACTTTGCAAGCCCCGAATAAGTCATGACGATGACAAAGAATAAGAAGCAAATATCTTTGTCATTAATTAATAGCACTCCTTGTTTTTAATTAAGTAGTTATTAAAATGATCACAAATGAATGTTTTTTTTTTCTTGTTTGGAACAGCCGTTCATTTATATAGATGATATAGTTACTTATGGCATTTTTTTCTTCATGACAGTTAAAAAGTAAGTTCTAAAGGAAGTTTTTATTAGATGGGATCGCACTCCAGTAAACTTTGGGCATCACTGACCTAGGCAATATTTAGCCAGCAATGTTTTATTATGAAACTTATTTCGCTCTTAAATTATGTTTGTACAGGATTTTGTTTTTATGTGTAGTAAGTCTTGTTCTTTGTTTATTATTTGCTTATTTCAAAATGTTTCATTGACTTTGTGTTAGTTAGGCAACTAGAGCCTTCAGATTTGTTTTGCTTTTCAATAATTTAGGCTAAGTAATTAAAAGCCTGGCTAAACGATGGGTCAGTACCAACCTCGTTGTTTGATGACACATTGCAGCTAAGCTGTTAACTACATTACTATGTTTAAGTAGATATAAGACAACCTAATACAAGTTACCAGGATTTTGTAAAAATCGATGATTCTAATTAGACCATTAAACAACAATTTTGAACGCCCGGCGAAAACAAGGAAATAATTATAATATTGAATCTAGTTGCTTCGGTGTTTAACAGCTTAGTTCTGCGAAAACGATCCAACCAACAGTCTCTCACGTGTGTTACATTGCTATGCGGTAAGAACTGCTTAATTTACAGTCAATCATTTCGCTTACAATAGATTTGAAATTCATCAGCGTATAATATTTAAAGGGGTTGGTTTGTTTTAGAACGTTCTAAACCCTTTGGGATTATTGTATCGCCGCCCACTTAGTTAGCCTAGTGGTCCTAAGCGTGACTGCTACGCTAGAGGTCTTGGGTGCGATACCCAGGTCGAGCAAAGTTTAGTGTTATTGAGTTTTTTTTTATGAAATTCTCAGTAGAAGCTTGGAGTTAGGATCTGTGCCAGGGGTTCATTAGTACGACTCTGCCTAACCCTTCGTGAAATACAGGCGTGATGGTGGTATGTGTATCGCCACCCGCCGCTGCCATCTATCGGTTACAGGCTACACTTCAACAGTAAGTAGGTACTAGTTGTAACAACAACTCACCCGTAACAATAACTTCGTTGGTCAAATGGTTTACTATTCGCGTTATTGGTTTTACCGTCGATAGTGCTACAATCGTTTGGGAGTTTAATTCAGTTCATTGAGCCAATCAAAGAACCATACGATATAACCTGTAAAAGAAGTGTGCTGGACATCCCACTGCAGGGTAAATGACTCTCTGACAGACAAGCCATGAGCATTGATCACCATGTTTGCTCAAATACTAATATTATAAAGCAGATGAATTTATTTGTTTGAAAGCAATAATCTCCGGAACTACTAGTCTGATTCACAAACATTGAACAAATGACATTTGTTTTTTGTGGCTTAACTTGTGTTTTAAGAAAGAGCCACAGAGTACTTTTGAAAGAGCGAATGCTGCTACGTCTGGTGTAGAGGTTAACACTGATTGAAGGAGTCAAGACTAGTCAAGAATGTCAGAGGCTGGGGGTAATCAAAGCACACAGGTAGAATTCCCACAAACTATTTCCAAAAGATTGTTTATAAAATCATATTTTAAAAGGGAATCTCCGACTTTTGGTCCTTAAAGACCAATAAATATACCATCTTCTATTACAATAAAATATGACTAAAATTCCTATTCACTTAACCATTACAACCTAAAATGTTAGCGAAACGTAAATGAAAAAAAAAAAGACAATTTAAGTACTGACGATTTTTATTTTACATTATCTCCTGATATCACATGTCAATGATACAGTAATGACAACTTCAAGCGTAGCTGAAACGTTTAAATTCGATAATAAACGGATGAGCACGATGAATTAGATGATGAGCAATACAATAATGGTAATAGTAAATACATAAATTAAATGTTTTATAAATATTCCAGTTATATTATATATAGGCGCAGTGTAGACAGATCCCCACGAGGTGGAACGGTAACCTGGTAAAGGTCCCGGGAAACCGCTGGATCCGGGCAGCTCAGAACCGGTCATTGTGGCCATCTTTAGGGAAGCCCTATGTCCAACAGTAGACGTCGTTCGACTGATATGATGTTGATATTAGAATATTCCAATGATTAGTCAATCATTGGAATTGCGACATTATATGAAAAATACTAATACCTAAATATAAAAGTAGGTAATAAAAGAGTCAACATTTTAAGAGATAATAAGGTAGGAAGAAAGAAAAAATGGTTCTAATGATATTGCTTTTACAAGATATTTTCAAAACAGTAATTATATAAAATATTGCGATGTATGGCATATAGTAGGTATTATGGTATAGTAATGGTTATTGTAACAATGCGATTGATTGAAAGATAATATAAAAAGATGAATATTTCAATAAGCATATTTAAAAACATTAATATGAAAATAATGAGGCCAAATATGATGAAATGAGGATAATATAGCGGGATATTACATAAATACAATAAAATAAGAATCATAGACATAACAAATAAAAATACATTACATACTACAAACTGTGCCTAATTAATAAACATTTAACATAGTTTTGTTCATGTTTTGTTAAAAAACGCGTGCTTCATCCGTTGCCAGAGTGTTATTTACACAATCTCTTGTTGCGTCAGCCGGTACATTTACTGTTAAATAATACTATACTATTTATTTACAATCTTACTTTACCACTTAAATAACCGATACCTTATAACTAGTATCTGTGTTAACACTTTCAAACTAATCACTGTTCAAAATAGTCCTGCAGGGTTGGTATGGAAAATGAATAATAATGAAAGTTATGAAATACCTGAAATTAATCATGAAAATGATGCAGTTAGTTCCACCAGATATAAATGAAATGTTGTGAAGAGCAACGATCCAACCCTAAATCATTTTGGAATTTACACAGGCCTTCGACACTGTTAATCACCAACAAATTCATAGACAGACGTACATACAAAATCACAATCAACTTAATACTACACAATACCGCTATATGACCACAAATCACGGGAACAGTTCTTTATAAGTAAACTTTGATGTTATTTTATTCGCCATTTCCGTGAAGAGGTCCGCAAGGCTCTTCTCTAGGACCGGACTGATTTCTTGTAAGAATACTTGGGAGTTTTCGTTGATGACCCTGTTGGTTGCGGGTCCCAGGACTGGGTCGCCGTCGAACAAGTTGGTCAGATAGATGGAAGACTGACCGACGCGGAGTTTCACTTTGAAAGGATCGAACTGTAGGTATTCTTCCTCACCGATCAATTCTTTGTGTCCTCTCATTGTGACGTTGCAAGCGTAGTCCCCTGAAACGTGACAAATATTTTGATTAGTTGTGACGAAGAATAAATAATGCATTCCAGTTTTTTTTTGGAGTTGTAATGGTCCAGTGGTTAAGATGCCTTCTATTCATGATATTGTTGTTTCAATAACGGGCAAGTACCAACGTGACTTTTCCAATTCATAAATACTTTAGTTCTAATTTTATCTTGGACAAAACTGACATCGGTGAAGGAAAACATCGTAAGAAAACCTCGATTTATAACGAAGTCTGAAATCACCAATCCACTTTGAGCATGCGTGCTGATCAATCCTCATGCGTTCTCTGTAAAAGAGACCTTTGCCCTGTAGTGGGACAATAATAGTCTAATATTATTAGATATTTAGTAGTAGTAGTAGTAGTAAAAATATTACATCAAAGAATCGTATAGTTAAACGTTTCTACCTAACAATATCTTAGTTAATTTTCATTACATGGTTAAGAAGTTTAATTGTTGAACCAATCTCCAAACTAACTCATAATTAAGTAGTCTATCTAAATGAGTAATTTGAGCCATATCTAGAGCTATATTTATTTATTTATTTATTTATGCTAACACGGCTCTGATGAGCCAATTACGCTAACACAACAGATTTAACCTATACATATAAAAAAAGAATATAAAACAATAAAAATAAAGTAAAAACAAATATATCAGAGAGTCTTGCTTTCGCAAAAGCTTAGACACAAGGACATGACAATTTTTATTTGGTCCGCAAATAGATCGCAGTTCGGGTTGGCTTCCACGATACCATTGAGTGCACATAGAATGTGAGGAACTGGGGATGATGCCCGAGCCACGGCGCGGCTCGCCGGCACAGCCAGCAGACGGTGCTTTCGTCCGCGGAGATAGTTACACGGAGCGTAAAGTCGAATCAGCTCATTGAGGAGATCAGGAGCATCTGTTGTCCCCCTACATATTTTAAGCATAATTCTCAGTTGGTCATATGCTCTTCTTGTTTCTAACATATTGTATCCTAGACAGCCTAGGAGAAATTTTGTTGGATACAAATATGGATAAAAACCTAAAGTAGACTTATAAAGAAATCTTAGAAACGCTTTTTGAACCTTTTCAAGCAGAAGCGCATAAGAAGCCTCACATGGATTCCAGACGCAGGAGCTCGCCTCCAGTTTACTCCTAACAAGCGTACTGTATAAAAGTCGTATGACATGCTCGTTTCGAAATTCGCGTGAGTTTCTGAGAACAAATCCTAGCCTTTTAAAGGACTCTTTGGCAACGGTTGTGATGTGGTCGTGGAATGTCATCTTCTGATCGAATACAACACCCAAGTCTTTCATCTTGCATGATCTTGTCATAATAGTGTTATTTATTTGGTATTCAAAGTTAATTGGGTGCCGCATTCGACCAAAAGACATGACAAAGCACTTAGAGGAGTTAAACTCCATTTTATTGGTAACTCCCCAATTATAGACTGCATCTATGTCTCTCTGGACAGCCTCACAATCTGATATAGAGTGGACACAAGCATAAAGTTTTAAGTCATCTGCGTACAGAAGACTTTTGGCATGCAAAAGAACATCGGGGAGATCGTTGATCATCAGGAGGAATAATAAAGGTGCATAACGTAGGAAGTGGCACTTAGATAAGTGCAGGTAGTCACGCCTACGCAACTATAATTCCTGATTTACATGATCTTGGCTTCCTCTGCAGTAACCAAGCGTGAAGATTGATATTAGATAATATTATGTAGGTATTAGAAAACAGCCCGTGATTTCGTCGGCGTGGCTTATTTCACCCGCCTTAAGTTACATCTATGGTTACTGCTGAGCTCCCGTGGGTCGTGAGGTGGTGTTATATAGCCTAATATGTTACCTATAAAGCTACAATATTCCTGAGTAATCAGGAATATTCTAACTATCTATTGGTTGAAAAAGAAATACAAATGGGTCCAGAAATTACTGACCTTATTCGATACAAACAAACAAAAAAATCTTTAAGAATGTTGGCAATAATACTTTCAAAACAGAAAAAAAAGTAAGCGAAACAAAACCACACCTTATTTATTTATTATTTTTAGTGTGCCAATAAAAGCATTTTCTATTTTCCCTATAATAAAAGAACCGATAGTTCCATCGGTAGACATGTAAAAAAGCACCGGTCATAAAAAATATAAGATATAAATAACTCAACGATCCTAAGGAACTGATAAAACAACAGCTATAAGATTAAAAAAAATCATTAGCACGATATCGGAGGGCAATTCTACTAACTCTTAAATGACCGCTAACTAATCTCAGTCTCAATCTCTCAAAAATGCCTCTTACGAGTACTTACTAACATTTTACGACATTGATTGCCGCTGAGATGAAATTGCAGCTAGATTGTTTACACCTTTTTAATTAGCAGAATTTACCTTCTAAAGTCTAAGCAACAAGTCGTTCTAACTGAAACCGCTATTCAATTTAGGTCTAGCAACACTGAATTAATTGTCATTCAGGTCCTCAGTAATTAATTCACAATAACCAGTGATTAAGATTACATAAAGCGACATGGTAACACAGTAAGAATGCACGTGTAAGCTTGTAACATTAACACCTATGCTAAACATTGCATGGCGCATTAGTAAACGGTGGTAGCGGCGCAAGCGACGAACGTTGTGCTCATGCGCATAATGTGTGCTGACTTTGCGGCATAAAGTATACTTAATAATGAAACGTTTTGCCTTTATAGGCTTTGTATGGTCAAACTATATTTATGTTAGTATACAAATATGTATACAAACCCCTTTACAATTATGTTATAATTCCGTGTTTTTTTTTTTTTGTAAACCTTTTTTTAGTGTTCGTTACGATTTCAAAGCACGGAGTGCAGTGTTACGGGCTTGGAACAGATATTTGTATTGCCTACTGATAATGGTTCCAGTTTTTTGTGCATGTGAGTTTATATGTTTGTAAATGCACCTACGACACACAAGAAAATTCCAAGTGTGGGGCAACGTTTTTCATAAAAAAAAAGAATTTTTTAATTAAGTCCTCTTAAGGGTTAAGTTTGTATTTTCTTTGGCTTTGTTGATAGATAGAAAGCTACTCTGTTGCCGAGTGACATAGGCTATCTTATATTCTTGACTTCCACACAGCATATATGTAAGCAACTATCTTATTACCCCAACAGATAGAAAGGTATCATAAAATCCCCAGACAAATGAATGCTCTTGTTGCTTACGAGGTACTTTTTCATCTCTTACGATATTACCTGCAGCAAATATAACTTTTATTTAGCTAAGGTAATAGGTGTATTTATTTAAATACTTATGTAAATAATTTCAATTTTATTACCAGCAAGCATCCACAAGGCCAAGGTAAAATGTCTCGTTTCGCAAGAATATAACATCGAATATAAATATTTTAGTATTGTCTTTGTCGAGTACTTATTAATATTGTACTTACATGAGTAATTACATATTTATCTAAGCTATGTATTTAGGTATGCAGAAGACACGTGACCTTAAAGATCAAGGTTAGGACCAGGAATGTCAAAAAAATGACAAATATGTAAATAAAATAGAAGTATTTTTGACAAGCTGAGATTTAGAATCGAATGCAAACGTAATGCGATCGTTGTTAGACTCACTGGAACTGTCCCTTTATAAACTGCTGTGCTGTTTGGCAGAAGTAACATTTATGTGCAATAGGGTACAATTCAAAATTAAACGAATTTTCAATTACAAAAAAAAAACAATCATAACGTACCATCACGCCTGTATTCCTCGAAAGGATACGAAGAGGTGTACCAATGTACACCCACAGTTCGTCGGTATGTTAAGGACTCATGTAATAGGGGGCGAAACTACCATTACCGGCCACAAATCCAACCTCCGAGCTGCTACTGAGAATTTTATAAAAAAACTCAATAACATTTTGCTCGACTTGGGAATCGAACCCAAGACCTCTAAACGTAGCAGTCGCGCTTAGGACCACTAGGCTAACGAGGCAGCTCCCCCGGTTCAGTTGTCCCTTTTACTACTCTAACAAAGCAAAATTAAACATGGACGTGATACTTCCCGCGACCTTCTCTGCCTTGGACCCTATCCACTGGTCGCAATGCATGCACATGACGCCACAGACGGGTGCAACAGCGAGCACTGTACGTCATCCTATGCAACGCGGGTCAACAAACTTTGCCATTACACTATTTACTCATGCTTTTATGAAATCTCAATTTGTTGTACGATGTGAGGAATTTTTATGATGAAAGATGGTTTGGATCCTAGGTCATTGATGTCACGAAATTTTGTTTGATTAGCTTGTGTATTTCCTTTTTAGTTTTCGTTGAATTTTCCCGAACATGATGATTACTTTACGTGTGATGTAGCAGCCTAGCAGCTAACAAAAGAAGTAATAAAAAAAGAACACCGCCTTCAAGAACTACAACAAAAATAATTTGGATGACATTTTTATTCAGTTATTTTGTTTTAAAAACCAAGCTACTCAACCGATTTTAATAAAATTTATATTATGACACCAATCTAAAGGTGTATCCTTTAAAAAAAGGATTTTCAAATCGGTTCATAAATGACTAAGTTCTGAGGTTGATGCATTCTTTGCTACAAGCTTGCAACACTACTGTATTTTTTTAAACTTATTTTTAGTTTTTAGCAATCTTCACATGTTTAAAGACAACATCTCTTTACATTCATAACCATGTTTCATTCAACTATTCAATTACAATGCATAACGTTAAAAATAACACAAAATACACGACTTGCTCACATAACACGCAGACAATGAATAAATGCGTATTAATTACATTTCTTGGAATGTGTCACGCACCACCTACATCGCGACTGTTACGTTACCACCCCTTCACGTGCTGTCAAGACCGTATAGTAGGTATAAGTTAAAAGGATTTCTTGATACTTGAATTAATTTCTGAAACAACTGCAAGTATCTCGTAGTATCAAGAAGGCAATTTTCTACATAACTGCCTTGTTAGCCTATAGTGGTCATAAGCTTGACTGCTACGCTAGTGATCTTGAGTTCGATTCCCAGGTCGAGCAAAGTGTTATTGGGTTTTCTGTGAAGTTTTCAGTAGCAGCTCGGAGTTAGGATTTGTGTCCAGTTAATGGCAATAGGCTCGCCCCATATTACATGAGTCCTATACATACCGGCGAAATGTGGGTTACATTAGTACGCCTCTGCCTAACCGTTCGGGGAATACTAGTGGGATAGTACTTAAACTGGCAGATTGTGGGGGTTAATCATATCTGACATTATTCAACAATCAATGTCAAATAATGTAGGTAAAGGCATTTTTGACAGATTGAGAAAAGACAATCCCAAAACTGTTATGAGTTTGATGCATGTCTAATGCCCATTTCCTTGTACCATCAATGATTCGTATTCTTTATTGTTTTTCACTTTTATATCACCTTTCATTACCAATTACTCCTAAATCGAATATCGATCGAACGAAGAAACGAAAATTGATCTTGACATAGAAATGCAATTGTATAACGTCGTTCGCAATCGATGTTGTATAACTTTCCTTCATGATCGACTTTAGTACTGGTTGTAGTTGTTACACAGGAAAACCAACCACAATACGATTGGAATAAAAGGTGATTTAAGTTTTTGCCGAAAATAAACGTGTCAATTAAGTACAAAGTTCAATGAACTGTCAATTTTTGGGCGTATATTGGCTGAAGTAGATGCAATTTATATTAAGGCGAGATTTCATCTTTAACTAAATATTGCTTATGTCAAGCATCGATCTATTGATTTTTGAAAAATATTCGTTCTTTTCCATCGGTCTGTGTTTTAGTTTATGTGCCGACGCTATTGAAATGTTTTCGTATAATAAGCTCCGTTATTTTACTGTAAATCACTTTTTAAAAATCAATAAAATGTAACAAAGTTAGGTTTAGATTCCATAATCTGCCAATTAATCCCCACATCTCTTCTTAATCATAAGTTAAAAGTGGATACTGACTGAAAGTTCCCGTGATGTTGCCTCTTCCCTGGAGACGCAGCAGCAACACCTGGATGTCCATCTTGTACTTGCCGGCAAAGTCAAGCTTCGGCAGCAGCAGCTTGAAGTCGAACCTGTTGTTGTCCAGGTCAGACCTGGAAAGTGATAAGAGAATATTGTTAGTTAGGTACCTTCGAACTACTGCTTTCTTCTTTTCTTTTTTATTCTTTAGCAGAATATTCTTCTTTTTTATATTTTTTTCTGATATCTTGAATAAGTCTATATGACATCTTTCCTATTACTTTTCCTTTCATAGCGGTTCCGCAACTTCCTATCCAAGGCGTTGATTGCATCCTCGTCAAATTCAAGGAGTTAACTATGCTCGTGATTCTTAACACGAATCAATAATAAAATAAATTGATTTTGATATTATTATTTTTTTGACGTGATTTTCAAATTGGAGCTAGCCATCGCGCCAGAGGGTTAAGGCGCTATGCACACATTGATATAGCCGCGCGACAACTCTGCCTACCGCATACGCAACTGAGCGATTCTGAATTTTGCGAGAGGAGTGTTCTGGAATACTGTTATTTGATGGTTGCCACAAAAAAAAAAACAAGTATTTATTACCAGGTATCGTAATTATGATTACTTATATTTTTTTATGACAAGCTCCTAAATTTTGACGAGGATGCAAATCAACACCTTGTATTTAATGGCAAAAAGCCCAGTACATGGCCTACCCCCTGTAATAGGCCTCTGCCTACACTTTGCGAGAATGTGTAAATACGCCACTGATTGAAGGTCAAAGTTCCAACTTCTTGACACGTTTTTTTACGAAAGTCAATTTGAAATGTAATAACAAAGCTTTCAACACTGCCACGAACTATAAACTGTTGCATGCACCCGAAAGTATACAATAGTTTGCGTGTGTTACGTTGCACGGTATCATATACTGTGATTTTTCACACCAAGATAAAAGCTGTTACCCAGCAATCATTTAGTATGATGGGCAGCAATGTGATGTGATTTTTTTTATGCCATTGCATGGCAAACAAGCCCACGGCCCACCTGATATTAAGTGGTCACCGCTACCTATACACATCTGCAATACCAGAGGCCTTGCAAATGCGTTGGAATCTTAGAGACAAAGTTGAAATGTCTTGTGTGGCTGTAATTACACCGGCACCCATACCCTTCAAACCGGAACACAGCAACGCCGCTTTACGGCATAAATAGGGATGATGGTAGTACTTCCCCTCAGTCCTCCTTCACAAAGAGCTCTACTATTAAATAACTAGATACTAATACTATCTATATCTCGCAAATGCTGATGGTGTACTTAATAGAATAAATAAATAACTAACTAACTAGCCTCACTTATTTTAACCCCCAAAGTAAAAAACAATTATGTTTTATTTACAGGTCTATACTATACAACCTAGATTGCATATACCTAAATTGCTTGCTCTGATCTCTATCAAGGAATTCCAATAAATTTCGTAAGAGAACGTAATTGACCGAACTCTCTCCATAACTCCCGGCCTTCGCTAATGAAGAATAATTCAGTCGATCGATTAACAATCGGAAATGTTCACAGATCCTTTGGTTAGCCAGGAAGCGTTTATATAAGGTGCTGAAATACGGAGTAATTTCCTGTAATATATGTGTGTAATATAAACACATTTCGTAAGGGAAATTACTGTTTGTTTTCCATTAGGAGTTTTTATTAGCATACTATTAAGATGCGGAAGTAAACTGTAAACATTGTGATGTTTTTCTTTTCAATATCTCTTTATTATTACTTTACGAGGCGTATTTTGCAGCCTCTGTCAGTTTTTAAAAATGGCTTTGATTCAGGACCTATCAGCACAAACCTAAGGCACAAACGCATCCTTCCACTATAAAGCTAAAAACACACAGGGTACTGATGCGAGACGGGCGCGGGGTTGGGCGCTCAAGACTACAATGGATGAATATTGGTTTCCATCGAAAAATTTAAAGTACTCCCTCTACATATGTAACTTTAAAACTTTTTACAAATATTCTCGTGATAGACTTATGTATCTTGAGTATACGTCTCAACTAGAATTAAAATCTGTTCATATTAATTTTCAAAAGTTTGGATTTAAAAGTTTCATAAATACAGTACGCCATAAATACTCTCTCTGGACCCGCACCCGTTCTCGGTATGTTTAGAGCCTAAGTTGTCTAATAAGTCTTCAGTATTGTCTTAACCTACATGAATGAACGATCTATTTCAATGCTGAGCACGCGTTGCATACAATTACGCATTATTTTATTATGACCATTATGATATCATCTAAATTCTTCACGAAGTGTCAACTTCCAAGGATAGATTACACAAGGATCTGGTATTTTTATTGTCTAGTTGTAATTTAAGAATATAATTTATCCTTTGACCGCATTTATTCAGTCTGTTGTTTCTGTCATATGTGTGCTAAGTACGAGTTTATGTATTGTAACTGATTGTAACTGAAATTAGAATAGCGCCGCCTAGTGACAATAATGGGAAACTCAATCATTTTATACAAATTGACGTGTGTGTACGTTTAGTTAGACGATCAAATTGGTTAAAAAAATGTCTTGATATTTTTTTATTTAAAATTAATCAGTCAAAACCTGATGAAACCTTTAAAATTCGAATTACAAACAAAAATGTTATACGAACGCAGACACATAGAATATAATACGTATGTCTGTATGTAAGAAAAGTTTACATACTGAACCCTAAGTTGAAGAGCGTCAATCACAACTTCAGTGAATTAAACATCATTTATGATGAAGATAATGAACCTAAAACATCACAAATAGAGTTTATAATTGCTATTGCCGCTAAACAAATATTTAACCCTCATATTCTCATATCTTATCATACTCACTTGAGTTCTTCAATGATGAAGTTACTGGGTCCGCGGACTTTGACATCGTTGACAACAGCTGTCAGCTTAGCACCCTGAGGTCCCCGAGCTAAAGCGATCTGGCCCAAGCTGAGAGGTTCGATACCCGGCACGTTCAGTTCTGGAATACCCTGGAGTTTTAAAAAAAAAACAAACGTTAGAAAGAAATATCAGTCAATTTTAAAAAAAGTTTCAAGTCTCAATTGTTTCCATACCAGTCAATCTATACTATTATTAAAAAGAGGTATTTTTTTTTTTTTGCTAGAGATCATCTCTGGCAGTACTTCCAGCAGTACGTCCGATAAAATCTGAAAAAATATTTTACTTATAGAAAGCTACACTATTGCCAAGATTCATAAGCTATGTTCTATGGTACCTTTAATTGACTACACGCGGACAAAGTGACAAGCAGAAGCTAGTGAAAATAAAAGTCTTCACTGGCCTACATTTCACTGATCAGCTTTTTCTTTTTTTTTTTAGACGGGAAATCATCAAATAACTTCCCCCGCCCTGGGCGGGGCGGGAGGGAGTGTCAGACTTTTACTGACTAAAACCCGTCTATGTTCCTTCATGTGCCCTTTGCGTTCCGGGGGCGCGGTATCTCTTTCGAACAACCCGCAGCCCCGGTCACTGATCAGCTTGGACTTTTAATTGGCCAATGAAGGACACTAGATGAACGCGAACTTTATTAATTAGATGCCAACCATGACAATTAACACGTAGGTACTAACAGAAACCCTTTGTTTTCAGAATACAAATGAATTAGGACCCTGACTCAATGGTTATAAGGTTATGTTTATTCAGTACGTATCTCACCAGATCTACTAGGAATTTTAATTAACTCTTCATTCATACATATTTCTTTGGTAATTCCAGTGTCTCTAAGAATAGCCAAGATCATACACTAATTGTATTGCCTACATGAAGTCAGAGACCTTGCTGGAGCACATACCAGCAGCACGGTTGGCGCAGTGGCTGAGAGTTTTTTTTTTTTATACCACTGAAGGTGGCAAGCTAGCTAACGGCCCGCCTTATGTTAAGCGGTCACCGCTGCCGATAGACACTTGCAACACCAGAGGCATCACTCGTGCGCTGCCGACCCCGTAAAAACCTCAATACTCCTTTCTTGAAGAACCCCATGCTGTAGTCTCTCTGTGTATTTGTTTGGCGTATAGATGTTTCGACCCTAGCTTTTTATTCATGTGTTTGTAAACATACCCGATACAGTTGAAATTCTTAGTGCTTTGCTACAAAACAAAAGATGTAAAATTAAATCTCACATCAGTCCCAGAAATCATCGAAAACGACCCCTTTCCTGTTCTTCGGTCAAACGATCAGTCGGGCAATAGTGATGCACTCCTACCAAAATCAACTGTGCTGTGGCACATTGGCGGACTTTACTTAGGGTAGGTTAGGGTAAGTTGTTAATTGCCAGAATATTCCTTTCTATTCCAATCAACGCAATCTCTACAGCTGTGACTTCATTTACTCACTTCAAAACGTCCACTTAACACTCCATGATGACGCACAAAATAAACTGTCATATCAAACAAGATGCAAGTTGCTTAGTTTACATTTTGCACCCACCATCCTCTTGACACGCTTGACTGTTTTGAAACTACTGACAATGACACACTTTCAAATTACGAAGCTAATGTTCTTTTTCTCCTGATTGCGGGCCAGCCAAGGTCATGGCGATTTTTTGCTAGCTATTAAAACTTTTTTTTTACATTTGAATTTAGAACGGGTAATATTCTGTTATGAAATGAATGTAAACGTCTTGTGTGCATGTTCAAGCGAGCATTGAACTTTTATTAATACTAGCGTCTGCTCGCGACTTTGTCTGCGCCAAATTTAATATATTATCCATCCCCTATACATTTTTCCAGGATAAAAAATATCCTATGTGTTATTCCGCACTACAATCTATCTGAGTGCCATATTTCGTCCAGATCCGTTTAGCCGTTTAAGCGTAAAAAAGTAATAATCTATCCATTCATCCTCACAAACTTTCGCATTCATAATATTAGTGATGAAAACTTAAAATGGTTTTGGAAATGGCTGTCATAATTTCTGTCAAAACTGAAAAAAACAACGAATATAATCTTCATTTTTTAATCTATGGTAGGTACTGTGTTAGATTCTGTGGTGCCGACACAGAACCTCACACGGTACCGCGAATTCTTTTTTTGTTTTCTTTTTGTTTTAAATAACGTTGCTCCCTCCCTCACTAGGGATTTCTCCTGTATCGTAGGTGCGTTTACTTACAAACACACAAACTCACATACACAAACAGCCAGACCCGGAACAACTATCTATAGATCATACAAATATTTGTTCCGTGCGGGAATCGAACCCGCCACACGCAACACAGCAGTCGATCGCTCAGCCACAGCGCCAACCATGTCGCCGAATTTATGTGCCCTACAGATAAACTAGAGTTCCAAGTCAATTTGTTTGTGTATGTGAGTTTAAAATGCACCTACTATACAGGGATATAACAAAAACAAAAGATCTAATCAAGGAACGTAGCTAGATTCATCAAAATCTGCTCTGCAACTTAGTACGCGTAAAGTAAAGCTATCAAATTAACAATTTATTAGACTAGTGTTAGATGTTTCCCAACAGACCGGTCTAGCCGTTCACCCTAATTCAATGCCCAAGGATATGTGCCTACCAGACTTTGCACAACTCTGCAGTACTTGATGCCGTGTGTTGTCCCTTCGCTGTTGCAACATGTTTACTTTCATAAAATCAAGTGGTTTTGTTTACTTCGAACGCTTTAGAAGTAATAAATTATATTGGAGGTTAATTAAGCGGTTTGATCTTAGATTTCGGGGTACGTTAGGTACTTTATGATTAGGCTTAGATTTGACAAATTATTTACTATCCAGCAATAACGGTTCAATGTTCAAAAACGTAGGCTTTGAATATAATAAAAACAACGTTAAATATTTAAAAAAATCATTACATTTACAAACTGCAGATATTTTAGCTTTAACTCAAGCCTACCCTTTAACTTTACCTTAAGCCTTATGTAACATCTTTTGTACACATTTTGGTATGCAAATAAATGAATACGAAAACTCCGAAAAATGGGAAAACCAATGTGTTTGTTTTGATGGAACTACGCCCAATTTTTGTTGCGTTCAACCAACTTTGAGAACACGTGTGAACTGTTTAGTTGAGAGTTGATTTTAAAATAGCACAATAATAAAATAATGGACAAAGATAATAATAATACAAAGCACAGTTTCGCATCCTCGTTAAATTCAAGAAGGTAACTATGACAGTGGTTCTCAATACCATTCAATAATTTAAATAGGTATTTTTTTTAATTGTCGAATTCGGCCTATCCGTCTTCCCGATTGATTTTAGACAGCGGGGCGATTCAGTTCTTCGAAAGAGGTGTATTCTGAAATGCTGTCAAACATAAACAACAAAATAAACAAGTATTTCTTCATTATTGATCTGGAATCGTAATTTTATTTGATTATTTATGTCTTTAAGACAAAGTCCTGAACGTCGATGTGAAACTGCCCCTTGTTTATGCGTCTTAAGTGAATGAAAGCCCATCTCCTACGTACAAAATTCACCCTTTGACACGTACATCTGTCTCAAAGAGTCATCAGCACTAAACATACCTACGGTTGCCTCGTGTAAATGGTACTAAAACTAGAGCAATTTAGCCGTATTTACACGGTTATCGGAGTTAGGAATTCGACCTAATGGCGCCCATACAAAGGATAAGACGAGTCTCTTTAAGTATTTATTAAACACCTGTCTTGTTATCTATTTTTAAGTAAAAACCAAACGATTCCTACGTGCTTTTAGCTTCCGATTTGACACCAACAATGACCAATGTTTGTGACAAACGCGTTAATGTAAGTTATCAGTTTTGAAGCGAAGGTATATAAGCTTGTTTGTAACATGTGAGCATTTCATATGTCCAATATGGGTTGGTGTCAAGTTATTGTGCTGGTGGCCTATTTAGGAATATTACAAGTAAGTCAATATTAATAAAAATGTCTTATAGTTTTTATTTTTTGGAAATGTGTCCTAAATAAACGTAAAGAAAGAAACTAAAACCAAATGGCATCATTAAATTCCGAATTGCTGTCAACTGGGAATATTATTATGCACAAAATACTGGCGACATTGCCACGTTCGCTGGCAATTAAAAAAATTAATGGAACTATAGAGATTTAAAGGAATTAGTGACTTTTTTTCATTCCCTTAATTTTCTTTGTTTCATTGTATTCGGTTTTTTTAATGTTTTTAGTTTGGCCTGTAGTCCAACATTTATGAGATAATATGTTGTGCGTACTTACAGCTTTTTTGTGTATTGTTGCAGTGCGACTTATATCAAACTGCAAGATGTAATTGCAATAATCGCAGACCGACAACACTACAATTCCGGATCCCAAACTTAGATAACCCATGGAGTTACCCTTTTTACTATCAATTGCCGTACCCGTACGTTAACAACGTGAACCAGAGACCTTTACCTAATCAGCAGAAATGTAATACACCTAGATGTAACACTAGACTCCAACCAGCAGCAGTCAAAATATCAATCCCAACTGCCAACAAATCTGGTTGGACAAGCATAACAATTGACACTAAGAACAAACCCAACGCAACTACTACTAATACGTATACTAGACCACCACAAAAAACAAATATAAATGTTATAGTACAGGTTGGTAAAGCGAAAAATGCGACTGAACCCGGGGCTTTAGCTGAAACTGAAGTAACAAAGGACAAAGATGGAAAATATTTATCGACCAATTCTGTGGCAAAAAATTCGGCTTCTTCTGTTAACGTTACAGTAAATATTCACGACCATGATGATGTTGAAGATGAAGACGAAGAAGGCAAAACTGAAATGACTAGTGACGTATCAGCAAGTGACGGAGACGGCAATGTAGCTGAAGCAAATGCTGGAGTATCAGATGAGCCGTCAGATGAGCCATCAGATGAGCCAACAGATGAACCATCAGATGAGCCGACAGATGAGCCAACAGATGAGCCATTAGAAGAACCATCAGATGACGACAAAGAGCCAAAACCGGCAATTAAACCGAAACCTGAACCAAGCCCAAAACCTAAACCGGTCGCTAAACCAAAGCCCGCAGCTAAACCAGAGCCCGCCGCTAAACCAAAACCCGCACCGGAGGCCCCAGCAAAACCAGAGGCCCCAGCAAAACCAAAGCCCGCAGCTAAACTAAAACCCGCACCAGAGGCCCCAGCAAAACCAAAGCCCGCAGCTAAACCAAAACCCGCAACAGAGGCCCCAGCTAAACCAAAGCCCGCCGCTAAACCAAAACCCGCACCAGAGGCCCCAGCTAAGCCAAAGCCCGCCGCTAAACCAAAACCCGCACCAGAGGCCCCAGCTAAACCAGAAGCCCCAGCTAAACCAAAGCCCGCAGCTGAGGCCCCAGCTAAACCCGAGACTCCAGCTAAACCAAAGCCGGCAGCTACACCAGATCCCGACGAAGATGACGATCCAGATACTGATGAAATTGTAGAGCCAGATACCGAAGACGCTGATGATCCAGATACCGAGGAAGCTGATGATCTAGATACCGAGGAAGCTGATGAACCAGATACAGAAACATCTGATGATCCAGAACACCCGGCTACACCTGCCCCCGCCACCACACCAGATCCTGCTCCTGCACCAGCTCCCGCCGCCACACCAGATCCTGCTCCTGCACCAGCTCCCGCCGCCACACCAGATCCTGCTCCTGCACCAGCTCCCGCCGCCACACCAGATCCTGCTCCTGCACCAGCTCCCGCCGCCACACCAGATCCTGCTCCTGCACCAGCTCCCGCCGCCACACCAGATCCTGCTCCTGCACCAGCTCCCGCCGCCACACCAGATCCTGCTCCTGCACCAGCTCCCGCCGCCACACCAGATCCTGCTCCTGCACCAGCTCCCGCCGCCATACCAGATCCTGCTCCTGCACCAGCTCCCGCCGCCACACCAGATCCTGCTCCTGCGCCAGGTCCCGTTGCTACACCTGATCCTGCCCCCACACCAGATCCCGATGAAGCTGACGATTCAGAAGCTGAGGACGCTGATCCAGCCGCCCCAGCTAAACCTAAACCAGAGGCCCCAGCTAAACCTAAACCAGAGGCCCCAGCTAAGCCTAAACCAGAGGCCCCAGCAAAACCTGACCCCGCCGTTAAGCCAGAAAAACCGGCTAAACCAGAAACCGGTAAGCCTAAAAATCCCGAGGCCGACGAAGGTGAAGAAGAAGAAGATTGAAATGGTAACAAAAACGTTAGCGTCAGATAAGAACTCCTTATTTACTTTATATTATTATTCTAGGTATAAGAAAATTAAATCGAACAACCTGCTGGTAGTTCAATCTTCATAGCAAATTATAAAGGAAGAGAAAATGCATATTTATCCAATTGTCCTGTTAACTTTTAATTTCACGTTCCGCTTTATTTGTAATTCATTTTAACCTCGTAAGTTTTTAACCTCTAGTTTTTTTCTAAGTTTTTGACTCAATATATAATAATAATATGACCAGCTTATTATTGTCCTACTGCAGGGCAAAGGCAGCTTCAACGACCTTTACTCAATTCGAATTGGTGATTTTAGATTTATATTCCACACGATTGACGATTCCATCACGTATTTTCTTTTAACGATGTCAATGATGTTCAAGATAAACTTAGTCAGTATTTACAAATTGAAATAGTCACATTATTTGCCCGGTTTTGAATCCGCAACTTGCATGAGAGGCTGAGAGCCTTAACCATTTAAAGTGATGGTAAAGAAGTGTCAAAGTCAAAGTCAAATCATTTACTTCAATAACGAGAAAGAAAAAAATATATAATTTAATCTAGTTGCCCATTCCAAAAAGTAGTCTCGTATGGAGAAGAATGGGCAAGAAACTCCATACATATTATTTAAAGAAATGTATTACAATAGCTTGTATGTTAATTCCATAAAAACATACTAATGTCAAGACGATGTAACAAAAATTAAAGCCATTAAATGTACGTACTACAATACGTTCCAAGTGATTAAAAATAATACAAATTCCGAACTGGGAAAAAACTGCTGTTCTTCTTTGAACTTTTCTTTGAACTGGTTATAGGTACTCGTATGTTCAAAGACTTTGAACTCGTTGGTTATAATATGTTCAAAGAAGAACAGCACTATTCAAGCAGTCAGATGCAGTTAGTTTGACTTACCTCTATCATTTTCGGTCGTAACAAATCCACGGAGTTCATGATGCATTTGTCCACTTGGGGGTCGTTCCGCTGACATACTTTGATATATGATGCTGCAACAGAAATAATACAATGTAATTATTATAGCTTGCAAGGTCACTTATTGCAAATCTATTTGAAGCACTAAGTTGTGAGTACTGGGGTACTATTACCGCTGTTATTAAGTTCTAACCTATGTGTATTATTATTACACTGCTGTTTAATGTCCCGTTGGTCTCGTGGTCGCAAGTGCGACTGCTGTGCAAGGGGTCCCGGGTTCGATTCCCAGGTCGAGCAAAAAGTGTTATTGGGTTTTTCTATGAAATTCTCAGTAGCAGCTCGGAGTTTGGATTTGTGCCCGGTTAATGGCAATAGGCTCGCCCCCTATTACATGGGACCTAAACATACCGGCGAACTGTGGGTATACATTGGTACACCTCTGCCTAACCCTTCGGGGAATACAGGCGTGATGGTATATATATAAGTTGTGAGTACTGAGGTCCTATTACCGCTGTTATTAATTTCTAACCTATGTCTACTTATTATTACATTGCTGTTAATGTCCGTAAATAAATAAATAAATAAAATACAATCAAAATACTAAATGTCTGTCTAAAGGTGGGATAAAAATGAATTGCTCTATTTATAAAATGGTTTCTGCATAAAACTTATTTAGTTGAATTTTAATTAATATCTATCGTTTTAATTTTCTTCTGTATGTGTTTCGTATTTTATTGTCGTTAATCATGTTGTATTATGAATTTATTAATTAAATGATCTAAATATCTAACTTATTATTCACATTGTTATTGCTTTTTTTTTACTCCTAACAATTCTAATAATATTTTTTCATTTTTACATTATTTCATCCTTTTCTCATCATCTTCCTGCCCTTATCCCATGTTACTTGGGGCCGGCGCAATATTTCATTTATCCTACTACCTACCTACTATACAGGAAATTTTTTTAACCAGTGCGATAATAAACTTCAACACGTTTTATTAAACACGTATATTTTATTTTGATATGTCTTAGTACTAAAAAAAAAGTTATCGCTTACGAAACATGTATACTTAAAACCCATATTTTATTGTCACTCGGCGCTAGCGCATTCCCCAGCTTCTCACCCCAGCCATGCGCCCGGGCGGCGGCCAAGAGTTGTCATTGATAGTATGGTGTATAGATTATGTCCATGTTTTGCTTATTTCAAACTCGGATAAGGATGTTTTTTTTTTTTTTTTTTAACTAAACACGGAAATGTGTTCTATTACTGTCACTGAACTACCAAAAAAAATTTACGCACTGGTTAAAAACTTATCCTGTATAAACGCAAAAGTTTGTGAAAACGAATAGATTAATGGGTAAAAATTTGTTACTCTTTTACGCTTAAACAGCTAAATAGAATTCACCTGTTTGGCACACATAAAATAACTTTTAACCCATATTTATGTTCTCGTAGAATAACTTAGGATTTTCGCTTAATTCTGAAGTGTACGCAGACGAAGTCGCGGACACGAGCTAGTTATTCCATAATGATGCAAAACTCATAGCAGATTGTTTTCTGAAGTCTAGATAATATCCCGCTTTCGCTGATTGAAAACAGGTATGCAGGTATACGCGTGTTGTGTTTGAGTTATGTCACTGAGTTACATCGCTCCTCGTAAACACCGCGCGGCACCGAAATCAGCGCATGCGCATACTTCATAATATGCTGACGGCATTTAATGGTTGTGGTGAGTTGGTTTAGTAATAATCCCAAGGCCTGATCCCAGTCTCAGTTTATCAAAAACTAGCGAACTGCTCGCGACTTCGTCCGCGTGATATCTTTCACCAGCGTTAAGCTACGTCTTGGGTTAATGCTCCGCTCCCGTAGGTCGTAGCGTGATGTTATATAGCAGATGTTACCCAGGAATAATGTAGCTATCTATTGGTAAATAAAATGGTTAAAATCGGTCTAGTAGTTTCGGAGCCTATTTTTTACGAAAAAAGACACAAAAAAATATCCTCTTTTTAATAGTAGTATACATGTAGATTGCTCTAATCCGTACTAATATTATAAATGCGAAAGTAACTCTGTCTGTCTGTCTGTCTGTCTCTTCTTCACGCCTAAACCACTGAACCGATTTCAATGAAATTTAGTACAGATATAGTCTGGGATCCGAGAAAGGACATAGGATAGTTTTCATCCCGGAAATCCCCCGGGAACGGGAACTATTAATCCACGCGAACGAAGTCGCGGGCAAAAGCTAGTTTTCCTATATTCCTAAATCTATTCTAAACATAAATTATTGAATTGTTGCATTTGGCATATTGAATCCCTTAGACTATATTAATTTATATATATAAAGGTTATGTATATGTATATATAGGCTATTTGATTAAATAAACTATGTTTATTATTATCATAATTATGCATAACTTGTGTTTTTATTTCTCTGGATTTTTACAATGTCTGCACAAAGTGCAATAATACTCGTAAATGCATGATATTATTGTAAATGTCAGTCAGTTACGTGACCTTACGATCTCTGTTAGCTGTCAATTACAATTTAAATTGCGAAAATATCACGTTAATTATACAAATACAAAGTTATTTTACAAATTGCATACATAAATGTAAAAATTAAATCTTTCAGATAATTACTGTATAAAGTCCAATAGGGCTGCCTAATGACCGTTTGAACTCTGTACGGGACTAGGGCTGCTATTCGTACCGGAGCTGCGGGTTGTTCGAAAGAGATACCGCGCCCCCGGAACGCAAAGGGCACATGAAGGAACATACATAGATGGGTTTTAGTCAGTAAAAGTCTGACACTCCCTCCCGTCCCGCCCAGGGCGGGGGAAGTTATTTGATGACTTCCCATCTATAAAAAAAGGGCTGCCATTCGTCCGGGATTCCAGACAAAAATTTCTGAATGAAACTTTGAAACCCCTTGTTTTCGAAGTGTCGAGCAAAGGGTTATTGGGTTTTTCTATGAAATTCTCAGTAGCAGGTCGGATTTAGGATTTGTGCCTGGTTAATGGCAATAGGCTCGCCCTCTATTACATGGGACCTAAAAACATACCGGCAGACTGCATTGATACAGCTCTGCCTAACCCTTCGGGGAATACAGAAAGTTGCACCCAAATATCCAGGGTTTAAAAAGTTTTCCCAGAGTCGGGAATTTAGTTGCCAACAGCCCTATAAAGAACTATAAGTATGGAATCCAAAGGCAGTATACGAGAGTTACTTTATGGAGTTTTGATAATATAAACAACATCTACAAAAATGTTCTAAATCTTAAAGGCAAATAACAAATGAAGCAACAGTGAAATAAGCAAGCCGGTATGCGTAGGTCGGCAACACAACATGATTTTGCCTAATTTTCAAGTTGTAAAAAGTATTTTTGCAACATAAACCCCAAGGCTATAAAGCCGGGAATTAAATGATGGTGAAAACGATGGAGGATCAGTGCTCAAAACAGTTACCTAATTATGCAAAACGTAAACATATTGCTCGATTACAATGACCCAACCAATATCACGCGTGTCATCACACATATTAAGAAATTGCGGTTTCAGAAATTGGTCACCGGCGGCGGTGATTTACAAAACAAAATAACATAAGTAACTGCCTCGTTAGCCTAGTGGTCCTAAGCACGACTGCTACGCTAGAGGTCCTAGGTTCGATTCCCAGGTCGAGCAAAAAGTGTTATTGGGTTTTTCTATGAAATTGTCAGTAGCAGCTAGGAGTTTGGATTTGTGCCCGGTTAATGGCAATAGGCTCGCCCCCTATTACATGGGACCTAAATATACCGGCGAACTGTGGGTGTACATTGGTACACCTCTGCCTATCCCTTCTGGGAATACAGGCGTGATGGTATATATATATATAAAAAATAAGTGTATGTACATATTCAAAACATTTTGGTCAAATTAAATGTATGGTAATGCCGATTCTATATTTCAATAGCCGGTTTTTAAAAACCGACGCAAGGCACTGAGTTTGCCGGTCGTACGTGTTTGAAAAACCCGGGGTTGTTAGCCCTATTAAAACCGTATTAAGTGACGTATCTTTCCATCGTGATATTTACGTAAATATGCAGTCTAAAATTGGAATAAAGTATTATTTCAATAAAAGTGAATTTCCTGTCACAATAGATGACAATGTTATCTATCTTAGACTTAAAGGGAACAAAAAGAACCAAGTGGCTATTTCATTATAAGATTTTAATCATAGACAGTTGCCAAATGAAAATAGGCAAGAAAATAATAATGTTTTAAGCCCTAAAATGAGCCAGAGGCGTCCCACAGTGGGTGCTGCAAGACGGGCGTGTCGCCGAAAGAGGCCACTGGCGTGATGACTTAGCGACGTTTGTGGGAGATAAGCCAAAGAAGGCATTTACATTGTCATGGGGGTGAGTGGAAGGCAATTAGGGACGTAAGTCTTTGACCAGCAGTGCGACAACCTAGGTTGAAAAAATATCGATCTATATTGGCCTAAAGCTTATCAATGCCCGAGTTTGCAATCTGCGATTGCGAACTTGGGGCATTGATTGGTTTATAGAAAGCGGTTGGTAATGAAAACATCAGTATAGCGGTTTGTAATGGTAGTGCCATTATTATTCTAAGGCTACAACTCCATTGCATTGACCAAATATGAAAGAGGGAAGGTTGATTTGGAGATAGGAATTTTATAAAGGATTGTATCAAAAGAATAAAAAGTAGCCAGTTTATAAAAATATATCCAACAGTAGGTAAATGGCAATAAACAGCATGAACACCATATAGCAAATTTTAAATTATAACTACTAACTTTTTAAAAATACAACATAACATAACAAACAGCCTCTGTTAGTCTGTTTGTTTGTTTTCATGTGCTTAACTACGAAACTACTGGTCCGATCCCGAAAATTCTATCTCTGATAGGAAGCTACATTATCATTAATTTTATTGTCCAAAAACATAGAGATCCTTAAGCAAATTCACGCGAAGGAATCATGGGTAAAAGCTAGTCTAATATAATAGCAAAAAAAACGACATTTAATGGCGACAAAATCAACCGATTCTGAACTAAATCATTGGCAAGTTGTTTTTACCCGAGCAGCATCTATGTCAGCGGTATATAATAGTCGTTTATCGCAACCGTGTTCTGCAATAGTGTCCCAACGCGAACGGACTCGATCTACGTTTAAGTACTTGCGACTTTACGAGAAACCGACGCACTTTTTCTACGAACTATTAAAATTACTGAGTAAACACACATGTTGTAAATGAGGACGATAGTGTTGTATTTGCGAACGTAGAAATGGGAAAATAAATACGTGATTAAAATTGTTTTGCAATCGTAAAGAAACCAATGTTGGATAACTTATTGCAGAAAGTAATTAATGTAGGCCGATTAAGCAAAATGCTTTCTGTGATTTGATTGAAACATGACAAACTGATTTTCAAATTTAGATAAATGTGTATATTAATTTATTATCAAATTCTATCTATAATATTGCTATCGCCTATAACGCATTTGATTTTAAATATGGGAAGGTAACGCCTTCAATTAAAATTTGTAACATTAAAGACAAATTAAAATTTTCTCAAAAAACGATTAAGACAAAAATGTACTCTTAATTTAGAAAATAACTTACGAATATCAGCGGCGACGAAATGCAGCACAAACAGGAGCACCGTGGTAGGCAACATGTCGATAGAGCTTGCACAATGTACGTAGAATTATTTCTTAATTCTCACAGATGTGGAAACCGTGGACGAGCCGTGGAATCGGCCAGCCGGGTCGCTGTGTCGGCCGGCACTGGCAAGCCTCGACCACTCCACCACCACGCAACACGCTGAGGACATGTGAACGTGCATCAACCCTATTCTCAACTATACAACATGTAGTTTTGCATCCTCGGCAAACTCAAGGAGTTAACTATCGTCGCTCGAGATTCTTAACACGAATCAATCCGTACTAATATTATAAATGCGAAAGTAACTCTGTCTGTCTGTCTCTTCTTCACGCCTAAACCACGGAACCGATTTCAATGAAATTTGGTACAGATATAGTCTGGGACCCGAGAAAAGACATAGGATAGTTTTCATCCCGGAAATCCCCCGGGAACGGGAGCTATTAATCAACGCGGACGAAGTCGCGGGCAAAAGCTAGTACTTAAAAAAATAAATTGGTTTTGATTTTCGAATTCGAACTGGCCATCTTGCCAGAGGGTTTAGGCGCTATGCCCACATTGATATAGCCGCGCGACAACTCTGCCTACCGCATACGCATACGATTCTGATTTTTGCAAGTGGTGTATTCTGGAATACTGTTATTTGATAGTTACAACTTATTAGATAAAAAAATTACAACTAAAAAACATGTATTTGTTAAATATTGACCAGGTATCGTAATTATATTTGATTACTTCTTTTTTTTATGACAAGCTCCTAAAATTTGACGTGGATGCAAAAGAGCACCTTATATACTTGTCCTTTAGCCATCTTATGTTTATCATTCATTCTTGCCACTCCGTGTAAAGGCTTCCTCGTAAAAGTATGGTTCAGTTTCAGGGTCGCGATATGACCTTCAGAGTGTTTGTCGATTTTGTCAGCGGCAGGAAGAGATTTCAGTAATTTAACGAGTTTTCTATATGTATGTATAAGGTGCTTGGTAATGGTTTCAGTCCTTATTTTTTGAGAATAAGGAAGCCTACACTAGCCTTTATAGAAGGTACCAGGTACCTCATATTTATATAATTAGCGTAAATTGAAATGCAATAATGAACTTAACTTTTCCAAACCAGAATGAAGACTTTCGAAGCCTCAGAATATAGAAATAAAAAAATAGTTACTACATCAATTTCGCCTTAAAGTCCTTGAAATACATAGCTCAATATTCCGTAAATTAACATACCATCACGCCTATATTCCCCGAAGGATTAGGCAGAGGTGTACCAATGTACACCCACAGTTCTCCGGTATGTTTTAAGTTCCATGTAATAGGGGGCAGGCCTATTGCCATTAACCGGGCACAAATCCTAACTCCGAACTGCTACTGAAAATTTCAAAGGAAAAACCCAATAACGCCTCCAGACTTTCACTTCTTTCATTCCGTATATTATTGTTATTATAGGTATCAAGAAAGGGCGGTTTCTTAGATATTTGTCGGGAACAATACATCGACTAATTTATATGTTTGGACTACCAAGTTTGCGTTCATACCACACATAGGCACAATTTTTACCCGACTACCCAAAAAGAAAAGGTAAAGTTTTTCATCATAGTAACTATCGTATCTGCTTGACGGCTTTAGCGAAGTATTACACTTTTCTTTGGGGTCAATGACCTGCTTTTATCTAGAACTAGTTATTGCCGGCGACTTCGTCCGCCTGAATGTCGTTTATCGCAATTGCAAACGAAGTCTTACATAAAAAAATAGAAGCGTATGTCTTTTATTGAGGTTTAAGCTTAGCTGTGACCAATGTCCTAAAAATAAAAATAAAAACATTAAAAAAAAACAAATCAGTTCAGTAATTTAGCCGTTAAACTTTAAACGACAAACTGTGGATGTACATTGGTAACCCTTCCTAACCCTAACTGCCTAACACTTCGGGGAATACAGGCGTGATGATATGATGGTTTGTAATTTTGCCGTACAAGCGTAACAAACAAATAAATAAATAAATAAAAATCTCCATTTCGCAATAGGTTATGATTGTCATAATCACCTGTACCTCTGTGACAGTAAAAATCCTCTGTCAAATGGAACAAACAACAACAAACTCAGTGCATTATAATAAACTACTAATTAAGGAAACAAAACCAACAAACATAATGAAGTTAACAATAATCGATAACAACACAGCATGATAACCATGTTCCGTCGTTGCACCACGTCGGGGAAACTCGGGCGCGCTGGCTATCCTGGATGCGTACGCGCAGCCTTCCGCTACATTAGCAGACCTTCCGCCATTGTGAACTCGATCTGAATAATATGCTCCAATTTGATTTATTTACTTTTTTATGCCAGGTCGGGCAAAAAAGAGTTATTGGGATTTTGAAGTAGGAAGTTCTCAGTAGCAGCCAGGAGTTTGGAAGATGGTGGTGTGACACCAACGTGGCTCGGAAAGCACGTAAAGCTGTTGGTCCCGGCTGCCATTTGTAGATCTTTGACAGTCGTTACGGATACTAAGCCACGTAGTCTAATAACTAGTCTTACCAAGAGGTATTGTGTTGCCCAGTAACTGGGTTATAGAGGTCAGATAGGCAGTCGCTCCATGTAAAACACTGGTATTCAGCTGCATCCGGTGAAACTGGAAGCCGACCCCAACACAGTTGGGAAAAGGCTAAGCAGATGATTGATGCCAAACAAGCCCACGGCCCACATCCCAAAAACAAAGTTGAAATGTCTCATGTGCCTGTAATTACACCGGCACCCTTACACTTCAAAGAGCAACACAGCAACGCTGCTTTACGGCAGAAATAGGTATAGTTGTATTACTTCCCCGGACGAGCTTCTTCACAAAGAGCTCTAATACTACTAAAAGCAGTTTTTATCCACTTATCCCAGAAGGAGGGTAACGTCTTTAAACGACTTTAAAAAGAGGCCGAAAATCACATTTCGTTTGTATTGATATTTAAATATAATTAGCATCTCTATCATAATAAACAACGTAACTTGTTTTCTTTGGTCCTAATCGGTCCTCTAGGAAATGTATGGGGAGATCTACGTCCAGCAGTGGACGTCCCGCGGCTAATATAATGATGGCGATAATGATGATAACGGTTCCGTGTTTCATTCGACGTACGGAACCCTAAAATCATGTCAACAGACATGATTCTTGGTATTTAAGCGCACTAATCACAGTGACCTAAACATTGTTCAGACGGCATTTAATGCCGTAATATTAGCTGATATTAACATATTGGTAATTGTTAATGATTTGTAAGTTCGTGAATGCAGTCCTGAAGGTTAATTTTAATGAAAACGTTTAAAATCTAATCGTAACCTCACTTCAGCTCCAATCAATGTCAAAAACTCAGGTATTTTTGATAGACAGACAAATTAGAAGGCGATGGTTTTTAAAAATACGTGAATCAAGATTGGTTACAATAACAATTAAGCTATCGGTAACTTTACATACTAAGCCAATGTTTCAGAACTGAATATATTTCGCTCTAGCTTCTGCCCGCGACTTCGTCCGCGTCAAATTTAAAATAATCAAAATTACTAAGCGTGAAAACGAAAACACTGAATGAACAACCCGCGATGTTGCAACGTAAACATAAATAAAATACATTTATCTATTATTATTTAAAGTGCTGCCATTTGCGAAACGTTATTTGTGCATTATTTAATAAATAATTTTAATATTACTACAACATCGATGCTTCGGTGTCTCAACATTAGATGCGATAATTTTCTTCGCAATCATTCTGAATTAATTCCAATTAGGATACGTTTTAATACAATGTTATCTATGTATCTTGTACAAGGTTATTTTTTTTAATCGTCGCTTTTGGAGCCAACATTATGAAAGTCTTTCTTCACAAATCCAGCGCTCTGCATTTGGCCGTGTGTGCTGCGTATGTGTACATTTATAGGCTATAAAGTATTTCTAAAGTGCATTTTGTTATTTTCAGGCTGTTGAATTTGGACTAAGTCTTCTCCTTAGCGCATCGATGACAAATATATGTATGTATTAAGCTTCCGCTAACACAGTCATTAGGTCCACAAGTGTGCAGGTAACATAGCATGAGGTGCAAGATAAATGGTGGGCCATGGTGTGTGGAAAGATGACGCATAACCACCGAAAGTCTGTGCCATCTGTGAAACCTTTGGAGAATCTCTTTGCTAAGACCGACTTGGGTCTTTGGTCTTGGAGTCCGTTTAATTTTCTCTCCGATGACTGTATGAACTGTTCACGAAGCTTAAGATTCTCCTGCCAAGGTGGTGAGGCCTTAATCAAACAATTAAAAGTTAAACCAATTAATACTGAATGTTAAACTAATGGAAAACCACGCGATTCATTAACAACAATTTCTTTAATCATAAATATACATGTTTGATGCAGAATATTTGATTGTATAAATATAGAAATAGATGTAACACATTCATATTTAATATTTCGGACTAATATTCTCTAATAAAGAAAGAATAACCTTGGGTCACTGTTGCGAAGTGCACAAAAGCAAAAAAACAATCACAAACAACAACACAAACTCTCAAAAGTGTGACATTTGAGTACATGCGGCTACGTACGTGAGAAATAACGTTTATTAATTTCTAGCCCTACAAATATTTTTCCTGATTTAAATTACATTGCCTAACCTGTATTTAAAATATATTTTATTTGTTTTAACAAATTAAAATACATTGTATAGATATAATTTAAGATATACCGATAGCTTAGCCGGCTTAGACAGTCTTCTAAAACTTCGCCACATATTACCAGGGAGAGAAGAAGTCAGGATAGAGTCTCTGAGATAATGGGGACCGAAGGGGCGATGCTTGCCCCACACGGCCCCGTAGGGCCACCCCCACGGATCGCGATCCAGAGTCTCCAGTCGGAGGTAAAAATCTATAAAAATCACGTAATTAATTACCGACCCCTAACTGCCCTTGACCCAAAGCGTACTGACATTATTTGAATGAGTTGGTAAGCGCATTCTATAAAATAAATCTTACGCAACATCACCCATCAAAAGTTAATTTGACAGCCCAGAATGCCTACACAATAGACGAGAAATCAAGCCGAAGAAGAATATGGTTATTACGAATAAAATAAGCTTAGGTTCATGGTTATTTTGTTTGTTATAATCATATTGTTTTATGTTACTGTGGAATGAGATTACTTGAAGGTTTAAACAAGATACCATGCGATATTGACCTGGTTTTATGAAATTTTGGTTTTATGAGCTGTCGAGAATTACAAACTTAATAGTACTTATACTTTACTTGACTGCCTCGTTAGCCTAGTAGTCATAAGCGCACTGGTACGGTAGAGGCCTTGGGTTCGATTAACATGTCGAGCAAACTATTACTGGGTTTTATATGAAATTCTCAGTAGCAGCTCGCAGTTAGGATTTGTGCCCGGTTAATGGTAAAAGGCTCGCCCCCTATTACATGGGACTTAAACATGTACTGTGGACTGTGGGTGTACATTGGTAGGTACAACTCTGCCTTACCCCTCGGATAATACAGGTGTGATGGTATGTATGTATGTTTTTATCACACTGTGAAAATTAAATTATTACGGTTAATAAGATACATAACTATGACAGAGGGACAAACAACGGAGTTTTTGTAATAACTACCCGTTACCATAAACACTAAGAAAATGCTAGAAATGTTAATTATAAAAAAATATTACGGATCATATAATGTGAGATAACTACGTTACATAATGATGAAAACATGTAATCACAGCACTTTATTTAAAAACCTTTACGTGCCAAAGTAATTGCAACTCAATCATGTAGGTACTTAGATCGTTATTTTTAATTGTGAGACGATCGCCCGGTATTTTCAGTGCATTATTATATTAACTGTACTGACATTATATTGACTGTGTTTACTGGTGAGCGTGGTGTCCTGGGATCGATTCCCAGGTCGGGGAAAAACGTGTTACTGTTACTTTCTCAATAGTAGCCCGGAGTTTCGAAGTTGGTGGTGTGACACTCCCGTGTCTCGGAAGACACGTGGAAAGCCGTTGGTCCCGGCTGTCATTCGCAGATCTTTGACAGTCGTTACGGAAAGTCAGAAGCCGGGAAGTCTGACAACCAGTCTTACTAACAGGTATCGTGTTGCCCAGTAACTGGGTTGTGGAGATCAGATAGGCAGTCGCTCCATGTAAAACGTTAGTTTAGTTAGACCTGAAGCCGACCACAACATAGTTGGGAAGAGGCTTGATATACCTACATATAAATTAATTGTACAGTAATTAAATATATATCTCAACTAACCTTCATGATACAAGCAGTAATTATGTTAGATATCATGATATTAATAGACAAGGCTACGACTGCGACTTCGTTTGCGTAATCGTCGGCTATCACGGGGATTGCTTTTATTGCGCGGGATCCTAATTATTTTTTCAAATAAAAATTGCCTACAAAATTCCTTATAACATTACACGTAGGTACCTGCCAGTAAGAATCCATCAAAAGCCCTTCAGTGATTAGTAAGACAAGTGGGGCATACCTAGGGCCACTTTACCTGTACTATCCTACTTCCTACTATCCCATTAATATTATAAATGCGAAAGTTTATGAGGAAGGATGAAAGGATGTTTGGTAATCTATAAAAAAAAAAAAATACCATCACGCCTGTATTCCCCGAAGGGTTAGGCAGAGGTGTACCAATGTACACCCACAGTTCGCCGGTATATTTAGGTCCCATGTAATAGGGGGCGAGCCTATTGCCATTAACCGGGCACAAATCCAAACTCCGAGCTGCTACTGAGAATTTCATAGAAAAACCCAATAACACTTTTTGCTCGACCCGGGAATCGAACCCAGGACCTCTAGCGTAGCAGTCGCGCTCAGGACCACTAGGCCAACGAGGCCGTCGAGGAGTTTGGTAATCTCTCACGCTTAAACGGCTTAACGGATCTGGATAAAATTTAGCACTGAGATAGATTGTAGTGTGGAATAACAAATATATTACTTTTTATCCCAGAATCTACTGTTCTCTTGGGATAATATATCGGACGTAATCGCGAGCAGACGCTAGTAATTTAATAAAGCTGACGCGTTTGTATGTTTTTCTGTTTGAACGCGCTCATCTTCAAAACTGCTTAACCGATTGTAAAAAAATATTTAACTAATAAGAAGCCACCATGCTACCATAAATTTGGGATCTGTAAGAAAAGTCTAGCCCAATCACTGGCAAAAGCTCGTGTATAACAAAACAACCAAATGACACTAGATGTATGTATTTAGAGCCACAGGTTCTCATTACTATATTTTTTATACTGAACCATACCTGGTAAACTATGAAGATATTAAAATTGAATAAGGAAAATAAATATTAAATGGTATAAATAAACTTAACCCTTATGACCCGTACCTTTGCAATTAAAAACATTGTAAGGTGCGTTACATTGTGTACTACCAACTGTAGGTAAACAGCGGGATTTTACACTGAAAAATTAAATGCGTTATCATGCAAAAGTTTTTGCTTAATGTAAATAACATTGAGCAAAAATTTTGAAGAAAAATTAAGATGATGGTTTTTTGTTTTTTTTTTTTACATCCTATATTTTGAATTATTTTATTATTTACGCTAGAAGTCTTGGTTTCGATTGCCAGGTCGATGCTATTAGGTTTTTTCATGAAATTCTTAGTAGCAGCTTGGAATTCCGATTTGTGCCCTGTTAATGGCAATAGGCTCGCCTTCTATTACATGGGACCATTATACCGGCGAACTGTAGCTGTATATCACCTCTGCCTAACCCTTCGGGGAAATCAGGCATGATTGTATATTTGTTAATTTGTAGTTAAAAAGACATCAACGCACTATTATTGTTTTACTAAGATAATTAAGTTAGTATTAGGATTATTACTTACTATAATCCGCCCGGGACTTCATTCGTGCCTATATGCTTTCCGAACTGTAATATAAAAAATAAAATAAAATAATCTTTATTTCGGACTAGCGGTACATCCATAGGGGTTAATAAGAAGATATCTTAACATTATGTTAGTATTTTATATAGTTACAAGCCTATTGTTGGGGATACACCTTACACACATTTAACCACATATATATAGATACACCTTAATATAACTCGGTGCTAAATTTTATCCAAATCCGTTCAGCCATTCTAGCGTGATTGAGTAACAAAGATCGATGTATACAAACCTTCGCATTTATAATAGTAAATAAAAATAATAACATTTAATCATAGATCAAAACTAATCCGATTAATTTAAATAATTCAAATGTTAATTCATGTAGTTTATTTTTAACTTGTCATTGGAAGTCTAACGCGGCAAACAAACTCGGGACCGATTTTACCAAAGTTTAAGAACGATCGCAATTAATCTAATCTTAGTCGCATTCTGTTAAAAATACCTGTAATTTACCTAAATGCATGTCGCATTTTGTTTTTGCCCCGTTGGTCTCGTGGTCGCAAGTGCGTCTGCTGTGCAAGGGGTCCCGGGTTCGATTCCCAGGTCGAGCAAAAAAAGTGTTATTGGGTTTTTCTATGAAATTCTCAGTAGCAGCTCGGAGTTTGGATTTGTGCCCGGTTAATGGCAATAGGCTCGCCCCCTATTACATGGGACCTAAATATACCGGCGAACTGTGGTTGTACATTGGCACACCTCTGCCTAACCCTTCGGGGTATACAGGCGTGATGGTGATGGGTACCTGTAATTTGCCTAAATGTTTTGACATTGATTGACACTGAGATGATATTGCGACTAGATTTGAAACGTTTTTGATTAAAAGAATTGACATTCAGATTTCAAGTGGTTGCCGCCTCCTATAGACATCTGCAATACCAAAAGCCTGGCAGATATGCGTTGCCACATGTGCAATACCAAAGACCTCACAGATGCGTATAGAAAAGACTGAAATGTAATATTCTTATAGTTAAACAAGCACTCATATATTTCAAACCAAATCAAAGGTACCTAAATATTCCGGCGAACTGTGGGTGTACACCTCTGCCTAACCCTTCGGGGAATACAGGCGTGATGGTATACTTATATATATATATCAAAGGTACATCGCCGCAGAAATGGGTAGTAGTAAGTACTTCACTGCACCGGAAGGCGCAGTATGGGAAGGCCCTCCACGAGGTGGACTGACGACCTTATAAGGACCTACGAACGACCTACGACCAAGTAACTTATGCTCTGGCTGGAGGCCTTAATTGAGAGGCATCCACTGAGTTGACCGGTTAAGCAGTAAACAGCCTCTTGGCTGACCTGCGAGATGCCCCACCGAAAAAAGAAAAAAAAAACAAGGAAAAATCGCTAGAGGCGGGCAGTGCAGGACCGGACTATGTTTAGGGTAGGCCTATGTGCAGCAATGGACGACATTCGACTGATATGATGATGATGACCTCCTCAGACGAGGTCCTTCACAAAGAGCCCTGCCCCCCTAGCCAAGTCGCAAACGATAATCATAAACGTAGGTACCAATAGATTTTCAACTTTATATCCCATAGCCTTAAGTTGAAAATCTATTAAAGATTTCTAAGCGTTAGCGACTGGAAAGAACGAAAACGCTATGCAGTCTTCACTAGATCTTCAACTTAAAACCAAGCCCATAAAGTTGAAGATCTATTAAAGCCTACTCAGCGTTTGTGTTTATCGTTTGTTACATGGCTACAGGGGCTGCTCCCTACTAACTTCTGGTCAAGCATAATAGATACGAGGTAACAATATATCTCATATACTACTTATACAGGGTAGATTTTTGAGACGGCCACTAACCGACCCGACCCGTTTTCTAGTACAAAATGTATAGAAAAAGTATTTGGCGATTTCTGTAATTTGTAGTACTCATGCCTTAAATGGTCCCATATAGTATTTCGATTAATAGCTGAAATAGGATCTATAGGATTTTTGCTTTTATATTATTTTCGCTGACTGTAATTTTTTTCCAAAATTTATGAATGCAGTTCAGAATATCGCAAAAAGTTATTGATGGTCCCCTAAGGCCGTTTTACTGTAACTATAACGGTTAAGGTACCGATTCTTCTTCTTCTTCTTTATCTTTATTTATTTTAAACAAGATGACCGGTTAATTCCTTTACTGACCCATCCCAAAAATCCACCCTAAATACCTTCCTAGCCTACAAATATCATCACCCTTTAATCATGAACGTAGCCAGATATTAACATGCAAAATAACTAGAGGTGAGAAAGGCATAGGGGCGCTGTGGTGCGCGCGCGCCGATGAAGCAACACTCTTTGGTCAAGGCAATCTGCACCTCTTGACATATCATACGCATTGCCAACACTAAAATGTCTATGAAGAATCCATTTGCGAAATGAGACATCGCCCTGTTATTTCGGATTATTTTTGTGAAACATTTTATTATTATTATTAAAGCTATTTGTTGCGCAATGTCAAAATTTGACTACATAGGACTGTATACGTCCTTACGGCGCTTAATAACTAAAGTAAAAATAAATTAATAACATAATGCGAAGTGAATCATAATTTGTTACTTTTATTTGATTTAATAACACACACATCACCACGCCTGTATTCCCCGAAGGGTTAGGCAGAGGTGAAAAAAAAAAAAAAAAAAAAAAATGCTTGCCATTAATAGGGCACAAATTCTAACTCCGAGCTACTGAGAAGTTCATAGAAAACCTGATTTTATTTTGGTCGCAAACAAGACACATATAAAACCATGCCATCCCCATCGTAGCCTAAACATGTACTTATTTTAAAATTTTAAAATGTAATTACTTGTAGGTCAATCATGCACTGAATCCATCCAAGGGCTAGAAAAATATTTTATCAAACCAATAAAATACGTGATTATTTCACCAATTACAACGTAATAAATAACTTCCTATTAGTAGCCTTGAAGTGTGCTGACCCTAAAATAAATAGAGCATGTCAATTATTTTTTAATAAATAAAAGTGGCCTTGGTTAGGTCGATGATCTGCCGGTATGGTACGTTCTAATAAGCTAAAGTTGCCATAATTGAGTAAGGGAGATGCAAAACGAACGTATTTTTATGACATGCGTTACTTTTCCACTAAAACTGAAAACTCATTTTAATTCGCCGTATGACATATTCAGGATTTTGTATGAAAATAAATGCAACGGACATTGTGCGATTAACAAAAAGGCGACTCACAAATTTGCGTTAATTTAGAACCATTCTAAGAGGAATATGCTGATTGTAGTAGGTACGCTCGATAAAAAAGCAGTTTAGTTATAATTTAGTCAATAAGTAATCTCAGCAAACCTGCACGCTTTAGAAATTGATGGCTTCAAACTCTTGGCTAAGTTCTGAATCAGCGTTAAATAGTCGTATCAAAACCATTACAATTACTTCGAAAAATCGTACACCGTATCTTCGGCGCGTTAAAAAACGTATAAACTCACATAATAACACAAACAACCAGCCGGCTTATTCTGTAAGAAATCTCCCTCAGTGAATTAAGGTGAAGTGAGCTAAAACTGGGCTGTCACTATACGATGCTAGGAATTGACAGGTCGCCACACGCTCACTTCACGGAAGGAGGGTTTTACAGAATTACACTGCAGACCCGGAACAACTATCTGTAAGTCATATCTACAAATATTTGTTCCGTGCAGGATTCGAACCTGCGACACGCAATGCAACAGTCGATCGCTCTTCCACTGCCCCAACCGTGTCGCCGTCATTTTCTAAGCAACTAAAAGAGATAAAATAATATTATATTTGATTTTTTAAGGCATAAACACACTGCAACTCTCAAAAATTGACAGTAACAAGACAGCAAAACTTTTCAGTTCAAACCCCCAATATGTTTCAGTAACCAAATGAATTTCAAGGTCAATTCCTTCAGGTCATTCCCCCAACGCGTGCCGAACACCGGCGGACGAAGGATATCAGCAAATATGTAGGAACTGTGTGCGCGCAACCTACCATTATACTGGTTTTTATCTTCCGCTATTAACGAGCGATAATCAGATTAAAAAGGCATATTTTGTTGTAATTGTTAATTAGTAACAATTGGTGTTAATGCAGAATAAGACGGTTACAATGTATTTGTCCTAGGTTTATGATCAAGTCAAGTTTTTGATCAAAAACCTAGGTTTGTGGGACGTGGGACCGCTTGAGCTCCGCAGCGCCGGTGCCGTGACAGAAACGCATGGTTTCTGTAAAAATGAATCCATGTCAACCGAAGTCTTCCATTTGATCGCTTACATTTTATCATTAACCTAAACAAGTTCAGGTTTTTGATCATAAAACTGAATTTTCTTAGGTTTATGATAAAATAAAGTAATGATTTTGTCATCTATCGGTTTTTGATCAAAAACTTGATTTTATGATAAACCTGCGACATATATATGTTTGAAGTTTATTTTTCAAGACTTTGTATCCATCAATAATAGTTTAATGGTGAACACTGACTTATGCTTACAATCGATTTTTTATATAGGTACGTATGATGTATAACACTGGATACTACATAACACTGGATACTACATACTATATAACATTGGATGTCTAATAAGAAGACAGCCTACCTCATGTTAAGTGGTCACCGCTGCCTTTAGACATCTGCAACACCAGAGGCCTTGCAAAGGCGTTGCCATTCCTGAGACAAAGTTGAAACGTCTCATTTGTCTGTAATAACACCGGCACTCATACCCTTCAAACCGGAACACAGCAACACTGCTTTGCGGCAGAAATAGGTATGGCGGTAGTTCTTTCCCGGACGAGCTCCTTCACAAACAGCTACTACTATTATTACAATTTCTTTTATTTTTATTTAGTCATTTATTTATTTATTAAAACTTGATGCACAAAATGTATAAAATACACCGTACAAAAGCGGCCTTTTTTATGGTAGTACTAAACCCAATTGCACAATATAATGGAATACTTGTCCAAAGCCATACGTGTAACCATGAAAATCCATTGTATAACATGTCCCCGTTGTACACAGCCGCCATTACGTCTAAATTATATCAAACTTGTTAAACTAATCGCCCATGTCACGCATACATAAGCGAGAAGTCGGTCAAATTTAATAGCTTGGAGCTACCTTACTTATATTGCGTTTGGAGGCGAAATATAACGCATAATATCATAGCAAGGGTGTCAGAAAAGCCAGGGTTGCGGAATTAGTTTGTAAGAGTCACCGCGGCCTTGGAATGCAAAGGGCTTTAGGAGAAACACTGATGGGATTCAGTCAGTAAGAGTCTGAATGACTTCTTGAGTCCGTTCCGCCTAGAGTAGAAGTCATTTGATGATTTCACACAGAAGACAGTTAAGATAATAATGAATAAGGGACAGTTGTTAAAAATAAAAGATATTTATTTTTCAAATATAATTTAATTTTCATTAAATATAAAACGTTATTATTTATTGTAACCACTTTTATAAAAAACTCCAGCTAACATTAAGTTTACATTACTCTTTTCCTTTTCAATTGCAGAAGCAATTTTTTTATTTACAAAATCAAAAAAGAAGAAATCTACTTTATTTTGTTTTTATAATTATTTTATAATTATTACATAACATATTATCACGCTTGTATTCCCCGAAGGGTTCGGCAGAGGTATACCAATGTACACCTACAGATATAATAATAGTATATAGTAGTAATTATTATACCAAGACTAAAATACAATTGTAATGCAAAACTTTCTAGAAAAAGAATAATGTAGATAACTATTCCAACGAGTTAAAATCACAGAGAGCTTATAGAGCTATTAGTAAAGCTATGTTAGGAACTATGCCTAGGGCTTAGGCAGTAGCTGGTCTAACGTGAGGCCGTCCACGATTCTATTGGCAATGATGAGGAGGTTCGCCGAAACCGTCTTTTCCAAGTGAGGTTTGGTGGCCTTGAGGAATTCCCCTCGGTTCTGGTTGATGGCTTGGTTGGCTGCTTCACCTGTAAAACAACACAACATTAAAATTTAATTACAGCTTCATTTTCTTAGGTCTTCTTGACCGCTTCAAATCTACCAGATATGTGAATCTGAACGCCAAATGTACTAATTTAGAACAATCAAAGTCGAATCGCAATCGCATCTCACCGGTAATAAATATCAAAATCTTAGACGGGCCTGTTGGTCTAGTGGTTAGTGGCCCTGACTGCTAAGCCGGAGGTCCTGGGTTCGATTCCCACCCAGGACAAACTTTGTGTGATGAGCATGATTGTTTGTTCTGTGTCTGGGTGTGATTTATCTATAATATGTATGTATTTATAAATTATATAAGTATGTATATCAGTTGTCTGGTTACCATAACACAAGCTCTGCTTAGCTTGGGATCAGATAGCCGTGTGTGAGTTGTCCCAAGATATTATTTATTTATTTATCTAAAACGTAGGTAAATAGAGTAATGTGTGACCGATTGTACTGGCCTAATTAAACTGATGCAGAATAAGCTAACACAATTATTATCTCCATATATTCATGTACCCCAACAGTATATCAAAATTTCGAACTACATGGTGGAACCATCTTTACACTGACTTTTACGATGCAATGAGAAAATGACCTTAGACCCCAAATTTTTTGTCATATAGAAAAAAGTATCATATGACACTGACCTAAAGTCTTGTCTCCGTTGAAGAGTCCATCAAGCTTGACCCTGTAGTCCTTGATATTGATGTCAGCATCAATCTTCTTGAACTTGATGTACTCCTTGCCGTCCTTTGTGAAGATCTGGGTGTGGAGGACCAGTTCCGTGTCGCATTTCACTGGAAATTAAAAGCAGTCAAGTTAAATGGGCACTAGGACCATAATCGGGTGCAGGCTGGTATCAATGCATATGTAAGATAAATTTAAGGCACTAGCGTATATTGAAGGAAAATGTTTTGAGGAAATCTAGACCTTAGTGGCATGGAATTGATGCACAGTGTTCGTTCCATTAGAAGGGGTTTTTGCTTTTCAGTGGGACAATTACAGGCCAGTATTAGTTTTGCTATTCATCATCTACAAATCAATGTATGTGACACTAGTGGAGAAGGCATAAAATAGGCATATTACTAAAACAGTTATGAATATAAATATGGAGGGTTGAAGAGGGCAGAGGAAGGCCAAAGAAAAGATGAATGGATTGTGTGAATAATTATAGAAAAGAAAAGGAGTGATAGCGTGACGGTTGCTAAGACGGAATGGAAGAAGAAAATGTATTGCGCGGGCCCCTAATATCATGAACTAGATGACGATTCTAGAATCAAATCAATATAGTGCCGCCATTTAAGAACCAGTTCTGAATGAACAGAGTAGATGTCAAATTATAATCAGTTTCATTATCATCATCTTATCAGCCGCAAGACGTCAACTGCTGGACATAGACCTCCACCATAAATTTCCAAAAAGACCGGTTGGATGCGGCCTGCATCCAACATCAGTAATAATAATATAATCAGTTTAGTTAACATTAAATTCTCACCAGCATCAGCGTTAAGTTTTCCCTCTCCACGCAGAGGCACGATGAGTTGCGCGTCCAGCTTGTAGTCACCCTCGAAATGAAGCTTAGGGAAGCGCAGACGCACCTTGATGTTCAGCGTGTCGGGATCAACCCTAAAAAAGTTGACAGAAATATAAGTATCACCAGTCTTACCAAGAGGTAATGTATTGCCCAGAAACTGGGTTGTGGAGGTGAGATAGGCAGTTGCTCAATGTCAAACACTGGTATCAGCTACATCCGGTTATACTGGAAACCGACCCCAACATAGTTGGGGAAAAGGCTAGGCAGATAGATATCATATTTGTCTATAAATTATCTATTCTAGGTAAAACCCGAAAATTCAACCTACTAGGCAGTAATTACAACACGGCCCGTATATTAACCGCGATAAAACAACCTCATATGTTGAAAGTAGAATTCTGAGGAGCTAAATCTCGAAACGAACTGTGAAGAAGAGTTAAAAAACTTCAATGTGGCTTCAGAGAGACTCCTAACACATTGCCACACGCATAGCAAACTGTATAGCGACCGTAATTTGTTGCTATTAGAGCATTAAATACGCTGTCTTTGTTGATTATTTTATGACATTTAATTTAAAGACTAAGTCATGAGCTTTTAGGATTTTGGTCCTTAATCAAGGTACTGACCTCCGCTCCAAAGCATTGCAAGGTCACACTGCTATAAACAAAAAAAAATTATAGCCAAAAGATTGCTGATATCAGAATGTCAAACACCTTACTTGGTCGTTAGAACAACTCCCGGAGAAGCTACAGTAATATATCATTTAAAACTCAGACGCCAGAATTTATAATTTATAACATAACTCTATAGTCTATACTAACGAATTTAACTTGTACCTAAAACTAATTTAACTGAAATTAACTTATACTTTTCGTACCTTTTTATATACTACTTAATTAAAGCCTTGCGAAAGTGTGCGCGCAATATAACGCTAGTGCTCAGTAAATAATTATGTTTGCGGATAGATGGCGCTGGCTGTACCATGACGCGTAAATTGAAATCAGTAAGTTATTTTTTTAAACTCTTAGGGGAAGTTGAAATTCTAAAGATTATAATAGCAGCAATAAAACATGGCTAGGTTAAAGCTCTATATTGTTTAAAAAAATACATTGATTGTAATTTCTCGGTAGCGGAACTCTACAGCGCCAACCAACGAGCAATGTTACACCGCAGTGTCTCATTGCTCAGAATTTTTGGAAAGAAATAAAAAAAAAGAAACTTACGACAAGCTTTTGATGGTGAAGTCGGAGGCGCCGGTGACCTTGACGTTATGACCTGTGGCGCGAATGGGAGTGTTGTCAGCTGTCAGCGCTTTGATCTGAAACGTCAATAAATACCCATTAGATAGGTAGCAAGATCTTCACAACTGTAATCTTCGAAATCTGAACAGACGAGAAAGTGTAATGTTTTCTCCAGACCGATTCCGGCTACGGCGGCTAATCTTAATGCAGACTAGCCAAGTACGCAGGTGATTATTATAATGCACAAATCTCAAGTGTGTGCGCAAACACAGGTGCACTCCCCCTTCCCTAACTCTCATAGTCCGATGGGACGGCAATCCGACACGACCGGAGAGAAATCAGGCGCATGACCAACGGATTTACCTGCTTCCCTATGCACGGAGGTGTCACACGACCAAGTTCCAAACTCCGGGCTGCTATAAATCCCAATAATACTTTTTGCCCAACCTGGGAATCAAACCCAGGACCCCTCGCTCAGCAGTCGTGCTTGCGACTACAAGACCAACGGGGCAGTTAACAACAAACAACAAGTACAAGCGCGTGGAATAAAGTTAACATAATTTCAATCTATTTTTAAATTTTAAATACCCACAGCGTATATGCTTTAAGGCTTTATTTATATCTCAAGGGCATACTAATTATACTTGTCGAATACAATTAAACCAAAGTGCCTACATTCGATCAATTATTATGCAAGCCTACCCAAATTAACCTTTTGAACGCCACAGTCGTGTATAGCCGACAAAATGTGCCCAATAGGGCACAATCGTCTATAGACGACAAGAAAACTGCATTTTTAATTAAATTGCATTTGTCGTCTATACATGACAGTGGCGTTCAAAAGGTTAAATACATTTGCGTCAGCACGCTTGTATTAGGCTGACAGGTTGGTTATTCTTTGCAATAGCCCGTATATAGCCTATACTGGCCTATAGTATACCTCATAAACCTAGCTATCATATACTATTTTTTCCAATATCACTGGTAGTTAGTATTCTTCATAAATCTAGCTATATCATATACTAAAATATTGTTTCCAATCTGACTGCTAGCTCCAGAGAATAGCGCATTTAAACATAATTGTATACAGATAACTTGAAAGGATTAATAGCAGTATCACAGTCCTATACAGGCAGCTAAAGATAGCTAACTATACGTTGATCGAAAGAACGAACACAAATCATAATCAATTAATCAAATCCATTAAGGAGGCCTAGAGGCAACTGACCATTTTTTATCGATTATGTAAATGGATATTTCCGGCTTCAATCAAATTTATGATTGAATTCGAGTTTCCTATATCTAAGCTGTTATTGATTTTTCACATATCATGAACACTTTTTTTTTTTAGGAAATCATTAAATTGCTTCTCTCGCCCTGGGCGGGGCAGGAAGGAGTGTCAGACTTTTATTGACCAAAACCCATTCATGTTCCTTCTTGTGTGCTCTGCGTTCCGGAGCCGCGGTATCTCTTTCGAACAACCCGCAGTCCACATATGAACCCTTCATTCCATACATATCAGAGTTCCATTTCCAAACAGACGGAATTCGGATCTAGTGCGGCTACTACCAACTGTCTTTTCTCGGATTCGGAACCGAAACAGTATGTGAACGATTTTAAGCCTAAAACACATTTTGATTTAGATTATTTTTCTACCAACCTCAGGAATGATGAACGGATCCAGGCTAGGTACATCCAGCTCCGGAATTCCAGTTGACATCTTCGGTTTAAGGTCGGTTATAGATTGGATGACGCAGTCTTTTAGCGTGTTCGGATCTCGTTTGCACACGTGGATGTAATCCGCTGGAAATGATAATATTTCACACATTTAACAACAATATATAGGTATTGGTAACTAGCGTGGAAGAAGGAGTCCACAAGGATATGCCACCAGCAGTATGACCAGCAGTAAAATAAAAACGGAGAAACATTGGAAAACGATATAAAGATTAGTCTTTTATACAGCTTTCCTATCTCCTTCCAATTTCCAAAAAAAAGAATCCAGAAACTTTAAAGCTAAAGCTCATAAGATTAAAAAAAAACTAGGTAGTGACTAGCTTTGGCCCGCGACTTCGCCTTCGTTGAAACCGAAAGACCGCTCTCATTCGGCCTCGGCCATGTCGCTAAATCCATTAGCTTAAATTAGCTAACGTTTTACGCCAACCCGACATTTTTTTTGTGGGTTTATTCCTGTTTTTGATTTTATCTTTTTTTAATATTTTATTTACCAGTTTAGATTGAGGTTATAGCTAGGTAGGTACTAATACACAATATTAAAACAAAGGTTGTTTATAGATACGCTGAATAATTTTATCAACAATTTAATGTCAAAGGGCTCGCCCCCTATTACATGGGACCTAAATATACCGGCGAACTGTGGGTGTACCTAAATTGGTGCACCTCTGCCTAACCCTTCGGGGAATAAAGGCGTGATGGTATATTTATATATTTTTTTAATGTCAAAAACGGGTATATCGTACGGAGCACGTAATAAAAATTATATACTCTTAATTTAATAATACCTAGGCGTTGTTTTTAATTCGAATACCTATATGCAAAGCAGTTTTTATCGTACTAATATCTAGTTCATTTACATTATTTTGCATAATATTATATTTTTATCTTTCATCTAGGATATTATTAGACGCTTTATTCAATAAATATTTTGTTTTAAAAACAAAACTTATTGAATTAATTTAGAATAATTCTAAATAAATAAAAGAACTCTGCTTAATCTAGGAACACAGGAGTGATGATATGTAAAAGAACAGTAGTCTGATTGCTATTTTTTTAGGCAATGTCTAAACAATATACGTATTCCATATTTATGATGATGATTAGGTTATGCAGATTCTTAATCGAGTGGGCAGTAAGCTCTAACGACCCCACACACCCTAGTGTCAGAGACCTCCTTCTAAACCGCCTCAAGGGCCTTTGACATGGTTACCGATGTCAGTGATGTTCAAGATAAACTTAGGACCTACATATAAATTAGAAAAGGCCACATTGGTATTTGCTCGTACCCGGTTGTGAACCCACAACCTCGTGCATTAGAGGTTTAGACCTTAACCACTGGATCATCACGACATAATGCAGATAATAGTAAGGAAAACCACAAATAGAGTTACGGAGAATTGGTCGTTTTTTTGCTACTTATCAAAATTGTCACTACAGCGAAAAACATTAAGTAATTACGGGATTTCCGAAACTTTGAGACTATTTGCTTTTTTTTAATAATAACCTTAGACACGAAGTAAAACTTGTAATATTAAAGTTTATTTATTGTACTTAAATCATATGACGGCAAACAAGCCGACGCATGACGGCCCACCTGATGCGAAGTGGTCACCGCTGCCTATCTGATATCTGCAATACCAGAGGCGTAGCAAATGCATTGCCATCCCAGAGACAAAGTTGAAATGTCTCATGTACCATCATACCATCACGCCTGTATTCCCCGAAGGGTTAGGCAGAGGTGTACCAATGTACACCCACAGTTCGCCGGTATATTTAGATCCCATGTAATAGGGGGCGAGCCTATTGCCATTAACCGGGCACAAATCCAAACTCCGAGCTGCTACTAAGAATTTCATAGAAAAACCCAATAACACCTTACTTTGCACTACTGCTACGCTAGAGGTCTTGGGTTCGATTACGCCGATTTACCAGGGCCAGCAATGTTATTGGGTTTTTCTATGAATTTTTCAGTAGCAGCTTGGAGTTAGGCTTCGTTCCCGATTAAAGGCAATAGGCTCGCCCCTATTACATGGGACCTAAAACATAACAGCGAACTGTGGGTGCACATTATTGTCCATTTCTGTCTAAGGTCCCAAGTAATAGGGGGTGAGCCTAGTGCCTTTAATCGGGAACGAAGCGGGTTTAACCGGGTACAAATCCTAACTCCGAGCTGCTACTGAGAATTTCATAGAAAAACCCAATAACACCTTACTTTGCACCGATATCATATTTGTTAAATTTGTGTAATGTCGTCAATGACTCCCTTATGTCTAGTTCTTGACATGTAAGTATGAAACAGCCCACAGGCCTTAAACTTGAACAAAACATAGTAACTACAACGTAAGACACCACACAATAAAATTACAGACGCAGTAATTACTCTTCACAGCATCTCGTAGCTTATTACTCGCGACAGAAACCGCACATTACATACGACAATGCCTTATTATTATAATGTACATAGGTATGAATGAACAGTACATTCTCATTGGCAAGCTGAATAGCTAACTAAACTATGGTATTAGATTCGCTACTCTGCGGCACTTAGATTTTAGTAGACAATGTAATAGGTATAATAGAAATATATAATGCATGTAAAAGTGATAGTACGAGAGCCCACGACCAAAATTTTTGTCTCATAGCAATACGGCCAAAACCGCATCAAATCGATAGATACGATTATCCTGAACTCGAAAATACCAATATCAGACATTTTCCGCGTAGCGTTTGATCTGACCGAATTTTCAAAATTGTCAAAAAAAATTACCGAACTGCATCATAGCAATATGTCTGATTTGCAGACTGTAGTTGAATGATAGTTCAGAGATACCGGAAACATATTTTTCAGACGTTAGTGGTGTAGCGCAAACCCGTAAAATCACTTAAAAAAATTAAAAATGAGACAAAAAAAATGTCTCATAGCAATACGTCTGAAAATCTTTTTTATTAGTAAATTTTGGTTATTTGATGCGAACAAAACAATTTTCAGACGGAAATGTGAACGCATTAAATTTAGAGACCGTTTTGAAAATGTTAAAAAAATTTACCGATCGGTATCATAGCAATATGTCTGAAAATTGTTGGACATGATAAAATAAGTTGTCCACATGTGCAAAAAATTTATATCAGACAAATTAAGTGTAGCACCTTCTCTATCAGACAACTTTTCGATACTCAGATATCATTTAAAAATCGTATTGAGGCAACTTGAATTTTCTGTTACAAACCAATGAATACGTTGCGACCCTGAATTTATTAGATGATAATTAACAAAGAATTTACCCGAAACCGTAACATTGAAGTTGAAGGACTGAAATAAATCGCACAAAAGGAAACTGGGATGAAGTTGAAAAAAAGTATATGCTACACTTAAAGCGTCTGAAAACAGGTTTTTGGTAATCATGGCAGCAATACGAAAAGTTGAAAAAAAATAATATCCGTATTGCTATGATGCAGGTCGGCTAAATTTGTTGACATTTTCAAAAATGCGCTCAGGCTGTATGCTACGCGCAAAATGTCTGAAAACAAACTTTTTCGTAATACAATTATAAAATCTATGTACATTTTCATTATCAGACGTATTGCTATAATACCGACTGTCTTTTTTTTTTGACACAGCAGAAATGGCCTCCCACGCAGTTGCTACACTTTCGACCGTTACTACACACCTAGTCGGGTTCAGAATCATACAATCTAACGATTTTATAGGGTTTTTGCCGTATTGCTATGAGACATGGTTTTGGTCGTGGGCTCTCGTACTATGATTATAAATAGGTATACACGGGAAGTGAATTGCTAATGTTTTATACTCATTTGAATAGAATTATTCAATTAATTCTTACCTATTTGATCTTGAACTTTAAAACGTGAATAATAGATTCTTGTTTACTATGTAGACTAGTCTAGATGTTTCAGAATGTTACAATTGTTTCTTTTTTAAAAATAACTAAGATTATTATTTCGTCGCAGCTCTTAAATTTTAAACTAGCGAACTGCACGCGATTTCACCCGTGTGGATTGTTTCACCAGCATTAAAAGTTACGTCTTTGGTTACTGCTCCGCTCCCGTGTGTCATAGCGCGGTGTTATGTAGCCTATGTTACCCAAATAAAAATATTGTAATATAGATGAAAATGAATCGGGTATTTAGGACTTAAATAAAGTATTTTGGAAACTAATTGTTTTCATTTTAAATTTCAACGATTCCATTTTCTTCCAACTCAAAAGATAAAACTTTAAGCTTGATCAAAGCTTTTTAAATATTTAGGTATCTTAGCGCATCGATGCTAAATAAAATAAATAAATAAAATATTTTTTTGTTTGGCCCATTAATTCGGCTACGATAAACCCATCCGCTGACGCAGTCATTAACTCCTGTCACCTGCTGCTTATTTAATAAAACAAATAAATAAATAAAACAATCTACATATCATAAATATACATACATACATACATACATACATACATAAGTAATTTTAAACATACACGCTGACCTCGGTCTATGTCATTTTCATAATAACAAGACCATGAAAATGATACATCATTCTAAATATATAAGATAACAACTGTGACATCTTCTATATTTATATAAAAGGTGAGCCTGAGTGAGGAGCTCGTGGCTAAATAATTACAGCCGCATAGACTGATCTTCCGGGTTAAGCCACGCTTGCCGAGGTTGGTCTGTGGATGGGTGACCATTTACTATAGCGAGTTTCCTCCGTGCCTCGGAAAGCACGTAAAGTCTGACAACCAGTCTTACCAAGAGTATCGTATTACCCATTACTGGGTTGTGGAGGTCTGATAGGCAGTCGCTCCATGTAAAATACTGATATTCAGCTGCATCCGGTTCGACTGGAAGCTGACCCCAACATAGTTGGGAAAAGGCTAGGCAGATGATGATGTGAGCCTGAGTGACATACGACGAGGCAGTTGACGCAGTGGCTGCGCGTTGCAGCGCTGGGCTGCTGTGCTGCGTGTCGCGGGTTTGATTTCCGCATGGAATAAATTAACAAATAGGTAGTTCTTCTTTCTTCTTTTAAAAAAAACGTTACCCCACACTAGGAATTTCCCCTGTATCGTGGGTGCGTTTACAAACATATAAACTCACATACACAAACAGCCAGTACCGAAACAACTATCTGTAAGTCAAACAAATATTTGTTCCGTGTGGGAATCGAACCCGCGACACGCAGCGCATCAGTCGATCGCTCGGCCACTGTGCCAACCGTGTCGTCAAAACTTATTCCGGGTGTGGCTGTTTGTGAATGTGATTACATGTTTGTAAACTCATTCTCAATACAGGAGAAAGACAAGTGTGAGGCAAAGTTAAAAAGAAATATACAAAGAGCCAAATAGGAAGAGGTACTGACTTACGGACGTGCTGATATGTCCGTCAGTCAGTCAGGTTTACCTTTCACACAGCCAAAACTACTGAAACTAGAAACGTACAGTTTTGCAGAGAGCTTCCTTTTGAGAGAATTGTTGAGAATATAACCTATTTGTATCAAGAGTGGGAAATCATCAAAAGAGTTCTGCCTATCTGAGTAGAGCGGAAGGGAGTTTTTTTTTTTTTATAGACGGGAAATCATCAAATAACTTCCCCCGCCCGGGGCGGGGCGGGAGGGAGTGTCAGACTTTTACTGACTAAAACCCGTCTATGTTCCTTCATGTGCCCTTTGCGTTCCGGGGGCGCGGTATCTCTTTCGAACAACCCGCAGCCCCGGCAGGCAGAGCGGAAGGGAGTGTCAGTCTCTTACTGACTGAAACCCATCTGTGTCCTTCCGTTGCATTTAATGGCCGCGGTGACTAAATTCAACCCCTAAGAAAATGAAAAGAAAGAAATTTTGAAATGTTCGTTTGTAACATTTTATTTCTTGGCCTAATCAACTTAAAACTTCACAGTAAATTATAAAGTTTAACGTAATATTTTTTAAAGTAGGTACCAAAATCTACTCGGACGATGTCGCGGGAAAAGTGCTAAGTAAATAATAATGACATTATGTCTTCCAAAAGACCTAGACGCGTGACATATGCTAATTATTATAAACTTTTGAAACCCGTTCCGTGATTACCGCTTCCATAATAGAAATCAATTATCATTATTTTTAATAGAAGTCTTATTATTAAATTAATGATCGCTTGTTATTATTCTTCGATAACATACCATCTCGCCCGTATTCCCCGAAAGGGTTAGGCAGAGGTGTAGTAATGTACACCCATAGTTCGCCGGTATATTTAGGTTCCATGTGATAGGGGGCGAGGCTATTGCCATTAACCGGACACAAATCCAAACTCCGAGCTGCTACTGAGAATTTCATAGAAAAACTCAAAAACACTTTGCTCGACCTGGGAATTGAACCCAGGACCTCTAGCGTAGCAGTCGTGCTTAAGACCACTAGGCTGACTAAAGGTTAAACAATGATCGCTTGTTATTATTCTTAGATAATAGTGCTAAAACTGGAAATTGATTGACGTGTATTATAATAAAATTGTTGAGATACAAAATAAGGAAGTTATAACAGTAACCGTGATGTTCATAGAAAATCCTTGTTTATTAATTTTGCTATGTTAATTCATGGTTTTGTAAATATGTTTATTTGTTGTTTTATCGAAGTGTTTTTTAGTGTAATTTGAAATTTTTCGGACATTTTCTTAGGTACCTCTTATACGTTTTTTTCTTTTTACTTATTAATTTGTCCCAATATAACCAAAATATACTATCCAGGAAAAGTTATATAATATGACATTCCCTATCTGGACAGTAGGTTCGTGAAGTAAGTGCAATTTCGGACATAAATTATATGTCTACTATAATTCTCCACTTATTTTTTTTTTTTTAAAAAGGCTGCTATGATAATGAATTTTATTAGTTTGAGCCGTCTAGTCTGTGATATTATAAGCTTACAGGAACAGATGTGGCAAATTTTTTAAGTGCATTTTTGTCCACTTATATCGCAGTCAAGAAACTAGGTTTTTTATAAAATCGCAATAGTTCGTTTTATTATTGAGCATCTCTTAATTTAGGAAATAGTGCCAGTTTTGTTAAAATGGTTCAGTCGTTTCAAGGTATAGACTGTTAATTGTGTACTAATCAGCGGTACTTGTTGTATTATATATCTTACAGATTATTATTATATTATTACTATGTCACACATTTGCTGGTAAAGTATTCTTATATTTACTATTTCGTAAGTGATTTACACAACTATGAAGTAGGTTGATTCTATGAAGAGGAAAATAAAAAACGTTTTTACTAAAAAAATAAAATAAAAAACAAAAACTACAACGTGAAAAATAAGTTTAGTTTCCGAAGGCTGTGGCAACACAATACAACAAACAGAACCAAAACCAACGACTTCCGAAATTAAAGTTATTTTTCACTTCCTAGTTTTTAGACAATCATCAATTCTCTAATTTTGTCTAATTACTTACAATTTGTAAAATTTAAAAGATATTTTAATTGTAAACCATAAGTATGCAAAGTTTGTATTGTTAAAGTGTTGGGTTACGTACAAAATGGCTCACGTATATTGGTTTGTCTGACACATTTCTATATTATTATTAGATTAGGCATTAATTTATAGCGGCAGTAATATATTACAGAATTAATAAATTAAAACTTACAAAATGCATGTTTATTAACAAGTTCAACCATAAAATCTAACCTAACCTAGAGCTGCTCATTAATTATTTAAACTGATCAAATTAACATCCCTAATGTTTAAGTTGTAAAAATTATGACCCTTAATAAATATATAGGTAATCTAATTAAAAAATGCTATTAATACTCACGTAATTCTTTAAATAAACCGCCATTGATTACACAAAAGAAAACAAAGGAGGTTGCTAGGAAATTATGTACAGACGTCATTTTTACACTACAAGACGATTTGACGCAGATTTTCTATTCAGTGCGTCCGTCAAAGACTCACGCGCCACTATTGCGCGCCCCGAGATCAAAGATATTATATACCTTGCCGACAGAAGTGCCAGCGACTGCGAAAACCAAGGTGAGCAGACTTAGAACTCAGAAGTACCTACGTAAAGCTATGAAAACGTATCAAAAAAAGTTTAGGAACCTACAAAAACTGTTTACTGCCTCGTTAGCCTAGTGGTTCTAAGTGCGACTGCTACGTTATAGGTCTTGGGTTCGATTCCCAGGTGAAGCAAAAAGTGATATTCGGTAGAAACTCGGAGTTAGAATTTGTCCCCAGTTAATGGCAATAGGCTTGCCCCCTTTTACATGGGACCTAAACATACCGGCGAACTGTGGGTGTACATTGGTACACCTCTGCCCAACTCTTCGGGGAATACAGAATGGTTTGTTATGTTATGGAACTTTGTTAAATGTAACACAACAGAAGTTTTAAAAGGTGTACAAAATACACATAATATAAACAGAAAGTTAAATATTCTTCTCATCATTACAATCATTTATTAATTTATTTAAACTTAATGCAGCAAAAAGCATAAAGGCGGACTTAATGCCTTAGGCATTCTCTAACAGTCACCTAAAGGTGGCGAAGAGATAACATGGTAGGTGCGAATTATTTATTTATCCCTCCAGAACAAAAGAATACCAACCAACCAACCAACCACCAACCAAGGGGTATCGTTTTGCCCAATTACTGGGTTGTGGAGGTCAGATAGACAGTCGCTCCATGTAAAACACTGGTATTCAGCTGCATCCAGTTAGACTGGAAAGCCGACCCCAACATAGTTGGGAAAAGGTTAAGCAGATGATGAACAAAAGAATACCGCAATGCAATGATCCTGTTCAGGCCATGGTCCGGGGCGAGAGGGAATAGGAAGCAGTCGCCTCCTTCTGCGAAGCTGTAATGCTAGAGAAGGAGGCGGCGGGACGGGAGAGGGAAAGGAGGGTCCCCCGTCCCAGCGGCCGCCGCGGTAGACGCTCCGGGCGTCGGGAGCCGCGAGACGACTCCCGGCCACCGTAGACGCGTGTCTGTGGACGGTGAGCAATGGGTAGCTCACCGTCCGTACGTTCACTAGCGACAGACCGTGTCGACGGCGCGTTCGTGTTCCACGCGCGCCTCAAAGAGATGTCAGCAAACTTGGATGGGGCCACTGAGGGCCGATGCCTGCCGGGGCTGCGGGTTGTTCGAAAGAGATACCGCGCCCCCGGAACGCAAAAGGCACATGAAGGAACATAGACGGGTTTTAGTCAGTAAAAGTCTGACACTCCCTCCCGCCCCGCCCAGGGCGGGGGAAGTTATTTGGTGATTTCCCGTCTATAAAAAAAAAAAAAAAAAAAAAAAGTGCAATGATCCTAGGTGTACCATTTTTTTTAAGAATAGGAAATCATCAAATGTATTTTTCCGCTCTGAGCGAAGCGGAAAGGAATGTCAGACTCTTACTGACTAAAACTCATCCGTGTTTTTCCTAATGCCCTTTGCGTTCTAGGGCAGCGGTGACTCTTTTTCGAACAAATTCCGCGACCTTGGCAGATCCCAGGTATATTAGAGAGTATTTTGGATATTATAGGATTTATTGTAGGTTCCAACTTTTTTTTTTATGGAAACAATTTTCATTGTTTAAGCAAAACTTGAAATATCCCTACAACCCCTGTACCGTTGCATGTATGTATGTAATTTATTTTAAGTATTTATTAGTACATAATTAACAATATTTTTCAGTATATCACATAAATTAACGTTTTGTTAAACTGTAGTGTACCAGAATAATCACTAAAAATTATAATAAATCAAAAATAATCTATCACACCCGTAAGCACAATGTTATGTTTATGTGTTGTTGTTGTGTGTGTATGTTTTTCATGGTATATAACTCGCTATCATAAACAAAGAATCATCACATTAATAACCTCCTCCTTTTTTTGAAGTCGGTTAAAAAAGAAGTCGTTTCCTGACAATAATTTTTGGCTTATGTTTTTAGTTTGATAGGCAGTATGCATAGTTGACGGCTGTGATGTGTCTTGTTACCCTCAGTGAATATAGCTTTATATTTAACCACATATTAGAATACCTGCCTCGTTAGCTTAGCGGTCCTAAGCACGACTGCTACGCTAGAGATCTTGGGTTCGATTCCCTGGCCAAGCAAAGTGTTATTGGGTTTCTCTATGAAATTCTTAGTAGCAGCTCGTAGTTAGGATTTGTGCCCGGTTAATGGCAATAGGCTCACCCCCTACATGGGACCTAAATATACCGGCGAACTGTGGGTGTAGGTACATTGGTACACCTCTGCCTAACCCTACGGGGAATACAGGCGTGATGGTATATATTTTTTATAATATCAAATCATCGGTTTTTACACCCTGATGAAACACTTCTACTGTTTTTGATGTTTATTTAAATGTTTCATACAAGGATTCACCAGCCTACCAATTATAATATTATAAATGCGAAAGTTTGTGAGGATGTATAGAGGTTTGTTACTCTTTCACGCTTAAACGGCTGAACGGATCTGGATGAAATTTGGCACTGAGATAGATTGTAGTGTGTAATAACACATAGGATACTTTTAATCCCGGAATAATGTTCGGTTCTCGGGGAATAATACATCAAATTTGACGCGAAGTCGCTTAGAGAAGCTAGTATTGAATAAGTGTTTTTCCTTTACCTATCCTGTGGCCCAAACAACTGGTGCCTAAACCACACTTTATTGGTAAAGGAAAAAGAGGTGTTTATCAGTAGGATGTGGTTTAACTTATTAGTTAGGTAGTTGATCAGCTCATATACAAACAAACACGACTTGTAGGTACCTAGACCTAAAAATATGTACTCTCAAATTTTAATGCAAGCTAGCCAAATACGCAGGAGATATTATAGTGCACAAGTGTGTGCGCAAACACAGGCGCAAGTACCCTCTTCGACGTCTACTTAAATTTTTCTTTTAACTATTAACAGCCTTAAAATAAGGTAACATTAGATAATAATATAAAAGAACGTAATTTTTCTTATTATTATTTAATGTTACCTTATTTTAAGGCTATTGGTATATGGCATCAAAAAATTCCTTCGCATCGCCGTCAACTGGAAATGTTTCCAAACGAATGCCCGCATTGCCACGTTGGATACTAAAGCCTCTAGCCAAAGTAAAAGTCAGCCCTGGGATCACTGCCGGGGCTGCGGGTTGTTCGAAAGAGATACCGCGCCCCCGGAACGCAAAGGGTACATGAAAGGAACATATACGGGTTTTATTCAGTAAAAGTCTGACACTCCCTCCCGCCCCGCCCAGGGCGGGGGAAGTTATTTGATGATTTCCCGTCTTCTGGGATCACAAGAAGTGTACACTAACCGACACACACTTCGACATTTCTTTTTTATTTAAGTATATTTAATTTAGATATAAAAATAATTCATTGTTAATACATATACATAATTATAAAATAAAGCTAAATATAAGCTTTATTAACTAGGAAATAACCACATAAAATAAAATAAAATAATACATAAACATGAATATCCATCAACACAAAGGACGGCTGAAAATAGCCAGTAAAGTAACATATTTTCTTTATCTCGTATATACCATTATACCACCACGCCTGTATTCCCCGCAGGGTTAGGCAGAGGTGTACTAATGTACAGCCACAGTTCGCCGGTATGTATAGGTTCCACGTAATAATAAGAAGCGAACATATTGCCATTAACCGAGCAACTAATCCTAACTCCGAGTTAATTCAGATTCGCTTATATTTATCTGGTTTACGAAAACCCAATAAGACTTTGCTCGACCTGGAAATCGAACCCAAGACCTCTAGCGTATACCAAATCTCGTAGATTATGATACAAATTACAGACTAGCCAAAAAAAATTGAGTGTTCAAGATTCATTACGATTAGATTAGTTTAAAACTCGCATCACACATGAGAAAACACGATAATATTGCAACATAAGTAATATAATTATTTTATTAAAAAATAAAAAAACATAAGAACACAATAACAGAGCAAAAAGCGCGGGAGATTCGTTGTTGTGTAACTTATAGATATATCTGAGTTTTTATTGCAGATCTATTTATAACTTACTATTATACATATTACATTAGTTGTTTTAAGCATTGTTGTTGATTACTGGTTTAGAGTTCTGTAGTACGATTCTCTAAAATGCAAACTCGAAAACGAGTCTCACTAAAGTGATCGAGTGAACTTGTCATTGGTTTATATTCGTTCGCCGTGGTGACGTCACCACGGCGAACGAATACTAAGCCAATGACAAGTTGGTTCGTTATCGAAGTGAGACTCGTTTTCGAGCTTGCATTTTAGAGAATCGCACAGCTGTACGTCATCCTTCTGCGAAGCAGTTATACTAGAGAAGGAGTTGGCGAGACGCCAGAGGCGTAGAACCTCTCGCGCCAGCTGCCGCGGGAGACGCTCCGGGCGTCGGGAGTCGCGAGACGACACCCGGATACCGTAGACGCGGGTCTGTGGACGGTGAGCAATGGGCACCTCACCGTTGGGTTGTTCGAAAAAAAATACCGCGCCCCCCGAAAGGGCACAAGAAGGAACATGGACGGGTTTTAGTCAGTAAAAGTCTGACACTAAGGGGCGGGGGCAGTCATTTGATGTTTTTCATCAGTAACAAAAAATTAAGAGCAGGTCGCTATCAGAAATCAGATAGAATTTTGTTTAAGATTAAGATTATAAATTCAATGATCTGGAAAAAAAACATATTTATAAAATGTGTTAGATATCATCGAATGGTTAATACCGCGGTTGTAAAGATTTTTTTGAATTTTGAAATAAATACCGTTCCTTTCCATTGATTCGGAACCCTAATTGTGCGAGCTCAACATTCTCATAGCCGGTCTTATTATTTCAAGATGTCTAATTATGATAACCTTCCAAATATAAATATTTTCACATTTATCTTTTATTGGTCATACAGAATTGACGAATCATTGAAGCTTCGCTAAGATAAACAAAAGAAAACGATTTAGGTTTTACCACTTATTTATGAACCAAGATCCCAGAATCGACAGCTTTACGTCATTTTGACATGAAATTTTGAGAATAGATGGAGGAATATGTCCTATGTACGGTTAATTATATATCTACTTATCATCATCATATCAGATACTGCTGAACATAGCCCTCCCCCCATAGATTTCCAAAAGGACCGGTTGGAAGCGGCCTGCATCCAGCGTTTTCCTGCGGTATTCATCAGGTCATCTGGTCCACTCTACCTTTTATACTTATCTTCTTTATGTCGTTTCTAGGCAAGTGCGCAGCATACTAACAGTATAGATGGCTAAAGACGTCTTTAAAAAAAGCTTAGTTATTAATCATCATATCACCCTATAGCGGTAATCCCAAAGAGTTATACATGTTTAAGTAAAATTAATCGCAGTTGTTGCCATTGGCAGTAAACATGCGTTGGTAAAATTACGCGCAGTCGCGAGTCAGTTATGTTTTCATCTTAAATCTATAAAAATCCCAGCCTATTATTATCCCACTGCGGGGCAAAGCCCTCTTCTCATACTGAGAAGACATGAACATTGATAACCACGATTGTTCAAGGCGAATTTCAGATTCATTACCCGACTGCGACAGAAGGAGGGTTATGTTTTTCCAGGGTATGTTTGTATGTATGTATGTATGTATGTATGTAAGTTTGTATGTATAATTGTTTGGCACGCTCTGCAGGCTGAACGGCTCGATGGATTTTAGCTTGAGAGGTGTCGGTAGATTCGTATTTACTGTAAGAGTGATACTGGGTATATTAATTTCTTTTTTAAAACACTAAAAAAATAAAAAATAAAAAACGGTAATTTAAAAAACTAAAAAACCCGACTGTTATTCTTTAAAAATCTCTAAAACAAGATAAATTGTAGCAGTCGGGACCCATTCGGGACCATCTGCAATGTAATATAGGTATGTGCTCTCAATTCACTTAATCCTCCATTTCTAGAATGGGTCCCGACTGCTACAATTTATCTTGTTTTAGGGATTTTTAAAGAATAGCAGTCGGGTTTTTTTTTTAGTCATTATAATTCAATTTCATCCTAAATCTAATGAAAAAAAAGCTATCGCGTCTCTGTGTGCCGCATTATTGATGAATATAGAGCCACTCCGCCTACCTCATGGATCCGTCATATTTTGTGACTATAAATAGACATCATAACCCTCCTTTTTGTTTCGCCGTAGTCGGGTAAAAAAGTGCCTGTACTAATCTCATGGTAGTGCAAAATTACAGCTTATTAGTTGAACAAAAAACCGCTCGGAAGTAAAAACCCCCATTACATTGCGAAGTACACGAAAAAAGACATTCACACGCACAAAGTCTGTACTCAATTATTTAGTTGATAAAAACCGTAATTAATAAGTCATGTATGATTTTGATGATAACTGAAAATTAATGATAGCTGAGTGAAGATTAGAGGTCAGGCACACTGCCCATGGCACGTTCCTTATTCATGGAAAATGGTTGAAACGATATCCACTATAATCCATGAAGAAAAGGTTTCACTACGTAATTAACAAATTCCGTTTTTAAACATCGTTGGATGGCAAACAAGCCGATATGGCCCGATTGATGTTAAGTGGTCACCGCTGAATATCTATATATAGACATCTGCAATACCAGAGGCCTTGCAAATGCGTTGCCATCCCAGAGACAAAGTTAAAATGTCTCTTGTGCCTGTAATTTCACCGGCACCCAAACCCTTCAAACCGGACCACAGCAACGCTCGCTGCTTTGTGACAGCAAAAGGTATGGTGGTAGGTACTTCCTCAGACGAGCTCCTTCACAAATAGCTCTAGGTACTACTACTAAACGTGTTTCGTCATCCGCATTATCCCTTTTGCTGTAAATACCTACATATATATTTGTGCTGTTCATCGATGAAGAGTTGTATGGTTAAATTAAAGGCTAAAAAATGTTGGTACATAAACAAGTTTGGTACCTACGTAATTTTTCGTACAGAGGCTAAATATCTTTAATAGATTTTCAACTTTATTACAAAAGAATAAAGTTCATGTTCAATTGCGAAAATTTGACAGTTTGGGGTACATCCCGTTACATATTGTACTTTTGAACGGAATACTTCGCTTGCGAGCTCGACTCGTACTTTGCCGGTTTTTGTATTTCAGTCAGCCTGAATACCTAGTACTACAACAAAACAAAAACATGTGGTTTTATTTTAAACTCAAATGAAGTAATATCTATGTTAATTTTTAGTGTTATTCTGATAAAGTAATTTAGATACGTATTTAACCTTAGTTTATCATAATAATATCCTCCCAATGGATACTAGCCAAGTACGCAGGAGATAATTATAGTGCACAAGTGTGTGCAAACAGTGTGTGCAAACACAGATGCCGGGGGCGGGAATCCGACACGAACGCTTTGCTTTGCTTTTCTCGTCGCGGGGGTGCCACACCACTAACTTCCAAACTCCGGGCTGCTACTGAGAAACTCGTAATGAAAAAACCCATTAACACTTTTTGCCCGACCTGGGTATGGAAACCAAAAAATATTTTCTTTCAGAGTATTCTCGATGTTTTAGCCATTGCTCCCAGCTGTCATTCGTAGATCTTTGACAGTCGTTACGGATAGTCAGATGCCAAGAAGTCTGACAAGCAGTCTAACCAAGAGGTATCGTGTTGCCTAGCTACTGGGTTGTGGAGGTCAGATAGGCAGTCGCCCCATGTAAAACACTGGTAATCAGCTGCTAGTTGGGAAAAGGCTAAGCAGATGATGATGATTCTCGATGTTTTATAAAATGCCTGGACTTTGGAACAGACCTTGACCATTGAGATTGTTTCTGGGTATTTTCGACAGTTGCGAGCAATTTTCGTAAAAAAGTGTTGTAGAGAAATATTCATAATATCCAGTTAAATGAGCAAAGTTTGACCTAACATTCGGTAACGTTAACTCATAAAAACTCGTGTCGTGATGGCTCGGTGGTTAAAGCGCCCACCTCTCATGCACGAAGTTATGGGTTCGCAACCGGGCACGGGCAAGTACCAATGTGACTTTTTCGAATTCATATGTACTTTCTAAGTTTATCTCGGAAATCACGAACCACGTCAGAGGCCCTTAAGGCGGTTTAGAAGGAGGTCTCTGACACTAGGGTGTTTGGGGTCGTTTAGACCTTACTGCCCACACGATAAAAAGGAAGACGCATAAAAAGTAATAATACCTCCCGACCGAATTTCGGTCATCGCATTTATGGCGACGCCAAACGAGCATAATTTTGTGAGTCGTAGGTCGCAGAATTTCTGTCGCGTAACTTACTTTCTACTGAAACTGACAACTCATTTTGCGTCGCCGTGTGAACGAAGCAGGAGTTTTGTAAGAAACAGAATGTAGCAGAAATTACTCAACCGAAATAACGCGACTCACAACGCAAAAAATTACGTTCGTCTGGCTCCATCCTTAGTCTCAATGGAGACTAGCCAAGTACGCATGAGATACAATAGTGTTCAAATATGTGTGCGTAATCTCAGGTGCATTTCCTCTCCCCTTACTCTCATAGTCCGTCGTCCAGTTCACTCCCATATGCATCTCCCTGATGTAGTAGAAGAAGAAGTAGCGTTTAAGATCTTCGCTTGAGGCCAGTAGACCCAAGACACGAGCCCAGCTTAGTTTGGGCTCCTGTCTCTCTCCAACTGGGTAGTTGAGACCACTAAAAAATAATTTCAAGTCACAATTTCTCTAAAAAAGCATTTTATTTTATCCATGAAAACCGATTAATTTTCAATTTATTGTAAAATTTGATTTTTATCAATCAATAAATAGTTAGTCAATAAAGTTAGGCCGATAAATGACGTCACAGCGTGCTATTGCCATACAAAATCTATGGGAGAATCGCGTTTTGACAGATCATAAAAAGTATGTCAATTGATAGTGGTGTCAACTACCCAATTCTGTCAAATTGTAAATATGTTTGAAGGGAGAAAATATTCTTATTATTCATAATGAAAAGTAGCCACAATAGCCAAAAAAAATCCTTTACTAAAAACTTCCACTTGACAAGATTAGTAAGGAATCATTAATTTATTATTATGTTGTATGACTAGGTCAGTCCGTAAGTCCGTCGCCGACCACTCACCTTGGCTCTAGCTTGGAGTTCGCTTGAACTTGCACCGCGGTTCTGACTTGCAAATGTCAATGTCATATTATTGTCATCCAGCCACATATTAGTGTCATCTCGGTTAGAATCCGTCTTCGTATTGACGTGATGGCCCAGTGGTTAAGGCGTCCGCCTCGCATGCATGAGGTTGTGGGTTCGCAACCGGGCACGTGCAAGTACCAATGTGACTTTTTCTATTTCAAATGCAGTTTTTAAGTTTATTTTGGACTTTACCAACATTGGTGAACGAAAACATCGTGAGGAAACATGGGGGTAAATTAATATAAGTCTGATATTTCCAAGCCGCCTTGAGCAAGGATTGTGATGAACCCTCGTGATTTCTTCTGTATAAGAAGAAGCCTTGGGAACAATTTCTTGCAGTGAAGAAATCCTGTCTTTATAGGGCACTATAAACAAAGGAGTTTATAGTGCCCTTTCACTCGCACAGCATAGCGAGAGAGTGAGAGAATAATATATAATAGTCACTATATATTTAGTTTCTTTACTGGTACTCGGGTGATACTAATAATGTAACCTTTATACTTTGACCGATTAACTAGAAATAAAACCTGATTCGCATTACCATCATCGATGAACGTCAGTAACATGTTGTAAATATCATGTTTTTATTTAGATTTTATAGCTATAATTATTGTTAATTTTACAGAAATAAATATCTAAATACCTACTGCAATGCAAAAGTCTCTTATATATCACTTACTAGTGGACTATCCGCGACTTCGTCCGCGTAGCTTATTTCAGTTACGTCTTTGGTCACTGCTCCGCTCCCAAGTTTCTTAGCGTAATGTTATAAAGCCTATGTTACTCAGAGATAACGTTGCTTTCTAACGGTAAAAGAATTTTTGAAATCGGTGTAGCAGTTTTTGAGTAGCTTCGTTACATATTTACAAAAATGCAAATCTTTACTATTTATAATATTAGTATAGATTTAGATAAGTCTAGGCTTCCTCACGATGTTTTCTTTCACAAAATAGAAATGTTCACTAGCCCGGTATGGAACCCGCAACCTCGTGCATGAGAGTCGGACGTCTAAACCACTGGGCCGCCGGCCGTCACGATTCCTTTACAGCTACACAATATAATTAAGTATTTTCAAAAATAATAAGGGAGTTGGTGACGTTGGAGCGATATATAAGGTGTTACCAAAATATCTGCCACGGATTTAATGGGAAGTAGTATTGTGTTTATAGATTACAATAGTAAAGATAAATTATTGATAATGTGTCATATTTTTTTTAATTTGTGAACCACGTTATGCAGAGTAGATTCAATGTTTAAATTACTTTATTTTCTCAAATTGAATTAACTATTCTGGGGTATGAAATTTCTTCACTATTGTAATCTTTAAACACAATTCTACCTCCCATTAAATCCGTGGCAGATATTTTGGTAACACCTTATATGAAGGAACAGCAGTGTGATTCTCTAAGCCTCACTTCGTAAATCGAAAGCTGAATCCGCAGTGAGATTACAAACCACGGGCGAACGAATACTAAACCAATGACAAGTTGGTTCGTTATCGCAGTGAGCGCGATCACTTAAGTGAGACTCGCTTTCGAGTTTGCATTTTAGAGAATCGCACTACAGATGTCGAACCAGAACTAACACGAAATCCGAGTTTATCTAGTCTAACCGTAATTTCAGTCGATTAAAGACTTATAGTAGTAGAGCTATTTGTGAAGGAGCTGGTCTGGGGAAGTACTACCACCATACCTATTTCTGCCGCAAAGCAGCGTTGCTGTGTCCCAGTTTGAAGGGTATGGGTGCCTGTGACATTACAGGTACATACATGAGATATTTCAACTTTGTCTCTGGGATGGCAACGCATTTGCCAGGCCTCCGGTATTGCAGATCTCTAATAGACAGCGGTGACACATCAGGTGGGCTGTCGATAGGCACCATCCAATGGCAATCCTATCCAATCCTGTTTACCATCCAATGGCAAAAAAAAAAAGAATTTAAAATGTTTGACGTTGTGGTTTTAACATCATATGAATATCTTTAATTATTTAATTATTGTTTATGAGACAACACGATGTTTTTATTAAATCCTGCTGAATTTATGTACTAATCTATCTATCTACATATATTAATCCTTACTAATATTATAAATGCGAAAGTAACTCTGTCTGTCTGTCTGTCTGTCTGTCTCTTCTTCACGCCTAAACCACTGAACCGATTTCAATGAAATTTGGTACAGATATAGTCTGGGACCCGAGAAAAGGCATAGGATAGTTTTCATCCCGGAAATCCCCCGGGAACGGGAAGTATTAATCCACGCGGACGAACTCGCGGGCAAAAGCTAGTAAAATAAAAAAGCTGAAGAGTTATTTGTTTGTTTGTTTTAAACGCGCTAATCTCTGGAACTACCAATCGGATTGAAAAAATCTAAGAATTAAGATTTGTTTGTTCGTTTGCAAGGCTCCGGAATTACTGTGCCGAATTCAACCATTTTTTCACCTATAGATAGCTACTTTATTCCTAAGTAACATAGGCTATATTACATCACGTTACGACCCATGGGAGCAGAGCATTAACTAAAGACGTAACTTATGGCGGGCATAATGAGCCTCGCCATCGAAGTCGCGGGCAGAAGCTAATTCATAATAAATAGAGAATATTCAAATGTTTAATAGCACTATACAAAATGATTCACCACTATTACATAACGACTTTTTTGCTAATGGAAAACCTAACCACAGATGATCTTCGTTGTTTTATAATAAAAAAGCGACACCCATTGTATACCTATCGCGCGAATGAATTATTTTTAAGCAAAAACAGTGTGTATCATGTTTTTGTAGACACGAAACTAGGAAAAAAATACTGCCTGTATTACCTAGGCTAATAAATAATAGACAATATTTGATTTGAATCAGTTATGACATGTTTATTTATGTTTCCGTGTGCAGAAAAAAGGCTTTTGCAATTTTATTGCTAAACTAGTGAATTCATAAAATCATAGATTTTTTCGATGTCGTTTGAGAGTTTATATTTACCTACACACCTATTGGTTCAACAATATGTTTCTTCCTTCGACTCTGTCTGCGTAGATGCCAAAAAAACATACAACATATCCTATGATATACGGCAATAGTGCAGCTTTCCAGAGTTATGGTAATCGGACGTTCCAGAAATTACCCTTACAAAATAGTTTAACACTAACTCTTCCTATTTATTTTTCTAATATTAAAATTAGAAAGATAAAAAGTCAGTATATTCTAAAAAACAATCAAATTTAATAAGAACAATAACTATAAAAAATAATATAAAGCATCGGTTAATTTCTTCGCATCGGTATAAACTGGTGCCTAGAATGGCCAAAAGACGACGCCATAGTAACGTTTGATGGCAATACTTTGTCTCTGGCTAAGAGTAAAGACAGCCCTTCTATTTTTTATAGATGGCAAATACATACATACTATCTCGCACTCCTGTATACCCCGAAGGGTTAGGCAGTGGACCAATATACACTCATAGTTCGCCGGTATGTTTTCAGATGCCATGTATTAGGGGGCGAGCCTATTGCCATCAACCGGGCACAAATCTTAACTTCGAGCTGCTACTAAGAATTTCATACAAAAACCAAATAAAAAAAAATTGATCTAGGAATCGAACCTAAGACCTCTCGAAAATATCATTTTCTTAAATTTTTCGTTTGGCCCAGAATTCAGCTACGACAACATTATCTGCGGACACAGCCATTGAATCACAGAAACTGTCAATAAATCGTTTAAAATTTCTTGAAATTAATTAATAATGGCATAACAGATTGGCAATATGGAAACTACTTTGTAACTATGAACCTGTATACCTTTTTAGAGAAACAAATAAAAAATATGAAGTATACATACATAATATAATAATATAAAGATAAAAGATTTGTTTGTTTGTTTGTGTCGAATAGACTCCGAAACTACTGGACCGATTTTTACTATTTTTTACCAATATATAGTTACTTTATTCCTGAGTAATATAGGCTATAAAAAATTTCGCTACAACAGACAGGAGCGGAGCAGTAACCGAAGCAGTAACTTAACGTGGGTGAAAAAAACCACGCCGACGAAGTCGCCGGCCAGTTCGCTAGTAAATTATAAAGGGGTAAAGTCCGATTAACTTCACGCCTCTATAATTAGGTTATTTTGAGGTTGATCTTTAAAACAATTCGCGGTAATAACCGCAATAGGTTCTGCTGACGCAGGGCCTCCTATTAAGGTAACTGCAACGGAAAGTTTTGGCAACAGGGGAAAACTACACGGGCATCCATCTGCGTAAATATCCTAAAATAGAACAGACGGTTTTAGCTCCAATTTGGAGATTATATCTCTGCAGAACAGGTTTGTATGCGTAGTAGATAAACTGACTTAGATACTCACTTGTTTATTTTATGCTGGCAAGTACACGGGTTACAATCAAGCAGGCGGTGAACTTGATGTGTCATGTATACATCTGCCATACCAGAGGCGTCACCGATGTGTTGCCATGCCTGAGATGCCTGAAATAAACTTGTATTTATATAGGTACGAGTAAATCCTAGTACCTATCTAAATACAGGTTTATCTTAGGCATCAAAACACTTAGGCATCAAAACTAGACAGTGTTTGGAAAGAATGTGTCAACTCAATGTGGTTTCTTTTTACCGACTTACAGACTCCAGAATCACTTTTGAATTAAGGTACCTGCACTATTTCCCATAGGACAGGGGTCAACCGCCGAATTCAACTCGGCTGGGCTGTGTTCGAAAAACTGCGTAACGTCTTTCCCCCCAAAATAACTCAGTGTCTTAAGTCAAAAGTCTTCGACCAGTGTGTGTTGCCAGAGATAATGTATGGCTCTGAAATGTGGCTTCTTACCAACAGCTTTCCTGAAGAAAACTTGTGCATGAACCTCCCGAAACATCTGTGTCCGATGAGAAGCTGCGTCAGGCGGTAGGTGAGGGCGCCGTGGCGCCGCTCTAGCCACTCCTCAAAGAGGGGACTTACCGCCTCAATTAAGGCGAGCCCTAAAAAAAAGTCTGACACTAAGGGCAGGGGAAGTCATTTGAAAATTGCCCATGGGTAAAAAAGAACCCTGAGTACCTACTATAGACTATATTTTAATATCAGAAGCATTTAAACTCCTTAATAAAATGTGTGCGAACGAAGTCGCTAGTAAAATCCAGTCCTAGCATTTTAAAAGCTAAAAAGTATGTTTGTTTTTACGTTTGAACGCGCTAATCTCCGGAACTACTGGTCTGTTTCTAAAAATAGAATGCAACGTTATCCTTGAGTGCTACATTTTATTACCAAAACAATTAGGGATCCCTAAGAAAACTGACGCGGATGAAGCCAGGGGCAAAATGTAGTCCTTTGTAGAAGTATTTATAAAGCTTTTATTTAACTTGCAATATGTATGTATAGTATGCTTGTGGAATCTACATTGAGATTAGCCGCCATGACCGTAGAAAATATAATTATTTATGTATTGCTGTAACAAATAGAGAGGAAAACGATGGAGAGAAAGAGGGTAGCCAAAGAAAAGATGGATGAATTTTATGAACAATACCATGAAAGAGAAAGGAGTCAGTGATAGCAAGACGGTTGACAGGACGGAATGGCAGAAAAAAACATGTTACGCCTATCCCAAGTAACAAGGGATGAGGGCAGGAAGATGATGATAGAGCAAATAGCAAGCGCAGCATAGGAAGTCCACCCATTAGGTGGACAGACGACCTGATTAAGTCCGCAGGAAGACGCTGAATGCAGGCCGCTTCCAACCGATCCTTTTGGAAATCTATGGGGGAGGCCTACGTCCAGCAGTGGACGTCCTACAGCTGACATGATGATGATAGCAAATAGGGGAGACATTCATGTCTAAAGTTAGGTACACAGCCGTACACAACATACAACTCCCAACACACCGCTTACAGTCTCGTTGCCTTGGCTTAGACATTGAGATCATGAAAACTTGTCACGTCCAAGAGCTAATCGTCTCACTAAGAAATGAAGGTTGACGAAAAATTTTTTAAGCATGGTATATTATTTAAATATTTACCGGCTAACTCTTAAACGACACCTTACTTTAAACGTTTTAGTTGGTAATGGAAGATGCAAGAGCCGTTGCCGTCTAATCTAAGTTAAAGTCAAATAGTTTACTTCAAACATACATACATACAATCACGACTATATTCCCCGAAAGGTTATGAAGAGGTGTATCAATGTACACCCACAGTTCTCCGGTATATTTAGGTCCCATGTAATAGGGGGCGAGCCTATTGCCAACAAATTTTGTAGCTCAACTTTATCCTTTTCTATTAAATGCTTCTAAAAACTCCAAGCTGTTTTTTTAGGCAATCATTATGCAAATATAGATTGTCTTTTACTACTACATACACTTAAAATTAGACTGACAGCATGCATAAGAAACTGTGACAAAAAACCTGATTAACGTTTGAGAATTCGACCGTTCGCTATGTCCTGTTACGGAAAATTTTGATACTTTAAAACAAGTGTTAAAAAAGTTCCGCGTGTTTATAAATGTTTACTTAGCTCTCTTTGTGATCGTACTTGGGTATTTATATGACGCAGATGAGTCAGTTTTTATCGTTGTTAGAATCTTTCGGGTCAAAGGTCTTGTTTACAGGATTCAATGGTACCTACATAGGTAAAAGTATCTAAAACGTCGGTCACACTCTAGGTGACCGTGCATTATTACGCAATCTTTTGCTTGTATTTTTTTATTATTTTATTTTTGCACTGGGTCACCATGACCTATCTACTCATCAACTATTACTAGAAAGGCGCTACCATCTAATTTGGTCTGGTTCGACCGCATGGATATTTTCACCCGTGTTAAGCAACGTCTTTGGTTACTGCTCCGTCCTTATGTCTCGTAGCGTGATGTTGTATAGCCTATGGCACTCACAAATAACGTAGCTTTTTATGGGTAAAGGAATTTTCAAATCGTTCAGTAGATCCAGAGGTTACCCCTACACACTCACTAAATTATATTCTGTAAAAATCAGACTCGAAGAATGAACATGAAGGAAGCTTGCTGCACGGGCTAGTAGTGCTAGTACCAATGTATTTTTTTTTTTACTTTCTAAGGTTTTCTTGGACCTCACTGACACTAGTGAAGGAAAACATCGTGAGGAAACCTGGACTTAATACAGATCTGAAATCACTAATCCGCCTTGAGAAAAAAGAAGTGATTTTCCACACCAAATAAAAAAGTTGTTACAAAGAAAGAATTATTACTAAAAGTTACTTAGTTTGATGGGTAGAATGAGTAGATAACGGGTATATGATGTGTCTTTTTACCCCTATATATAAGCTAACATTGCTTCTAATAAAACCGGTACATAAACTTTAAAAATATATCAATTATACAGATGGCCAAGCTACATAAATATGACGCATAATCAGTTGGACAATGCAATTATAATTTTACTTGACATCTAGGTACATTTACGTCGCAATCAATTCTATTCTGTCGTAACTATTAGCATATTGATATTATCATTATATGTATTACTAGTGATGTAGAACTTCCCGCGACTTCGTCCGTGTGGCTTATTTCATCCGCGTTAAGTTAAGTCTTTGGTAACTGCTCCGCTCCCGTGTGTCGTACCGTTATGTTATACAGGAAAAAAAAATAACCAGTGCGTAAATTTTGCCATAATAAACTTCAACACGTTTTATTAAACACGTATATTTTATTTTGATATGTCTTAGTACTAAAAAAAAAAGTTATCGCTTACGAAACATGTTTACTTAAAAACCATATTTTATTGTCACTCGGCGCTAGCGCATTCCCCACCCCCTCACCCCAGCCATGCGCCCGGGCGGCGGCCGCGAGTTTTCATTGATAGCACAGATTACAATTGATAGTATGGCGAATAGATTATGTCCATGTTTTGCTTATTTCAAACTCGGATAAGGATGAAAATTTTTTTTTTTTTTTTTAAGTAAACACGGATATGTGTTCTATTACTGACACTGAACTACCAAAAAAAAATTTACGCACTGGTTAAAAACTTTTCCTGTATAGTTTATGTTACTCGGGAATAATGTAGCTATATATTAGTGAAAAAATTATTAAATTCGGTCCAGAAGTTTCGGAGCTCATTCGGTACAAACAAACAAAAAAGAATATCTTTCCTCTTTATAATATTATTAGAGATTATGTATGTCCAGTGGAATTATTCTAACAATATCTTGCAAGAAGCTTGTTATTACGGCAACAATACGGATAATAGACACTTTAATCTTGTGCTATTATGAATTTCCATTAAGCACTTAAGCAAAATGCCTTCCTTACTCATAATTTTAGTAATAGAGCTCTTTGTGAATGAGCTCGTCTGGGGAAGTACAGCCACCATACCTATTTCTGCCGCAAAGCCGCGTTACTGTGTTCCGATTCAAAGGGTATGGGTGCCGGTGTAATTACAGGCACATGAGACATTTCAACTTTGTTTTTGGGATAGCAACCCCTTTGCAGAGCCTCTGGTTTGCAGATGTCTGTAGGCAGCGGTGACCACAAAACTTTAGGTGGGCCATTAGCTTGTTGTGTCCAAAGATATAAAATAATAATACGTTCTTGGATGCCTTGCTTTGCATACAGTGATAATAGTCAGTTGGTCTTTCATTTTATCTTAAAGATGTCTAAGGGGCCTCTGCGAGTTGGCTTCGGCTCCTCGTACCCCTTTCAAAGTTCCGGGACGCCGAGATACGTAGTGTAAAAGCGAATTACATTTATTTAGAAAATTGCTTGCGTTCTCTTTGTGTTGGTGTTACCTACGCTGCGATGCACCTACGCATCCTATAGGTAGTCTGTTTTTGTAGCAGGAAAACAACACTATGTTTTTACCGTACGAAGTACCTGCACTATAATATTCCATGTTTTTTTTTATAAGGATAGAAGGTGAAATAAATATCCAAAATAGAACAGGGAAAATGGCATGATTAATTATTATCTTAACTGTTTGGTTAAAATGATGGTGTCGTGATGACCCACTGGTTCAAAACCACTCGTGATGAGGTTTTAGGTTCCCAACTGGGCACGGGAAAGTATGAATACGCCTTTTTATTTTTCATTATTAAAGGTTTTTTCAATAAGGACTGGTAGATGTTGAAATGAAATAAAACAAGCTGTGTGTGAGGTATTAACAAAATTCTTTTTTTATTTGAAAGGCCCACATGTGCCATTTAGTTTTTTTTTATAATATTTGTATATGTTACCGTCAAATGCCCACCTCGCCTTTTTACAGTGGCACGGATCCAATATAACGCAGGCCATCGCTCAAATTCAGTCGGAATAAGAATAAGGAAGAACAAAGTCGGATCAGAGTAATTAAAAATTGGACCATTCGGATTCATGCCACATGGTTGGGTTTTAGTCAATAGAAGTCTGATACTCCCTTCTGCTCCACAAAGAGCGGAAGAAGTCATTTGATGATTTCCATCCTTAAGAACCTTCGTATTAGCAACTAACTCTGGGTTAAGTTTCCGACGCAAATGGATCTAAAGCTTGGTAAATCTACTTGACCCACATCAAATGATAAGAATCTCTTTCAAAGGTACTTGTGTACATATTATAAATGGTTTTATTCAATAAGTATAAATCGAAATCCTTCGCGCGTCTCAAGTGATCGACAGGAAAATTATTTCTTGGACTAGGCTAGGTCAAGTACGTAAGACAAACTTACCTATATTATATGTACTATAAATATAAGCACATAAAAAACCTAATTGTTATACAGGCTGATGGTCGATCAGTCTATATAACAATTAGGTTTTTTGGCTTTGTAGCTGCAATACATCCGTCCGCTATCGCGGCGACTGTTGTTCTGAGGTCACGCGCGGCGGCGCTGCGCGTATTTATACGAGCGCGCACACTGCAAGTTTGGCGCGCAAGAAACCTACTAGAATCTTATTGGTCGATCCGTATTAGATTAAAGTATTGTAGATTCACTACTTGTAACATACTAGCTAGCTATAAGTTCTGTACATATAAAATTATTTATTCATTCTGTATCCTACTTCAATATACAAAGTTTACACATCTGGAGTATTATTCGCTACACCACCTCAGCGCTACATTGGTGACCCCGACGTGATTAAGAAGTGGAACCTCCAGATACTAAACTCCCAACCTACTGCACCATGGCCAACAAGAACGCGGATCAAGAACTCTCCGGTGTGTCGACGTTGCCACGTATCCCACCCATCTGGCGCGACAGAATCGCACTATGGTTCATACAGTTCGAAGCAGTCATGTCTCCACAGAAGAAAGGCGATCAGGCCATGTACGAGCTCGTCATCGGACAACTGGAGCGGCGAGATCTCGACGAAATCTCCGACATCATTCTCCACCCACCCGAGACCCATCGTTACGAAGCACTGAAGAGCCGTCTGTGCCAAGTCTACGAGGAATCTGAACAGAGGCAAATGCAGAGGCTACTCTCCGAGACGGAATTAGGCGACCTGAAGCCATCACAGCTACTACGCCGAATGAAGAACCTCGCCGCTGATAATATCTCCGACTCTGCACTGCGTATCATGTGGAGTAGCCATCTACCACAGTCCGTTCGAGCAGTCCTCGCCGTTAGCGCAAATATCGCGAAGCAGGCTAGCACCCACGACCTAGCCGTGCTAGCGGACAACGTCTTAGAGCAGACTCAGCCTCATGGCGCAGTCGCTGCAGTTTCCTCCACCTCCGCCACCGCCCATGTACCTAGACCTACATCAATCGAGGAGAAGATCGACGCGCTCGCCGAAGAAATCGCCGAGCTAAAGGCAACACGCTCGAATTACCACACGCGCAGACCGTTCAACAGGCAGAGATCACGATCACGTTCGAGGAGCAGACCCAATCCGCGTCGCCCGCCAACCGACCAATCAGCGATCTGTTTTTACCATCGCAAGTTCGGAAAAGAAGCGCGAAGATGCACCCGTCCGTGTAGCTTCGAAGACAGCAACGCCCTCTCGGGAAACTAACACCTGCGCTGGCTGAGGCGGGAACCGGCGCAAACATTTCTTCATACCGCCTATTTATAACAGACCAAAACTCACGACTATCATTTTTAATTGACACCGGCGCCAACATCTCCGTCATACCCAGGAAAAAAGGCGGGAAAACATCACCGACAGATTTCTGTTTGTATGCAGCAAACAACACGGTCATCCCTACGTATGGAGAGAAAACATTACAACTGGATCTCAACCTACGAAGACCGTACACCTGGAAGTTCGTCATCGCCGCAGTCAGCAAGCCCATCATCGGTGCCGACTTCCTTAAACACCATCAACTTCTCGTCGACATAGCCGGCCGATGTCTCGTCGACAAAGTAACCAACCTCACCGTCAGGGCACCAGTCACTTACTCCACCGAGCCAACAATAAGAAGTATCGACGTCGAACAACCATATCACCAGCTACTCAGCAAGTTCCCTGACATCTTACGACCGTCATGCATGAAAGACACTCCGAAGCACCGTGTGGAACATCACATCGAAACCACTGGTCCTCCAGTACACAACAAGACGAGACCAATACCACCACACCGATACATGCCCGTGAAGAAAGAATTTGAGACGATGATGCAACAAGGAATATGCCGTCCAAGCAAAAGTCCGTGGTCCAGCCCACTGCACGTCGTACCTAAGAAAAACGGCGACATTCGTGTATGCGGTGACTACCGCAGGCTCAATGACGTCACGAAACCAGATCGCTACCCAGTACCACGTCTCAAAGATTTTACCTACCTACTTCACGGCAAGAAAATCTTCACTACACTCGACCTAAACCGTGCTTATCAACAACTACCAGTTTACGAACCCGACATCGAGAAAACGGCCATCACAACACCTTTTGGCCTGTTCGAGTTTCCACGAATGTGTCCAGGTCTCAAAAATGCCGGACAGACATTCCAACGATTCATTCATCAAGTACTCATCGGGTTAGACTACGCATTCCCATTCATCGACGACGTAATAATCGCATCCGAAAACGAAGCACGCCATATTGAAGAATTACAAGAAGTGTTACGCAGATTAGACGAGTATGGTATCACCATAAACCCATCAAAATGCGTCTTCGGCAAAGAAAATGTCAAGTTCCTCGGCTATGAAGTGTCAAGCAACGGAATTAAACCACCACAAGAAAAAGTCACTGCAATCACTGCTTACCCCAGACCCGAGACGATTGAAGACTTACGTAGATTCATTGGCATGGTAAACTTCTACCGCGACAGCATACCTAACGCAGCTCACATACAAGCACCACTCAACGCGTTCCTGCACAACTCCAAGAAACGAGATAAAACCAAAATCGACTGGAACATTGAAGCTTCACAAGCATTCGAGTCGTGTAAAGTTAGCATACAAAACGCAGCTTTGCTCGCTCACCCATCTCCATCACCAACTGACGCCATATCTCTAATGTGCGACGCATCGAGTACCTGCGCCGGAGCTGTCCTACAACAACTCGTAAACAAGAAATGGATACCACTCGGGTACTTTTCAAAGAAGTTCTCTGAAACACAGCAGCGATACAGTACATTCGACAGAGAATTATTATCAATCTACATGTCAATCAAACACTTCAGAAAAATGTTCGAAGGAAGAGAACTCATTGTTTACACCGACCACAAGCCGCTGACCTACGCTATTCGCAAGCCTCCGTCCGATAACGATACGCAACGGCGAACTCGTCAGCTGTTGTTTATCAGTGAGTTTACAACGGACATACGGCACGTCAGCGGAGTAAACAATGTCGTCGCCGATGCACTTTCACGCATCGAAACCATCGAGTTACCATCCCCAATCAACTACGAAGAATTATCGCAAGCGCAAGAACGAGACAGCAATATACCTGCCTTATCAAAACAAACAAACATCGAACTCAAGAAAATCGTCATACCCGGTACCAACAGTGCAATATTCTGCGAAACGTCTACGTCACACGTTCGGCCATACCTACCAGCTGGCTTCCGTCGCATCGCTTTCAACGCTGTGCACAATCCAAGTCATCCTGGAATAAGAGCAACACGCAAGCTAATGCAACAACGCTACTTTTGGCCAGCAATGAACACCGACGTCGGCGAATGGGCCAAAACATGTACTTCGTGTCAACTATCGAAAGTTCAACGACACAATCATAGTGAATTCGCATCATTCCCACCGAGCGAACGATTTCAACACCTTCATATCGACATTGTTGGACCGCTACCTACATCTTCGTGCGGACATCGATACCTACTCACGATGATCGACCGCTGTACCCGATGGCCCGAAGCTGTACCGCTACAAGAGATCACAGCTGATATCGTGTCAAGAAAACTATACGAAACATGGATTTCACGTTACGGTTGTCCTTCAAAGATAACGACCGACCAAGGACGACAGTTTGAAAGCCGACTGTTCCACGACCTCACACAACTACTCGGAGTGGAAAAAACCCGTACTACTGCCTATCACCCGCAGAGTAACGGCATCGTCGAGCGCTGGCACCGAAGTCTGAAAGCCGCACTTATGGCGCGACTGGAAAACAGCAACAAATGGATCACCGAACTACCGACCGTGTTGATGGGATTACGTGCCGCCATACGCACTGATACTAACACTAGCGCCGCTCAGCTGACCTACGGCCAAGCACTAAGACTTCCCAGTGATTTTATATCACCGTCACCAGTCGCTACGAAGATGGACCACGACTTCGCCGACCACCTACATGATGTAATCACGAAGCTCACACCTACATACAAACCGCATTCAACCAAGCGATGTATGTTCGTGCACAACGACCTGCAAACATGCAGTCACGTGTTCGTCCGTGATGACACCGTCCGCAAGTCGTTGCAACGACCTTATCAAGGTCCATACCCCATCATACAACGCAACGAGAAGTACTACACCATACAACTTCCAGGAAGATCTACCAACATATCGATCGAGCGACTAAAACCAGCATATCTAGTCAATACTGAAGATTCTGACAGCAACAACATCCACACAAACTTAACAGCAGCTACTGAAGATTCCAGCCTACTTCCTGCAAGCACCAGCGACACTGCACACCGCACGAGATCTGGCAGGATCATCAAAACGCCTGTACGCTTCGCTAGGGGGGGAGTACTGTAGCTGCAATACATCCGTCCGCTATCGCGGCGACTGTTGTTCTGAGGTCACGCGCGGCGGCGCTGCGCGTATTTATACGAGCGCGCACACTGCAAGTTTGGCGCGCAAGAAACCTACTAGAATCTTATTGGTCGATCCGTATTAGATTAAAGTATTGTAGATTCACTACTTGTAACATACTAGCTAGCTATAAGTTCTGTACATATAAAATTATTTATTCATTCTGTATCCTACTTCAATATACAAAGTTTACACATCTGGAGTATTATTCGCTACACCACCTCAGCGCTACAGCTTCCAAAGAGATGAGATGACCTTGACGTTATTTTCAACATAGACTCCTGATATGGTAAAAAAGAGAAAACAATTTAATAAAGTTTTATAGTGTGTAGCACTTTATAACTTTATTGACATCAATCCAATATAGAACCTAAGTTTTCGGGAAAAAGTAACACATTTTCTACCTCTACTTTCATCATCATCATCTGCCTAGCCTTTTCCCAAATATGTTGGGGTCGGCTTCCAGTCGAACCGGATGCAGCTGAATATCAGTATTTTACATGGAGCGACTGCCTATCAAACCTCCACAACCCAGTAATGGGTAATACGATAATTTTCTACCTCTACTTTATCCTTTCCTTATTTTAAATGCTTCTAAAGACTTCGTATGATATCTTTAATAATAATAAATCATTTATTTGAAGCTTACACTCATATTTCATATTTATTTATATTTTCTGTTTCGTATTATTATTATTTTTCACCAAATTAGAAATGACTATTTATATTCACAAGTTCTCCAGACGTTTTCTTGCCACGGTATGCGCACGAGTTGCGAAATGTGTAATTGTGTAACTACGCATGCCGCGACATGAAGCCTTTTCCTGCTGTGGTTGAAACTATTTGTTGCTATACAATTAATGATAATAGTAATCTCAGGCTTGGATCAAGTGATGGTTAAGTGTATGTTATTAAAAATGTAAATTACTCATAAATGATTTTGTTTCCTTATGTGTGTGTTAAGAGAGTTTTCACAAGGTATCTCAAACAAACTTTCAAGTCCACAATCTTAAAAAAATAATGTACCGATAGCGATATTAAGTTTTCTATAGGAAATTTAAAAAAGTCAAATTATATATGCGATAGCGATATTATGTAAGTTTTCTATAGGAAATTTAAAATCACCAAATCGGCAAACTTCGGAATCTCTTATTCACTTCTTAAAATTCCTTTCGCTAACAGGAAGCTACCTGCGTTATCCCTGAGCGAATTGAATAATGTGAATAGCCACTTTATTCAATCATCAAAAAGAATTGGGATCCATGACAAAAGTAACGCGAGCGAAATCGCGGGCAGAATCTAATTAAATTATGATAATATTACAAAATGTTTTCTATTTATTCATGTATCTTGCGTTAAAGTACGTTCAATTAAAATCGATAAATTAATTCCTAAGATTTTGAACTTGTCATGTTTCAATTATCATTTCATTATCAACGCACTAATCCTATCTTTTTAAAGCGACATCTATACCTGCTTAAACACATCATTCTTAAAACCACGAACGATAAACAGCAAAATCATTATGGTCTGATCTGAATTAAAAATTAAGAATTAAGAATGAAAACATAATGTAGATGGTGTTCAACCAATCGATTTCGTTTTCAATTTTCACTCTCAGAGTTTGGATGCTCAGACATGATTGTACTTAGAAGTTGTTGGTGAACCTATAAAACAAATAAAACAATGTTTCAAATATTAAACATTTAACACAAAAGTGGTTGCTTTCAATAAATCTGGGTACGCTTAGATTCGTGATACGCATGTGACATGTCAAGTTGACATATTATGTATGGAGTCTATAATGTCAACTTGACTATTACGTACCTATTATTATGTTTAATATCACATTATATTATTATCGTGTTTATTATAATGTATAATTGTATAAAATAGTCTCAAAAAAAGGCTCACCGAGATCATTCTACGAGATGAACAAATAATTATAACACCTAGCTATGTAGAAATAGATAAATAAAGTGTTAAAGATTTAAATTTAGAAAAGAATTCGAAACCGTCAATCGTCTTTATACGATAAAAAAAAACCAACGAACAAAATACATTTAAAGGGCCATACAATAAAAAGCTAAATATCTACAAGTAACTATATACACCTTTATTAAATTAAACATAATTTCTTTGTTCCGTTTTAAGAGTCCAAAAGAACCTCAATCCCAATAAGCATGCACATGCATTCATTAAAACAAAACTATCCTAATCACCTAACTAACCGTATTCATTGAAACGACAAACAAACAAAAGATAACGAACTGCATTGATAATTTGTGACCCCTGACTCGGGACAGGAACTATTCATTACTCAGTCGGAGTAGGGCCATCTTGTCATCGAGATGTGGTTCCACAAACTGTTGTTCCTCTCTACGATCCTTGTGGTTTTTTGTGAAGGTGTGTTGTTTGTGATTTTAATCTATTTTATGATCGTGTTATTCATCATCAATAGTTTTACCTGTTTGTTTTACAATGACATAGTATATCTTATTGTGTTGGAGTGTGTAAAAAATATTCGAATGTACTTTCCTTATTTTTGTGTTTATGTTTTGTTTTCTTTCAATATTACTATGTTAATCTTAGAAGTATTTGGTTTAAAAGAAATATTACGGTTTAATACGCTGCAGAAACCCACACGTGCATTTGAAACTTGAGCCGCAGTGATACGTAAAGCGTTTACTAAGCCTTTTATTACAATCTACTCTTCTACGGTTGCATAACTATAATCATGTTTTCGACAACTTACTCGGCCAAAGAAACTAATTAATAATACAAAAATTGGTAAACATAAAGTAATAAAGAAATACACATACACACATACCAACACGCCTGCATTCCCCGAAAGGTTAGGCAGAGGTGTAACCAATGTACACCCACAGTTCGCCGGTATGTTTAGGTCCCACGAAAAAAATGAGTGTGGTGGTGGTTGATGGTATAATAAAGAAATGTTCGTAAAATTTCAGATGCAGACACAGAGGAAGATACGAGTGAGATCGTCACTTTGGCAGAGGGAGAAAAGAAGCTCAGTGAAAACATTCTGCAAATGTTGGAACACTTCAAGCAGCCAGACCCTGTGGGTCTGCCGGGAGCTGAGATCCCGGACCCGTACCCCGTGCCGGACATGAAACAATCCCTGCAGTTTGGCACGCTGTACTTCAAGAATACGGCTGTTCACGGTATAAGCAAGTTCCGCATCTTGTACGTGAATGCTGAAATTGGAGCAATGGAGGTAACTTTAATTTAAGGTATTTCAGTAAACTATAAAAATAAACTCATAGTTGTTTACCGGCAATATTCTTGGCAATAACACAAATAATTAACATATCTGTAATTCCTAAAATCTTAACCTAGTGAAAGAAAGAGTAAGTGCCGATGAATAGCAATATTTCAATTTTGGAATGGTCTTCAAAAAGGTGCCTATAGCTAGAACAATTGATTGTTATTTAACTTAGAAACTTAACAAAAGTATTAATTCACGCTACGTTAATGTGTTTCAGGTCCACGCAGCGATGACAATAGATGTGTTACAAGCTCGCGGCAACTATACGATGGCAACATGGCTTAACAAAGCCCAAGGACCGTTCACAGTCGACGTCACCGGTCTGAAGGTCACAGCAAGAGCCACCCTTGGTGTAGAACGGGACGGGAAACTAAGAACACAAGACATAGAAATAGATCTAGGCTTTAGCACAATCTCTGTCAACTTCGAAAACTTAGGATTCTTTGGTGGAATGTTCCAAGGAATAATTAACACAGTGGGTACATACCTCTTTGACTCCATCAAACCGTACGTTCTTAAGGAAGCCTATACTAAAATGCGAGTTGAAATCAACACTAAACTTGATGAAGTCGCTGGTGATATGCAGTTCCCCAACTCTATTTCTCCGCTAGACATGGTGATCATTGATGTTCGAAAAAAAGTGCGCGATATGCAACTGGACCCGTATCAAATAAAGGATTACAACGCCACTGTGAGTATATTCACTGTGTCATTAACCAACACATGGATTACTGGAATTAGTTCTTTCCAAAGAGTTGGAAACATAACTTTGATGATGGAAAACAATACGGCAGTGGCAGACTTTGATATTGGAACTCAAAAACTTGAAGGGAGAGCTCAGTGGGATATTTCGGCAATAGGAGGTCTTGTCTCAAGAGCTGGGACTGCATCATTCTCAGTAGAATACATAATTGCACGAATAATCCTGGCACAACCACTTGACACCAGAAAACAACCCAAATTCAGGGGCATAGATCTTGAAATAGGCAATATTCAAGTCCGGTGCAACGGCGCTGGGACTTTGGATTATGTCCTTGAATTCACAGTAAATATTTTGCCAAATCTTCTGAGGTACCAAATTATGGATGCTTTGGAAGGGCCTCTTAAAGAGAGAGTGCAACAAGAGTTAGATAAGCTGGACGTTGAAGACATGATAAAGCAGAAATTACCAAATCTGGATAAAATGCAGGAAAGTGGATTCAAATTATCAGATCTTAAGGATTCAGTAAATGAACAACCATTTGACGAAGATGATTTTTTCAACTTTTGATTGGGCATTAGATAGTTCTTAGCTTTAAATGACAAAAAACCTAATCCATTATAATAAGCTCACCTACTTATTTATTGAATATAATAAATTCGTTTTTTTTTTTTTATTAACTTTTTACTTTTATTTTATTACCACAAACATCGGAAAACTTCATTTAGTTACGTCATTCTTCTCTACTAATAATTATCCGCTTGTGGTTGCTCCCCAGATTCTTTTGTTTCGTGTCTCACTATCCCCATTAGATGACTGACAGTTACTACAATACTGCAAATGTTTACGCACAAATAGATTTTGTTATAACTATCAAAGGAGACATCAGTAGCGATAACCACGACATCTATAATATTTCATACACATTCGAACACAACACAGTCGTCGACTGAGGAGATTAAGAAACTCTATTCAATGTTCCGACAACTAAATACAAATGTGTTTTAGTAGCATCGATAGATGGCGCTTAAGTCATGACTACACAAATATGGATACGAAAGTAAAAGCAAGTTTAAGAAAAGTAGGAGATACAAAAGGTAAGAGTGGAAAACACATTTATGATTACAACGTTGATTCTAAAGAAGTTATTTGAACGACAGGGTATGTTTAGAAAATAAAGACAAAATCGTACTGTATTAGTGACACTACAGTCTTACTTAAATAGTGGGGACATACCGCGGGTGCCTGAATGATTATTAATAGCATTTAACTTAGTGGTGCAAGTTGAAATGCGAAACTAGATACTTACAAATGTCTTCTTTTGGTGATAGGTATCAATTCCTCAATATCGATAAAATAGGATCGCTAACGTAATCCCTATTCCCCTTCTTCATGTAGCAAAGAGAAAAAAAAGTAAAGATTCGTTTTTAATCAAGACAACGAAAACTAAATAGAGCCACAAGCCTTGATTAAAAAAATATGGATTTACAAATATAGAAAAAAATTATTGATACCTAAAGAGTTGCATAAAATCAAACATATTATCACTATCACGAATTAGTAGTACAAACTAGAGACCGTAGCTCTAAAACAAAAAACTAACAGCACAACAAATAGGGATAGCAACAAACACGTTAATGACCGCTCTCCTAATTAACAAAACTCACACATAATGACCCCCTATGACACTAAACAACTCGGTAACCCATTAAAACTCACAAACATCAATTAACTAAAGCCAAGATGTCAATATTTGCATCTCTACAAATCACTTAGTAGAACTCCCAAATTGTGAACAGGAAATCCCTGGCATTATCGATAAAGCCATTGTACTGATAAATTATGACCCCTGACTTGAGTACGAGTGCTAAATAAAATATTTGGTTGATTTTTAGTCACTGTTAGTACAATCTGAAGAGAGGATGTGGTTAGGAAAAGTAATATTCCTCTTTGTGTTCGTCGCGGTAAATGCCCAAGGTGTGTTCATTAGGTTATGACAATGTGTGCATCTAAATGTTTATTTGTGCAGTTTATATTTGGGGTTCGTGCTTCATTAGAAGTGTCGTTATTTCGTGTTCACTCAACAATATTTGGTCAAAGTGCCCTTGTTGTGGTGGTTTTGTCTTGATGAGTCAATATTACATTTTTATGCGTATTTTATTTGACGTAGGTACAATTTAGTGACGGTTGAAGCTTGATAAGCGTGGCAAGAACTCAAATGTCATGATAGATTATTTCGTAAGAAATCTATTAGTTAAAATTGATCTATTCATTAAATTTTAGGTGATGAAGTTAAAAATATTGAAAAGAATTGAAATCTCGCTTTGATGAGAAAAAACGAAAGTTGTAACGAACTTCAATTATAAGGAAGCACAAAATAAGTTAATATTTATTAAAACCCATGAAATATATTTTTCAGATGATTCTGAAGAAGAAACAACCGAGAGACTGGCTGAGGGCGAGCAGAGGCTAAGCGACAACATTATCTTAATGCTGAACCACTTCAAGCAGCCGGATCCGGTCGGTCTGCCCGGGGATGTGATCCCGGACCCCTGCCCCGTGGCCGACATGAAGCAGTCCCTGTCGCTGGGCACGCTATATTTGAGCAACACGTTAGTTTATGGCATTAGTAAGCTGCGGATTATGTACGTGAATGCTCAAGTTGAAAACTTAGAGGTATGTTTTTGAATGCAATTCTTTCTACAACCTTATCTTTTTAACTAAAGTCAAAAGTACATTTACAGGCAGTTTGAATTATCAATGAGTCGGTCAGTTAGTAAGAAAGCTAAAGTTAATTAAATGCTCGTTCCAACAAGTAGGTCTTTATGGAACAAAACGAGCTAGAAAACACAACGGTCACTCTTTACAATTAAGTTAAAAAAAAACTCATGGTTGTACATTATTCTTGTTGCGTGTATATGTGAAAACAATGTACCTAGATAAAGAGCAATATAAAACAATCAATAAAATAAAGATAATGATATAAGTCATGGTAGCGATGCGCGATGGCGAGAGGTTTTATTCGATTGTTTCGATTGTTCGAACATTTCGATGGTATTCGATTGATTCGACTTGGACTCGAGTCGGACTCAGTCTGTTATTACGACGAATGGCGCATGTCCGTTCATTCGCGAATTATTGTTCTTCGATGGTGTAGTTAGAGTTTCGACTTTGACTCGAGTCCGACTCGGTCTGTTATTGCAACTGGTGCATGCGCGTTCATTCGCGTTATTCCTCGATGGTTTAGTTTAGTTTAGAGTCATACAATCGACTGACCCGCGTCTTCGAGTCCGTTGATTCGAAACAATCGAAAAAACTTTTCGATTGTTTTGTCGGATGGCGAGTCGATGGTTGACTCGATTGTTTTATTTTCACGACTCCGATACTTTCGATTGTTAAAACATCTCGGAATCGCCCATCGCTAAGTCATGGTACTTAAGAGATGACCAATCCTAACCGACAGCCCTCGTTCACGACTGTGGCGCGTGCTTTTAAATATGTATCGCGAAAGTATTGAAATATAGTCAGCAACTTTAATTTTAAATTATCATTTCAGGTCACAGCAGCACTGAGCATAGACACATTGCAAGCTCGAGGCAACTACTCAATATCATCATGGTTCGGCTCGTCTAAGGGGCCTTTCACCGTCGACATTACTGGCTTGAAAATATTAGCAAAGGCTAATGTTGGCGTAGAGCGCGACGGAAAACTGAAAGCACAAGACATCCACATCGATCTCAGCTTCGCCACCATTGCAACCAACTTCGAAAACTTAGGCTTCCTTGGTGGCATGCTGCAGAGCTTAATCAACAATGGAGGCTCTGCTATCTTTGACTCAAGCTTACCATCTATCCTCAAGGAAGTCTACCCTAAAGCCAGAACTGAAATCAACAATAAACTTGAAGAAGTTGCTGGCGATTTGCAGTTTCCTAACTCCATTTCTCCGCTAGACATGGTGATCTGTGACCTCAGAAATAAAGTTAGCGAGATGAAGCTAGATCCTTATCAAGTTAAAGATTACAACACCAGTGTGAGCGTGTTCACTGTCGCTTTGTCTAACACATGGGTTACCGGAATATCTTCTTTCCAAAGAGTCGGTAACATAACTTTGAAAATGGAAAACAATACGGCAATTGCAGATTTTGAAATAGGAACACAAAAACTTGAAGGGAGAACTCAATGGGATGTTGGAGCAATAGGTGGTCTTGTATCACGAGCTGGAACCGCATCGTTCTCAATAGAATACTTAAGCGCTAGAATAGTATTAGCACAACCGCTTGATACTAGAAAAACTCCTGTGTTCAGGGATATAGATTTTGATATCGGGAATATTCAAATTCGGTGGAACGGCGCTGGTACACTGGATTACGTTATAGAATTTGCAGTAAATGTTATTCCAAATCTGCTGAGGTATCAGATCATGGATGGTTTGGAAGGTCCTCTAAAGGAGAGGATTCAACAGGAGCTAGATAAACTGAATGTAGATGAGCTAATAAAGCAGGAGTTGCCTAAAGTTGATCAAATTCAGCGGACTGGCTTCAAGTTGTCTTCGCTTAGAGGTGCTAAAGTGGGTGTTAAAGAACAGTACGATGAAGACGAGTTCTTTAATTTTTAAACATTGTTCATTAGGAATATCTTTAAAGTAATAATAATTAAAAAGTTAGTAGAGATATTTTGTGATTTTTATCTTTTTTGTTTAATGTGTAAATGCTCGGTGACACATCCAAAATGAATTCTATGCGTACCTACTCATTATTCAATTTCCATTGTTTATATTATAATGAATCATCCTCTTGATGATAATGTATGAAAGGAATTACATAATAATTAGTTAACTAGTTAATTAATGTTACTGTGAACAAAGGACGATTGGCAATAATTTCTATGAAAATTATTTCAAATACATTGATAATTATTAAACTAATTGTGTATTAATTAATTTATATCTGACTGGCCTCTGCCCGCGACATCGTCCGCGTGAATATTTTCACCCGCGTTAAGTAACGTCTTTTGTTACTGCTCCGCTCCCGTGTTTCATAGCGTGATGTTATATAGTCTAAGTTAGTTCCTGATGATTTTGCTATCTATTGATGCAAAATCGTTCAAATCGATCCAGTGGCATCGGAGCTTATTCGGTACAAACAAAACCATCATCATCATCATCATCTGCTTAGCCCTCCTCCCTTATGTTGGGGTCGGCTTTCAGTCTAACCTGATGCAGCTGAATACCAATGTTTTACTTGGAGCGAGTGCCTATCTGACCTCCACAACCCAGTAACTGGGCAACCCGATACCTCTTGGTTAGACTGGTTGTCAGACTTCCGTCTTGACTATCCGTAACGATTGTCAAAGATCTACGAATGACAGCCGGGACCAACGGCTTTACGTGCTCTCTGAGGCACGGGGGTGTCACACCACCAACTTCCAAACTCCGGGCTGCTACTGAGAAATTCCTAATGGAAAAACACAATAACACTTTTTGCCCGACCTGGGACTCGAACCCGGGACCCCTTGCTCAGCAGTCGCGCTTGCGAGCACGAGACCAACGGGGCAGTCCACCCAAAACCATTCCTCTTTATAATATTAGTATAGATAGGTAAATTAATCATCACGTTTCAGCGTTTGTAAAGGCTGTCAATTTGAAAATGTCCCGCTATTATTTTATTTTTTTATTCTATGAAACTTACAGTAGTCATGTAGTGACTCATTATTCTTAAATTCAGCCTAAAATTGCAGAATTTAAAAATAATAAAGTTTATTTAGATCAAGAGTGTTATAAAAAACGTGACCGACATAATAACTCGTCACGAATGCACTCGAACCGGTAGTAACGGTATATTTATTCGATTTGGCTGTATCGAGAATCGTTTCCGAAAATCATTCGAGCAAAATATCGATTAATTTACTCGTACAACGGACATGCAATCTGTGTGTAATATTATTTTATGTCTCGTTTTGCTGCTGTTTCCTATTTATTTGAGTAAAGATAAATATTTATTGGTTTTAACATGAGTAAATTACAATACACAAAGATGTATGCAATGGTGTTAAAAATAAGTGCGAGCTACATGCTATAACCATAGAAAGAAGCACATTTTTTTTTCATTTACCTTGTAATTAGATTATATTTTATTTATCTATTTTATTTTATTTATGAGAATTGAAATAAGAATTTCTGTAATATTAATACAATTTATTTATAACCTTCTTACAGATAGATACAAAATATACTTCTTTTTTATTTGTGTGTGCTTTAGCAAAGGAGGGCAAAGGCCTCCCTTTCCAATCTCCTCTCCTTCGTGTCAGTCTAGTCCAGATTTTTCAACTCTCAAAATTATACCAAATCATTATGAATTTAATTTCGAAAATTTCAATCAATTGTATTGTTCTTTAAAAAAATGTAGCTAAGTATTAAAAAAATAGCAGCTCAGACCTCGTTAGTCATTGTTTGTCTGTTTGTCAACTAAAGAACGGACAGAAAATGTATAGACATAAGGTGCAACCCTGGGCACGTTCCATGCACACAAGTTTGTTTACTTCGTTTACATTTACTTTGAATTTTCAGTAAATACTTACAGGTGTTAATTAAACTACCTAAACTTTTGGGCACATGCCCCATTGACAGCGATGTGGATGAGTTTTTTGATGCCCTATGAGCTTCCTTTTTTATAAACAGTATATAGTTTGTAATTTCTACATAGTCTAAATAAATACATACTAAAATAGCCTTGACTTTCTAGGTAGGTACTAACTATACAAAATGGCGTGCATCATCAAACACAATCCTAAATAAAATCAATATATGGAACGCCGTCAAAAATAAACCTTATTATATAATAATCTTTCACATTTTTAAACACAATGATTTTTAAATCACCGCTTAATTTTATTCTGAAAGTGTTCAAGCTTTGATAGTGATTCTATTTAAATTCATCACACGAAATTACCGAGATCGATGGAAGCAGAGGTAACACATACCTACGATTCATAATACATTACATAATACATTATGTATTAGTCTTATATCTAGGTCAGAGATAGTACCCGGTTGAAAAAGGTAAAACAATCAAAATACCAAAACACACAAATACCATACATTTTCATGAATATTTATCATTTTTAATTTAATGGTAATACGTAGATAATGATAAAATTTAAAAAAAAAGATAAAGATAAAATAATGTTCATCACAATTATTAAAAAAAAAACGAACGATTTTCAATAAATGTAGCGGACAAGTAGCTACCTACTCTATAATTCCATTCAATCTAATAACTACGGTAAATTAGGTAATTACAAGTCTATACATATCGTTAATTTAATATACATATTAGCAATTCCTATTGTATGTAATGATTCCGTAATTAATATTTAATTAATTACGTTTAGTATCTTTTAGAACCTTTTGTTTTTTATACATATTTCATAGTGCAACGGTCATGGGCAAAACATACGAGATTTTACGAGAAATATACGTAAATATAAATGCCATCATGAATACCTAGACATAAATAGAAACACTAGAATTGTGTAACAATAAAAAAAAGTTGACATAATAAATTTTTCACAAACAAAGGAAAGTGAAATGTGAGAACTACAATGAAATTTTATTCTCAAACATTTTTAAAGAGACAAAAGGAAAAAACCGCATTCGCAAAACGTATAGAAAACCTTTGCGGTCAACACATCTTGTCAAGTGCCTCGGAGAGGGTTCAGCCTACGACACCATTGCTCCCGCCGATGCAGCACTGGCCGGACGCTTGCCGGCTGTAGAAAAAAAAACTAAATTGTCAATTCCAAAAATTCAAACGTGGAACACTCCAAAGGCGCGTTGTTTGACATTTATTTTAATGTTTGTTTAATTTTACTTTTATAATGGCGCCTTACCAAGTGTTATTATTCTTCGCTGCCGTGATAGCATCGGGAACTTCAAACACACGTAAGTAGATAGAAGAAAGTAGACGGACGAGTGCTATATTTGTGTCATTTCGTTTTATTTATTGTACAAACAATGGCACCGTATTGGTTTCTTTTTCAGATAATCCGTAAGCTCATAATCTCGTGTTTATTGACCGATAAGTGAATTATTTAATTCACTTAAATTGAATTTGCGTAATATTTATCACGCAAATTTTAACTGCAAAAGCTGTCATAACATATGTACCTAGATATGGTTTTTGATCTTCGATTTATTTTGCTAATAATTCGGACCGATAAAAAGAACGAAATTGTCATAAAATTCTAATTTTAAAGTTCTGTACCTCGTGCCTAAAAACGTTTTATTATTGACTTAAAAAAGCTCATTATTAACATAATTATCATACGATTATAATCATTACAATCGCTGAAAATATCGTTTTTAATGACTTTTTAAAGACACATAATTTTAAAACAATGTTGTTTTACTATCAGAAAGTTCGTGTTGAGTCTTTTACTACGAAATAGAGCCACTAATTACTAACACTTTTTTTGTACTATACTCACGTATTTTGTTTATACATTGGTGCTATAATAAACTGGGTAGTTCAATATTCATTCAACACACTTTAAATTATTTTTTCCTTGAGCTAATTACATTATACATTTTTTTATGCTAAAACCATCTTGTCAACCCTCGTGGTGAATTGTCAAGGAAATATTAATATTAAATAAGGTTGAATATGGCTAAATCAGCCAGCGTCTCTACAGTACTAAAATGATTAAAGGTCAATAATCTGGACTGATTGAAGTGCTAACAAGTCTCGCGGATCTTTTTCAAGGGATCAGTACACAAGTAAGAGTACCCAAGAAAAAAAAACGTTTGCCGACAGCCAACACCGGTTTGTGCGTCAATATTCAACCTCCTTAGAGGTCAAAAGCTTGACATGCAAATGTTAATGAGATTGGAGAAATTGGAGTGAGATTCGGCTCTAAACACGGTTAATATTAGATAATAACGGTAATACGGTAATTATATTAACATTTTAAGGAAAAGGGGCAAAATCACATTCGAGTATGAAAGTGATTTTGCTCGTTTGGAAATAAAAAACAACAACTAAAATATTTTTACATCTTATAGTCAAATTCATTTATTTTAATTAAACCATAAAGGGCACGTTTAAGCGTCGTATACACGAAAGATAGACAAGATACAAAGGTATTAAAAAAAATCTTCAAAAAGGTACGTAAGTGGCGGCACATTATCCAATCAAATCTTTTTTTAAAGTTTGACAATTAACCTTAGTTGGTCTTTTTAAAGAAGCATTTGTTAAAAATTGCGGTGAAAACTGCTCTCAATATGCCTTAAATATCAATAAAACGATGTTATTTACTTTAACAGTGCATTTTACGAGAAAGTAGAAACACTTTCACTCGGGCCTTTTTCTTGCACTTTCATTTGTAACAAGGAACAACAAATCCTGTCAGATGTACCTATGCAAGATAAAATCTGATTTTATTTATTTTTACTTTAATTTTAACAATTTAATTAAAAAAAGATGAAAGATTAAAAAAAAAAACAACATGTGAAATGATCCCTTTATATTCTTGGTAGAACATCAAGATATGTGGGTTAAATTTCAAGGGACAGGTTTGCACGCAAGTCGTATTTTTTAAAACCTAGCTACAAATAGGACAAAGAAAGTTAGTAAGTACAGAAAAGGTGTGTTGCTAGATGATATTTTTCACATAGGCACGCGATGACTACTGCGAACTGGCAAACCAAAATAATGATTTTGTGAGAAATTGATTCTTATGACTCCTGACACAACCTTGCCTTTGATTAGGTATTATTAAAAATGGTTAAATTGAAAAATCTCTCAGGAATCGAAGGCTTTTGCAATGTCTTTACCAAACGTTAATTAAACAGCAGGCAGGTACATTTATTTCGACTGAAAAATACTCATACATAACAATAAGCGCTACATTTTGTTATGCACGGATTTTCGAATTAGCATAAACATTTGAACTAAAAATCTTGTACGTGAGCAAGGTTAAATTTATTTATTTATACCTATTCTTAATTACAGTAGCAAAAATAACTACTAAAGGTCAAACATAAAAGACTACCACTTAATTAAATCTTATGATCACAGTTAGGTGTTTAACTGCCCAGACCAATAGTCTCGTGAGGTCCTTGGTTGGATACCTAGGTTTGGTAGTGGTTGTAGGGTTTCTTTTTTAGGAATTTTCTTAATACCATCTCCCGGAGTTTGGAAGTTGGTGGTGGGACACTCTCGATTCTCGGCAAGCACGTAAGGTTGTTGCTTTCGACTGTCATTCGTAGATCTTTGGCAGTCGTTACGGGTAGTCTGGCAGCAAGTCTCACCAAGGGGTATCGTGTTATTTAGTAACTGGGTTGTGGAAGTCATATAAGCAGTAGCTCCATGTAAAACACTTATATTCAACTGCATCCAGCAAGACGGGAAACCGACCCCAACATCGTTAAGGAAAAGCTAGGCAGTTATGGTTGGTGACATGAAAAATAACCAATCCTGGAAAGCGGAAACTCCCTAAACATCATCTTAAGAAAAGTCAAGCACATTCTTAAAAAAACAAACATGATATGCGTAGTCCCCGCGTTGACATGTAACAGCAATAATGACTATTACAAGATCACAAATTGTTCATTACGTAAACTCGCCGTTAAGTACGGAAGGCTAGGAAAGTAGGAGAGATGCGTATTATAGTGGTTAGGTAATAGGGATGCCTGTCTACGCACGACGCCATGACAGTGCGTTGTGATAGTAATACTAATGAACGGTCAATCGCTTTGCGCCTACAAAATTTACCATGCAATTCAAAATAAGCAAGCAAAGTTCGATATACTCGTAAACAAACTTATTTACATAGGTAAAACGTATTTTTTTATTATGAGAAGGGCACATATTTTTTTTATTTAACTTTCAATATGCTATAGCTTCATAAAGAATAAGACAATATTTATTTGTACTTAAATAAAATTGGTTGGTAGGTAGAATTGGTCGTTTATTGATTAGGCACTTATCCCATTGCCATCGATGAGCGAGAAGCGAGTTTGTAGTTCCAATAGTTTTGGAGTGCGGCTGGCGATTACTCGCTCCACGCGCTCGATCACCTTCGCTTGTATGCGTATTAGGCGAGTATCGCTGAGCGAATACTATCTTTGATAGCTCTTGCCGCCCAGCGACAAACTAGTGCAGCGAGTCGTCACTGGCAGTGTAAACAGTCAGCAATCTACTATAACATACATACATACATGCGTATCTATTGTACGTTTCTTGAGCGAAAAAATAGCTTATAGTTAGTCGTTTCCTCGCCGGCGGTAGCACAACTGCCTTATTTTTTTTGGTAGAGAATGCCTAACACATCTGCCTTTGTACCATTTATTGCATAAAGTTTTAATAAATAAAATTAACACACAAAGCAACAAAATATTATTGTGACCTCAGGGTCCATCCGGTCCATATCTATAAATTATCATATAATATATACGTTTGATGTTATCACATAATATTTAATTGTAATGATTTCATAGTAGTGCGCCTTTGAAGATGCGCATGTGTCACGATTCACGAACACTACTAGCTTCACCAAGTGTTTAATTACAATTTTGATGCAACTTACATAATGTTACATAAATGTTCTCATAAATTTCCTTAACTCATAGACATCAATTAATAAAAATCTCTTCGAAGAAAGAAGAAACTAGAAATGAATGAGGTTCCATCTCTAGTTTCTTACAAATTTTCAAAAGATGCATTGCACCAACGGAAACACTTTGAAGCTGGCATTAAAAAAAAATTGCGAAATTGCGTCTTCTTGATATTTCGAAGTAGCAAACATTCATTTTTTTACTAAAGTTACTCTAATAAAGCAATTGCTCAACTAAATCTTGAGAATAATCTTGTCTCTTAATACATCGTTAATTCTCTTGAACGCACACTTGACCGTAGGCACATTCTTTATTGTGACATTCGGTGTTATTACTCAAATGTCCAAACGTAAATTACTGTTGCATGCATTTCGACAAAAACTTGCATTATTCTGCTCGTTACTGGCTTGGTATTAGTATACGCACGTCTCAAATGTCATCGCTTATGTTGTGAAAGGCAACACTCTAGTAATTAAATTGAATAAAAAAACTTCGTCTTGTTAATCATTCTACTCTTGAGTTTGTGGATAGTTCATATTCATCATCATCTTCATGTTGCAAGGTCGACGTGACACGGTTTCCAATTTCATACCGTCCTGTCAACCGTCATGCTATCACTGACTCCCTTCTCTTTAATATCATTCTTTACACAATCCATCCATCTTTGGCCTCCCTCTTCCTCAACATCCATCTACATTTATATTTGTAACTCTTTTGGTCACATGTGTCTCATCCATCATCCTCATCGAGACAAACGGTTCCCTTTCATTTTCTGTCACTGGCTACTTTCAAACTTCTTCTAATATACTTATTCCTTACCTTATCCATTCTGGTCACACTACTCATGCACCTCAACATTCTCATCTCCGCAACATGCAGTCTTCTCAACTTACGAGGCATCTCTGGGTCGCAAGTTATTCCAGTGACCTGTCGCCATTTCATCATACATAGTTCTTATTCATGTTCGTTTATTAGCGTTCTAAAAGGTAAAAATATCATGTTAACAAAAGGCTTAGAGCTAAGAGCCGTTGTTGAGCCTGTCAGGGCACAGCAAAAGTTATTGTTTAAAACATGGTTATATTTTTAATGTCTAATAATTACACAATATATCACAACGCGACACGCGTGTATTCTCCGAATTGTTAGGCAGAGGTGTATCAATGTACACCCACAGTCCTTCGGTATAACATGGTTATTACTTAAAGTTAAAAATGTAAATCGTAGACACTACATAAAAAAATAAAATAATAGTGGAGCATCTATCTAAGAATCTGGGTAATCAAAACACCCCTTTGCTCTTTAAAGCATTATTCCCAGCCTTCAATTTTCAAAAAAACATTAGGATTATAAAACAACATGGTCGCTAAAACCCTTATACAAAATTTAATTTTCTTCAACATTCGCGAAATTCATTAGCACGTCTGCAAGATTTATAAACAATGTTATATTTTTTTAAATGAATGGAATAAAATAACCATTAGCAACTAAAGTTATATCTGCATCTAAAGCATAAATATACCTTTAAGGCCACATTAATTAATGTCATACTTGGTACTAAGTACTAAGTAGCATGACACTTGTTAAGCTGTCGTTTACTTGCATCGCCATATCCGTCCTAAATATATAAGTATGCAAGTTTGTCCTTGTTAGTTATATAATCAGGTACATAACATTGGATTTAATACCTGAGTATTACTGCGTTAGCGTACATTAGGTTTTGTTAACACGCAACGATATAATTTTAGGTTTCTATTAGGGTCAGTGTAATTCAGTACTTCTTGGACTTGTACTATCAGCCAGTCTTTGTCCTAGTACTTCTGAAGTACCTACACCTTGACCTATGGTTGATACAACGAAAGATTCTAGGATACTGTTTTATTGATTACCATGTTTAGTTAAACCAGTCTGCTATAACTTATTAGTCGACGGTTCGTGTATATTTTATCCTCCTTGCTATCTTTAATGATGCTACGTGTTATAATGAAGTGAAGTCTGGTCTTTGCATCTAGACTGAATGTAATTATATTAAGAACAGACATTCAATCGGTTATAGACTGTTTGAAAGCAGATCCGCACTACTTTATAACAAACCTTGCTAAACAAAAATTATCTATCAGCATTGTCATCTTCTTGCCCTTCTCTTAAGCTACTTGGGGTCGGCGCAACACGTTTTCTTCTTTCATGGCGCCCTGTCAACTGCCATGCTATCACTGACTTCCTTTCTTTTTTATATTATTCTTTAAACAATCCATCCCTCGACAACATCAACCTATCCATCCACCATCCACCTATCCATCCACTATTCACCATTATCGTCCTATCATCCATCATCGTTCCATCTTACATACCATGTGTGTACTCGTGTTTCGAACAAATAAAATTACTCTATTTTAGTCATCCACCAATTGTTAGGCCTTCCTTTCCCTCTCCATCCATCCACATTTCCCAATAAATCTAACCAGTTCACATAATTATGGATTCTACAATAACCCAGGTCCATCCCGGTTACATTGTACCTGTCTTCAAGCCTGTGAAGGTGCACTCACTTCGCTCGAGTAAGGTGTACTAGTGCTAACAGTAAATGGTTTTTGCGAGATCGAGTTTCGCGGACAAGGTCCCGCGGCGGGTCATCGCCCCGGCAGGTGCATTACAACGGGCCGTTACTTCACAACCAGTTAAAAAACTAAATTATTTCTGACACGTTTAGCTGCGGGCTATAGGCCCTTCGTCATACGGATTAGTTTATAGTTTTGACCGACTCCTAAATGGTGGTTGTAAAGTTTTTATGTTTAAAGTTCTTCTACTAAGCCATTGCTTTAATTTTTGTACTAATTCTAATTACTTTTTAATGGTAGAGCTTTTATCTGACTTTATAGTTTCAACTAAGTCTAGAATGTGGTGATAAAACTTTTTGAGACCTTTTCAAAAGAATAGAACAGAACATAGTGTTATTGGGTTGTTCCATGAAATTCTCAATAGTAGCTCGGAGTTAGGATTTGTGCCCGGTTAATGGCACCAATAGGCTCGCGCCTTATTACATAGGAACTGTGGGCGTACATTGGTACACCTCTGTCTAACCCTTTAGGGAATACCGGCGTGATGGTATGTCATGTCAAAGGAATTATGATTTTTAGTAAACAACCTTGCTACCTACTTACTAGGTATATCAGCTAGACTGCAGTAGCATACATGTTTTATAACAGAGACGTAACCAAACACAAAAATAGAAAAAGCTAAAAATGATAATTTTAAACAAAGAAAGAACCACCTACTGTATTATAAACGATATAAAAGTACAATTTCAAGACGAGTTATTGACAGTTAAACGTGATGACAAAGTGAAAGGAGTTACAATCTTAAACTTTCATTTGTTTGTGCGACTTACCTCTGTCAGCCGTCGGAAATGATTCTAGTGACACTTGTAACATTAACCTAAATAGGTGCCATTAGCACGTAAGATTAAAAATAACAACATATTTTAAAGACAGTAAAACAAGTAGCTTTTATGATTTTTTAACATTACATCAATCCAACTAATATTATAAATGCGAAAGTTTGTGAGCAGACTGCCTCGTTAGCCTAGTGGTCCTAAGTGCGACTGCTACGCTAGAGGTCTTGGGTTCAAATTCCAGATAGAGCAAAGTGTTATTGGTGTTTTCTGTGAAATTCTCAGTAACAGCTCGGAGTTAGGATTTGGGCCCGGTTAATGGCAATACTATCGTCCTCTATTACATTGAACCTAAAACACGCGAACTAGCGAACTGTGGTTGTAAATTGGTACACTTCTACCTAATCCTTCGGGGAATTGTCTTTAAGCAGCTGACAGCTGAACCGATTTGGAAGAAATTTGGCACAGAGGTAGATTATAGTCTGGTGCTAGTCCAGACTAGGCATAGGCTTTTAACCCCGGAAAATTGTACGGTTCCCGCGGGATAATATATCAACTTTGACACGGACAAAGTCGCGGGATAAAGCTAGTGTATGTATTGGGCTCATTGCAGTTCAGACTACAGAAAGGACATTAATATCCGCTGTTACTTGAGTACCAATTCAAACTGCTATCGTACGATGCTTCAATTGGGTTCGTTAACTGACTTGCCTTGTCATTCATCATTCATTTCGATTATAGGTAGAAAGCTGATGAGTGCATCCTTTCTCAGAAAGAGCTGGCTCATTCAGCAACACATCCGTGGTTATCAGAGGGTCATTTGTCATTAACCTCTCGGAACTCCCCGGGACAAAGGCCTTCTCTTAGAATTGACGACATGTTTGGCGCAGCGGTTGGGCGATCGGCTGCTGCGTTGCGTGTCGCGGGTTTCATTCCCGCACCCACAGACAGTTGTTCCGGGTCTGGCTGTTTGTGTATGTCAGTTTTATTTGTTTGCAAACGCACCCACGATTCAAGAGAAATTCGTAGGACGGGGCAATGTTTTTTTAACATAAAAACAAACTTAACCCAAACCTCAGCAATGGCAACACCATCATATCTTGATGGTGTTGCCATTACTGAGTTTTGGGCCAAACATAAAATTTAAAATATTTTCTTTATATTTATTTAATTCCTAGCAAAACATCATTTAACTTAATACAACATCTACCAAACTGCAAAGGCATATCGATACCAGAAGTATCAATTAACGTAAGGGACATTTTGGCGAAAATGAGTTATATACATCATTGGATTCAGAATTTTCTGCTCTATCGATTGGTATTATTAAAAAAATTCTATCGTTAAAAAAAAATCCCTTACGTTAAAAAAATTTGGCCTGCATAAAACGATTTATGAAAAAAAAAATGATGTAACGGACGTTTACATTTTTTTTTCTCTGAAAAATAAAGTAAGTCATAGTGTTAATAATTTACAACCTCAGTCGATTTAAATACCATGTCCCTTACTTTAATTCATGATTAGAGTTTTTTAAGAATTATTTCTAAAGGTGATGGCTAAATGACTGCCTCCGGGCCAGATACATTCTGGAATGTATATGAATCTTACATAGCCTCATAATATTTAAAAAATCATTCATGAATTATGTAGTGTTTAATATTTTTCTAGCACTTTCGTGAACTATTTATTAAACATAATAAAGTATCTAAAAAAAAAACTTTTTCATCACAAACATTCGCTTATAAATATACAACCTCATTTTCGTTTTTCGTTTTATTTTTTGTCAGTTGAAGAAAATTATATACTGTCACACACCTTTTTTCCTTTTTAGGCAATATTATTTTACCATTATATTATTCCCAAAAAGTATCTGAATCTTTTTTACATGAAATACTAATATTTAGCCATTCAGCATTACATTGTACCTAGTACCATATTTATACATGGTACCTGGCACATGGGGCAGTGGTCTATACTTCCATTTAGCCATCTCCTTTCATTTAAATCTGTGATAGCTAAGCTGAAACTAACATTAATCATGCAAAGAACCTATTTCCATGGTGTTAAAATATCATAATTTTAGTAGATAATCTATAGTTACATCAAATTGCAACACTGTAAAAGTCCTTTACAATAGGATTACGTATAATTTTCTATTTCTCTTGCTGCTTACACTATGCTTGACGGTTTACACATAAAATATTAGTAACGTAAGGCACAACTAAACATATTTTTTTAATGTAAAGGACATGCTATATTTTAATCCGCTGGGTATTCCTAAATCTTTCGTTTAGAGCATGAAAGAAGAGGAAATTCTAAGAAACTTTGCTCTAGACACAATTAAAATTGGAGCAGACAGTAAAAAGTTATACCCAGATTTAAAAAAATAAAATCGTTTTTTGGCTCTCCTGAAAAACCGTGTTTTGTCCCTTACATTAATTGATACTTCTGGTATCGATATGTCATATTTTAATATTTATCGCTAAGAAGAATGGCTCAAACATATTAATCGCATGATCGCTCCCAAGGCTCGCCTAAGGTCTACTTTGTGTATCTATCAGTGTAGAATATTCAGGCGCACGGGTCGAGGGTTCCGAAGAATTAAATAAAAGACGAGCAGAGTCTTCAACCACTTATATTGTTGTTCACAAGCTTCCGATGATTGCTACAGTACGACTGACTTACGACTGACAAATTTTGCCGTGAGGCGGCTATATTTATGACTTTCCTACGTGGGTGCAAGTAGTGCCATGACAAATAAAATAACAAAAGGTGTTTGCACCAATCACGTCACAGTATTTCTCCCATATGTCTCTACGGTGGTGGAAGTAGTGGGTAGGGCGCGACATCATCAACAAATGTTCCACCAATCAAATATGCACATTTTTGTCATTAAATTTACTTATAATCTAGAATCATATATTTACCTTAATTCTAGATGTATCCTAAGTTACATTAATGCTAAAAAATAACCTAGGACTAGATAATCAAAACATACATCATTTGATAGCGCAAAAGCATCTATATTTACATGAAAATCAAATATTGTTACAATTATAGATTTAATCTTCCTATTGTACATATTTAAAACTACAGAAAGCCCTCGTGCTCTCTTACAATTCCACCCCCCGCAAGAGGGTTCAACCGATTGCGCTTCCGTCAGTAGGGAGCACGACAACTTTTACTACGGGCCGACGCAGCGTACCCTTTGTAGTTTTGATATCTACAATTCTAACAATACTATCCGCACCTGGATGCACTTTGGCTATAATGCCTTTGGTCCATTCACTACGTGATTTGTTGTCATCGACCACTATCACTACATCGCCCACTTTTACGTTCGGCACTACACTGTTCCACTTTTGTCGTTGCTGGAGCGTAGGCAGGTACTCGCGCAGCCATCGCCTCCAAAAGAGGTCGGCCAGCGCGTTTACTTGGCGCCACATGCGCCGCGAGTCGATGTCGGCGGCATGCTGACGCGTACACGGAGCATCTCCCGCGGCAGTGCCAAGCAGGAGATGGTTCGGTGTCAACACGACGGGTTGCTCAGCATCGGTGCTCACGTAGGCTAGTGGCCGGCTGTTAATTACCAGCTCGGCTTCTGCGAGGAGAGTGAGTAGCACCTCCTCCCGAGGCGCGCGCTCTTTTAAAGTAGAGCGCAGCGCGTTCTTCACGGAGCGCACCAGTCGCTCCCAGCTCCCGCCCATGTGCGGGGCGGCTGGCGAGTTAAAGTGCCAGGCGATTCCCCGACCTGTCGCCTCGCTTCTAATGCGACCCACGTCTAGGTCGCGCAGGGCCTGGCGTAGCTCGGCGTGTGCTCCAACGAAGTTGGTCCCGCGGTCGGAGTATATGTCCGCGGGACATCCTCGACGTGCGATCAGGCGTCGCAACGCCAATATGGCTGAGTCTGCACTCAGCGACGCCGCTAGTTCCAGGTGTACGGCGCGTGTGGTGAGGCAAGTAAATAGAACGCCCCATCTCTTCTCCCGGCGCCGACCGATGCTCACCTCCATAGGGCCAAAATAATCCACTCCACAGTGGACGAATGCCCGGCGATTAATCTCCAATCTCGCGATGGGTAGGTCGCCCATCTTAGGCGTCGACGGCTGGGCTTTCTTAATCCTGCACGTTTGACATTCTCTTGCGATTGCTTTCACTGTTGACCGTAAGTTCGTTATCCAGAACTTTTCTCTTAAAGAGTTCACCACGGTTTCCTGGTTGGCGTGAAGCGCTGTTGTGTGGTATCTTTTAATGATAAGCCGAGTCAAGGCGTGCTTTCCGTCTAAAATAATGGGGTGACGCGCTCCGAAAGTAAGTTCACTGCAGGCGCCCAACCTGCCGCGTACCCGTATCAAACCATCTTCAAATAACATTGGGTCTAGTTTTTTAATCTTACTGTTCCGTGGTAGCGGGCGGGCTTCTTGTAGAGCTTTTGATTCTTCCTCGAAGCTCTCAGTTTGTGCTATCTTCAGTAAACGTAGCTCCGCCTCTCGTAGATCGTCGACCGTTACGGTTGTCGAGTCGCGTCGTTTGCGACAGCGGTCCGTGAAGACCTTTATACGTGCTACTACGTATAAGATGCGTGTCCACGTACTATACCTTTCATAGGGCAGCGCGGGTTCGGCCTTAGTAGTGACGTTCACGTTGTGTACCCGCTCTAGGTCTGCCTCTGACACTGCGTCAACTCCAGAGTCCACCGGCCATTGCTCCTGTGGGCTGGAAAGAAATGAGGGACCCGAAAGCCACATATTACTGTTGACGGGCCACTCCAACCGGGTGCCTTTATCGGCTGGGTTCATCGCCGAGGGAACCCAGCGCCAGTCTTTCATCTTTGACCTTTTATCTATCTCTGCTAACCTATGAGATACAAAACGTTGGAAGTCGGTTGCTTCCGAGTGGATCCATTTGAGTACTGTCCTACTATCTGTCCATAAGACCTTTCGGGTGATTTCAACTCCTAACTCTTTCTCCACGGTGTCGGCTACCCTGCAGGCCAACACTGCCGCCTGTAACTCAAGGCGTGGGATTGAAATCACCTTTTTAGGTGCCACTCTAGCTTTCCCCATCACGAAGCTAACGCGCCTAACGCCGAGTGCATCTTTTCCCACCAAGTAGGCGACTGCCGCGTAGGCGGATTCACTAGCGTCCCCGAAGACGTGAAGTTCTACCTCTGATAACTTTATACCGTACCATCGCGGGATGGTTATATTGTTTAAGATTATAAGGTTCCGTAACCACGCGAACCATAAAGTTGCCTCCGCTTCATGCAGCCTCTCGTCCCACTGGATTCCTGTACGCCATATCTGCTGCATTAATATGCGCGACTGAATGACGCATGGATACAGGAAACCCAGCGGGTCGAACACCGACATTATGAAGCGAAGAAACTCTCGCTTCGTAGGAACAACGTCACCCTCTATAATTGTCTTCGGTAACTTTTTAAATGATAGGTCAAAAGCCAATTCATCGGTCCCCGGTGACCAAATCATACCTAAGGTGCGCTCTGTGGCGCCCTCGTCTTTTTCTAACGAGACTCTGTCGGGCATCTCTATTTCGAGAATCTCCCTGAGTTGTGGCGAATTGGTGACCCACCCCCGTATATTAAACCCGCCTTCGGCGTGGATGTGAGCCACCTCCTCTATGCGTTTGCTAGCCTGCGCGACGGACCATGCACTATCTAAATAGTCGTCCATGTAATGACTGTTATGTATAGCCGACACTGCTTCGGGATACTGACTATTAAATCTGGCCGCATTTTTATTCAAAATATAGATTGCGGATGTAGGGGAAGACACAGCACCGAAAATCATTGAATTCATGACAAACGTGTCAGGTTCTCCACTATTATTTTTATTCCACAAGAAAAGCTGTGCCCCTCGGTCACGTTCTCTGATTTTTATACGTAGGAACATGTCCGCTATATCTCCGGTGAATGCTACCGGTCCCAATCGGAATCTAATTAGAATTCCTAAAAGAGAATTTAATAGGTCTGGCCCCGCGAGCAAGCAATCGTTAAGAGCGGTACCTTGAAAAGTGGCGGCGGCGTCGAAGACTAGTCTCAATTTCCCCGGCTTATTAGGATTCTGTACCCCAAAGTGAGGTAGGTACCACACCGGATCTTCGAAGCGGCCGTCCGCTTTACTCGCATAACCCTCGCTAATTAATCGTTCAATTTGATTTTCATATGCTTCCGCGTACGTAGGATTCTTATGCAACCTACGTTCTATTCCCGACAGTCTCTGTCGCGCATAAGCATAGTTATCGGGTAGCTGTGGATCGTCACGCCTCCACAACAATCCTACTTCCCATTCGCCGTTAATAGTGAAGCTACTGGTTTCATCTAATATTTTTAAAGCTCTGTCGATGTCTTTATGAGACCTAGGGATTTCGGTTATACCTATTGCTTCTAATTCGAATTGGTTTTTCACCATATCATGCAGTTCAGACAGAGGTTCCGCTAAACAGTTCACGGCTTCGTAGCCTACCCTAAACCCTTTACCTATGGGCCCATGCAGAACCCAGCCTAGCTTGGTCAAAGATGCAACTGGCTTACCGGACTTTCCTCGGCGAATCTCCTCGCCGACCAGCAACTCCCAGTTGTCCTGTCCCAGCAACAGCATCGGCTTGACTCCGCACATTTCCTCCAGGCCCAAGTCACGCAGGTGGGCGAGCTCCTTTATCAACGCAGCCGGCACCGTTTGGGCGGGCAAATCCAGCCTCTTGAACGTACGCACACTTATTTTGTGATTCACTTTATTTGGCCCGCGCACTGTCACATATATTTTCCTTGAGGATTTATCAGACACCTCATTACCGCGCGCACTTTTTAGCACTAAAGGTATTCTATCACCCGTTGCCTTTCCAGCTATCGAGTCGTCGATAAGCGATACTGTAGCTCCGTCGTCCAGTAGAGCGTAGCAATCTCGTTCGTTTCCGTTCACTGACACGGAGACGGGAATTATCTTCAACAACGCTTTGCCGTTATATTCTTTCACATTAGTGACGCTTTCAGTTTTATGCTCTCTATCTACGTGCAGTAAGTCGTGATGTGCATAGTGGCATTTCGAGCATTTGCTTGCTCGGCAGAACTTCTTCGCATGTTGTTTTATTATACAATTAAAACACATCCTCTGATCTTTTACAAATTGCCATCTCTCATCAGAAGTTAGTTTCGCAAACTTTTCACACTTCGGTAATTTATGATCTCCCTTGCACATAGCACACTGCACATTGTTCTTATTATCTTGTTCGCTGTCGCTTTGTACATGTAATCTCTGAACATTTTTAAAGTGAATGCCTGGCTTACTATGTGCGCTTCTCAAACTTTTAACATTAGCCGTTTGACCGGCAGCGCCCATGTCCATCTGCACATAAAATGACGTAGCTCGGGCTAAATGGCTCAGGAATTCAGATAATATCTCTAGGCTGGGTGACACTCTCACATCGATGCCCTGAGACGCCGCCATACCCATTGCGAAGTCGCCATATTGAGCCCTCTGCACAGGCGTTAATTTACTCAGTAATTCACTCACCAGTTGTGGGTTGTTCAGGTATCCATTCGCGTGCACATTCCTCAACAGCGACACACAATTCCTCACTGTAGATGAGAACTTTCTCAACTCACGACCACTTTCTGTTACTTTCGGTAACGCACGCACTTTCTTCAACGCACACTCCAATATTAAATTAGGATGTCCGAACTCTTCATCCAGTGCCTTCATAATCTCCGATGGGTTAGTTGATGTCCGCAATAAGTCTTCTACCGCTATTTTTGCCTCTCCCTGCAGTGACGTTTTCAAGCGCGCTAAGTTCTCGTGCGGCTTAAAGTTGTACATAGCTGTTGTGTCCCAGTACATGTTCTTGTACGATAGCCACTCTGCCGGGTCACCGTTGAAGTATGGCAACTCATAGGCTTGCCTGGGTACTGGCCGCGGACGAGCTAGGTTTGAAATAGCTTCTGCCAGCTGATCTATTTTCCTGTCTCGCGGCTTGCTTCTCTCCGTTTCTTCGGCGAACGATTGATCCCATTCAGGCACTTCACGTGGTGGCACTCGCGGAACACTAGCCGTTACTATCGGCGTATATTCGCGGAACTGTACGGTCGCGGGCGCACACTGAGGGAGCGCAGATATCGAGGTCGTATATACTGTATGCGGTTGCGCGGTCACTGTTTGCGGCGCGGTCACTGTTTGCGGTTCGTACGCTGTTTGCGGCGCGGTCACTGTCACTCCGCGGGAGGTCGCGGCACTCTCGGTTGCAGGCACTCCGTACGCAGTCGTTACTACTGCGGGCACTGGCACTGGCACTGTTTCTTGCGCGTCGTGAGCTTCTGCGATCACTTGTGTTTCACTCGGCACTGAGCGTGTGATCCAATCTTCCACACGGCGTGTTGTTGTTTCTTCATCGGACGAGTCTTCTTCGGCGACGGCATCTATCTCGGCCAGTTCCGCCTCCAACTTCTTCTTGACGAGATTTTCCCTCAGGCGCACTAATTCCCTCTCAGCCTTGTACTCGGCCCTCCGGCGGAGGTAATCGGCACTCTTCTGGCCGCTCTTCGATGAGACGTGGCTGGTTCTTGATCTCGGCGTCCGTACCACCCGTAGTATCTCCGATTCCCGAGGCACTGCAGCCGCGTCGCGATGGTCAATCACGCGTCCGGGGCCCGCCAATGGAATCACGGGTGCGGGTAATGCCGACGACACTGTAGGCGCTATCGAAGGTGATCCCGGTGCCATTTCAGACGGCACTCCTGAATCGGCTTCCATCTCTCGTCGCTTGTTCAACGCTGCCTCCAATTTGCGCAGCTTGCTCCTCGTGGCGACTGAGCTTCGTTCACTCATCTTGAATGCTTCAGACTTCTCAGGCTTGAAACTTCAAACTCTTCAGGCTTGAGATGTAATTCTTCAGACGCAGGATCCGGCTCGAAGGACCAAAATTGTAGAATATTCAGGCGCACGGGTCGAGGGTTCCGAAGAATTAAATAAAAGACGAGCAGAGTCTTCAACCACTTATATTGTTGTTCACAAGCTTCCGATGATTGCTACAGTACGACTGACTTACGACTGACAAATTTTGCCGTGAGGCGGCTATATTTATGACTTTCCTACGTGGGTGCAAGTAGTGCCATGACAAATAAAATAACAAAAGGTGTTTGCACCAATCACGTCACAGTATTTCTCCCATATGTCTCTACGGTGGTGGAAGTAGTGGGTAGGGCGCGACATCATCAACAAATGTTCCACCAATCAAATATGCACATTTTTGTCATTAAATTTACTTATAATCTAGAATCATATATTTACCTTAATTCTAGATGTATCCTAAGTTACATTAATGCTAAAAAATAACCTAGGACTAGATAATCAAAACATACATCATTTGATAGCGCAAAAGCATCTATATTTACATGAAAATCAAATATTGTTACAATTATAGATTTAATCTTCCTATTGTACATATTTAAAACTACAGAAAGCCCTCGTGCTCTCTTACAATCAGCTCTTATTGTTTTCACCGCGTCGATGCCTGGCTACCGTTAGCTGGTGCCAACAGAATACTAATGAATATGATAGTCACCATATTGCTATCGAAAGCACAATTAGCATAACAGCTGACTAATAAAATAACGTGAACATTGTTTATGGAATGTTCTTTATGATTGGGTACCGTTGATGCTTGGTGACACATTAATTCATTTATAATTGATAAGTTATTCAGGAAAAATCTGCCTTTGTACGATTATTTCATTTAAGGTCAATTCTCAATCAATCAATCAATCAATCAATCAATCAATCAATCAATGTTTATTGTTAATTCTACTAATTAAAAACGTAAATTGTGTAAGCTTTTTGGTAGATTGTGACTGAGTTTATGTTGCGTATATGACTGAGTTTATGTTGCGTATCGTTCCTAAACTCAGTCGCAATGTATTAAAAAGCTTATAATTTTGGTTTTTAATTTAATTAACGATTTTGCTTCTCTTTTGCCTTCGCTCTTTAAACTATAACTTCTTGATATGTAGTTCAAAAGTGCCTGTAAATGACTGACTTTGATTTCTTCGATTTTGCCAAAACGAAGGAAGCGACATGATATTTTTATGATTTAATTTATTAAACGCTGGTTAATATTAATTGTATATTTAGGATTGGTTGTGCTAAAACATTGGTGTTAATGTATAACTTTCTTTATCCAGACATATTCGGCGGGCGCTGTTCCCGACAGGACCCCAACGTGGACGCCTGCTTACTCCGCAGCTTCAACTCACTCATCGAGTATATGAAGGGCGGAGCACCCGAACTGGGGATCGAAGAGGTAACGTTTATTTTTCATTTCACTTAGTGGTACCGTACTCTTTCCAATACCTTTCCTTTCCAAATTCCCGAAGGGTTAGGCAGAGCCCAAAGGTCTCATGTAATAGGAGGCGACCCTATTACCTTTAACCGGGCACATATCCTACTCCGAGCTGCTACTGAGAATTTCGTAGAAAAACACAATAACACTTTGCTCAACCTAGGAATCGAACCCAAGACCTTTAGCTATTATTATTATTTCAAAATCATTTTGAATATAAGAAAACTAAGTAGAATAATTCCAAGTTGAAAATAATGTACACCAAAAGCACTTTGGAAATTCATAATTTCTTCTAGAAACCATGACAAGTCTTTATTTCTTTACCTTCCAGTCGGAACCGCTAGTGATCGATGAGCTGTCAATCGCGCTGGGAGGCGGGCCTGATGGCTACCGTGCTAGCTTCAAAGACATCCACGCGACCGGAGCATCCAACATGACCATCACTAATGTCAGGTAACACTAATTAATGGTCATCGTTCATAATAACAGCAACAAAGCAACGGCAACGGTCTGGTCGGAATCGGCTTGCAGATCCGATCGGTAACTGAGAGCAGCCTCGAAAATCCGACCGTTAGCTGACAGCGCGCCGTCCGCAAGCCTTCAACTTTTTATCTGGTTATTATAAAAAATATTGTATCGAACGCGATTTCAAAGGCAAATTATTTCCTGTGTCCGAGCCGTGCTTATACGAGTAGACACCTGAAACGTTTTTTTCTATCCTTTTACTTGTTACTAGGATCTGCCAATAATTTCGCCGGCGTGGATTTTTTCACAAACGTCAAGTTAGTTTGGTTACTACTCCGCTCTTGTGAGTCATACATAACATGATTGTCTATAGGTATCTGATTTTTGACTGACTATCAAGACCGACTTATATTAACTTTAATGAAATGTCTCGTTGACGTTTTAGGTTAAATCAGAAAAAGTAAGTGCATTTTGCGCATACCTCACCTTTTCTTTTGTGAGAGGCATTAAACCATAGGATCGTACTATTAAAGCTACATAGTGAGAAATACCACCGCTATCTCAACACCAGCTAAAGATCTATACATATTTGAATAGCCTTAACTATTTGTTCTGTGACTAAATACATGTAGGTATATATTGTCACGCGCGGCACATAGAATCCCGGTGTTAGGTTAAAATTAACCGTAAAAATTATGTGCAGATAAAAAGTTGCGACATCGACGACCATGTGTCGTATTGTCATGTTCCCTTACATAAGAAGCGTTCCCACATGAAAAACTTCACAAAGACCGCAACCAATTATACTAATTATTTGTGTTTTTGCAACGCTATTGTTCCAATGTGAATTATGAGTGATCATCTTTCCCTAATCATCGTTAGCATTGACTTATCCTTCATTATTTTCGCTTTCCTTTCTTGTGAATTAATAAAATAAGTATCAAAAATACTCCTTTGTCTAAGTTTATCTTGGATATTTCTGAAATCGGTGAAGGAAAACATCGTGAGGAAACCGGGACTTATAAAAAAATGAATATAAGTCTGAAATTGCCAATCTGTTTTGAGCGATCTTAGTGATCAATGGTCGTGTCTACTCTGTAAGAGAAGAGGCTTGTGCCCTGCAGTGGGACTAAAATAGTCTGGTATTAATAATCCTCTGTATCCTTTGTTGTTTGTTGTTTTTTTGTAGTGTTTCATTACATATCTGAATGAACATGTATTTGGTTTCGTTTGCTCTTACTTACATCATCATTTCTTACAATTATATCCTGTACAATCTAATATATAAAATTCTCGTGTCACAGTTTTCGTTGCCATACTCCTCCGAAACGGCTTGACCGATTTTGATGAAATTTTTTGTGCATATCGAGTAGGTCTGAGAATCGGCCAACATCTATTTTTCATATCCCTAAAAAAAAAAAAAAAATATATGGAAAAACAACGTTTGCTGGGTCAGCTAGTTTTTCTATATATTGGATGACGACACGGTTGGCGCAGTGGTTGAGCGATTAGCTGCAGCACTGCGTGTCGCATTTTCGATTTCTTCACTGAACAACTATTTTTATAGCTTCAGTTAGTTGTTCCAGGTCTTGCTGTTTGTGTATGTGAAAACTAAAATCTTCACGTGCAAAAATTCTCAAGCTTTTGAAAAGCTTAAATTAATTACATGATATTAATCCATTCCTAGTGCTATATATGAGCCATTGTGATTGTTTAACTATTGTGTCTGCTTGGAGCATAACATGCGTTATCCGTTACCTTTCTATATCAACTATCAGAAGGTATTCAGTTTACCAAATACTAATTAACATTCATTCCAAAACAAACTTGTCAAAATATAAACCACCGTTGTGTTCAATAGCCACAAACACGATGACAGACAATATTGGAATGTTAGGAAACGAAAATAATCAGTTAATATATTCTGTTGGCGTAGAGAGACATGCCCATACAAGTTTTACTCGCGGGGTCGAAGGGGACAAAGACTTGACGACTCACAACGCAAATAACGCGGACAGGGTTAACGTATTGTTATTTTCAGATAAGACCTTTGTTTGAGCAACAATAGGGTTAAATATTGCGTGAATGTTTGAAGGTTTTGTAATAAGGTACTGTAAAGATGCGCCATGAAACATTCTTTAGCTAGGTAACTACCATTATCACTGCTCCGCTCCTTTGGGTCAAAGAGTGAAGTCATATAGCCTATAGGTCAGGGCTTCCCAACCTGTGCGCCGCAGCACCCTGGGGCGCCATGGAAAGGACTTAGGGGCGCCTCGAGGCGCTCCTCTGAAGTCCGAACTTCAAAAAATTCCACAAAAATAAAAGAAAATATAAAACCTACGAACAATTTTCTATACAAATTATTGCTTAACATTATATTAAAATTCATGCTATTATAGAAGGGACGCGGAAGGCGCGTTGTTTGATTGTTTTTAGTCTGTGAGAATCAAGAATCTGACAGACAATCCACAAAGTGTTATTTGGTTTTTCTATGAAATTCTCAGTAGCAGCTCGGAGTTTGGATTTGTGCCCGGTTAATGGCTATAGGTTCACCCCCTATTACATGGGACCTAAAAACATACCGGCGACCTGTGAGTGTACATTGGTACACCTCTGCCTTACCCTTCGGGAAATACAGGCGTGATACTAATAGTACATACTAATTACACATTGTTCCACTACACAGGTCGGATCTAGAGACGCACCAGTTCCAGTTGACGCTGTTCGGGCCGCACATCAGCGCACGCGCACGCTACCGCTCCTCCGGCGTCCTGCTGCTCGTGCGCGCCTCCGGAGGCGGCGAGTACTGGGGAGAGTATGGTGAGTTCCTGCCCTCTACTACTTTGTTATAATTCTACAACCAGGACCAGGAATAAGCTTCTTCGAATGTATGTTTTTAGGCTTAATTTTTTAGTCTATGACTTAGACTCGTTTAAGTGGAAAGCAATGGGGAAGACCTTTGCCCAGATGTGAGACAAAAAAGTTGATAAAAAATGCCTTGCTGAAAAGTAACTCTATAAAGATCATATACAATACATATATCATCATCATACATATTTTCGTGTATGGTCAAAAAATTTAAGAGATTCAAATAGGGACCAACATGTGATATGCAGTATGTATTAATGGCTGAATTATTAAACAAGGAATAAAGAATGCCTAGGTTCGTTTTAAAAAGTCCCTCTTAAATTTGCAGAGGGTGTAAAAGCCAAGGTGTACTTCCGCGGCGAGCCGTACACCCGCAACGGGCGCACGTACCTGCGGCTGCAGCAGCTCAAGCTGGACTTCTCGGTCAAGGACATACAGATGGGCGTCGAGAACTTGCAGAACAGTAACGCTGTGCTAGGTGAGAATATTATGATTTTCGTCTTAAGGATCCTATGAATTAAACTTCCCGCTTTAATACGTGTGTGAGGATGGATGAATGGATAGATAAATGGGTGAATGAATGGATTTTTGTACACCCCTTAAAGTCTGAACGGAATCAGCTGAAATTTTGAACGAAAATATAGATATTGATCTAGCTTTTCACGTACATCCTGTGTTATATGCAATGCATCAACTTTGAAGCAGACGAAGTCGGGGAGAGGAGCCTCTAACTTATTTTAATGAATTTAACCATCTGCAAAACATACAAATCCTCGTAGTAGATTAAAAATATCACTACTTATAATTTTGTTTCGTTTTTGTAAAGCTAAGAGGGATGTCAGAAAGTCAAATTTCATACTGAATTGCAACCACACAAACCACCACAAACCATACAATTAACGAAATTTCCATCGACTCATTACCATAACAATATTTTCTTATCAACAGAGGCAGCCCTGAACCTGTTCATCAACACGAACGCCCAGGAGCTCCTGAAGGAGATGAAGCCCGAGCTGAAGAGAGACCTCGCCGAGAAGATGTCGCGCTTCCTCGACAACATCCTGCAGAAGATACCCTACGACGACTGGATCGTGGACTAGAGCATAAGAGACAGCTTAGGAGCTAGGGGAAAAATACAGTGAGAAATGATAGGTTAAATGGTTGCCATCGTGATAAAAAAAAACTTCTAACAAATTGTAGCTGATGAGTTTGCGAAAAGTGTATGTCGTTATACAGGCAACAGCTTGGAGTACAATTGACAGTTGCCTAAATCCTATAAATGATTAATGACTTCAGCTAAACGGCATCTAATAATCTTAGAGACTTATTTGACATCATTATGTGTCCAACTTGAAAATAGTATCATCATCATTATCATATCAGCCGCAGGAAGTCCACAACTGGATATAGGCCTCCCCCATTGATTTCTAAAAGGACTTCTTGGAAGCGGCCTGCATCCAGCGTCTTCGTGCGGTCTTAATTAGGTCGTCAGATAAAGTAGGAAGAAAATAGCGTGCTTTAAGTTTATGCCGAAAGTACATTATTTTTATGTCTGACATAGAAAACTGTCAATTTAGTCTCTGAGATAAAAACATACACTTTAGGCAACTCTTTTATAACACAATCAAAGGAGGGTGCATGTTACAATGCAAAAAGGCTATGTTACTCATTAAATGCCAAAAGTAAAAAAAAAGAATTTAAATTTTGAAACATGGCAACAACAATGAAGACTACAATAAAGATGGCAACCCAACATTGGTGCTCAAACTATAAAATGACAAAATAGAAATAGTGGGATCCACAATCCAAGAATTACATATCTGGCAGATTTCATTATTAATTTTGTAGGACTTTAACACATTGGTGTTTGTGCTACTTTTACTATAATAGAAGATATAAATATAAATATCTTGGATAAGATTTCTTTTGTAAAATGTAGATATTAAGCTAATTTATTTAGAACTTCTGTTAGGATACATTCGATTCGGCCGCGTTTGGTCTCTTTCGTATTATTAGTTTTACGTTAATTTGTACAACTGTAATAAAGTATTTAATTTATGGAGTTTTTTTTAATTCGTGTACTTCATCACCTGCTTAGCCTTTTTACCAACTGTTTTGGAGTCGACTTCCAATGTGCAGCTAAATACCAGCGTTATAGAAAATATATATAATTTAAATAGCATAGAGCGACTGCCTGATATCCACAACGCAATTTCTGGATAACACGATACCCCTTAGCAAGACTGTTTGTCACAATTTCGGGTTACTGAATAGGCGTACCGGCTCTCGAAAATCTACGAAGGACAGCCGAGACCTTTACGTGCTTTTCGAGATACGGGGGTGTGACGCCACATCACGCCACTTACTTTCTTTCTAATTGCCGTTTGATATTAGAATTTTTAAAATTTGAAATCATTAGGATGCGCTTGCACTTTATTCAAAATCCACCGATAGAAGGCGTTATCATAACTTTAAATAATCTGGCATATTGATTTTTCTTTTCTAATACGCGCGTACTTTTTTAGGTTAAAAATTAAATATTTATAATTTTTTTTTTTTTTTTCAATTGTGTAAAAAGTTACACCGGGCACTACCTTGACTTTTTACCCCCAATTTATTGTTTTTTTTTATGCAAAAAATGTAGGCAGGCTCCTTCATTACATTCTCGATCGACAGTTGCATTACTGTTCAGTTCAGTGTTCAGTCAACTGCCCGCGTGTCCATTGTTAAATACTGCTCTATTAATATTTGGTAGTACCTTTCACGGCGGTTTTTAGTTTTGTGTGTTTGTGAAATGATAGGGTGGGTACGTAGGGAACGGTTAGTGCTTATGCGAATAGGCATAGGCAGAGGTGGAACACCGTGGTCGGTTTAGCCGGTAAGAGTCCGTCACCCCCACAACCGGAGGAAGTATATGAAGATTCCAACCACGCATCGAAAAAACAAATAGGTACGTAGCCCAAATACTACTACTAAACTTTTTAGATACTTTGTTTATATTCAGTTATTCGACGGTTACTTCACGGTACTTTGACGGTTATTTTCAAACATTTTTGGTTCATCAATCATTTTTTTTACTTATCTACGACCAAAATGTGACTAGTATTCGTTTTGAACGTAGCGCGCTATCTTTAAAATCCTATTGATTCAAGTGTTACTGTTAGGTATCATGCAGTTGATTACACTATGAAAGAAAGAAAGAAAAACCATTTTATTTTTTTCTGAAGGTACACCGCGGTAAATAGATAATAATCCAAACATTCAATCGAATTCCTTTTTTAAATTCAAATTTAGATTAAGAAACGATTGTTTTTTTTTTTAATTTAGGGTACTTGTTTAACCATATTTGAGTCTTGCCCGTATAACTTATAGTTTAATTTCAAGTTTTTAAACCCTGTCTGGAGGCCTCCATTCCTAAAGCAACCACTGGAAAGTTCAGATATGCAGTACACAACCTCGTTGGTTGGTAGGTTGATGATGCAAAATTGAAAAAAATAAAAAAGGGATCACACCAGCACCCAGACTCGGTCACATCCAGAAAGTTTCCACAGGTAACCTACGAACACAGATATCGCAAGTAAAATCTAAGTCGGTACCTAGCCGAACCTACAAGCATTCTTACGACAGCAAAAGCTTTTCTTCCCGATGCTCTCTTCCTGTCATAAACTCTCCGACACCGCACAGGTAGATCATTCCACTGCAATCTATACTAATATTATGAAGAGGTAAGATTTGTTTGTTTGTTTGTAACGAATAGGCTCCGAAACTACTGGACCGATTTTAACCATTTTTCACCAATAAATAGCCACATTATTCCAGGGTAAGATAGGCTACATAACATCACGCTACGACCCACGGTAGCGGGGCATTAACCAAAGACGTAACTTATGGCGGGTAAAATAAGCCACACGGACGAAGTCGCGGGCTTCGCTAGTACATTATACCTTGCGAAACAGCGCGTATGTAACACTTGTAAGATCTTAGATAATGGCTCGATGGGTAGATAGATAGGTATGTATCTAGGTGTATATGATATTCTAAAGAATATGTTATTATGTCATATCTTGCGTAATTTGACCAATGGCTTTAATGGTAACGTGTCTGGTATTTGAGGATGTCATCAAAAAATGGTATTACCCGGTTATTTGGTAGAGCTGTGTACCTACACTACGGCCGACGTATCTTGGCGAGTCTGAAGTTAGCCGATTAGCTGCGCAGTAGACAATTGTGTTCGTAAAAGATCCATTGCGCAGCCAAACGGCTAACTTCAGACTCGCCAAGATACGTCGGCCGTACTGTATGCTAATGTAAAAAATTGATATTTTACTTATCGGCCTTATGCGAGTCGTACTAGCACATTTTAGGTTCGAAAGATTAAAAAACAACTTATATGGTTTGAGGACCCACTTTGATAAGTATCTTATGTTTTTGTTATTTATTGTTATAGCGGCCATAGCCACACACTTTGTTTAATTTCGCGTAGGTAATAAGTAATTTTAAACTTTCAATCCCTTCAAGCCTTTTCTCCAAGGTGTAATCTATCTCTGGACCAAAGTTCATGAAAATCGGTTCGACAATTTAGGCATGGAAGCATAACAGACAGACAGAGTTTTTCATAGTTTCGCATTTAAAATATTTATATTTAATAGGGATTTGTTATGGTGAATATTCACTGCCATTCAAGTGGCTGGCGAGTTGTTACTGGACCATTTACGGACCAAACCCTCAATTGTGATGCTCTTAATCTCTATGACACTGCAGTTGGATTCTTATTCTATATGACAACTTGCTTAAGCCCGCGAAAATAAAAATAGAAATAATAGTAATAGAAATCGGTCCAGCCGTTTAAGGATATTAGCCTGAACAAAGAAACAGATAAAAAAAAATCGAAATTGTGTTTTTTAACATATGTAAATGCGTTTTATAAAAAACTGTTACATATTTTCATCATTTTATTTATCGGTATAGATAAATTGATAACCAAAGACCTAGATGTCCTACCTAATTATTTACATAAACAAAGTTGGTATGTATACTATAAGTGCTTTGTAACAGCTCCGATAGTTCAGTGGCAAGTCTGTCGCAAGCGGGCCCGGCACCTTGGTAGGAGCGTGCACTTTCGCAGACGCACTCATACTCCGCTTGACCATAGCTCTGAGTGCTTACATTCAAACTATTTGCAAAGCTATTCGTAAAATTAAAAAACAAATTTACCATAAATATTTTTATACTAAATATTTAGTTTGAAATTTGAAATTCGACGATGCGTCGTTCGAAATTTGTTTAATTTTACGTGATTATAAAATGGTCTTCCATTTTTGAATTCTATGCGGGTAACTTTTTATTAATTGATTTTTGGAAAAAAGTCGTTAAAATGCGTTCATTAAGATTGCTAATTGGTTGTGTGATGGTTGTATGCTGCTCCCAAGTCACGAAGAGCGAACATGAAGCTTATGAAATCGGTAAGTAAATCTTTAATTTACTATCTTATGCCATGCGCATGAATGTCGGTTTTATTTATTTTGCGTGGAACCCTAATTCCTTTTACATAATAAAAGAACTTAATTACTTCTTATAAGGTCAGTTTTCTGCCCGTAAAAATCCCGCCAAAATCGGTAAGACAGACAAAAAGACATAGGTTTTGAATTTTTTTCAAAACCGATGTCTTTTTGTCTGTCTTATGCACTTAGTAAAAAGCTGTTATTTTGTTTTTTTGAGCTGTTATTTCAAACAGACTATTTGAGTTATTCGTATAAATTTTTATTGTTCTCGTCATGTAGGGGCCTCTAATAGGCCTCTCTTCATTTTCATACGGTTGTTTACTTATGTATAACTAGCTTCTGCCCGCGACTTCGTATGCGTATCCGAAGTTATACTTAGTCCAAGCGTTACAGCTGTGCGATTCTCTAAAATGCAAGCTCGAAAACGAGTCCCACTTCGATAACGAACCAACTTGTCATTGGTTCGCCGTGGTGACGTCACCACGGCGAACGAATACTAAGCCAATGACAAGTTGGTTCGTTATCGAAGTGGGACTCGTTTTCGAGCTTGCATTTTAGAGAATCGCACAGCTGATCCTCTCTCGTGTGTCGTTGCGTGATGTTGTGTAGCCTATACTATTCCTCATGAATCTGGCTATCATATACAAAAATATTTTTTTTCAATGCTATATTAGTATCAGACATAGATCGTATCATAAAACCGTCACCATCACGCCTGTATTCCCCGATGGGTTAGGCAGAAGTGTACCAATGTACACCCACAGTTCGCCGGTATGTTTAGGTCCCATGTAATATAGGGCCAGCCTATTGCCATTAACCGGCCACAAATCCAAACTCTGAGCGGCCACTGAGAATTTATAGCAAAACCCAATAACACCTTTTGCTAGACCTGGGAATGGAACCCAGGAGTCAGGACCTCTAGCGTAACAGTCGTACTCAGGACCACTAGGCTAACGCAGCAGTGATCATAAAAATACCTCTATAATTAGGTTAATTGTGATTAACGAACACAATGTTATAATGACATAATTGTACAAACTCCGAGGGCTTGCATAAGTAATCTTCAAGCGGCTTTGAGTAAAGGCATCTAAATCGGCCGGTTGCCTAAGTGGAGCGATGGTGAATTCTGCCAAGGTGAGCCGTGAGCTATGAGATTATAATGTAACTAGCTGTTGCCCATGACTTCGTTCGCGTTCATTTTTTCTTTGGTTTCAATTTCGTTCCTCCTTTTTTTATATAAATAGTTTATTAATAGTTCTTCTTTAAGTAAGCCACCTTATAACTTAATTAACTTAATTAAAGGTCCTGTCAAAGTCGGTCTAGCCGTTTCAGAGATTAGCCGAAACAATCAGACAGACAAAATCTTTTTTTTTTTGTTATTTCCATATACCTTAATACTTCATACGCATTTAGTGAAAAGCTGTTAATTTGAAGTTACAAACAGCCATTTCGATTTTATATATTTTTATGTATCTAGTATAGATATATAGCTTCAAGTTTCTGTAGCAAACTGTCTCGCTTAAATATCAAAAGTGCAAGTAGCACTTGTTTTTGTGGACAAAGTCAGAAATAACTACACGGAATCAATCGCGGATATCGTATTATCGTATCAAGTCTACAAGGTGACCTTCAAAGTCAAAAATAAGACTAAGGAAAGCCACTGGTATTAAGCCAAAAAAGGGCTTCTGGAGTAGTGTAACCTCGCCATTCATACATACCTTCATCACTTCCTTAGTCAGCACGGCAGACGTAGAGCATGAGAGACTGGCTGCTGCGTTGCGTGTCGTTGGTTCGATTCCCCCACGGAACAAATATTTGTATGTCCTGTAGATAGTTGTTCCGCGTCTGGCTGTTTGTGTTTGTGAACGCACCTACGATACAGGAGAAATTCCTAGTCAAGGTTGCTGTTTAAATATTAACAGTGATCAACCTTATATTTAGGGCTAATTCCTCCAAACTTTTATACCTAGTATCTTTGGCATGCCTACGTGGTAAAATATGGCTGAACTTGTCAATATGTTTTTTTTTGTCACCATTTAATGTTACCTATGTTTGCAAAATAAAAATATCTTTATCTTATCTTTAGTATTAGTCCTAATTTGAGGATGAATTATTAATTTTGGACGGTACAAAAACTGAGTCACGTTAATTTTATTATACTTAGGTATATACGAGTACTAAGTACTTCGATTAAATTCTACATTCGGCTTCCGTAAATTATTTTTGTCTCATAGATGCCTATTACCTAGTCCATGTAAATATGTTTCTTGCAAATATTTGTTTAACCTTGTTCTGTCTAGCACTTACCTAAAAACTACGTTTAAGTATTAATCAAACATTTATAATGGAAAGGTATAATATCTCTCGATTGTTTCATCGAATATTTCTATAAAATGACAACATTATTTTCTTTTTCTTTTTTCTTTTTAAGTAATTTCCCATGCTGATTTCCCTAAAAAAATATAATGAAGAAGTCATAATATAAATTTTATCCATATATTTATATCGTAACTTGATCACTTGATTTTAATGCGATTTCAGGGTTGGTTCCATAGTAAAAGTTGTTCAAAACAATGAATACAATGACTCCTTTTCAGGTGTCTGGTAAACAAACAATAAGTTTGTTTAAGCCTTTCTCAATCTACCTATTTTCAGTCCCAATACTATTTTAACTAACCGGCGTGCTTGTATGACCAAATGTATGAACGTGGACGAGGCGAGAGTAGTGTGTAAGGATCGTAAAAGGTGTCGTTCTGTTGTTTTTGCCTACCCCCATGGGAAAAAGGCGTGAGTTTATGTATGTGTGTATGTACTATTTTACTCGTGTACTTACGTGTAGATTTAATCTTCGGGTACCGTAAACCGTTATTGTTCCGGAAGATTCAATCTGCTAAAATGACCGCGTTTTGCCACGCTATAATAGACCTCAATGCAGTTCAAAGGTTAAATAATAGGAAGTATATTCGTCTGTACACTAGTTTCCTCTTAGTGACAGGTGTTACCGCATCTTAATTGTCTTTTCCTCTTCCACGGCCTTATGAATATTAACCAAGAAAGTAATTAACCTTAATAAAAATATTTAAATAGTTTGTACAATTATTCAAGTTATTGTACAGTCAGCGTCATAGAAAAGGAACTCAAGACTACGGTTATACGGTTTGATGTCATTACCAAAGAGGGTTCCTTTTCTCAGACGCTGTCCCTACAGTCAGGAACAAAAGTAGATTGACATTCCAGATTTTTAAGTCCTCATTATTGAGCATAATATCAAAGGAAATACACAATAAATCTAGAATTAAGATAAATGTTGTCCTAGGTAATTCAGAATTTTAAGCAATCCTAAAATTCTGATTAGCAGTGTAGTGTGTTATTTGGTGTCTTTCAAATGATATGTAAAAGTAACATTGTTCCGATCGTCTTTTTTTGCTGACCGTAGGTACCTACTAAAGTTACAGCCTTTGGGCACCTGCCCCATTGACAGCGTATCGGACGAGATTTTTGATGCCCTATGAGCTTTCTTCTTTCTTTTTTTATAAATTGTACTAAGTTTGTGATTTAATTATTTTTTATTAGTTTTGTGTTTAGGTTAATTATAACATTATTCACAAATTCATTTTCATTCTATGATTAAAAAAAAATTAAGGTTTAAAAAAATATAGATAATTATGTAAGTTACATAAAATATTTATACAGATATGAAATAGATTTTTATCTCTAGCGTCTTGCAAATGCAACAATCACTAAATCACTAACAAAATTCCTAATTTTAATTCTGTGTAACATTCTGCAACGCGGTTAGATAACTAGGCTGACTTACTTTTGACTAACGTTATGCAAGTTTATTTGAATTGATATCATTATTAAAGTTATTTTTATCATCGGATTACAAGATTCACTATCTCCACACCTACTGGCGATCACAAATTGTGACAAGTAATGTCAAAATTCTGATTAAAATATTTGGCGCAAATAACCCTTAATTTATTAAATTACTAATAATTAAATTGATAATTTAACCTAATGGATAAGTTATTCTAATAGATACATAAGCCACACGCTCGTTACTTAAAACATAAACTGTCACCGTAGCCGAAATCGAAAAATATAAATAACATCATTGCTCTGACTTGTCCCTGGATAAGGCAAGGAACTAAATTAAAAGTTAGTAAGTTGTTCAAACAACAACTTTTAATTCAGTTGTTGTTGTAGTTGTAGTAGGTGTTGTTGTTGTTTGTCCAACTTTTAATTCAGTTAAGTGTCAGATATTTGTCACAAGTCGTGAGTCGTCGTAAATATTATGTTAGATGCTACGTATAATCAACTGTCAACAGTCTGCCAGCACAAATGTCTGAGCGACGCATTATCCGGCTGCGTCCGTCTATTTTCTACGCTACAAGAGGTCCAACCAATTAGCAATACTTTCGAGTAGCAACAAACCTTCCACTCATACCGCCTCAGCTATTCTTTACCAAAGACTCCTTGACATAGAAGCAGGTGCACCATTAATGGTCACCTAATGGTATAGTAACCAAACTGCGGTTGGTGCGGATACATTACCGGTTACGTGAGCATTGAGCAATATTGCAGAATATCGCCGCCAGACATAAAAGTTTAATGACTGCTATTTATGAATATCATACCTGCTGTTAGAACGTTCGTTGTAAGAATAGATTCGATTGTTCGGTGTTATGTGGCCTTTAGCTAAGTTAAGAATTGGAGAAAAGATTGAGGAAATAGGAGGTTAATGATGTCTAATGAGAATAACATTAATAGTTAAAACCTACTCTATATTTCCATCATAACTAAGCTAAGTCTTAGCTTAGTTAAGTGGGTTACTGCTCCTGCAGCTCTCTGACGAAATATTTATGCATGTAGTTGGTACTCAGAAGTACAGCGCGTGAGACAAATAAACGCATGGACAAAAGACAATCGTGCAAAGAGCGATGAACTTTCGACCCGCTCCCAAACACATTCCTTGTCAAAGAATAAAGAAGGCTTCCCAAAAGCAAGCGTTGGGTAAAAAAAAACCGATCCGTTTCGTGGGCATAAATAAGATGATGGGAACTAAACTTGAAATGATTTACTTAGACCACCAGCAATGCTTGCATTGTGCTCAATGAATACTCTCCAAACACTCCTGATTTTGTCATCAAATCAATTTCAATCGACATGCTGCTCTTGGCATAGGTTAAAAGTTCAAAACACAGAATCTTGTATCATGTCGACAGATATATGAAACCATATGATACGTTAACTTTTCGTAACGGATACATTGAGCAAGATGACAGCGTGCGTTGCTCACCTGAGCATCAACAAACAGTGACGCAAAGCGCAAGCCAAGGTGAGATGAACGTTTGGCTAATAGAAGTAATGTGGAACTCCTTACGGGCCAAGGGCTTGGCTGAGATTACAAACATATTATATGGTTTAATCATAATTTCATCACCAGACCAATTTAAAACTTGTATTTCATGACCTCGGATGATAGCGAAAGGTTCCTCAAAGGAAAAGGGTTTCTACGTCACAGTACGCCTATATGAAAGGTATTCTGTGTTGCGTTTATTGCGTAAACCAATATTAGATACAAAATCGTATCAAGTAGCTACCTATGCGTAAATATTTACTTGGTACTGAAAAATATCTAATAGACACACCTACCTAAACGTGGCATCGTGATTCGTGCATCTGACTTAGAATAAAGATTGCAATGATATTATGTACCTAGTCGATTCGCTCTATTCCTATAACAATTAAAATATATTTTATAGGTAATAATCTGCATGTATTTGTAATTATTATTTGTTATGACAACATACACAAAGTTTTCAAGGAGGCACGTCTGCTTTTGTTTTATGATGCCATAATTTTCATCTCTGTGGAGTCATTATTTTCATTTTATTAAGTACTGAAGCCACTAAATAGATCTGTCTATTTTTATATGCAGGTACAAGTACTTGTCTGTACCTACTTAATTCAGAATAACATTAAAAATAAAATCCGGAACATCCGTATATTGCTGAAATTCATTAGATTCTATTAATTTGGCTTGATCGTAAAGTTATACACGCTTATATCGAAATAACGTTAGAATTACAACGTTATTTTTTAAATGTTTTCTTTAATGAACTTTAGCAACAGATGATCGTTTCCCGATAAAACTTTCCCAATAAATCAGAGACTATCTATTATGTCAATATTTCCTTGAGACTGCTCTGATTGCATTGTAATTCCATTGCAATGATAATTTTATTACGACCAAACCAGTTTTTGAGTAGGTATTCGTAACAACTTGAATCAGGCTACTTTTAAGATTGGCCTCTGGTGATTCTGGTGTCCCCGTTCGGTTGCAAAAACTGTGGCCACAGATTCCGTAGCTTCAACAGCAAGCTATTTTATATTACGTAACTAATAAACTTCGGTATGTTAATTAAAGTTCACAATCTTGTAAAATTGCACGTGGACCTGTAGGCGTTCGTTTCTCATGATGGTGAACTGCAATCTGTCCCAGATATGCATTTAGCAATGATTTGGTTTGGGGTCGCCTTTTTAAAAAAATTGTTGTTGTTATGTTGTGTTGTGTCATTTTGCAACACACTTGCGCCAATATTTTGAGGAGCAATGTAAAAGTGATATCGTAGCATGCTTTTACTTTGTTCTTTCCCTAAATCGTTTAAGATGTTCTAAATAATTGCTTTTTCGTTAATCTTCTATAATCTTTATCTAGATACTTAGTTACCTACCACTTACTTGTAGGTACATATGCCTACCTTTTTAGGTACGTAGGTACTTACATAGGTAACCCAAGCTGAAATAAAAATATATTCTAATAATAGTGTATTTAATTTTATTATGGCCACTGCCTTAATTTAAAAGGTTAGATCGCACATAATCACAGATTTGTCGCGTGGCACAAATTAAAATAAATGATTAAAGATACTAAGAAGCATTACGAAACACAACATTCGTTTAGATAACATCGACATTTAATAACATTACGTCTGTCGTCCCCAAATTGTTATGCAGCGATTTAGGCACCCATTTATTGTGATTTGATTAAAATATTGGTGATGTGACAATCAATCACTAAAGATCCTAGAATTGTCCTAGAAGTATGTGTAGAAGCAGATCTAGTAAGCCCTACGGGGCTACGGTCTACCTAGGCAGCAAGTCAATACCTTATTACTATCTACTTACGTTCTTGCAGCGTTTTTTTAACAAAACACCTATACCTAAGCAATGTTTCCTAATGCCTATTAATCTTTTATGTTTTCAGAAAGAATATTTGCAGCGTGCAGGAAAACGGCTCCAGATTTCGACGGTTGCATAAAGCGAGCTTTTAACAAAGTGCGACCTTATTTCAGAGTGGGTAAGTACAAAATACCTACTCCATAAATAAAGGTACAATAAGTAGGTGCATTTTGTGAACATAAACTTGCCTAATATAATGTCTTGCGAGAAAATTGCGATAGCTGTCAAGAGTGAGTGCACATAAAAGTTTTAGAAATGACCATGAAATAATGGCAGTATGTAAGTAACAACTAACAAGACCCAACGGTGAAAGTTTTATTGTGTGGCAATACTGTGTCTGGGTCTAGACCCAGACACAGTATTGCCACACAATAAAACTTTGCCTACTTTGCCTACTTTTTTGGAAGTTATTATCTAGATAATAACTTCCAAAAAAGTAGGCAATAAAAGTTGATTGAATTTACTAATACGCTGATACAATTAGACGGCCTTGATAAACTATATAGAAATGTGTTTAAAATTTGTTTTTTTTAATATCTGCATAACCTACTAACAATTTTAGAATCAAGTTTCATTAAAAAAAAAACCTTTATTATATTTTCATATATTAGCCCATAGATCTATAACATTCTCACCTCATCACTAGAATCTAGGACCCCCTTCTCTATGGAAATAGAAGAGCCATATCCTAATCACAACTCGTACCTATCCATTTGCTCACCGTTTATCAATGCAACCTCCACCTTTTTAGGCATCCCGGAGATGGGTGTGGCGCCGTTCGATCCTCACTTCGCGCGGGAGATCAAGCAGACCCGCGCTATCAACGGGGTCGGATACACACTCACTCTGAACAGCGTCTACGAAAGAGGATGGTCACAGTCCACTGTCACTAAATACAAGTAAGTTCTCACTAGCCAACTTCAATTAGTACTTAGCTCCGTGGTACTTAAGTAGGAAAACCTACCAATTTCTTTTTTACCTACCTGTTAGAACACAGAATGTACTCGATTTTTTTATTCGCTTTTGTCAACAAAACATAAAAATACCGTAGTAAAGATGACAAAAAGTGAAATTAAAATTAAAATTTGCCCAGAAATACCTACGGCCAATATTATAAGCATTTAAAACTATTAATTACACACCGGTTAGATTGAGACATCCAAAATGACCAACGACGACATTGGTTACGACGGCCATATTAACTGCGTCTTAAAAATCGTTTTTTTTTTAAAGAGATAGGAAATAACCTTCCATGGCTTATATCTTTTAGAATTTTATAGTTATTCGTAGATCCAGATGTTACGTATAATTTGTTTTTTACAGAACCGACTGGCCGAACCAGCGCATAGTGTATTCACAGTACTTCCCAGAAAAATGGCTAAACGGGGACTACGAGTTCAAGGTAAATTCCAGAACGCTGCCCATAATTATTATATATTATAATTTTGAATATACCTTTTCAAATCGAGACCACAAATAGTAGCGTAAAAGTAAAGCGTTTTCTAAGCTAACCAGCCATACCACTAGACTGACTAGCCTTAATCAACCTGTTATTTTTTTATAATCAGTACCTAATCCACATCTTATAATGTTCCAGGGCGATGCTTTCGGCCTAGGCGTCCTGCGATCCGGTACCTGGAACCTAACATTGCGGGACTATTCCCAGACAACGCGCATCAAACGCAACGGCTCTGGAGTAGATGTGCACGTAGAGGTCGATCACATCGGTGACATGGAGATACATGTCGGGAACCTGGTCAGGGGCAACGGAATACTCGGTACTTATATGCGTAAGATTCTTTTAGACACACCCGTGTCTTTGTAGGTAGTGAGTAGATTCGCACCTTGCATGATTTTAGTACTAGTACATAACGCACCATAGAATTTTTAGTCTAGAGAAATAGTCATATTTTATTATACTTAGTTGTATTTTTGCACAATATTACTGCACCATTGCTTAATTATCATGTTGTACTTTTGTTTTGCTTGTAGCATTCACTTTTGTTATATTTTTTGTGAGAGTTCTCGTGACATACGATATATCAGTGTACAAAAAAAAATGTTGCCGCTCTACTACGTTCAAATTGATAAGCCTTGGACTTCTGTTTTCAGAGCGCATGCTGGACCGCCTGATCAATTTCACGTGGAAGCCGGGCTTCGCAGTGATCAGGCCGCTCATCAACGACCTGGTCAGCACGGCCTTCACAGATATCTGGAGCAACTCCTTCAGGAATTTCCCCATTGATAACTTTATAAGGGACTGATCGTATTGTCTCATTAGAATAAGTGTTGAATTTTTTAAGTGCCAGTTTTATGTAAATAGGAAGTTAATTTTAAGCTAGAATTATCATCACCTTATATTAAGGGTTATTATAGTAATTTTCAGTCATCAAAACTTTTGGCATTCATTTGTTTATTTGCACAGATACAATAAAAAATGACTAGTCATCAATGCTCAACACACGAATTTAATTTCGCCAGAGTCCAGGGAGATGGAATAAAAGGCAGGAATATATTACATATCTCAATATTATATTTATTAAAAAATATAACCTAACTATATATATGACTTTATATTTAAATTCAATCAACAAATAACTCGCACGTTCGTCGAAACTGGAATAATCAACCTCAGTCTTTCAACACAAATGAATACAAATCAAACAGGCCTCACACCAACAACAAATGGCGCAAACAAGCGTATCGTTACTCCGAGCGTCCCTCCGTTCCCGGGTCCCTCCCGCGCTCACACACTATAAATACATATTTATAACATTGCACCTTCAATTTGTTACATTAAAAAACCAGATAAAAGTATTACACAAAAACATGCCGTCGAAAAGTCTCATTTCATATAACAGCACTAGTTTGCATCTACGAGCAAACTTACTTGTCTGGTTACAACCCGTTCATTGACAAAGTTCACACTAGGCTACCTCACAGATTTATACAAAACAATAAGTACGTCTACAGACAGAAACTAAGATAGAATACTACCAGTGATCATCTGTGTATCCCGCATGACACGTGTGAAAGCAACATAGCAAACTGCGGGCCTACGTCGCGCGTCGCCCCTCTATGTGAAGTTCCAATTAACTTTAATATTGTCTGTATTGAAATACTACATTAGGACCCTGTGGACCGTCAAACTGACGCTATTATTTACGGACTAAAATCGTTGTAACGGTTGCGCCCCACGTCGATAGTTTCACATACTAACTTAGACAAACAATACCAACATTAACTTGAGATCCTCATCAAATTATCGACGCGGGGTAGAAACAAGTAATTAGTATATTCCAATGTATTGAAATGAACTATAAAATACTGACAGCTGTATAAGCGTAACATTGTGAAGTTATCAGTCTAAACAAATTACCGGATTGGTTTACACGGCAGTCTACCCGAGTACGTAAATATAAAGTGTCTGCTTTACGGGGGCTTTGAAAATGGTGATAATATAGTAACTATTGCGGTTTTGACCTACCATTTGGTAGATTTAATAATGGAAGGGTCAGAAATATGCTAGAGCATTTTTTCATTTATTAATTGATAATGAACTTAACACATTACCAATAGAGTTGAAAAGGTCATAATTGGGCGCTGCATTTATTGTCTTGCACGCAATTGCGCGATTTTCAATTCAGTTTGTTCTTTTAGATAATTATAAATTAACAAATGAAAACCTACTCTAGTATATTGCTGCTGTACGGGCTGATCGTAAATGTCGTAAAATAGACACTAGATAAATAGCACTCGGAAACTGCCTGAATTATTTAAATAACATCAATAATATTTCTGTGTCACTGATTTCAGACTGGCGCGACTACAATAAATAATTCCAATAAATTACAAAGCTCGGGAAGGTAGTAGAGTAAAACCTGAGCCGACATTACACAATGTAATGCATGTTTATTACAACTGGTACATATGATTTAATTAAATCATTCGTTTAAGAAGATAACATCGATCGATGTCATCAATGGAAGTAGCGTAAAACCTTAACTAAATTACGAGAAATTTTTGTTTATAATTTGTACTTCTTTTCTCGTACGTTTGGCCCCAGAATTTGTGTCGTAAATAATGTAATTTAAAATTAAAACGCCACCTCTAGCAAGAGGCGGCGTCATGCCGAACCAAAATGTTTGCATAGGCGACTAGCAACCTACATATTGATCGTATGTGTTCCTTAAAAACCGACACTCAGGTACCGATGTTGAGCGACTATCAAGCGATAGTTCAATGCACAGTAACAACATTTCAACAAACTTGATAATATAACATTTCTTTCGATTTTTAACGATGTTTAAGGAACATGGCATGAGGTAACTAAAGTATTTTGTAATAATCAAAATTTTCCACTTTAGAATAAGGTACTTCACGAGCGCCGCTAAAAGCAAATTCTGTTTGCATGGTATGATTTCAAAAAGGTATTCAACAGAGTTTGCTTTGTACGGAAACAATAATAAAACGAAAAAAATAAAACCCTATCAAACCGAAATAAAACTTAATGATAACGATCTTGAAACGAAAAATGTTAAAAATTCATTAGTAGTAAGATTTAATTTCATTAAAAACGATTTAGCACAACAGAGCTGACGTACTGTACAGATGCATGCGGTGACATACAATCGTATCGCGGAACATAAGCTTAACCCACAACGCAAGTATCCGTATAAATAAACATATTAGTGGTTTAATACTATCAGCGGGTTGTGTGGCGGGACGTAGTCGCATGTTCACACTCGGCACAGCGAGATAGTTCCGCGCCCTTGTGGATGGACACCATACATCGACGTGCAGTTATTGTTGTTGATCAAGTAACGTGGTATTTAAAATCCACGTTCTCAGTCTAATCTCGTGAATGCATCGAAATCTAAATATGTACAAATGCCTGGAAGACGCGGGATCTTTTGTTTGTTGTTACAAGGGCACGGAATATAACTAATGTAAAGAACTAAAAGTTTAAAACAATGATTTCGCCCTCTTTCATACTACGTGCACTAGTATTGCAACCAAGTTCCGCCTGCCTGTGTCCGGCACTCCGCGCCTCCCTCTCTCAAGCCGATCACACACTTCTTCAAATTAACTCTAACACTAAAATTATTTTGATATGCACTTATTAATAGTTTTTTTTTTACAATGACATTTGTGCTGTACACTATTCAAAAAAGGGCAGAGCGGAGGCGTGCCAACGAGTTCGAGTAATGTACTACATTACGGTAAGACGGCTATTGCGGCATCGCACTTTGTACTTAAACTTTCAAAATTATATTTATCGAAATCATAATGTTGACGTTCGCCGCGCGCCCGCCCTGCCTACCACTATTTACAATGACAACTAAACGAACCCATAATGAAACTTAAATGACAAACTCGGGTATAACTAAATATTTGGCAAATCAGTTATATTGATAACGGAACAATGTGCAATACGCAAACGACAGCCCTAACGTGAACGTATGACGTATGGAACACTAGAGCTAGCTTTACAAGTAAAATCGAAGGCCGCTAAGATATCACCGTTCATTAGTGTGTAATATGTACACGGGCACGCCCGCCCGCGCCCCTCTGATTTGAGCGACACTATGTACACGAGCGCGCAGCGGGCGAGCACTACAGCACACGAGCGCTGCGAGCACTACAGCACACGAGCGCTGCGAGCACTACAGCACACGAGCGCCGCGAGCACTACAGCACACGAGCGCCGCGAGCTCTGCGAGCACCCCGAGCGCTCCGAGCGCCCGAGCGCCGCGAGCCGGCCGCTCCACACTCCTACTCTATGTGCTCGCAACATGTGTGCACGGACGCATACTGCAAATTCTAGTTTCATTTTCCTACGTACATGTGAAAAACAAACTATAGAGATCGCGTAAAAACTTGGCATGTGTAATATTTACAAAGTTGTATAAAGTGTTAAGGCATTGTATGTGTAGTATGCGCCCTCTTCAGATACCACCACGCTCGGTGGCGGTCGGCACGCGACGCCACATGCCACTCACACAAAATAAATCAATTATAACCTTCAGGAACATTTTCATTATAAGCGTTCAGTTTATTGAACAATAATGTAGGACTGCAGTCGACGGTATTAGATGAAGAAATGAAATTAGCACCATGTTTTTCAGATTGGATTGTTCGAGGTTGTTTGCTGTCGTCGGTTGTAGTAAACTATGAGTCTATAAACCCGGCTTTATTTGAGAATGTTCTACAACACATAGTTATGAAGCCTGCATAGTCAAATTACGAAATATGTAACAAACGCACTTGTTATTATATTATTTAAATCGTCAAGTGCAAATTCTTTTTCAGAAACATCTTCACTATGTGTTGAGGAACATGCTCAGTGTCAGCCGGAACCTCAGTGATCTGCTATAAACTATCGTATCATAACAGCATGCGCCGGCTACAGTCCCACAGCACTGAGCATTAGTTAATATTCGACATACACGTCACAAATAATCCAACTAAATAATTTACGTTGAAATCAATTCTAACAACTAACTAAAAGCGCGATGTAAATGTTCATTACCACACATTATTGCTTTTACAGAGCACTCTCACATTTTACTTGACATTAGTAAAGGCACAAGTATACATGGAATCCAGTGTCAGTTTGTATATTGCTAACTAGCGACCCGCCCCGGCTTAGCACGGGTTCAAATTTTTTTCTGGTATATATTCCACAAAATCATTCGTAAAATCCTTGTCCAGACAATTATGGAGACAATAAAAAAAAGTGGAATTCTTTTGACCCATTTCAGAAATTTCGTTCTCAAGAACGCAGCCTATAGCGGTGAACTACATATTACCTACTTACCAGTAATGAGGAACCAGTTTAAAATGCCTATAAACGAGCTCTGCGTCGTTTGACACAAATGCTTCGTTTCACGCTTTCACATGATCGCATGAACGCTGCATTTGAACACGTTTGTATAATTCGAAACGAATAAGTAAATAATATGATTTTCTAGTCAAAGCGACCAGCACTTCCGAAATTCAGAAAAACAAACAACATGATGACTGTGTATACCCGTAAATAAAATGGCATCATTATCATACGCGACGTAACGAAATAAACTTTAAAAAATATTCATCAAAAACACTAGTTCAATAAATGGCGATAGGTATTGCTTTATTCGTCCCAGCGTTAACTAATTATTGGAACACCAGTGCATGCCTCTACTAGGTATTCTACTGCACCTATAATAAAGCTAACAGAGCAACACAATCGTAAGTACAACGTAGGTAAACTGTGAGAGTGTTCTGTAAACTAGTGTACAGACATCCCGACCTCACGTCAAATGTTCAAGGCTTGAGAACGAGTCGCACTCTCCTCAACACCTGGAGCGGCTGTCACAACTTGCCCACAGGGCTCATTGGACATCCTAAACACTTGCAATGAGGTCGGGACGAGTGCAGACTACGGCGAGTACAGCTCAGTAGTACGACGGACATGGCCAGTAGTGGAGCGCGTGTGACGTGTGCGGCGCCGCCACTGGCACGGCACTGGCACGCACAAGCACGCCACTAGAACTCGAAGTCGAACAGTTCCGACAGGCCCTCGTCGTGGTCGAGGCAGAAGCCGTAGTCCGTCGCCGACATGGGCGGCTCCAGCGCCAGGAACGGCTCCAACTCCAGCGGTTCTGAAATGCCACGGAACAACATCCATGTCAGTACACTATCGGATTGTTGGCACTACATGTTTTATAGTATTACTATAATGCTTTCGCAATTGCACACTGAAAATATGACACACGATTATAAAATTACATGATAAATCCGAAAAAGTAAAAGAACGTCAGTAAATAGGCGCGCAAAATAAAGCTTCGATCACAACATCGGTCGGCTAAAACCCGACCACCATTGCACCCTTAACACACGAACTCGCGTGTGCTCACCTCAGCATCAGTTATGAACAAGTAACAAATCAATTACATTGCATATTATTTACAAAATTAGTTTCAAACACATCCCCCACCCCCACATCACCTGCAAAATCTGTACAAACAGTCAGACGGACATTAAGGGCAAGCGTTATTGGATTTTGACAGGCGAAGCAGAGGCAAAAGAAAAATGTACAGTACTTCTTGCAACGCGTACATATACTGAATGTAACCCATGAACGACGACCGTTAAGCCTGACTCACAGTGAGGCGAATCCCGCATAGCATTTGGATGACGCGTCAGTATTCGTGGACTCGCCTCACTCTGAACCCATCTTAAAGGCCGCCCCGCTTCCCACTCGAAAGTCTCAGCCTGTATGAAGCTTGTGAATGAAATATTAGTGTCGGGGACCCCTAGTAAAGCGTGCGCGTTGCATGAATATTACATGTAAGTTAAAGTTTTGATGCGAACACAGCCAAATAAATTTGGCTATATTCGCTTGTAATTTTGGAATATTAAGAAGACACCCATTTTGAATATAATTATTTATGAATCAACAAAAATATGTAATTCAATGTAACCGTGTTGTTTTCTATTCAAAATGAGTACGTTAAGTCTTCGAAAAACGTCGTTTGAATCGTCTTGCGAGAGATGAAACAGTAGCATATCCCAACATCCTTATGCAATGTTTATTGACCGAATGAAACGACGTTTTCCAAAGGTTAGAACACAGTGCAAACATAGTTAGACATGAGAGCGTTGTTACATTGGCGATGGTTGTCTGTGGAGTTAGTAGATGAGTTGGCTGTTAGTGGCGGGCGTCCGTGAGCTGAATCCCATGGTGCTACATGCGGCACTGGAGCCACACGGGATCCGGCTCGCGGCCGCCCCCCTCTCCCACACCGCGACCGACGAGCCCGCTGAACCGAACATGACCTTGTAAGCTCTCAGCTGGGGCGTGCTCACATCACGTCAACGACAAACTATCACTTACAATACCTTATCGTACTGTAATGTTATTTTACTACTGTCAGTCTCTTTGTCAATTCTTAAAAAGCTATTTTTTTTAAAACTAGCTTTTTCTTCATTATTTTGCTTGCCAACGTTCAGCAAAAAGTCCATGACACGATATGAGCATGCACCAAGTTGACATATTTACAGTAATAAAATTTTATAGCTGTACTTATTTATAATTTGTGCTTTCATAAAAACACTTTATATTTTGATGATAAAATATCTGTAGGAATGTTAATAGAAGTTGTAGCAAATTATTTACACAATACAAAAACAATTTAATCCACATCCAAAACGTTACATTATTTACACAAATTCCACAATTAATTAGTGATGGTGACACTGCAAGAGAAATTACGAAAAACCAAGTACCATACACATGATATATATTATCTGAAATGACTAGCCTCCACTGAGATTGGCCGGCCACATTTCTCATAGATCTATTAAATATGCGTACTCGGAAGGCCTAATCATTGAAAATTGTTTAATTTCTGTTACAGTGTTAATCAATGGCGCTATTGAGCACCGGCTAAATAAATTTAAGCTTTTGCTACCTTTCACTGAACTTCAGGAACTTGAAATTTCAGCATCAGATCTAATTCTGGTTGGATGTTTTAGCTCAAGGTATTTAACAGTCCTCTTTTTATCTGCCATCTTTTTTTTCTAAGTCCGTGCGTAGAGGATGGCAATAGCTTACATTTTGTCTAGTCAATGCCTAACAGAGCCTGTTTCAATTAAAAAACCGCAAACATAGTTTTCGAGACAGGAACATTGAACACAATTCCTTTATCCCAAAGACGTGGAGACGTATCGAGATAGTTATAATAGTTAGTGAAGCGTTCATGATGATGAAGTGAGCACCGTGGTGGATAAGCATGCAATGCGTCGGTGGTATGTTACATGACAACATATTCGTACATGGATATGACAATATTCGGAAACACGATTTAAACTTTCGAAGACTAGACATGGCTCGAATTTGAAAACAGCCAATTTCCCCAGTTATAAATGAAGCAGTGTTAACCCGTAAAGTTCCATGACTTGGGAGTCTATTCAGCCTATGTCTAGCCAGAGTTGTAGCTAGAGTAGGCTAAGAGAAAATGGCCCGCAAGCCGGAACCATTTACGGTAGCAATAGGAAAAAAAAAAAAAAATGTTTCCATCGTGTTTTCGTACACAGTGAATCAATTAGGGCCGACACACAAAACAGCGCTGCGACGTCGTATCGCAAACATACACGACGTCACTTGAAGAGTTTCTATATGAAATGGTAGAAGTATTTGCGATTCCGGTGTCGTCGCATCGCTTTTATGTGTATCGGTATTTAAATAAAAAACCAACCTAGTGAATCCCGCTGCCGTATGACTTATATCTAATGTGGTGAGTCGTCCCGCCGCGTCGCACGGCCGCGTAGCTAGAACTCTGACTGTGATGTGACTGCGACACACAGTTCACAGCCAAAGTGCTAGCCACGAGACGTGCGCTGCCTCCTGAGATCCCGCTTGCCTACAGCGTGACTTAGCATACCCATGACTTTGTGAAATATAAGTAAAGGTTAGACGGTCGTTGAACATCGTTATTAACGTTTTACTTGTTAAATTGATACTTTATGTTGGAATAGCAAAAATTTACTTCCGGTTACAACTTTGGTGTAGAATCTCTTGACAAATTATTTCATTGGTTTGTTGAGCTAATCAACAGTTTATTAATTGATAGCAAATAAACCAATTAAAGCCATTAGAGACTACAAATCGGGACCAATAGTTTCTGATCAGAGGTCAAAGTTGGTGATTGGTTCACCAAAATAAACAAGATAATGTAACCACAAGATTAGACAACTTTGAATAGAATTAACCGAGGGTTACTGTTATCAGCTATTATTTATTTTTGTCACCATTGATTGCATTATCATATTATAGAAAAATATAGATAATAATGCAAACAACACAACATAATAATAAACTTTGAATCAGACTTCAGATTTATCAGATTGCCGAGACTGTTTTTATTTAAACTAAAAATCGATCCGCCACAGTCACAAATAGAAGACAACAAACTCAAGCCAACTTGTGCCCAGCATGTCACGGTCACATCAGTGTGACAGACCCTGGCGTGCTGGGCACAGATTGACATGTTCTATTTATGACTTGTGACAATCAAAGATGAGGTACTGATCAGATACGGATTCTAAGAAGTAATTTTTGTTAAACAAAGTCACAAGTAGTATGTATATGTATGAGCTCCATGTCGTACCTGACTCCTGGTCCTCGGTCTGCAGCTGGAAGCGGCCGCCGCCCATGATGGGCGCGAAGTCGTCGCTGTCCGCTATCAGAGCGTTACGCAGCCGGCCGCGGGCACCGCAGCCTGGTGGAATTAACAGCTTTATTAGTATCGTTAGAATCAATGAGAAAACGGCAAGAATTGGGTGGATGATGCCACTAATCAATTGACGTACTTTTTATGAGCTGTCAAAACGCGATTTACCTATAGATTTTGTATGACAATGCTAAACTCTGACGTCACTTTTTTTGATATCTCAATTCACTATTTATTGATTTCAAAGCGACTATAAATCAAATTCTATAGTTATTTAAAAAAGAATCGTATTTTCAGGGCTAAAATTTTTGAGAAGTTGGTGTCTACTACCCAGTTTCCTCCTTCACAGATGCTGATAAAGAAAGAAAAATAAAATTGTTGGGCAGTATGACTGCACACTAAAAATATAGTAATTTCAAGATACTGACTGTCCGGTGTGTTGAGCGCTTCGTGGTGGCTGGTGTGCGACGTGTGCGACGTGTGCGGCGTGTGTGGCGTGTGCGGCGTGTGTGGAGTGTGTGGCGTGTGCGGCGTGTAGCCGGCGTGTGGCGTGCCGAGCGTCGCGCCCAGCGGGAGCGTCGGGTCCGTCACGCACGGCGTGCACACCACCATGGACGACGACGACGATGAACCCGAACTCATCGGCTCGCGCTTTATCGGCGTCCTGTGCCAAACATATATAAAGATGAAGATAGTGCAACTGGTTATTGGGCAGGTTAATATGTCTTTTCGTCGTGTCTTGCGCCAACAAAAATATGCATGTCCTTTCGCATTTCATCCCATCCTGTATTACTGTATCGTTTTGAAATGCATGGTTGCTAGCAAAACTGTAACGCGTCCAAACCGAATTCATATTCAGTAACAAAAGGTGGTCGTATACCATCGTAGATAACTACCTGTCATAAATTATCCTATTTATTTAAGAAATAAATCTTTCGCAAGTTTAATTTTTTCCTAATTTTATAATACTGATAAAATGTGGTAAGTGTAAAACGCACGTAAAGTCGGCGGTGATGGAAGTGGAGGGCTTGGACTGCAGCAGCGCTATGAGCGGCGCCAGCAGAGCCTTGTTGTCTTCCAGCAGCGGGTCCGCCGGCAGCGCGCCCGTCGCTACAACAACAATACAACACATTAGCCGATATTGACTACTGAACATGAGCCGGATACATGGGTTGTATGTGACATCGAGTTTGAGAACACGTTTCAAAGACTCTCTGGTTCAAAGTGTGTCGAGAGGCCAAATAGTCACCCAGGGTCGATGACCTACTGAAGGTAGGGGAAATCCGCAGGAGGTTGGTGCTGATGAAAATGATGATGGTTAATGCTATGCGGTGGGCGCGTCCTGAAAATTTGGTTGTTGAGACTAGATAATTACGACTCACTCTTTATCCAACTCGTATGTCAGGAACAGGATTATAAGATACATTATATTATTATATTATTTCAGACAAGGTTTATGTCAACTCTGCTGATTTCTACTTACAAATAAATATTTATATTGAACTTACACAACGCAGGCGAAGGAGGACGTTCTTTTGGACAGAGGTAGACTTCGATTTCTCCTGACATGGACTTCAAATGTATCATGAACCCTTTCTCGTCAGGATGGGGTACCTGTAAAGATAGTTAATAATATGATATCGACTTTGTATTATTGCAATTAGTAGTAAACATAAACATTTTGATATAAAAGCAAAATAGTAGTGAGGCAACTTAGAGGTTCTGTATTTTTCAAACCAGGCGTGTTTTTGGGTACTGTGTAGGCTCATACGAGGACATCATGATAACCGCGTGACAGCTAGAAAAGGGTGGAGATATAAGTAAGATAAAGTATGAAGAGGAGAACTAACGCTGAGCCTGGTGTCCGGCGGCGCCTTGATGGGTATGACGGTCTGGTTGCGGAAGTCCCGGATGGAGCGCAGGTCGGCGTAGGTGATGTAGGCGCGCGCGCCGTGGTCGGCGGACAGCGCACTCAGCGCCCGCTCGGCCACGCCCACCGCCCGGCACACGCGCGCCTCGTGCGCCGCCAGCGCGCGCACGTCGCGCCGCAGCCGCCGCGCGCCCGCCCCGTCCGCGCCCGCCGCCGCGTCCGCGCCGCCCGCGCCGCCCGGCCCTGTGCCACAACCATGCTGTACTACCGCGACCATACTCACCGGGACGCCCACTAATGATGCGGTGGCTCCAATGATGGACCACCGGTCACACTACTACGACCTTGCTAAATGTGAGCCTCTGATCATTTTAACACACGAGTAATTGTCGTGACGACACGAGCACGTCGCTTCCGCGCGTGTTCGTCTGTCGTCACGAAGAAAACCGCATTGAACAGTGCGTTGTAATAACGTCTCCAGACTCCAGATCCACGTGATGTTATCCAAAGCGGCATCGAATACATATTGCCAATGAGGCTGTCATTACAAAAAACACTGTTAGTCCTGAGGATCGAACCAGGGTTTCCGGACTTAGACTTCCAGTATTCGTGTTAGTTTCAAAAGAGACCAACAACACACTTGTTACATGCCAAATTTTCTGCATCCCACACAAAACTTTAAATTTCCTTGTTATTGTTAACTGTTACCTTCGAATCTGTTGTTGTTTATGAAGACGACTTCTCACGACGCACATAAGCTTTTATTTGTACCTAAGAAATAAGTAGTCCTTCTTCTTCCACAGACATCGTTCTGTCGGAACGACCAACAGGTGGCGGAGGATGTTGAAGTTAGCGTACACTATAAGTTAGTGCTAGTGATACGCAGCAACATTTGCCGCGGTCGAAACACCTGTCGTTACACAAATCCGATTGTCCAATGTAGTAACTAGAATTGCCTCTCCTTCTTGCGAATAAATGTACACCAAGTAAAATGCTATTTAAATAGCTGCCAATTCGAACTGCCCACCGTGCTGGACACTTATATTCGTTGTACCCGCATGTTTTGTAGCAAACAGGAGCAAGTAACGCCGATGTGTTTAGCCCTTTTTTACAGAACACTCCAAGCACCAAGATATCTGCTGTCGGTCTATCGCTCTCAAAAGCTTGTGTTATATAGAACGCGCCTAGTTCCAAATTAGCAACTGAATGCTCTTTATTAAACAAAATATTACATTCTTTACAACATCCTGTTAAAAACTTAAGAAAATATTGCTCAAACCAAAGGGATGATACATTTAAACTAAAATCAACTAATAGGTATACGCGTAACATCGAACGTAGCCTTTATTATTAGTTGTAAACTCAAACTCACCATATTTCCATTGTATATTATTTTTGGATCTCTTCTCTAATATTCCAATACCCTCTAGTACGTTTGTGATGTCGTAGATACGACGTTTTTGGACCGATAAGTGTTCCGCCGCTATGTTCAAGTCGAGCACGCCGTTGGGCGAAGACTTCAGCAAAGCAACGAACTTTTTTGTGAGTAAACCTAATGATGTGTCAAACCTGAAACAAACAATAAGGTGTTTAAAGATATAGAATTTAAAGTAAATATAGGTATGTATTAGTTTTTCTTTTACACTTGGAGTAGCTTGCAATCTGTTCTTGTTATTCGGTTCCGTTTCCATAATGTAAGGGAAGTAAATCAGAAGCAGGTTCGGTACTCCGATCCGATCGGCTTCGTGGATAATCCGACTTTTGACAGTGGACGCCTTGTAGCCGATTTCCTGACACGTATCCAATTGCTTTGTCACTTTTGTCGATGTGAAACGACTATGAGATTTGATTCTGCCACGAGCTGCATTCAATGTTGATTGTTGACTACATTTGCCAATTTTGTTCGCCATTTTGCCTTCGAGACAGAAGCTTTTCGTGAATAAGAAGCGGCCGTAATTTTATTGCAGCAGTTTTCAAAATGACTTGTTTTTATTTAATTTCCTTCGCCTTTCTTTAGTGCCACTTCTATGCCTATGTTCTGTAGCCACAAGTAGCTTGCCTGCTCAGCCGGTTTTCACAACAAGAAGTCCTTCTTCAAAGAAGTATTTATTCGAGTCCGCTATTTAACTACAGAAAAACTACTCTCTAAAATGGAAATTTACCTCTCACTGAGACAAGTACCTGGAACGTTCGGTGTACTTTTTCATAGAACTGGACGGTCGACTGTACGGCGTGAGAACTTTCACGCGTTTCTGTTTGGGCGTCTTGAAGTCGGCTTTCATGGGCACCACGTGACCCTGGCTGCCGGAACTGCTCTCACTCAAGTTCAGTCTTCTTTTCACCGCCTGAGAACAATGTGTCATTACGATAATGTTAAAAAGGGGTAACTTATGAACCTTTAAGCTTATTTACATAATCATCCTATAGAATTCAGACTGAGGCCTCTTCTATGTGAGAAGGCGTGGCCATCAATCCATCACGCTGACGCAGCTCAGAATGCAGATGTCACATTGGCTTCGAATATTTTGGTTCTTGAGACGGTCTTTTTAGGATGTCGAGAGTCTAGCGACACGAGAATGTCACGAGATAAATGAAGTCTTAAGCCATGCAGGTTGATAATTGTAAAATTAAATACGCAACTGCCCCGTTGGTCTCGTGGTCGCAAGTGCGACTGCTGTGCAAGGGGTCCCGGGTTCGATTCCCAGGTCGAGCAAAAAGTGTTATTGGGTTTTTCTATGAAATTCTCAGTAGCAGCTCGGAGTTTGGATTTGTGCCCGGTTAATGGCAATAGGCTCGCCCCCTATTACATGGGACCTAAATATACCGGCGAACTGTGGGTGTACATTGGTACACCTCTGCCTAACCCTTCGGGGAATACAGGCGTGATGGTATATATATTTATATAAATACACAACATTTTCACGATTTAAGTCTAATGTTGTTAAGGTAAAAAAAACCTACGCAGGTGTACGAATATTCATTTTAGACGAGCTGGCTACATGGAGCTTGACATAATTCGTCATTCTACCAGCAGTGGTATTTTGTAAAAATATCCTTTGGCATATTTAGCTAAAGTGAGCTGCATTAGTTGTCAATTCCTAGCATGAAGTGGGACGACAGCGCACCTCAAGCTCACTTCATCTAAATTCACGGAAGATGTTCACGAACATCTGTGCTAGAGCCCAAATGCCACGATGTTCAACGATGGACCACTTACGATCATGTCCTGTGTGCTCTGATACTTGGACATTATAGAAACTTGTTACTCAGCTTTTTTGTCGTGTTTTTTCCCAGCGTGACGATTGCATCTTGTGTTTAAATAGCCGTAACATCATTGCCACAAATGAAGAGAAATAGAAACGTTCGTATTGTCGAAGAAGGTGAAGTCGGAATCACTCGGAAGTATTTGGGGCAGATCTGAGATAACCACGCACTGCTTCATAAGAGAATTACGAATACCAGTCTATCAATCGTTCGGAACAAAACGATATTGAAAGTGTAACTTTATTGTCAATACAAAATGTAGGTTTTAGGAGTGAGCTCGTTGCAGCGTGCATGTGTTAGTCGTAATAAAATGGAAAAGTATAGCTTAATAATATGCTTTAGGCATTTTCCGCGACCTTGACGTGCAAGACTGTCATTCATTGCATAAGGCGTGCGCCTAACATTCGCGTTTCACTAATGCATTGCATACTTTATGGAAATATGCAGCTATCCGTCCCGGGCCGGGGCTTAAAATCTTTTTGACACCTACTTTTTGGCGCAACCTCAACCGCAAATAAAAATGCGGTAGTTGGCTGAATTAGAAATGCTTTGTGATGCTTTGTGACACAAGTTTTTGCAATGCATTAGCGAAACACGTTTTTGATGCATTCCGAGAATTAAACTGTCAGCTTTTGCGCACAGCTTCCTATTTGCCACCATGCAACTATGAACCTGCAGAATGAATCGATGTATAAATAAATAATTTATTTATAATTTTATTTAAGCTTACAATAAATAACCTGAACTAGTAAGCCGTACTTCCTCTCAGGAAACGTGACAGACATGGCGATGAATCATAGATAATGTGGATTAACGAACATTGTTTTAGTGAAATTAATCACTTTGTTTATAGTTCCACTTAAAAGACCCTTTGACATAAAAACTTAGTGCCAAATAGTTAGGTACTTATTTATCAATAACCTTTAAATTAAAACACGGAATTCATGGAAGACTGCGGTTTGTTTATCGATTAAAAATACGTAGAAAAAATGTAATGAACAACGTAATAATGTTTTATGATCTAGCTTTGTTGCTGACGTCAAAAACGAACGACCGAAGTGAAATGACGAGATTCGATATCTATTTACATTATTGTAGATAGGCACTTATTACCTACCTACTCGTTTGCACCTGGTAATTAAACAAATAACTTTAGCTCGGGTACAGCGTTTATCAAGTCATTTATGAAGTCTATAACATATTTCAATGTTCACTGTCATCACTCTTACATAAAGCACTCTGTATGGTTACGAGAATAATTAGCATTGATCGTTTTCCATTAACTCACCCCCATGACTTTCAATTTGCACATAAAAATCACTACAATCTTCACAGTGTCAACTAAATTGATGCAAGTCACTCGTGTCAAAAAGAATTGTTAAAACATATTCCCTACCCACTTTTAAGCTAAGTTCAGACTATCGCAAATAAGTAACTGTCCACAGGGTTTCTCGTTGTACACAATCAAAAATACTACACTCAATAGTGCAAGTGTCGCAATGTAAACCCGGATGTACACATCACTAGCTGTGATAAAATAGTACTCACTCTTAACACAAAGTAAGTCATTGTTAATCTCTTCAATTGAGCATCACTCACTACACTACAAGAACTAGCGCCTACTTCACACTCTTAACACTTCAACGGAACATTAATGACAACTGTTCCCATTTCCAAAGTGTACGTTGACCCCGTGTTAATTAATAGCGACAATTATAATTATCGGCAAAAAGCGGCTTATTTAATTTTTTTACAAAAATAAAAGAATAGAGCACACCAATGTCGTCACGGAGAGCAAAGAGTAAGATGCACGAGGCATTTTGAATAAGCTCGTGCAACAAATTCAATTTCGACAGGCAACAGGGCCAAAGCCCCTAAAAGGAAGTGTGTGGGGAGGGTACCCGGTAACAACAATACATGACATAAATTAGAATCAACACAAAAGCCGCCGAGCTCTCGGAAGGGACCTCTGGCGAAAGAATGGCAATTTCTTATCTCGAAATATTTGTGTTATTATTAATAGAGAACTAGGCGCTATTGTTAATTTGCCGGATTTGTGGGTCCCGCGCGTCTTTGTGCCACACTGCGCAGCAAAAGTAAACCGGAGCAGATGTGACACAGGGCTCGCTATCTAAGCAGACAAAACATCCCTTCTGTCAGCGCTAAACTGCTCACATCATCAATACATCCCCGTTCACCGCGTAATAATAGGGTAAATACGCCATACGTCGGCCCCTCCCCAAACTTCGGCCGTCTGCACATTTTCAGCTTGCATTCATTTAAAACGTAATGAAGTGACAAATTTGCCACTCAAATTACAACCTTAGTTCATACTCTATATGTACAAACCGTTACTTTCCGATTACGTCACTCACTCTTCGCAAACTGAGCATCAGGAGCGATTGCGCCGTCGAAGCGTCAATTTCATATGTAAAGTACCTTACTTGCTGTGAATACCCACATTTCGGGGATTGATATAAAAACGGTAAGACATTTCTTTTTTTTGTTTTAAGGTTTAATATTAGTAATTAATGATTTTTACTATATTTTGAGATAGTTTATTCAATGTTTTACGTATTGTTTTAAAGTAAAAATAGGAGGCCGCCAATAGAATACCAATTTTGAGTTAAAACCCGATTCTCGGCCATGGCCGACTTAAAGTAAATGCAGTCTGTTTTATAAATTCTAATTGTACTAATTCTATTGGCTTAATAAGAGAATTTGCAACGCATATAGGCAAATAAAACTATTTTACGTTTAATCGCCAAATACCGGCCGGGGTGATATTAGTTGAATCTCGAGAAAAAATGTACACGAAATAGGGGCCGGCTTTAGAAACATTAAAGATCGTAATGTCGACCAGCCTCGAATTCGAGCCCCACTATACAGGCTGATTACTTTTTCTTATTTTCTCAAAATAAATATTTATTATACATTTAATTTATTAATAATATAAAGAGTTAAGTTTTAATGTAGAAGTTGATAATATTGAAAACATTTATGATAGCTTATTACGGTTTGGGAATATACCTAAGATATAAATTGCTCTTTGGAACTTGCTACCTAATAAACGCATGTTAAAAAATAAAGATAATGGTTGGTCGTAAATCTTTCATTCATAAATATAACCTGCATGTCACAAAAAGCTACTTTTAGAATTAATGCTTTTAATTTAAGGTACTACAATGACAGACCAGGAAGATCCAGGGCCTTCAAGGAAACAAAGAAAATTATGCAGTTACGATCGCACAAAAATAAAGGAAGCTCTTGAGGCAATAAATAATGGAAATATTTGTCAGTCTTAATTTAAAACACCCTATACCCGGCCGACATTTGGGAAAAACGCGACCGACCATGGGCCGTGAATGGCCGACTTTAGGGTTTTTTCGTTCTCGACGCATCTAAACCTTATTACTTTTTTCTTGTAGTAGAAATGTCAATTTTATGCCCATAAACATGAAATAGATTTATGAAAGTATCCAAAACCGCATCGGAAGCTATCCTTTCGTTGCAAATTGATGGTGCCAGACTGATCCCAAAACAGAAAAACCGCAAGGGGGCCGACATTTAGCGTATTTACCCTAATTATGCAACCGGTAGGGGCAGAATAAATTACATTAACTTGATACGAGCGAAAAAAAATCTATTGTCCCGATTGATAAATTAAATCAACCCGGATAATATAAAAGGGATCTCCTCATTCTTAACGAAAGATCAAAGTTCGCTTGAGACGTTATGGACAAAGAGCGAAAATGTGCAATACAAGTGTGATGACAGGAAGTAAGTACCTGGCCACGTGACCTCCTAGTGCTGGAGCCACATGGCCCGGGAGGCGGGAGAACGCCACTTCACATGATATACTGCCAACATATGTGTCTCCCGTACACTTGCCGCCCGCCATTCTGAGTTCGCTCCACACGTATCGCCCAAGTTTAAGGTTAATACCTCCAGCTGACTTTGCATGAAAAAATAGTTTAACATAAAGTCTGATTCGCATGTAGCGTACCGACTCAAATATAAATCATGCATGGCCCATAAACGAATAAAACAATAACGGTCATCCGGATCATAATGTAATGAAGCGTCTCCTAATGCTCATCATCCTTTATACGTTCACAATATTCAAGAACGTAAATAAAAAAAAGGGTTCAGAAATAAAATTCATGGGCGGTCGGTCGGTCTATGCACGATTTATAACCGCCTTTTTGCAGTGAAAGGCAAAATACGGGTTGTATTTAAAACTTGAATCAATTTAATGCAAATTAGGACTCCCTACCTAGAACCCTATGGAATCTAAGCATTCAAGCAGTGTAAAAAATTCTATAATACAGAGGTGCCTCGGTAACGTAGATGTTACCGGGGCATCTATGTATTATGGAATTTTTTGACTGACTTTGAAAGGCTTTCAAATAGCTTACTTTACAAGCATTCATCTTTACGGTCACAAGTATTGGTTTATGAATTTTGTTGAGTAAAATGAGTTTAGCTATGCTGTTAGAGGTATCGCTCGAAGGCGTGGAGCGTCCGCCATCTTGTTTTTTTTTTCCGATTTTAGAATAATCACCACGTACCTATATCAGACAGTACTCATGCATTGTACAAACTGATCATTAACGGATTTTCATAAAATTTTATTATCTATAGAATCGAAGGCAATCAAAACATAAGTAAGTAGGTACCTAATTAGCATTTGTTAAAAATATAGCATCCATTCGTGATCAATATGGACTAGTCGTGTAAATTCCGTTAGAAATCAAGTGACAGTTTTATAGAGACTTTAAATTAAAAATGAGCGATTTCAACGTTTTTTTTTTCGAAATTAAACAAAGTGTGAATCAAACGCCCGTCAAAACGATTAAATCGTATTTTTCGAAACTATTATTTCATGTGCACTAAGCCTAATCTTCAATAACATTATCAGTGTTACCACATTCGATTCAATACCATTAAAAAATAAACAAATTATACTTTTATGTATAGCATTATTTTTATCAAAAAACTAAATAAATAAATCGAAATAATAACAAAATTATTAATCAGTTAGAAAGATTAGATAAGTACCTAAACTTTCGATGGGAGTCGTTGAATGAGTGAGTCGGAGAAAATAATATATTTAGGCGAAAGCGTCTGTCCTGTGATTGGTCCGAACCCCGGGTCCCGTGTAGGGTCCCACCGCCTAACACTTTTCGGTGTACTCGCTACCGTTACACACTCGAAATGATATCGTCTAGGATCCGCCATTTTGATTCCTCATAATGATTACGAATTGCGGAATTTTACGTTACGTTATGACCGTATTTTGTTAAATCCAGATTGTACCTACTCGTTTATTTTTTTAAATAAAAATTTGATCAAATCACATAGAATTTATAAATGATTAGGTGTTTACAATGTGGATTGATAATAAATTATTATGATAAAAGGTAGTTGAGTAGGAGTAGTATTAGTTGCATTATTTTATCTTACGTCATGATAATGTAATATTTAATATGTCCCTTAACATTTAAATACACCATTACTGCTTATGAAAACAATCATAGAAACTTACAAAAACAGCAAAGGTTTTCCCTTAACATTAACCCCACCTTTGCAAGTGTATATAGACCCAGTATAATGAACGTATTGCAATTTATATTAAGTTATGCAAAAGATGATCCCATGTCACCCTCTTTGAATCTCCAGAATTCTATGTGCCCAGTGCAATGACCCCACAGAGAGCAATGACCTCATTATTATTATTTTAGAGCCCATTTAAGTTCAGTCCTGTTTTTAAAACTATGCTCATTATTACAAACAAGTTATGTACTATTAACATTAGTTTATGCTATTAAATAAATATTAAGGAAAATGTGCAATAAATACATGAATTCAATGGCAGTTTCATCATGGCTGTATGGCCTATATTGCACCAATAATCATCAGTTCTTTATGTTTCTAATCAAGTAATGCTTTGAGTTAGTGGTGAATACTAAAACAGTACCCCAATTGCAGTTCAGGTTAAAACCTTTAATTAAATTTAGTAGCTTATTAAAACCTTCATTAACCTAACCTTCAAGTCAAATCTCTCTCATAGGTACATGCTTATTGTGAGTCAATAACTCATGCAATAATCTATCTAAATGAGAGTGTTCAAATGATTGCAGAATCTTATCAAGACATAGAAATTTATAAGTATTAGATATTTTTTTTGATGTGTCACTAACATTCTTTGATAATAAAAGTTCTGAAGACATGACCATTACCAACTTTTCTACAGTTGTAAACCATGAGATTCCATAAGATAAGCTACTACAAAATTCTTTTCATTTCTTCAAGTTAATATAAATAAAGTAAACCAAACAAGTTGTCTGAATAATCACTGAGTAAACATGCCCACAAAATAATTTATGTTTTTGAATAAAAGATCTTTCCAACTTAATGACCAAACATTTTCATTCATAATATTGTTACATAATGTAGGTAACTAAATAATCATTGTAAAGAAAACTTGTAAATAACATTAAACAGCCACAAATATCTTTCAAATCACATACAGGAACTCCCAATGATGTAATAGTCCAATGTGCAATGTGCCTAAAAGTGTCAATAATGAGGACTTTCTGTAGATTGAACTGGAATCTTTAAACCTAATAGATGGTAGATATGGGAGCCAAATTTAGAGTGGTTTCATGAAAAAAAAAACAGTATTGATCCACATTTAAACAAACTAGGGACCTTACTTTTCAGCTCAATAGAAAAGTGACATTATTACTTATTACAAAAAGAACTTTTTGATATAACAGACAAATAAAATTGATAGCCTCATTACATACTATTTGATTATCTCAAGTTGAATTGAATACTGTGATGTGCGGATTGCCACATAAACCACAACTGTCTGTTACCACATACTTTCGGATTGCCACATCAAATACAAGCAGCATCATCAACATGCAAATAAAGATCCAAGAGTAAACATTTCATTTTTGGAATCCTATGGACTAAGTTTTGAGAAGATAGGGTATCCTAGGTTCAGTTAAGATAACAAATGAAGAGCACTACTAGGCCACTCCTTGTATCCGACTTTTTATGATGCTGCGGGTCTAAAGTAAACTGCCTCACCATCTTCGATGAACCCAAGCAATCATGATGAGAATAAATATCTGGGAGTACTACCTACATAATGATTAAAATGTGTGACTATTTAATCCCACAATTTCAACCTGTTCATTTACAGCTTGAATTGTCAGTCATCAAGGTAAAAAAATATGTGATATGGCGAACTTACTTCAGACGTCTTCGGCGGTGCTGTAGGCGCCTCGCGCCTGATCTGATGCTGTGGCGTGGCGCCATAACCGTGGTCGAGCAGGTGATAGCTGATGGGCTGGCTAGGGCTGTCGTCCAGTAGCGTGGTATGCGAAGGAGACACACCAGCGCGTACCACCACCTCGGCCTCGCCCTCCGCCGGCCCACGCTTCACCCCTCTCGGCATCGCTGTTAATTAACACAGATAACATGTTACAACCGTTGAACATTTCATTTTTCTACAGTAGCGCATCATAATCATCTCAATTCAATTAGTGAAGAGGTTAGGGGCGCCGCGCGCGCGGAAATCACGAACGAGAAGCCTCGGAAGCGGAGTGGGTCGATAGCAAGTTTAGCAGACTGTATATAATACCAAAGGTCCAAGGCGACACTTCCAGCTGTCCAGTTTTGCTTACGTCACTTTTTTCAACGACATTTTCCCCAAAATATCGACAACCTAGCGGTGATACCTGGGCATAACCGCTTCTAAACTTAAGTGTACACATTCAAGGATTACGCACAAAATACCCACTGTGAAATAACAATACTTACAAAAGGTGTAAGCGAACGATATCCGAATTTATAACCATAAAACGACATTAATGTTTTCGACGCGAACGCTACATTATCGAGTACTCAAAATAAAATGTCCGCCGCTTTGTTGGTCCCGAGTGAACTCGTGGACATCGAGACGCTCGATAATTTTAAGTTACTACACACAGTTTATCCAATACACATGATATTTATTCACTGATTACTTCACTCATAAAAGAAAATAATAAAAAGGTCCTAGTCCACATTTTACAATAACTTAATAGATAAAAATGCGGAGCATTGGAACGGCGACAGGAAGCTTTTCAGAACATCTGGCTTGCAAGCGACGTAGCAGTGGCGCGAACTACGTGCGCAGGCGCGAAGCGACCGAGCGAGCAACCCCTAGCGGACGCCGCTTCGCGATCCAAATTCCTCCCCTCGTTGAAGAAGCCATAAAAAATATAACGAATTTTTGAATTTCCATTGTTCGACCGGTTTAGAGAAGCGAAGCGTCTTCATAGCCGTGTGTTTGTTAACATTTTGTAACGGCGCAAGTAATGGATTTTATTTTAAAAAATATATCGAGATATTTTTTAGATATTGTTAATTTAGCTGATGTTTTGTCTTATTTTTCTGAATATTTTGCTTTGCTATATTATGATCAGCTAGTTATTGTACACGGCTATGTTGATCTGTTTTATCCAAAAGGTTTTGATCAAAACATGATTAAAATACTCTTTCAGCACGCGAGGTTTTCGGCAGGACCGTAGCATAATAAAACAGTAAATAAAACACTTCCTGGATCGATGATTTCAAATGATAACAACATGAAATATTTATTTTCATCTTCATGGGGTTCCATTTAACCAACCGCGACTCCGCGAGTGTTAGTAGAAATTACAGGAACAGATTACAGAAACTCTATCATGTAGCTCGTGCTAAGTTTTGAAGCACTTTGCCAAGGAATGTTTAATTTATCGTTTTTATTCCAAACAGTGCAACAATCCAAATAGAAATTAAATTATTATAATATTAAAATTTGCCGTAACTCAGTCTTGTTGGTATTGTCGGTAGCTTACTCTTCTTTAAATATTCTTATACCTTGTGGTAATAGGTACTTGCCAGAATGCTAAATTGCTGAAGTGTTTATTGAGTTGGTTTATATAATATATTTTATATAAACCGCTCGGTCCTCTCGCCGAATCTCACGGTCCAAAATTTGTTTGTACAATAAATGAGCTATCTACCTACTAACATTTTATTTCAAAGATTATAGATTATCAGTTTTATCACATTACATTACCCAAAAAATAATTAATAAACTCACGAACGATGGCATAAGGAATGGGATGGGGTACCTTGCCTATGTATGTATGTATGTATGTATGTATGTATATACATTACATACATGCATGTTTACATGAAAAAGGTAAAATTATTTTATAGCAAATTCTACGTCACTTTTATATTTAAATTGACAATGAAATTTTTCTTTATTGTTGTCTATAAAAATACATACATATATTTTTTTTTAATATTGTTTTATGATATACAGGCATTATTTATACAGGATGCGGAAGTTAATGAAACCGCGAACAAAACGGAAATCACTATAAAGATACATCTCTATCATAGACAAGAAACGTTCAGAAATATGTTTAAATTAGCAAAAAAAGAGGTTGAGTTAAATCATTCCATGGAAATAGCATTTACCACAGCTAAAATTAATAATATTCCAGTAAATTAATAAAAATATTATGAAAGTAAAGTGTTTTATTTTAGTATCGTTTTACTTTTTAATCAATTGTATCAATACCCTGTTATGGTTTTTTAAATAGAATTAAAGGAAACCAATGTAGTGCATACTAATAGATATCTGGGTTAACATTAATTTAACTAAAATGAATTAAATCCTTTTAATTTGGTAGGTTTAATAAACGAAAAGAAAGAAATTGCGTGGTAGGTACCTAGTTTCTTTTAGGCTCTTGGTGCATATTTAAGTAAATTACTTACTTTAGTTCAATGAGGATAAGATGTTTTTGTTTTTTAACATTAAATTGTTATTTTTTTATTTATTCTTTCTCATTATTCTAGAAAGAGACAGGCAAACCGCATGACCTGGAGGCTGTAGATGATCAACTGCTGCCTTAACTTTCTCTCTCATTCAAATATGCTGTGCCTGAGCCTATTCAGTTTTAATATTGAACATTGGCGTATGTAGAGTTAGTTTTCAGGGGGGGCCTGACCCCTAAGATGCCATGGCTGATGCGATGCAATGCGGTCAGGCGGAAGGTGAGCCCTACAGCCTGGGGTGGGCACAAGACCATTCTGGGGTGGGCCCGACCCACCCCCCCCCCCCCCCCTATATACGCCTATGCATATATAGGGGGGGGGGGGGGCTGCCCTTCCCAGACTGGTCTTGTGCCTACCCCAGGCTATAGTTTCGGCTGCCAGGTAACCGACTTAAGTGCTAGGTCATAAACTCTGTTTCAAACTTCTTTAACAGACCATCATAAGTTCAATATCATAGGCGTATATACATCAGCGTATCTAGAGATAGTTTTCAGGGGGGGCCTGGCCCCTAAGATGCCATGGCTGATGCGATGCAATGCGGTCAGGTGGAAGGTGAGCCCTATAGCCTGGGGTAGGCACAAGACCAGTCTGGGATGGGCAGCCCCCCCCCTATATACGCATAGGCGTATATAGGGGGGGGGCGGGTGGGCCGGGCCCACCCCAGAATGGTCTTGTGCCCACCCCAGGCTGTAGGGCTCACCTTCCGCCTGACCGCATTGCATCGCATCAGCCATGGCATCTTAGGGGCCAGGCCCCCCCTGAAAACTATCTCTAGATACGCTGATGTATATACGCCTATGATATTGAACTTATGATGGTCTGTTAAAGAAGTTTGAAACAGAGTTTATGACCTAGCACTTAAGTCGGTTACCTGGCAGCCGAAACGTTTGAAAAGGGGCTAATAAAGTTTCGAAAATACGTTACACAGGATGGTTCTTTACGTCTTAAATCTAACTACTGGACGTATTCTTCTTTAGCTCTGCTTTGTATATAACTTAATTAGTAGGTACTGTAAAGGAGGAGTGATATACAAATATACCTAGGTACTTTGAGTGAAACACGTATAATTATTTTGGACGTCATATACTCGTATTGGATCAATAACCACTTATTTTATTCAAAAATTATTTTCTGTCTGTCAATAACGTTTATCTAATAGCATGCATGAGCTGTATACAAAGTTGTTTTATGTACTTTAAAAAAATTGTATACGGCTCATACAGCCAGAGCCTCTCATAAGGCTAATACAAAGAAAAAAGGCTGATAGCGGCAGAAGCAGCTGAGGCTGGCTCACGTGCAGTGCAAATTTCGTGGTATTTATCGCGAGTTTTTACAGATTTTTTAACAACCCTTTAGTATACCAACGTTGTTATTAGGTTAACCGTTTACCTTTGAGTTATGTTCTGTCTATCTGTTCATCGGTGCAGACAGACAGAACTCAAAGAGACATTCTGAAAGAGTCTAATAAAAGACATCACGTCGTCTCTTTTCCATGTCCAAATATAATCCCTTCATCCACGATTGCGTGGTATTTTCTAGTTCACTCAAATGTAAATCTTTGATGGCTCTCTTGCTGCTAATGCCGTTAAAGATACTTACCTAATTACAAATTATGGACTCGACAAGCAGGAAGCTGTACCCTTCTGTCTTATGACTAGAGGTATGCTAAAGTCTCCTCTCATTGAATTCACTGCCGTATCTTGAAAAACTTGACACAAAAAACACTTTGTTACTTATTTTCTTATGATCATTGATCATAGCTATTAGCAGTATGATTAGTAAATTTTTTATTGCATTTAATATTTCGCCTTTATTTTCCCCAACCCAATATCTTATTTATAATCTTAGATTGTTTTTTTTTATAAGTACCTACCACCCTTACATTTTATGGCCATTATGCCCCTTTTTTTTTTGTTAAATCATCAAATGACTTCTTCCGCTCTGGACGGAGCGGAATGGAGTGTCAGACTCTTACTGACTAAAACTAAAACCTTACTGAAAAAAACCGGCCAAGTGCGAATCGAACTCGCGCACGAAGGGTTCCGTACAATTTTCTATAAAAACGACAAAAATATCACGTTTGTTGTATGGCCCCTTAAATATTTGTTTTATTTTCATTAAAAATATTCTGTGAATATTTCAAGTGTTTACCTGTTGCCGTTATTAATTCCGGCCAAAAACGAGCAAAAAAATTACGTTTGTTGTTTTATTAATTTATTCTGTATAGTATTTGTTCTTATAACGGCAACAGAAATATGTACATCATCTGTGAAAAATTCACCTATCTGACTATCATGGTTCATGAGATACAGCCGGGTAACAGACGGACGGACATACAGACAAACAGACAGCGAAGTCTAAGTAATAGGGTCCCGTTTTACCCTTTGGGTACGGAACCGTAAAAACATGTTTGTTGTATGTATACCCTTAAATATTTATTTTATTTTAATTTAATTATTTATTTTTAAAGCGAATACATTACTAAATATTCTGTGTGCTTCGCTGTCCGTCTGTCTGTCTGTCCGTCTGTCACCAGGCTGTATCCCATGAACCGTGATAGTAAGACAGCTGAAATTTTCACAGATGATGTATTTTTGTTGCCGCTATAACAACAAATACGGCACGCAAGTCTACTTAGCAAGCTTCCTGCTTATGGCATCCCTGCTGGTTTTTGCGGCTGGATATGAGACTTCCTTGATAAACGGTCTATCCCAGTAGTTGTTGATGGGTGCTCCTCGGACCTCATGGCTATTGATGCCGGTGTTCCTCAGGTGTCTGTTCTCTCTGCAACTCTTTTCCTGCTGCACATCAATGACCTACTTCAGCCTGGTATTGTTGGGTACGCAGATGACAGTACGGTTTCAGAGAGATACTTGTCCACCGCAAGAGCCAGCGGGGATGAAGTTCGCTCCTTGAGGGAGGCCATGGTAGAGCGGACAAATCAGACCTTAAGCCTTGTTTCCCAATGGGGTGATGACAATCTGGTCTCCTTTAACGCCACCAATACACAGGCGTGTCTTTTTACCGCCAATAGGCGTCACGTCAACCAAACTCCTACTTTTCGGGGTGCATCTGTTCTTGTTACCGATCGGCTCGAGCTTCATTGCATGGAGTCGGCATCCAACCTCAACTTTGGCGCTACCATTGAGTACAAAGCTCAAACTGCGGCCAAAAAGCTGGGCATTCTCAATAGAGTGAAGCGATACTTCACGCCTGGACAGCTTCTAACACTCTATAAAGCTCAGGTCCGGTCCTGCATAAAGTATTGCAGTCACCTTTGGGATGGCTCAGCTAAATACCAGCTTGCTGCGCTTGACTCGGTGGAGCGCAGAGCTATGAGGCTCACTGGCGACGAAAAGCTGGTGGATGCCAAACTTCACAGCTTGGCTCATCGCCGCAAGGTCGCCTGCTTGTCAGATTTCTACAGATTGTACTTCGGTGAGTGTGCTCTAGAACTCCACGACCTCATCCCACCAGCCCCCATCCACCATCGGACATCCAGGCGCACCTTTAGCTACCACCCCCAGCTTGTTTCCATTCCATTGATTCGCACTAAGCGTTTTCAATCTTCTTTTATGATGCGCACTGCAAAGGAGTGGAACTCTCTACCTACGTCTGTATTTCCGAACGCATTCAACCCTAATCTCTTCAAAGTTAGAGTGAACCGGCTTCTTCTGGGTAAGCTCATTCCATCGTAGGCTTAGTCTATGTCACCTTTGACCAAGACTAGAGTCAAGAGCTTACCCATCTAGAATTAAAAAAAAAACAAAAAAACTGAATAAAATAAATATTTAAGGGGGCTCCCATACAACAAAAGTAATTTTTAGGGTTCCATACCCAAAAGGGTAAAACGGGACCCTGTTACTAAGACTTTGCTGTCCGTCTTTCTGTCTGTCCCTCTGTCACCAGGCTGAATCTCATGAACCGTGATAGACAGTTGAAATTTTCACAGATGATGTATTTCTAATGCCGCCCACTAAGCACCAGAATAAAATAAATATTTAGGAAGGCTCAAATACAACAAACATACATACCATCACGCCTGTATTCCCTTGTAAGGGTTAGGCAGAGGTATACCGATGTACACCTACAGTTCGCAGGTATGTTCACGTAGCCTCTTTACATAGAGGCAAATTTTCAAAATTCTCGAAAACGCTTCGCGCGCTTTTGCATTTAAAGGATTTGTAAATCACGACGTGTCAATTTGCGGAAACCAGAGATAAATTATTTCAACTTCTATTTGGTAATAAGATAATAATTATTTATAGTAATCATGTTTTGAAAACATGATTACTATAAATAAACTCGCGATGCATAAAACCACGCGCACCTACGGCGGGCGCGGTGGGCGTCGTTAACCGCGCGTGATGGTTGTCTCTCGGCTTCGTGTACGCACCTCGCAATGGCATTTACCTTTGGCTGCTATAATTAATTATAATATAATTAAAATTAATACGTTGGATGCAGGCCGCTTCCAACCGGTCCTATTGGAAATCTATGCGGGAGGCCTATGTCCAGCAGTGGACGTCCTGTGGCTGATATGATGATGATGATGATGAAATTGTATGGTTGTACAGAAGTTACAGAACCCTTCGTAATAGAATCCAGCTCGCACTTGACTGCTTGCTAAGTATATTTATTCCTGAGTACCAACGCAAATCAATGCGTTTGCTGTTAGTTAATTTATAAGCGCCGTGCTGTTTTAATTGCCTAATGAGAATGATACGGCCAGTTCTTTGCTCAATGTTTGTTTCATGCGATGCGATTTTACCATGCGACGTCGACACTCCCTCGCGTTACCCCAACTCGGAGGGCACATTGCTGCTGCTACCATTTTTTTAGGAAAAGCCACTAGTCTCAGCCATCGACCACTTGTGACTATCACCGACCACAAGTGGCTGTCGCACGTTTCCGCTGCTTGCTTAGTAGCCGTTACGCGCTATAACAGCCGAGGCACACGATACGTTGCAGCGCCGCAGGGCCGCAATGCCAGAGCGGAGTCGCTGCAGCATTTTACGTACAAATATCTGACGACACGCAGTGGCTGAGCGCTGCGCGTCGCGGCTTCGATTTCCGCACGTAACAAATATTTGTATGACCTACAGATAGTTGTTCCGGGTCTGGTTTTTTGTGTATGTGAGTTTATATGTTTATAAACGCATCCACGATACGAAAGACATTGGGGAAACGTTTTTTTCGTTTTTCTTAGTTTTTTTACGTAACTCCGGCGCAGTGCCGCACGCTCACCGGACTTGAAACCGCGAGGCGGGGTGGGCAGAACGCATTGCGACTCTGTAGCGGCACAGCTTAATTATTTGTTTACCAGATTACACTACTATACATTCTATAGCTGCGGCGTAACGTTTTGCGTCGTTTTGGTAGAGAAGGGATTTATAGACACAAATATGAAGTGAACTGCCTCATTAGCCTAGTGGTCGTAAGCGCGACTGCTACGCTATAGGTCTTGTGTGCGATTCCCAGGTCGAGCAAGGTGATATTTGGTTTTACTACGGAATTCTCAGTAGCATCTCAGAGTTAGGTTGTGCTTGTTAAACAGCAAATAGGCTCGCCGCCGTAAATATGAAGTCTCAACACTAATGGTTGCAATCCTTAAGTCTTATGATTAGTATTGCAAGAAAATATACTTTGGACTCTAGTGGGTATATAGGCCTTGAACAGTTATGCCAAGCTTTAAAGATGGGAACACAATTCATAGTAGCAAATATAGTAATTATGAGGTAGTATGAGGATAGCAGTAGACCCATAGAGGTAGTATGTCATTGAGTAGTAAATCAAGAAATAGTTTAAGCACTTTATATAACTTTTAATAATTTGAATATGTGCTTACAGAATAACCATGAATTAGTGGGAGGTTGTGAATATTCTAGATATAGATACATTTTCAGCTATAGCAGACATTTTGATATGTTTCATAATTTGCAAAACAATTTATATATTTTATTATCACTTGAAATCTATACATATAATAAAATCGTAGCGAAGTCAAAACTGTACATTAAATATTTTTGAAAAAAAGTAATTGCTATGAGGTCGGGGAATGATTCTAATGCCGAAAATATAGTTTTTAGAATTTTTGTCTGTTTGTCTGTTTGTCTGTGCGTTTGTGCACGCTAATCTCAGACACGGGTCAACCGATTTGAATGCGGTTTTCACTAATGTATAGTGGTAGGCTTAACTTAAAACTTAGGCTATGAATTATCACGCTATTTGCTTTGAGGGATGAGCAATGTTGCATTATGTTCGTATTCTTCTACAAATTCTCACGGTCTTGAAATAGTCGAGATATTATGTAAGAATGTTGTAGATAGCTGCGGATTGAATTTCTAAAATAATATCATCACGCCATATCTTTAAGGAGCGAAGCAGTCAATCATGTTAAACTAGAACGGCTATTTTGGAGAAATTGTCATCGAAATAATTAGTCTAATGGTTCGACGGTCGCCTTGCAAATCGCTGATCCTGAGTTCGATCCCCCAAAACTGTTTTACTTTTTGTGTACTTTTTATTGTTTTTTGTTATGCTAAGTGATTCCCAATAATAATAAAAAAGCAGTATGCACATTTCTCCCATAACATTGATTTGTTTAGTTATTTTTTTTTACCTTTTATATTTCTGTAGCAAATAATGTCTATTTTTACATAGTTATCGCTGATCCTGAGTTCGATCCCCCAAAACTGTTTTACTTTTTGTGTACTTTTTATTGTTTTTTGTTATGCTAAGTGATTCCCAATAATAATAAAAAAGCAGTATGCACATTTCTCCCATAACATTGATTTGTTTAGTTATTTTTTTTTACCTTTTATATTTCTGTAGTAAATAATGTCTATTTTTACATAGTTACATTTAATACAGCAGCGAAGTGAAAATAGTGCATTTAAAAAAAGTTATAGGTATGGGAACGATAAATAGTAAAATATTGTTCTAATGGTTCGACGGTCGCCTTGCAAATCGCTGACCCTGAGTTCGGTCCCCCAAAACTGTTTTACTTTTTTTGTATTTTCTATTGTTTTTTGTCATGCTAAGAGATTCCCAATAAAATTAAAAAAAGTAGTATGCACACATTCTCCCATAACATTTATTTGTTTAGTTATTTTTTTCATCTTTTATATTTTTGTAGTAAATAATGTCTATTTCTACATAGTTACATTTTAAACAGCAGCAAAGTCAAAATAGTACATTTAAAAAAAAGTGATAGGTGTGGGAAGTGGGAACGATAAATAATAAAATATTATTCATGCGACTCAATTTTTACAAAATAACGTAGTATTTAGAGGTCTGACCACCACATGGCTTTACATTATTAAGCTACGAGTATTTAAATTCTTCTTTTCATATCGATAATAATAATGTATGCCACGCATGAGCCAAGCAGGCCGCGATTATTGCCGTGTCAGAGGTGTTATTCAGATTTTCAAGGGTGCAAGTGACCAGACAATTGGGACACTCCAGTATATGGGGCATAGCCTGATCAGGAGCACTGCAATTGCACTGGGTGTCAAACAGGTCTATGATGCCCTAATATTTCTCTAAATTATGTTTGCAATGACCAACTCGGGTGCGCACCAAACGATTTAGTGCCTTCCAGATAGATCACTGCAGTTCACTACCGGGAGGCAGGTATTCACAGGGCGTCAAGTTGTCGTGTCATGTCTTCCTTCCCACAATCTACTTCTCTCTTAATCGTGATCGTTAATCGTGACATATGTGGGAATGGTTACTTTATTTGTCATGCCAATAAAGTGCATAGCTTCGCGGTATAACGAAAGCCATGCAAAATATTTAGCGTGATATCGATCACAATTGATTGTTATTTTTTGTCATTCTTTCGACAGGTTATAATGATACAATGTTTAGGCACACTTTAACATAACGTTTACAACTGAAAAGAATGAACCGAACAGAATTCGACTGATTGATCCACAAAATTTAACTTAAAGAGTTACCAAGGTATATGGATCGCTGTGCCGTGGGCCTCGACACTTCATACAACTGATGAACGATTTATCAGCAAACATTTTGTGTGCAATATTTTATAGTCTGGGTTTAGGTACGCGGCTACCTCAATCACGGCACAACAATACTGCCAACCAGGAGTAGCAAATTTAGTTTTTTAAGTAGTAAGTTAAATTCTTTCCATGGGGCTTCAGGATTATTTTATAAGAAAATCTCGGTGTAAGATCCCACCAAATTGAATTGGTACCAAAAAGCCTACTTCTTTTCCAATGGCTAAATAGAAAAAAAAAGACAAGAACAGGAAGATAGAAAAAATCTGTTTTACCCAAATGCCAATTCCGTTGCAGTCAGTCTTCTATCGTTGAATGAACCCTGCCACATACTTAGGTTTCAAGAGTCATGGTTTCATGACGCGACTGTGAGCGCATGCAGAATTTCTTCTCTAAGGTACTGTTACGAGTATATTCTACATGCTTTAAATTAAACTTTAAATGGAAATAATTATATAATATAGGTTTATGTTACCTATAACCACCATTTTGCAAAAGAAATTGCGTGATTTGTGAGGTAAAACTTAACTTAGCCTCTTATTTTTTTTGTACTCTCTGTTTTTGCCCTTCCTGCAAAACATTACCTATATATGTATTGTTGTGTTAACATGAAGGTCAGATTCTGTTGGCAGTTGCTCTGTCTACAAGATGCATATTAACGGTCTTGATCCATCTTGACCAGACATATCCAAAGTAAAATGTAAGGTTATTTATTAAAAAAGCATCTATTAAAGATGTTTCAATGGTTTAAAATCGAAAAATAAGTAAATTTTGACTCTACATCATATTATTTTCGACAGCGGATAAAGTCATAACATACACCATACCTGTTCATGACCTAGGTATGACGCAAGTCAATTACTAACCGTGTACGAAACCAGACCCCAGACGGCAGTCACCTTTGCAACCATTTAACCTCCTTGGAGGATTTTGATGACATGGCAGTCAAGACTTAATTCCTTAAGTTACAGTTAGGTCCACGTGCGCGAAGCATCGGGCACAGCTATAATAGAATATATTTAAACAAACAGAAAAAAGAAATGGCAACTGTACGAGGTGTATTAGAAATCAGTTTTCGAAAAGGGTAATAAACTCATAACACACATCCTTCTTCCACAAACATGCTTTAGTCCCTGGTATGGAGCAAGTCCAACCATGCACAAATCCAGACTCTGGACACAGACATACACACACGAAGATACAGACAAATTACTTATAGAAAACCCACTATCGTAACTTTTAGCAGTCACCTTTGCCACCATTCCTGCTTGGAGGATTTTGACGACATGGCATTGACTACTTAATTTCTTAAGTTACACTTATGTCCACGTAAGCGAAGCTGCGGGCATCAGCTAGTATTTAATAAGAATGTTAAACACATGCCCTTTTAAGACACAAAACAGTGTGTACACAACAGAAACTATAAATGTATTCAACAAAACAATTATAAATATCAAATATCAATAATAACAAATACTTCATACTTATTATCCTTAGGTTCATCTACTATCTGCATGGCTGAGTAAGTGATAGCCTTGACTTCAGAGCCTTGCGGATGTTTGCCGAGTTGAAACTCTTCACCGTAACACTTGCAAACTATTCTGAACTCTTGTGTATTGAACTCTGTGATCACCAGCTTCTTACATATTAAGAATGGTTCAACGGAGAATAGAAACAATAGTTCATCAAGGAAATGGTACAGGAGACCCATCAAATCGTCTGCATTTGCTTCTATTGTGTGCACTTCTTTGATCTGGACGTAAGGCATTTCTGTCATGTATGCAAACATGGCCATACCACACTGCTCAAATGCTTCCTTTAGAGTGTTGCCCCATGCATGTAACCTGAAATTGTTAATGAATGTGTGTTTATTTCCAATTGTACCTTTTTTTTTGGTAGAATTGTCTATTTTCAATATTTTTAAAAATCATTTAGAAATATTTTAAAGAATCTTATGGAATTGCTGAGTTAAACTAAGCACAATATTATTAAAGAAAAATATCAGAAATATTAAGAATTACTAATGAAGAATAACTGCGAAAAAATACTTGTGCAAAAACCTAGACCAAGCAAAATATTTTTTACTAGCTTTTGCCCGCGACTTCGTCCGCGTGGATTAATAGTTCCCATTCCCGGGAGATTTCCAGGATGAAAACTATCCTATGTCCTTTCTCGGGTCCCAGACTATATCTGTACCAAATTTCATTGAAATCGGTTCAGTGGTTTAGGAGTGAAGAAGAGACAGACAGACAGAGTTACTTTCGCATTTATAATATTAGTACGGATAGAAAAATGAGAAAGGAACTTTGAAACAAGTTAAATGATATTATTATTTTTAATGAGTATTTATCTACAACACTGCACTGCACAATTAGATAGTTCTTCAAATAATATCAGATAAGAATTTGAAATTATTGTTGCATCATAAATAAAATTATTACCTAACAAAAAGGTTTTAGCTTGAAATATTAGTTTAATAAATTATACTTACTGCACATCAGCTGTGTGATCCAGGTCTGAAATAGAACGGAATATCATCAGTGTACACGAATTTACTCAATTTATGAATCATGTTTACACGTGTGTTTCTGTGTTAATTATTTTTTATTATGTTGTTTGCTTATAAAAAAACAAATACCTACACTCATATTTAACAGGCGGTATCACGAAATCGTCTTCCGTTAGTCCACCTAACTCTTCATCCATTTTTATTATAGTTTTACACTTAAATTATATTAAATTGCTCGCTTGTAAATACAACAGCTAAAAATAACAACACTCTAGCGTTAGCGTCAGATTGACATTATTGAGAGAGAGCTTTTTTTTCTATTTTGACAGTTATGTTTCGTTCGGTAGTGTGCTTCAACTATTAATTAACACTTACTCCACGACATACAGTCGTTTAATGCGCTGAAAAATAAGGAAAACAAAAACGTTATATTTTTTTATTCAGGTATAATCAGGTAGTAGCGGTGACTATTGTATATTATAAATTATAGTCACCGCTACTTGTCGTTTATCAGTAAAGGTAAGCTACATTTAACAACAATTTGTGTGTACAGCATTATTTTTGATTTGTTTGTTTCTATTAAATCTATACCGATTTTCTAAGCACTCCATGTACTATAAATAACCATGTATTAATAAAAATATTATCAATATAGTTTGTTGATAATAATTATTTATATACACGATGTCGTAGAATAACCTTTTTATCGGTCCAGCCAGCCGTCTTGACTGTCATTATATTGAGCTGTCACGGTAATGTCAAAAAAATTAAAATTATAGCTTGTATTCGAAAGTTGCGATATTCATTTATTTTACTATCAGTATTTGAATAATTTCAACATTTCAATTAATTTTATTTTATTTACTTTACTTCAGTAACTGCTGTTATTTAAAAAATGGACCCCATTGCAATTTTACAAAACAGAATTGAGCAATTAGAAGCTAAACTTGGTCTGGCAGCGAATGCCCCTATAGATGGGCAACAAGGAGACACTGCTACAGCCAATTTATTGAATACTGCTCAAGCTATCAACAATGCAACAGCTGGACATGAAAAGCTTTCAGAAGCCATGCATATGGCCTCCGAACTGAACAACTACACTGACCCCAATTTCGCTGAAAATGTAAGGCTTAGTCATTACCTATACATACATCAAAGGTTTTCAATAGTGTGATTTGAATGTAGAAGTTTTATAAGATATCACATGTTCATACCTACACATTGTTTTATATGAATAAATCTTTGTGAAAAGAGGACATCCTTTTCAAATTGGTTATGAGTACCTACTTATCTTGTTGCCTTTGCATTTGTTACTTGAGACCTACTGGTTTAAATGGATTTTATTGAATGTTGTGTAGAACATATTATTATTATTGAAGGAAAACATGATTATTTTGTGATGAATGAAAAATTTAAGAAGAATCAATCTTAAAAAAAATGAAAAAAAAACAAAAAATCTTAAATGTTTTATTTGTCCATCAAATGTACCACATTTAATTATGTTAGAATAAACAAAAATAAAAGTTAGAAGTAGCAGATATCACACTAAAATTCATATATTTAAATTCTAGATGCAGCAGAATGAAATGCATATGCATGAAGTTGGTGCAGCAGAGCCTGTCCTCAAACATCACTGCCACTGCATGCATCGCTGCAAACAGGTAACTTAGCATAACTCAGTGAATTGTAATATTAATAGAAGTTTTCAGTCTCTGAGATTACAAAAATTGCTTAGTTGTAAGACCCCAGCAACCACAAAAATATAATCTGGGCGTAATTGATTAAATACTGGATTATATAAGTTTGTGGAAAAAGATATATTTTTTTAGCGCAATTATTTACATAACAGGAATCAAACTTTGACTTTGGGAATGATTAATTTATGTATATTCCAGACAAAAACACTAACATTATTTTTTATCAACTGCAGGCTGATGCAGTGCTCGAGTCTGAACCCATTCAGCATGCTGCCCAAATGCAAGAAGTAGTCGACAACATGCAAGCTGCCGCTGCTGAAGTGAAAGTCGAAGCTGATGCTGTAAGCATAATCTTGTTTGGTTTAATGTATAATTTTATATGATCTCTCCCAAACTTGCCCATGTTTCGCTGAGTCCAGACTACTGAAGTGGCGACATGCCAAAACTTTATGCAAAATCTAAGTTAAATATTGCTGAAAACAAAAAATCTAAATTTGCAAATGAATGGCACTTTTTGTAAACCCTATGTGATATATTTCTTGTTTTATATTTTTGATAACCCAAAGGTAAAAAAGCTTTTTACGTAACCATTTGCAGTACCATTGTTATCAATATCTACAGGTATCGCAAGGCGTTCAAGAACTAGCGGAGACTTGCGGCGCAGCTGCTTCTGATGCGTCTGAACAATTGGCCAATGTCGCCCAGAAAGTGGAACAAGCTGAACAAAAGTTGTTCCCTCGAAGAAGGAATGGGCTTGATTAATTTAGCAAATATCTTCTGGAGTCTATATAATTTGTGATATGTTATTTTTTAAATCATTTATTTATTCAAACTTATCGAAATTAAAAAGTATTGTTTTATAAACTGTTATTTTATTTCTTCTCATTATGTACACTATCATCGCTAGTATCACGAGCTTTTATTAGGGCCTTATCACACTAGCGAAATGGGAACGTTTTCAAAGCGGAGCGGGCGCGCAACAAACACGCGGCGGATGCACAGCGAATTCAATGCGCAACGAGATCGCCGAGAATATCAGTGTGGATGCCATTTTGTAAAACGTAAATTTGCCACGAATACGCGACAAAAAACGTTGCGAATTTGCCACGTGACCGCAACGTCTTCGCTGCGGCGTGATCGCGATGCTTTCGCTGCGCACCCGCCCCGCCTCGCAGCCGCTCGCAAACCGCGACGGGATAATATATCCGTCTAGATGCTGCTGCGAAATTCTGAAAACGCATGCAATGAGCGGGACTCTTGACTCGCTCGTTTTACGTGGGAATTAAGATATTCACGCGCCATGCTGCGTCCAGAACTACGCGCCAGTCCGTGGCGAGTTTACCATTGGACGTATTTTGGCGTTCGAAATGGAGCATGACTGCTGTTAGCATAAACTAAAAGGAAAAACAGAAGACGTGCACTTAGTTCGCGTGCGAACGGGGCAGGTGCGGCGTACGAACATGATATGCACGCGCGCAGTTCTCAAGCGGCTCGCGAGAGGCGCGTTCGCCAGGTTTGTATACAGCTTTACTCAGCTTTAGGATTGATTATCAGCACTTTCCTTGCAAGTTGCAGTATGTGTACCATCAAATACGTGGCAAGACATGTGTTTCGTTTAAGGTTTCGCACGTTCCAGGCGACCCAAATGACTTATTCAAATATTACTGAAACGCCTATAATTTAAATCAGAGACAAACTCTATGGCACAAAACAAGAAGTAAAATAAGTAATGTCATGTCAAATTGTCAAGCGTTTGTCTGTCAAACAAAGTCAAACAAAATTTTTGCATAATAAAAATGGCAGACGCCGCGGTTGAAACGGCACCTGGAGATGAAAATGATGATAGTTGGTTGTATGGTGAATCAAATCCAGATCAGGCATTAGATAAACCTACAGAAGGCGTTGAAAAAGAGCGGCAACAGACTGATGGAGCTGACGCTGCAACTGTAAGTAGACATAGATAACCTATAAAAGTGTTTGATCCAAAGTTTACGTGTGAAATTTTAAGTGGAACGCGACTGTTTTGATTTTTCTAACTGTATCTTATATCAAGATAAGCTTATAATTATGCAATATTAATTGATCTAATTTTACCTATTCTTAAAGTCTATCTATTGTTAAAAATTGTAACGAAACAACTGTTAACGAATTTCATTTGCAGGAAGGCGAAGAAAAAGATCAGGAAGATAACGACGCGACAAATGATGACTCTCACTTCAATGACGAGCATTTCGCGGAGGTTGCGCGTGAAGGCGAAGACCGGAATGGAGACGCTGATAGCCAGAACAATGGAGACACGGATTCGGATGACAGTGATGACATCAAAGTCACCATCGGAGAGATCAAATCTGGACCTCAGGCTTACGCTAGCCTAGCCATAAAAGTAAGTAGGCTAATCAGTGATCTTTCTGTAATCAAATGAAAAGAGATTTCTCCAAGAAGGGCTATCTGTGATACCTCAGGTTTTGCAGATGTCCATTGGTAGAAGCTCCATTCAAAGCTTGTATATGTCTTTTATAAGTCTTTATAAGTCATCCTAGCTGTACTTTAGTACAGCTAGGATGACTTAAAAGACATATACTTACTTTTAATAAAATTATTTTATTTATCAATGTATTGATTTTTACATCATGTTTCTGAATGGTTTAATGATCAATGCTTACAATCTGTGACCTTTCACAACTATTCTCTACAGCGTGGTGTAGGATTAGTAGCAGCTGGAACAGGAGAAAAACCTCGCAGTGCCACCACTGGTGGAAAAGTAACTTTAGAAGACTTGGACGGACCGGGGAGCATCAATGGGGTACCTGCACTTGAGTTTAACATTGACACCATAGAGGATAAGCCATGGAACAAGCCTGGAGCTGATATATCTGGTAATTATCAGACATTTGCTATTGGTACATCATAATGAAATGTTTGTGAAATAATTGGTGAAAAATGGAAATGACCTGTAATCAGCATTGATTGGATTTAGGTTTTAAGAAGAGAGACAGTTCATTGGTGCTTTAGTGTAGCAATACTGCACTGACTGCCCAGTTCGTCTCATGGTTTCAAGCGCAACTGGGTACTGGGTTCGATTCCCAGGTTGGACAAAAAGTGTTATTGCTTTTCCATTATGACTTTCTAAGTAGCAGCCCCAGAGTTTGGATATTGGTTGTGTGACACCCCAGTGGCCTGGAAAGCAAGTAAATCTGTTGATCCTGTGGCTATATCCTCATAAGGCCCAACGACCTAATTTAATGACAAAAATAAGTAGGTGTTCCGGCCCAAGACAGTATTTAAAATCATTAAATTACGGCCCAGCGACCTAAAATTATGACATGACATAATTTTAGGTCTAGTCATTTTTTTCACAATAATATTGTACATGTAACTTTGGCCCAGTAACCTAATAAAATGACATATAATTTCAACATATTTTTTGCATGAAATAGTTAACTTTAGATACCTATAGGAAATACCCCTTAAAAAAATTAAGCCAAAAGCATTTAAACACTTTTTTACTAGATCAAAGTTCTGGGACGCAACTACTTGCACTTATTTTTAGTACATTGGGTCGTAATTTATAGCGACCTAAATTTAGGTTGGGCCTTACGAGGATATTCCTCTTCCTGGTTGTGTCAGATTGCCATCCCATTGGACTATCGAAGGGTTGTACAACAGGGAGTATACCTGTGTCTGCACACACACTTGTGCACTATAATTATCTCCTGGGTACTTGGCTAGTCTGCATTGTTCCTAGATATTTCCTACTGTCTAAAATTCTAGCAACCACCAGAACACAAACTAGTTGCCAACATCATGACTATAGAAGTGGTGGTAACTGGTGATCTTGTGACTGCCAATATTTATTATATATGTTTAAATTTTAAAAATATATTGAGGGCTGGCAGAGTGTTATATACATACCATCCTCCATATCAATGCCTGTATTCCCTGAAGGGTTGGCAGAGGTGTAGAATGTTATATGTATGTGTAATATTTTCAGATTATTTCAACTATGGTTTCAATGAGGTGACGTGGAGCGCGTACTGCGAGCGGCAGCGGCGCATGCGCGTCAACGAGGCGGGCGTCGGCCTGCACGTGGGCGCGCCGCCCCGCCCGCCACCGCCCGACCTCAGGAGACCCCCTGGTATGCACCAATGCACACTTCACCCCATTTGTAGGGATATACCCTTTCCGTAACACGCTGTACATACATAAATCCATCTTTAATGTGCCTGATGGGACTCAAGCCGCAGGCCTCTTCGAAACTACCATATTTTCATTTCTGGTATACAAACATAAAAAGGCTATTATATGTGGTGTTCTTTTTTTATTTTCTTATCTCAGTTATAAAAAAGATACTTATTCTTTTGGCCATAAGGCCCCCGCACACTCGGCAACCAAGCTGCGGCTTCCAGCGTATGGGACCGCTGAACACGAATTCCTCAATGTTCCGGCCGCTCGCAGTCTGGCTGCATTGTGTGCAGGGGGCCTAACCCACTACTTACTTTAAAATATGATTGTGACTGGGTACTAAAACAAGATGTTTTTATTTAGGTCCCAGGAATGATGAAATGATGCCACCAGCAATGTCAAATAATTATCAATCTAGAGAAAATACTATACAGGTACGTTATTTTTCAAACTACTACACATTAAAATCCTTTGTTTTGCTCATGTATTTTAACATAAATAAACTGTTTAATTAATGGCAAGTAACAAATTATGTCATGTTATTTAACAATCCAGGTGATGACCGCTGAACGACGAGAGTACGGGCGCAGTGGTCACCAGCGCGAAATGGGCGCCCCCGACTATTTCGGCCCTCCGCCCAACGACCACTACTACCCGCCACCTCCACACGTCCCATACGAGGAGCCTTGGGGTATGGTTCAATAATATCCACTAATTCGTCTAAAGGCTATTTGCCAACATGAAAAAATCTGTGTTTTTGAGGCCTTATGAGCCAAACACGGCGACACGGATTTTATTCAGATCAAACGTATCTGAAAGTAACAATGATCAAAAGTGCCATTGAAAGAAGTACTGCAGTACCAGCCAAATCTTTTCACAGAAATGTTGCATTTATTTTTTGGATTGGCTAAGTAAATAACGAAGATGAGGCGATCAGCGCGTGAGTCCACTCGCGCGTTCCCGAGATACTGGAGCTACATAATTAGTCATGCTTCCAACTGTTATTTGTCGGGTCTCTGCCTAAGGGTACATTTCCCCATGTATTCACCTGAATTCGGTGTAAGCCAATTTTTTCTAGCCATCAGATGAAAATACTGGATTACTTTGGCAGGTCATCCAGAACAGAGTGGCTGGGCGCCAAGTGAGATAAAAGAGCTGACACCAGGCCCGATGGGCCCGCCCGTGGGCCCCCCGATAAGCATGGGCCAGCCGCTGGGCCCGCCGCACCTGTCCGCGCCGCCGCACATGATGCCGGCGCCACCGTTCGTGTCGCCGTACCGCCCGCACCCGCCGCCGCACATGCACGAGAGAGACCGCGACCGGGACCGCGAGCGCGACCGGGACCGAGATCGTATTCGGGAGAGAGATGACCGCGATAGGAGAGATCGCGATAGAAGGGATGAGGTCAGTAGTCCTTAGCGATACCTTCAATATGCTAATACATTAGTATGGTGGCGCCATGTGGTTTTAAAATGAGTCTGTCTCACACTCATGAATTACTCACAATAATAATCATCACAAAACCAAGTTTATGTATAATATGATGCACCATATTAGTAGCCGCGTACACGTACATCTAAAATCCGTGAAAGTTAACTTAATAATTTTGCTTCACAGGAGGAAAGGGATAGAGATAGAGAACGCGATCGGTCTCGCTCTATTAAACCTGACAGGATAAGAGAAAAGTAAGTACTAAAATTGTATTGATTTGTAAATTCAGGCCTACCGTGTTACTGAGACGGTTCTTGAAGTAGCCGCGGTTATTTTAACATAATATATATTATTTTAACACATATTTTATATTTATTATTTTACCATGTCCATAAATTGCCGGGTGCTGCTGACACGGTAGAAAAACCAACAAGCCAGGCATCATTACGCGTTAGCTGCTGTATGCCTTTCCAATTTTGTACATCGATCGACGAGCAAATATTTATGGCAATATGTACATAGATTCTACTATTATTGATTATAGACCTAATGATCGTTATGCCCTGTTGGTCTCGTGGTCGCAAACGCGACTGATGAGCCTGGGTCCTGAGGGTCCTGGATTCGATTCCTACGTCGGGCAAAGTGTTATTGGGTTTTTCCATTAGGAATTTCTCGGTAGTAGCTCGAAGTTTGGAAGTTGGTGGAGGTTGATAGCCATTACGGATAGTCAGAAGCCAAGAAGTTTGACAACCAAGACTGGTTGTCAGACTTCTAGAGAACTAGCTAGACAGCCAAGAGGTATCGTGTTGCCCAGTAACTGGGAAGTGAAGGTCAGATAGGCAGTCGCTCCATGTAAAACACTGGTTCTTGATGTACTGCATCCGGTTAGACTGGCAGCCGACCCCCACATAGTTGGGAATAGGCAAGCAGATGATGTTCGCTATCATCAGCATAATATTGTTGAAACTATCTAATGTGTGGGATGGAAGTTGCAGCAAGTAACAGTTTCTTCATTTAAGTATTATTTTAAAACTTCAAGAAAAAAAAATCAAAATGACTATTGATGAATCAAATTGACTATTTAATTTATCTTTACAGATCATACAGACGCGAACGATCTCGCTCGAGGTCCCGTCGTCACAAATCCCGGTCGCGTTCGCCGCGTCAGCGAGAGCGGTCGCGCGAGCGGGAGCGCTCTCCTAGGGAACGCGAGCGGGACCGGTCCAGGGACCGCGAGCGATCATCGCGCGATCGAGAACGAAGCGTCAAACCTAAAACCAAGGATAAGGAAAAAGATGAAGATAAATAGATGTAAACAATGATTTATGAATTTATTTTCCGATTTTATAGCATTGGACTGTGCTGCAACGATCTTCAATAAAGAATAAGCATACATATAGTTTCATGTGTTCGTTTTATTAATAGTCAAGCAAGTCTCTCTCTGTAGCTGCCCCGAGTTTGGAAGTCAGTGGTGTGCCTCGGTGCGAGTGTGACCTGTACCTCTACCATGAGATAGATTATCATTGATCTCGCGAGATTGATAACTGTCGCACATACTGCTCACAATTTAATGCATTATTTGTTGATGTTTTGTAAATCTGTGGAAGTGAAGCCGTCAAATTGTGAAATGGCATGCTTTTTTAAATTGTCGATTGCTCGAAGGCTGTCCCTGATCGGTCGATTTTTCAGTAGGTCGTTCTGTGTCCATAGAATCTAAAGGATAAAAGAGCGAGCGAGGTCGGGTCTTGGGGCACCCCGACTCGGACAGGTTAGGTTAGAAGAGGATGGCGGGGTCTAGAGAACGAGCGAAGTAAGCGAACAGACACCGTGGTTTTTTTTTAGCAAATCAGCGCGCGCACTACAGATTGAACAACAGGACAAGCGGGAAAGAATAAACGCTAGAGGTTGGCCGGCTATTATAATGTCGTTGCGTTGCGGTGTTGCCACAGCACAGAGTACTATTGTATACTGAAAGTTGTTGCGTCGCCTTGGTAGCCGTAGTGTAAAGTGCTGCTACAGTTTAGACCGAATAAAACCGATTTTCAGATTTCAGAAAAATCGTTTTTTACCAAAGAGCATAAAACAACAATTACGCCTGTATTCCCCGAAGGATTAGGTAGAGGTGTACCAATGTACACCCACAGTTCGCCGGTATGTTTTAGGTCCCATGTAATAGGGGGCGAGGCTATTGCCATTCACAAATCGTAACTCTGAGCTGCTACTGAGAACTTCGTCGAAAAACCCAATAACACTTTTTGCTCGACCTGGGAATCGAACCCAAGACTTCTAGCGTAGCAGTCGCGCTTAGGACCACTAGGGCAACGAGGCAGTAAAGAGATCAATGTAAAATAATTATTGTATATTTAAACCCGTGATTTAAACATACACAAACAAAATCTGATCACTATATTATATTTTTAGCTTGAATATTTCGATATTATACGAATTCATGTGGTTAAAAAATTGCTTTTTAATTCCGGACTTCGATTAAAAGCGTTACGAGATTTTCGTGTTATCTTGTGAACTCGTGAATATTTATTTTGAACGCCAGAGCGTAAACGCATCGGCGCCACTGCTACGCCAAGCCAGCCAATGGCGAAAATGGCGGATAGGTGGGGTCATCTGCTATTTACTCAGCCCTAATTTATTTGGCCCTGGGCCCCTGGATATTATTATTTTCGTATGTTCAACGTTCTGCCAAACACCCTGTATTAATGTAGGTTTAAATAATAGGAAAAAGAAACAGAAAACTTCATTTAGTATATTTATTTTGTACTTAAAAATGTAGTTTTCTTGTCGGCTGTAGACGACGGTGGCTTTTGGCACGTTTCGTTTGTCGGCTATATCCGACCATGGCGTTCAAAAGGTTAACAGCTTGGTTGCGAGTTTCACAACCAAGTCACTAGACTGGCACGATTACTTTGATCGATGTTGTAATAAAACAATATTCCTCAAAAATCTGTTTTAAGCAAGTTAATAATTATCGATTACAAACTATTTTAAATCGATTTGTCTCAAGAATCGATTTTAAAGCAAATGATTTTTCCCCCCCTCACTACACGATCGCCGCCAAATCGGACTCAAAGAATAAAAAATGAAAACGAAGAATGTTGGGAATAGAGAGTATTGCAATTTTACGGCGACCTAAACAAGGATATCTATTTATTGACAGTCCGTCGTCCGGTGCAAAAAACGGATGCCTACAAGTGTGCCCCTCGCCAGTACCAAACGTGCGGCAATTTTCAGCCCAATAGGAAAGTGGACGTGGGTGAAATATTGATTGCAAAATTCCAGGACATTCATACAAGTAAGGTTAGATACAGGCTTTTTAAATGATTGTCGGGAGATAAATAATAATTAAAACAACAGATTCTTTGTAATATTATTACAGAAATGCTTTATTATAATTAATGTCTAAATAGATGGATCATCATATAAATGTTATCTAGTACAACCTACAAGACGCGACGTATAGAGCCACGATTAGTCACACGTCGCCGCTCTCGACGCCTCGTCTTATTCCATCACATACGGGTTTTACAAATCATTTTGTTAACATTTTTGTACAGCCATATACAATAATTTTATTTTCAATTACATCTAAACGTAAAAAATCTTGAGGTGTCGTAGGAAACTACGCTTCCTATAAAAATTAATTACACAGGGGGAATGAGGAGTAGCTACGCTTGTGACGTGCAACCGGCAAGGTAGACCTCGGGACTACAACTATCAGTACAGGACTTTACAATCATCACTATAACCTATGCGCAGCGCGGGACACTGCGCCTACACACTAACATAAGCATCGCCCACTCGTAAGCGCTCGCTCCGATCATTTTCGGAGACTCATTAACTAAATAACTTAAATTAATTACATAAAAAATATACAAAAATATCATTTTCACAAAATTATAATCGACGAACTATACACTCCGGCACTAAACGAGATAAGCTATGTACGATTTTAAAGCCGGTTTATAACTTAAACGAGAGCTTGACTTGAAGAATAGTACAAAATAATAATATAATAATCACGACTATAGTGCCGATTGTCCAGAACTGCCTGCGGCATTTCTTTATCGCTTTAGAAGATTCAAGGTCCCCTAGCCCAGCTAATAGTAAATCTACAACGAGCTAAAATTATGGAAACGCCGGGGTCAGTTAAACCACCGCTTTCCTTCGATTCATAAATTACACGAGAATGAGAGACGTTCAAATATTTATACATAGATTCATACGAACAACGAATAATACTAGAACACTTAAGAGCTAGAAACGCAATAAACGCTACGCCGCGGTGACGCGACGGCCGAGCACCGGAGTCGGCGTCGACGCTGTACAACTATTGTTACAGTATACAGTATATCGTATTGTTCTGTACATCAGTCTGCCGCTACGTATGTACAGGGGCCGCGCCCGCCGCGCCGGCCACGCCCCGCGACCCGGGGCCCGGCGCCAGGCGGCCGGGGCCCGGCGCCAGGGGCCGGCGCCGGGGGCCCGCGGCCCGGGCGGGGCCGGCTGGCGGCGAGCTCTATAGTTACAAATGTACAATCGCAAATATTCACAAAATTTATAATAGGCGGGCGATACCCGCGCCGTCGCATCAGCCTACACCCGCGGACGTTTAATACTTTACACAGACTACAGCACAGGGTTTGGGGGCGGAGGCCCGATGGGCCCCAGCTCCGGTGCTTTCATGAAGAACTTCTCCAGCTTCGCAATGATGTGCTTTCCGTACGTGTACTTGCGGAGAGAGCCGATGTGCGGTCGGATCTTATGCATCAGAACCTTCCGCTGTGTCGGCTCGGCCACGTCGATCATCTTCTGTACCACATAGTTCGCGTACTGATCCTTCATCATAACGTGAAGAGCACTGCAAAGCAATCATGCCATAATTATTGTAGTGATAGCTAAATAGTCATCTTTAAAACAAATAATATGTGGCCGCCGAGACTGGCGATACATACTTGTCGTTGAAGCCGCACAGCTCGTCGATGAGCAGCGCGCGCTCGTTGCGCGTGGCGTGCGACACGCACTTCTCCACGACGTTGGAGGCGAACTTGTGCTGCGACAGCTGCAGCACCTTGCCGCGCACCGCCGCCACCAGGCGCGAGCGGTCCTCCGCCGCGCCGTGCTCCAGCACGTGCTGCACCACGTAGTTGCCGTACTGGTCCTGACAACCACATGCACTTTATTACCTTGTTCCTTTACCGAGTTAATCTGAATGGAAGCTCTTTAACAAGATGTGAACGAAGCGAACGAACTGTTTCAGTAACGTAAGGTAGATTAAACCGCCGGGTGTTGCGAAGCGTACCTGTATGAGTTGGTCGGTGTGCGCGTGTAGCTCGCTGAGCACGGGCGCGGTCTGCTCGGGCGTGCAGTGCTCGAGGATGCGCTGGATCACGCGGCAGCCGTACGGGTGCGTCGACAGCGCGTACACTTGCCCCGCGAACGCGTTGATTATGAACTGTAGCGCTGTTGGCTCCACACATTCAATACATTTTTGCACCTGAAAATAAATATTTATATTTTAGTACATTCTGCAAACAGGCATTTAAATTTTTCGTTATTTCATACGGAAATCTCAATCTACATAAATATATCAAATAATTACATAATTTTTTGATATTGTATTGATTGGTAATTTGGGGTTCAAGTGTGCATCAGTGTTAGGTGTTCCCGTGTTATAAAATGCCAATATACTAACAACGTGGTTTCCGTTCTGGTCCTTGACGCACTTGAGCACGTGTCCGTCGAGCTCGCGCACTACCTCCTGCTGCTGCTCGGCCGGAATGGACTCCAGCGCCTTCTGGATCACTCGGCAGCCGTACATCTGCAGCGCCAGGTTAAGCACGTGCCCGCGCACCTACAGAATAAGACACGTCATGATCATTACTAAAATTAAAAGCAAATCATATCAAACATATTGCAAGTTCTCAATTGTAAGCGATTTAAAAATATAAAAAGTAACTAACAGTTACCTTTTGTGCCAATGTGGTCTTCTGTTCTGTAGTTCCAAACTCAAAGAATTTTTGTATAACGTAGTTTCCGAATACATCTGTCATTAGACTATAGGCAGCGCCAATTATTTCATTAAACACCATTTGTTTCTCTTGAACTGTAGCCCTTTCTAGTTTCTGTTGAATAAATCTGGAAAAAAACAAGAAAAATGACTTGTTGCTTGGAACAAAAAAGTGCGTGATAGTGCAGGGACACGGTTGAACTGGTCGGATGGCAAACTTCACCAAAACAGCCCGTACCGAGGATTGAGCCTGATATGTAACGCCATTGCGTGGGCGACTTTATCCCTCCCTGCTAAGGGTGTTAGGTCATGTTGAGGTACTTACGTCGGTTACAGGTAAGTAACCGAGTAAGTTTCCAAGTAACGCTACACATAGCTCTATCTTAAGGTAAGAAGGACTATAATATGATTAAATGAGAACTCTTTTCTAGCCATCTGAACCTAGGAAAATGTATCTTACCTAGAGCCGTGCTGATCCTGGGAAAATTCTACAATGTGGTTGGCGAGTTCTCTCAACTGCAGGTTAGGGAAACGGTTGTTGCGGAAGTCCTCGAGCAGGCGCGAGCGGCCGGCAGGCGGCTTGTCGCCGACCAGCGCGCCCACTCCGCCCACGCCACCCACGCCCACGCTCACGCCGCCCACGCCCACGCCACCGCCCACCAGTTCTGCAAACGATGGTACGTTTGCTTACACACTTGATAAATTTATCACCGAAAACAGACCGCTATAGAAGATGTACTTTTAAAATCGTGATAATTTACGTGGTAATGCTGCTTGCAGTAAATAAACTGTTAACATAATAATCAGTAGCACTAATAGCTGCTATTCCGAACAGGTATTTCTATTTTGTTGCTTTTTTTGCCGATACAACTTTTAACATTACGCAGACCAAGTCTTAACATATTATCTTATGTCAACCATTAAACATGTCCTATTTGTTTACCCATGTGAAGATGTAATAAGCCGCCGTCGGTGTAAGTGGTGAGTGTTAAAAATACAGTATTATTATATTATACATAAAAATACAAACTATTTACAAAATTTACAAGGGTTTGTGAATGACTATGGTGCGACGGATGATCTACAGACCTGATATAGCTCCTACTCCGCTGAGTTTGCTGAGGAGTGATGACGATGATCCGAACATTCCATTTGATGTCAAACCTTGCGCTAAACTGCTCACAGCTCTGAAAGAAAAATATATCGCTATTCAAGGACACAGCCACTCTCAAAGGGCAGGAGTTTTAAGTAATTAAACGAACATGCCAAAATGCCGCCATCGGCAGATCTGTACAAAATTAAAGACTGCGGTATCATATAAACAACGATGGCATACAAGTATTTACAATATACAAGTGTCCCGTTCGAAGTGTCACCGTGCACCCGATCGTGTCGCTTCTATTCTCGTTTCGGCTGCATCATAATGCATAGTTTTATTCACATCTTCGTACTCGTAAATGCGTGGGCGTATCGCATTCGAGAATACGGCTTTTATTCAATCGGCGCAGTGATAAGATAATTCTGCAGAAACATCTGCATGACGTGCGATCGTGCGCTCTCGAAGCAATCATAACTTTAAACGCGGATTAATAAATAGGTACACGGATACGGCAGAACGTTACAATAGAGGACAGAAAAACATGAACGTGAAGCTGTGCCGGAACGACACTGCTTCGTATAAGATGAGGCCGAGAAACGAGGCGAAGGGGTGCGACGGGCGGGTCGTGCAATGTTGCACCTGTACTTGGCGGTCTCGGCGCCGGGCGCGGCGGACACGGGCCGCAGCCCCACGGGCCCCAGCGCGGCGCCCAGCGGCGGCGACAGCGGCGAGGGCCCCCACTTGCGCGCCGCGTACTCCTGCAGCGCCGCGGCCGGCCCGCCGCCACCGAACTCCAGCGAGTCGCGCCGAGCCTGCGTGGCGCCGCCTGCAACAGGACATACCTCCGCGCTCCAGTCTCCGGGCCTACCGCGGCGGGCGTGTCAGCGCGAGAGCCGTTCACGCTCCCGGCGCGCCCTACACGCATATACTGGTTTCGATCCCACGTACTTAGGTATATACAAAATGACAATGTGATGTGTATGATAATGAACTCTGCCCCAGTCACGCGTATGTGATCAAACCTGTCTTTTGACTATATATAAGAAATTATAATTATTAAATAATCGAAATTTGAAATGAAAACCAATTATCAAAAAATATAAAACGTACACCAATAACCAAAGAGAAAATTCGGCTTATGAAATACATATTTTTTTTGTAATAGTAAATACGTCTTTCGATTAGGTACCTACAGCAGTTTCCCAGTTTAAAATAGGAAATTCAGATAACCATCAAGCTGATGCAGTTACAAATTCAAAAAACGCACATTCAAAAACTTAAATGCTTTATTAGTATGTGCCTGAAAATCGAAAGTGGTTTTGTGTCTGCACCTTTTCTTTTAAATTAAACTAATAAAGCCATTTTACTTTTCCATCTTACCTTAGCTCATGAGGTCATCATGATTTAAAGCATTGCTTTTATCTATTCATTACTAGAATATGTTTAAGACTTGATGTCGTTTTTATGCAACCTGTACTGTCCCACTGCTGGGCAAAGGTCTCCTATAAACGTTTCTAAGACATCACACCAGCGTTCCCTTGGACTCACTAGGCAAAAGTGTCTTAAAATCTCAAAAATAAAAACAATGAGTATTTAGTAGGATATGTTTCCCCAGTTACATTTTAAACTTTCTCGGTTCTCTTAAAAGATCTTCGATTAGCCTGTTTCTAAACATAGCTCTAGTTCCGAATCACAAGTTACAATAATAAAATATGAATAGTTATGCTAAGTTATATGCTAAGTTTCAATTTGTGTGTGCGCTTTAGTCAATTTATAGAGTTAAGTATAATGCTCGCGAAACACCTAGAATATTTACCACAAATCAATTAACACGCTAGGAACTCTTTCCAATACTAATAGGGGACCTTTGTTACATTTATTATTACAACTTCAACTTACGTAAATATCACAAAATAAATTAAGGAAATGAGATGGTACATTATAATCGCTTATTATAAATTTTACCTCTACCTCAAAGCAATCTAACAGTAAGAAAATACCACGAATAAAAAAAATAGCTATACACAAATCATCATTATCATAAACAGAAAAAGTATGTAATACTTAATTATTATATACAGTTACACAATGAGAGTGTAAGAGCAAATTACGGCTTATTAGTAAAATACAATAGATAAAAACTAGAATGTTACAAGTTCAGCAGGCAAACGATATCAAGCAACTGACATTATATTCCAAAATAAGATGTGTGCTTTTCAGACATCCGTGTATATCTACATCAGGTATACTTTCATAATGTAGTAGTAACTATTAAAAAAAAGCTACAATTACTGAAAGTCAAATAATTATTAGGATGAATTCCGTCAGTTCTAAGGAATGTTATTGAGTAATTATTGTTTGTATGTAATTAATTATAAATTGTCTAATGATCTACAGAGAATGTAATGTATCACGCCATGCGCAATGTATTAGTCTTACTTTGTTATTAAATGTAAATATGTTTTTATGTACATTTTTTGTTAGACAAATACCTTCTTGACCAACTCACTGTTTCAGTTTTTTATTAAACTTATTGTAATAATGCAACCGATACGATTGATTCTATCTTATGATCAAATCACTAGATAAATAGATGGTTAATCTAATAATTTCGAAGTCAAGTTTACTTAAATTAATAAAACGCAACATGGCGTTTTCGGCAGAAGTAGTACTTTGGAGAGACTAAGATTGCAGGGGTGCATAAATATATTAAATTCGTATTCGCTCTCTCTGCCCGGTTAGCCTTAGGTATCTTATTTTATTTGGGCTCGACTCTCCCGGGCGTTTTTTGTACTAACGTACATTTCTGTTCTGGGTTGTTTTTCTTTTCGAAGAAATCTAATTGGTCTTCTTTTACCAGTGCATTACTGATTAATGTAATCACTGTAATGAATAAATAGTATTGTACTGTTGGATTTTAAACTTTCGGCGCGGAGTAGAGTGTCGAAAATCAATAGTGCGCTTTACATTTAGTTGCTGCCTAGTGTAACACAAGTCTTAAGTCTCTTTTTTAACAGCTATTTATTGAAGTGTTACTTTTAGATATATTGCTCTTTAATATTAGGGTACGGCTGAGTTCCTTTTTAAGCCTACTCTGTTAACGTACATAGTGGCACACATTTTGTTGGAACTCAAATTAGGTTAATTAAAACTTTACAATTTAGAAAAGGGCATTTCATTGAGAGAGTTCTTAATAAAAACCTGCAACAGTGAGTGTAAACTGAGGGTTCAAGCAAGTGTCAGTGTTATTGGCGACGGAGTTCTTACCAGGCTGCTGCTGTTGCGGCTGCGCGGCTTGCGGCGGCGCGGCAGAGGCGGAGGGGTGCGCGGGCGCGGGCTGGTACTGGCGAGGCGCCAGCACGCCGCCGGGCGACACCAGTCGCAGGGGAGTGCCGTTACGCCCGCCCATCACTAGCGAGCCGGGATCGTAGTACGGGATCACATACTGGCCCTGGCCGTTAACTTGCTGCTCTCCTTGCTGGGGAGTGAGCGGCCGGCGCGGCTGTTGTGCCTGCTGCTGCGCGGGCTGTGCCACGAGCCCGGGGTACACGCCCCACGGCGCGGCGACGCCATAGTACGGCGGTACGCCCGCTATTAATGCGCTCACGTATGGCGCGCCCTCCTGCCCCGCGTTGATAACGTACGGTGCTTGCGTGAAAGCCTGCTGGGCAGCTAACTGTTGTTGCAGTTGGAACTGTTGCTGCTGTTGTTGCTGCAAGAGTTGCAGCTGCGCCGCCGCGGCCTGGCCGCCTGCTGCAGCGGCTTGCTGAGACCGGAACAATTGCTATAAAAAAAGAAACAAAGGTTTACTCACTCGTATTTTAGTAACCCCTATTATGCAATAGTTTTATGAACTACTATTCAATAATAGTTTTGTTAGGGAAAGCGTAGGACAATAAAACTTTTTAATTTTATTAGAATTGCAAGTCGATTAAGTCTGACATTGATAAAGATACTATTTTAAATTAAATTATATAATTAGACTAATTAAAATTAGCCTAAAACAAGTATAGGAAATTTCTGCAACTCTATATCCTACTACGTTGCGATTAGCGAGATACAACATCTCAAACGGATAATTCTTTCCTACTGCGATGATGTAAAAAAAATACGCGTTTGTTCAAAAGGTTACTTAATTACTTATGTATGCATATAAGTATAATTATGTTTGCGTCGATTGCTCTGAAGTATAGAACATTTACATGTATTATAACTTCAGAGCAACAATTCAGTTACTTGCAGTACATCTTGCTAGCGTAGCGCTCATGATACCGACTCTCGATGCGAGCTTTACAAGCGCGCATCACGGGTATAAAAAGGACTATCCGCACCGCAACACGTTTTAAGCTTCGTATCACGCCTCGAACTAATTTCCGCAAATAAGTACATAATCTATTAACTAACACGACTTTACTACATGATCACATGTTTACGTTGACAACAGTTTACATAATATAAACATTTAAATTAGCATAGGGACTCAAAACAGATATTTTAATTGTATTTGCCTATACCATACGGTTATTGGTGGAGCAATCGTGCATCGTATAGCGGTTTAATTAATAGCGGAACGTATCGTTTATTGTTTTTTGCTCGGCACAATGCGGTGCAGCCCATACAGCGCTCGAGGGCGACTCCTCGCGAAGTGCGCTAATTAACACAATCGTTTAAAAAGTTAATAACAGACTCTGTCCAACGCACACGCTGCTGGGCTCGATAGCATTCTTAATCTAATCCGCTTATTAAATAAAATGCCTGAATATTTTGCTCACAGAGAAAGCGAAATGTAAAAACCTCCTCCAGCAACATAATTAATACTAGACTGGATGAAAATGGTGGCAAATCACCGGAACAATTAAATTCTTCTTAAACTGAAGATGATTTATAATAATGCTGTTTCATAATATGACTATGAATGTTCAAGGCATTTAAGGCGATCTATGAAATTTGAGATGACGATATAACGATGATGTAGGTATGTGATGAAGTTAACGCAACTTATAATTTTAAAAATAACATAGAAAATCGCATTCATGTTGCACTGTTATGCACATTTGCTGCTATTTAGATACACTCGGTTGATGAAGTCGTAATATTTTGAATGAAGTGAATCAGAGTGAAATAGATCTCGAGTGTGATGTCATTAGGAACGCGTGGACTCGGTATCTACCTGTTGAGAGGAGATTAGTTGGCGTTGTTCCAGGTCTTTCTAACTAAGCGTGATCAGTGTAAACACAGCGAGCAGAAAGCGCCGTGTGCGCACACGCACCCGTGCAGCCGCGGAGGATATTTAACGTTTCCACAAGTATACGACGTACCTATAACTTCAGAAGTTAGCTTTAGATTAAAGCAAATTTGACAATTAAATTTTGAAAATAATTTACGTTTTTTACGTAAATAACCGGACAAGATACGGTCATAACATAAATAGCAAAAAATGCAGACAAACTAATGGAAGACAGACAGGATGATATAGTAAAAGTTTGATCTTCTTCGGCGACCTGACTGAAAGACTTATGGAAAATTTAAATATGATTAAAGTGACTGAACAATATCACATTAATTTTAAATTTCCAAATATAAAAAGTAATATACTGCGCTATACATTCTAATGAAATTATTAAAATTAATGTAGGTGTATACGGTATATAAGACTTGAAACAGATGCCAGCGAGTCATCACCATAATTTTAATTACGGTGCTACTACATTAACCAAGCCTATTTTATTTTTCATTAGCTAATTGACATGAAATGATTATCTAACGTCGTAAAGTTTGCGTTGCCATCACGGGTAGATCTAAAGTCTTATTCGTCGGGGGGAGCAACGTTTGATCTCTGGCGCGGCTTCGTCCCGATTCCACAGCAATTTAATTCATTGAGACGGTGTAATTGAACGGTGAGCGAGACGATAAGCACGGCCTGTAGGTATACGTGCGCAAAACAGACTAACTTGACCGCAACAAAATGAAGCCGCTCCAACCACTGTGTCACTGCAAGGTGGCACAGCAGTACTGGAGGCGGCGCGGGCGGCGAGTAAGCGTCTCGCATTCAATTAGACGTTCAGTAATCCGGCTGCGGCGAGCTTCGATACCAATTACGGGGTTATTAGTGAGGGAACGCGCGATCGTGCTCAGCTCAACCCGGACGCCCCAGTGCGGCTCAGCCCGCCACGACATTGCGACTTAGGTACGCTATTTGATTTTTACAAAACTACCACTGTAACATACCGTTTAACTCTTTCTTTTAGCTATTACTCTTAGAAATCAGAGCAGGAAAAGAAAGACTAAATACTAAAAAGTAAAAATATAAATTCAAAGCGTGACACAGTAATTCTTTGAATTAAGTATGTAGTAGAGTTCCAGGTAATGTGTGGCGAGCGATTCATCAACGGTGCAAAGACATGTAGGTGCTGAGTCACGGAGTGGGCACACGGTGGCGCGAAGGCTCTCGGGCGACAGGCACGCGGCGGGCGGTCGCCACCGTTGGATGCTATTTATTATTTACGAGGAAGATGACGAGAGGACGAGCGCCTCAGTGCTCCCGCGAGAATCGCACGCTCCGCCCGGTAGCGTCGACAAACAAATTACGCGACAAAGCAATCAATTACAAGGACAAGACGTAGTTCATGCCCCTTGAATCGAACGCTACGTCAACAAGAAGCTTTTAACGGCGTCGACGTGGTGCTACGTGCTTCATGCAAACCCAACACCTCCCAGTTTAATGTCTACTACCGTTGTTTTCAAAATAGCTAAGAGCATCGTAAATTGAGAGAGAAGCGTTTTATGTTATAACGAATTAGATTGTCGATCAAGAAAGAAGAAAAGGTAATTTGGGAAGGAATCGGAAACACCGGGGTCGGGAGTGTACAACGAGATTACAGGGATATCGTGGGCCCTAGCGTGCGGCTGCCACCGTCGAGCTGTAATGCCGTCGGTGGCGTATCTTGCTGTAACGAGTTTATCTGCCCCGCGGGCTGCGACCCCGAGAACGTTCATTTCTTTTCTTATCGGCAGCCGAATGTAATCAATTTTCATCGCGTAGCTATCATTATTTTTTTTGGAACAGCTAAGTGTACTAGCTATGACTTTTCAAATAGGTATGAAAATGCCCCAGCCTCGGTGCCAGGGCCTATCCTTTTCGTGTCTCTGTCGAATAGGAAAACCGCTATTTGAATACATGCACAGCAAAATTACCATTCAGGAAAAAATACTAGCGCTTGGATGCGCTTTTTTCACATTCTTTTTTTAAATAGGAAGCCATATATTGTTATTTTTACTGTTACATTCAAGTCGGTAGCTACCATCGGACGTTTGCGGTTTGTACGAGTGAGTGTTTGCCAAAAACAAAGGTTCCATTTTAATCCTGATTACTTAGTTGATTGAATACCTACACGAAACAGCGCTTTCAGATTTTCAGCGAAAAGGTGGCAAAGGGCGAGGGCGTGGCTCAACTGGGCGGAGCAAAGGCACGCCCACATAGTCTACGCCCTTCCCAAATTTCTCCTAAGTATTTTTTATTGAAATCATATTAAATTATAATTATTTTCTAGACAAACATAATTAACTAAACAATAGAGATAAACTAATACGAATAGTCCTGAACATCTATTAACAGTGCTTATTTAGCTTTATAGCTATCTACACAAAGTTAAACTAAATAAGTAACGTTATAAGTAGGTATATGTTTAGTTTACAAGTTATTAATTCTATGTATGAGGCCAAATTTGTTGAAAATAAAGGACTCTATTTAAGCGACTTCAATAGAAAGAGGTTCTTCATTCAAAACTTGAACATGTTTTAATATTATAAGAATATTTTAATGTTATAAGAAGTAGGAGGTAAGTACCTGTTTGATTGATTTTTATACATATTTGTGTGAGCTGACACTATTAAACATTGTTGTTACTTTAAACCGGCTTTTTCTACAATCATTTTAGGAGTAGGACTTTTCTCAGAACTTCTAGTAAACGCTAAGTAACGACGTCACTGTAATACGGATAACAACTTATCAAACATTAATTTCAGACATCATAAAATTTATTGCTTCGTCTTCTTAAACTCGAGGTGTAAACAAGGTTTCCACGTTCCACTGCGCAATACCACCGAATTTTTTCTTCTCAGTTCGGTATTGATTCAGAAAATGGGTCCTACCCTCATCTTACAAATTACTAGAGAATCTTTTTTTAATCTTAGCAAAAAATTCAACTTGTTAAAAAAAGGAAGGCAAGTAAATCATCATCATCAACGATCATAAACGTGGTGCAGCTCCGGGAAGCTTGTTGGTTTCCAAAAACGTGCATCGATTAAGTGCACGATTCAATGCGGAGTTCGCATACAAGTCGTACAACAACCCGCAAAGACCATGATCACACAATGTTTCGCAACGCTGCTGATTGATTACGACTTCTCTTGAATAAAAGAAAAAACGTACGGAAAACTAAACACATTCATTTGATTTGTCTCATTTGGGACATCGGACATAACATCATTTGAATAAGACAACGCAATGGTTAGCAGACCAACCAAGGAGCATGCTGCTTTAATGACAGGGTTGTACCAAGTTGTACATTGATTAGAATACCAATACTGCAGTTATAACTTTTCGGCGCGTTCTTTTCATCCCTAGAATAAGACTATCAGTTATCCAAATGTTAAAAAAAACGTGTTAAATACTACTATTTCTCACTCTAGGAAAACATACATATAAGGCTGAACTGTAATTGTGATTTGTAATTATCCTTACTACACACAACAGTTATCACGTTCCAATATTGATTACCAATTAGGGTTTATCAAGTGAGAAAACCGAAAAATCGGCATGCTTGTCAAAAGTGCAATACGCCGTCAGAGTATTTCAGTCTGTTACGCTATGACAGGAGTATTACTTGGCTGTAAGGTTAGGAAACGCGAACGCACATAAAATCAAGCGTGTCTAAGGTTTAAAACAATGAAATCTCCTCTGTTTATAATGACACAAGAATTTAATCAAAAGTCTGTCACAGACTATAATTATAAAAACATTTCCATACGTCACCAGTCAGCATCATTATTCACTGCTACTTTTACTCTTCCACACCATCTATCTGATATCATCTCTCACTACAAAACACAACACCATCAACTGTTAACAACCGATATCAAACCGCCAATATTAAATCAACTACTACCGACCGCAATTCGAAACAACATCGTTTTGCATCAACAAGGTATGCACTCTTAACCGAACCCCTGTTTTGTATAGAACTGTACAACAGGGAGGGCAAAGAAATATTTCAGGATCACTATTCAAAATAAAATGCAATAGAAACAATCCTTGATCTTATAAATATTACAGTTCTAAAAGTTACGATTTTATGTTTAGATTGTAGTTGTTTTAGATGTGAACTACACAAAGCTATGAGGTCATTGCATTTTTTATTTAGTAATTCATATTTTATAGAAGATCAGATAAATGAGAAACGTAAGTATCAGCACTGCATGTCTATTATATAGGTATACGTTTGCAGTTATGGACGAGTATTTATTGGTCGCAGTGGTGACGACGGTAGCCGGGTGCGGTCGAACGGAGCTTTTATCAAAATTAGCAGGCGCGCCCGCGCCTCGGCGCACCCCAATCGTAAAAACACCATCACCGGCATCGCATCGACGACGGCTCCTGAGCCACACCTAGCTGTCGCTCCCTAACAACTCACCCTATACAAGTTATTATCTGTAACACACATTTATATTTAGGTTACAGAAAAAACATTTCTACCCCATTTAAAGCCAAACCCGCCATTTAAGGGATAAGAGAAGCAACCCAGCTTTTAGAAGATGACAAAAGTTTTAGCGGAATTGTTATAAGGCCGATTTCAAGACGAAAAATAGCATGACGACTTAGAGGGATCTGTTGGCCGCAGTAAAAGTAACCGCTTGGTTCAGTCAGACACGTCCTCTGGGCCGAGCTCAGTTAAGTCACCAGACTTCGAGTACGTAAATAAGCTTGACACAAGCCGCATACATATGTTACATATTCTTAAACAGATTTACACTATTCAAGAAAGCGGAATTGAGTTGTTTTAAGTAGTAACTAAAAAAAGTTACAGGGTTTTTGATTTCGTTTCTCCAGTAACATGCGTGACCGCTTTGCGGCAACTTTCTCTTTTATAAGCAATATTCTCGGGACTGTACAAGAAATAAAGACGGTTTAGTTTGTTGCACAGGAAAAGATAGTAATATATACGGACTGCCCCGTTGGTCTCGTGGTCGAAAGCGCGACTGTTGATCCTGGGTTCGATTCCCAGGTCGAGCTAAAGCAGCTCGGAGTTAGAATTTCTGCCCGGTTAATGGCAATAGGCTCGCCCCCTATTACATGGGACTTAAAACATACCGGCGAACTGTGGGTGTACATTGGTACACCTCTGCCTAACCCTTCAGGGAATACAGGCGTGATGGTATGTTATATACTTATATAGAGGTACTTAGTTAATATATTACCCCAGGGGAAACGTACATAATCTTTTCGGAATAGCCTATGTGCTATTCCAGACTATAATCTATCTCTGCATTTAATTTCATCCAGATCCGTTCAGCCGTTCTGGCTTAATTGATTAACAAACATCCATCTAACCAAACTGTCGCATTTTTAATAGTAAGTAAGAGTTAGTTTTTATTTTTATGTCAAAGGAAATCGCCGCTTCCAAGTGTTCCAAGTTTATCACCGCAGCTGTAAACATTTAATGTCGTAATAACAGCTTGATCCTAATTTCAGGTGAACAATAGCCACTAGATGATCTGAATGGTAATGGTCCTAAATAACTGTCCGAAATGCACGAGTGATACAGTAAGTTGGTCATGCGGCCGAGGTAAGGCTTGCACTATTACACTCGTTGATTACAGCGTAATCTGTATGCGTAGCGTTTCACATCCACCGACTCTTTTATTTACTCATACTCGAAACCCCGTTAAGGTGAAGACATGCGGAATTAAAATTATTTTGTCAATCATTTGAGTCGCTCAATAATTATATTTTGCTCTTTATTTGCTGACAAATCACTTCAGAAATATAACATATGACGGTGGGTGGACAATAACAACAGTCGATAGAGTTTATCTTGATTTGTAAATAAACACGTAATAATTAGGTTGCTAGAGGTAATTTATGTTTGCAATACGCTGGCAAAGTCCCAAAGAAATCCGTTGGTAAATGACACACGATAGGGGCGATTTGGCAGACGAGTAAAGTAGCCGAGTCGTTTCGCCAGCTCATAGGCTGTATCGTGCATGAAGTTCCGGAAACTACATAGGTTATCTTACGCCGAGAAAACCACGTCTTGATACAGTACTAAGTCCGTTTAGTCTACTTAGGACTACTGCACTACTATTATAAGCACACTTACATGCTTATTGCTCGACTGTTCACAACACACAAAGAAATTAAATAGCAGCAGCGCAATGGCACACAGTAAACAAAGAAGGAAACGAAACATTAAGGATGCGAAGGTGGTGAAAATGTGAATATATTACACGGCAATGTAATCACACGCACGCAAGAAACGGGCGGCGTTTTATAACTGTGCAGGAATAATTCTCCTAAAACCAATAATTCACATTCATACACTTTAATTTTGAGCCATTCATACCCGTAAGAAAAAATATGTTTCTTTGTGGAAGCAATAATAAAACGTAGTAGTGAATATTCTTAATGTAATCCGTTTAGGTACTCGTTAAATTATATTGTTTATGAGATGTACTTTACACATTTTTTTTTTTAGTTTAAGCGATTATTAACATCATGCAGTACGTAGACACATATCGTTATGTAAAGTAAATCTGATGTAGGGTAAGCGGTAAGTGCTTAGTAAACGATGGTATATGGCTAGGCATATCACATAGCGTGATGGTAGATGGTATGGACATAGGCGGGCAACGAGGCCACATAATGAAGTGGCACGTTAGGACATGGGTCGCACCTTCACTCCAATTTCGCGCTAACTGAACCCTTAACGCAACGACCTCCGGGCTTTTACTGCTACCCACTTGCTTAGCAAACTACGGATATGGCTCTAAATTAATTCGGGTAAGGAATTTAGGATATATTAATTTATATTACACTATGAAATACTGTATACTTCGTATTAAATGTCGCTGTTATGATTACTTTACTTAAAGCGTTTATTGTCAGATTTTGAACTTTGTTTCTCAGTTAAGCAAAAAATAATTTTCCTAAGATATTAAAATAGCAAGCTCATTTTCAGAAAATAAACGAAAGGAGAATGAGCAAAGTCAATCTAATTATGCCGCTTGACGTGGTAGAGGGACAGCGAAATAGCTTCCTAATTCTCCCGTTATCACAGTTAGACAACTTTTATTTCATAAAAGGCCTTGTGAAACTTGGCATAATATGACTTTCTTAGAAAATTAGGAAGTAGTTACTATTTAGCTTAGAGGTTTATTCGAATTTTGAAAAAAAAAATCTGATTACTACTTTTATCAATTTTTATTTTAATATGTAATTAGAAACTTTAAAAGCAAGTAACATGACAGACGCAAAGTTGGCAGGGCATCATTATACAAATGGCATAAGATTCCAGAAAATATTTTCAATTTCATTTCATTATTTTATTTAGTCATAATTTCGAAGCCTATAAAATATTTGTTACGATCAAACAATAAAATAATAATTTTAAGCCACTGTTTAGCGTAAGATGGAGTAGTGTGTAATTAACGATAATTATGTTCTGGTGTACATAAATGTGGTACCTTACAAAACTCGAGATAATACATGTTTTTTGAGAATAATAACCCAGTATGAATTTATTCAACAAGCGCATATAGTTCGACAACCTCTAACGGTATTTAGGATCCGAATTCATTAGTATAGCTAACTTTACGCTATAAAAACCTCCTTGTTACGGATACATAAGCACGAATAATAAGACAGTAATTTGTCAGTATTTTTTTTTTCTTACCACTCGGGAGTATTTCTGAATGTTTCGTTGTTTGTAATTCCAAGCCCGTTGAAAAAAACCTCAAAATCTTCTATTTATTGTCGTTAAAGAAAGCATTGTATGAAAAAAGAATGGCAAATTAACAGTGCCGATTAATGAAGGAGCCAAGGATAGTGTGCCGTTACGCTGGCGATGCGGAGACAGCGAGATGGGCGAGGTGAATGTACGCATGAAGTGTGCCACGCGACCGAGAAATACTCCGGAGTGAGTACCGTTAGTGGAACGCGGTCAAGCCAGCAGCGGTACCAGTGTCCGACACTGCCACCTCGTCACCTTTCATTCAGCTATAACCTACATCGATTATAAACACTAATATAGCTGTTATGAACTTGGGATTTAGTAAATTACCATGCAATGTCGACAAATACGTAGATTGGTAATAATATAAAAAATACCATTTATTATTTTGTTTACGGAGGATCCATCAAGGAATCTAACTTAACTTATTCATGAGATTTTTAAGATAAGCTCCTTTTAGCACGTTCAATTTGCTCGACTGTAAGGCGCATTAGCGAGTGAAATCGGCCCGTATAGCTTTCATACAATTTTAAACTACACCGCGCCTGCGACGAGGTATCCAAAGTGTTTATGGACAAAAATAGTTCTATCACAATATAAATCAAACAAAAACAACCACAATGAAATCAATTTTACCGCTTGAGATTCACGATGTCCATCACAGCAAATACACAAATAAAGGCACCTCTCAAAACATTTTTTTTTAAGTTGGCACTGTGATGTGCAGTTATGTTTCCAAAACTTATTTTGAGCTAGAAACTTAAATAACTTTACAATGCTAGAAGGTCCGACCTCATGGAGGAACGTGGCGACGGCGGCAGCGTCTTGTCTCAGCGTGGTAATCGGAGCGATTCTAATACCCACGCTTTGACTCGGTTTCACCGCACGCTTCTTGCCTCCTGTTCTTATTTATTCGTTTTGCGAAACCGTTTGAAATATGATAACGTTCAGTTCGATTGCCGAGCTGCTCTAGGTTCTCACGAAACTTCACACGAAGTTCTTGCAGACAGTTCAGTTAGCTATTGAATTCCCGCGATTATAGCTAACGGGCTCCACAGTAGAAACAGGTATCGGTTTACAAAAGAAATAATACGAACAGAACGGTATAATATGTAGATATGAGAATAGGTAGGCAAATAGCGAAAAGCAGTTTAAAGTTGTGTTAACAGAAAGCGGCATTATGGTAATGAGGGTCTAAAAGCGACAAATGAATATTTTTCACAATAATTACGGTGGTTGCAGCAGGTAAGGTGCGAAGCACAGAGTCGCTGCGGCGGGCGCAACAATTTGCATCACAAATGCGGGTGGCAGTCGCGATGCGCCACGCCACGCGCCCTGCGCCGCTGGCCCGTACGGCGCGGGCGGAACGGCACCCCACCCGCATCAGACAATGTCACAATCAACACCGCGTGGCCGCTTTTTGGTCACCATGTGATTGCCGATTGTGGAACACCATAATCACCAAGAACGTATGCATTTTAATTTTAACGTCGTCAATAGAACCCGTTGCAATTATCAAGAGACGCGGTCGATTCAATAATACAATTTACATTTTTATTACTATCGAACTACCCTTAATCAAAGTTAAAGATCTGTTGCAAAACTATATACACGACGTAGGTTGTTATTTAAAAATAATAGAGCCAACAACGTTTGTCTAGTATAAAATAAACATACAATTTTAGCAAGTAGCATTTTGACATACGACTTGACGCGATACGTGCCGAGCTCAAGTTTCTGCTGGAGCCTATCATCCACGAAAAGTAAAGCCGTAAGCGAGTAAAAGTGTCCGAGTTGAAAGGCGGTGAATTAATAACGAACTTCTCCCGCGACGCGTGATGACGGCCAACACGAGTAGCGCATTAGATGCCAACAGAGGAAATTTGCAAAATTCAAGCTAATTACATGTTGCTTTATACTTTTTCTGTTCAAAAAAATATAAAAATTCGTCAAGTGCGAGTCAGTATCACGCACACGTGCTCTGTATGCAAGTACAAGAAATAACCAAACTGACGGAAAGATCTACAAGTCGTAGAAACAAAGTCGCTTTTCGTGACTGTGTTTTTAGGTCTCAGTGGATATTTACGGTTTGCGACAATACTAAACTAATATAATATTAGTACTTAAGCATAGATAAAATATCTCGATGTTTTTTCATATTGAAGCAGTTTTACAAGTTAAAAAAAAAGTATATGGGTAATCAACTTACACAAAAAAGATAGCTTTAATAGGTTAGTTAAATAAGAATAAAGAATAAGTATACTAAAATAAATAAAAATAAACAACAATTTTATTGTCAATAATAAGAAAAAAAAGCTATGAAAAACCGGATATGTTTTATTCTATATTGCGATACGTGCTTTTTTTGTCAAACAATAAATAACTTCATCAACACGGAACCCTAAAAAGTTTGATGGATAAATAAAACACCTCAACTAACTTTTTACTTAAGATTTACCTTAAATTTCCGCTTTATTATGCATGCAAATAATATGCAAAAAAATCAAGCTATAATTAGGAGCAGAAGTACGATTGACTTTAATACTACTGCAACATACGTATTTTAACTGTAATTCAGAAAACAATACTAAATATATGTTTTCAGATATTAATAAAGTCTGTTACGTTACTTGCAACTAATTATCTATGTGAAAAATAAGACAGATTCTAAAAATATGGCATAACAGAAAATAGATACGAGGTGAAAACACGGGGTCAACAGGTAACAAATGGACTCCATTTATTAAATTGTAAGTCAGAGATTCTGCGTTGAAATACGAGGACTATTTGGACTAAACGATGCAATCACTAGCGGATTTAAGAGATTCCACCTTTCGTTAGTCATTTTACTACCCTTTTCCTTGTTATTTGTTACGTAGAAAATATTAACCTCGTTAAAAATCAAACAGAAAAACTATTTATTTAGGTATTTAATTAATTAAATATTATACATAGGATGAATACGGGCGTACGTAAAAAGTGGCATTATAAGTGAATACCAGCGAGGTAAGACGTGTTCAATATTGAAATAAATCTCTGACAGAATGACTCTGTTCGAAATTAACCGGGGTGCTGGCGCCGTATAAAGCTTTAGCTTGGAGGAACGGGCGGTAAAGCGGCTCTTAATTAAATCAAGTGACACGTCTCGTCGCAGGTTACCTCAATCACACGACCCCAATAAACCCATGTGCCAAACGGAAATGTTTTATATCATGTCATATTACCATGGAAAATTTAGGCTAAGGGCTCCTTAGTCGCTTGAGAAATTCATTTCTTGACTTTTTTTTTCCTCTAGATCATAGTTTTATATTTTTTTTAAGGAATTCGGTTCTTGTTTTTCTCTAGCTTGCTAGAACCTAATAGTGACCTTCTAGAAAACAGTTGAAAATTATATTACTATTCTGGTATTTTGAGCTTTGTCTGCTAACAACACTTTCAAGAAATAAGAAACTTCGGTGTATTGTACAAAAACATATGCGCTATAAGCACTATAAGCATAACTTAATAAGCCCTCGTGTATGCAACCCCACGACTCGCCATTTCATAACGTTTCACGTCTCATTTTCTCAGGCAGATTTTTTTATTTCACTAACAAGCAGCAAATATTTTGATTGAGAGAAAAACAATAATGGGAATCTACGAAAATCAGATTTCAGATTGAATATACGGGCTGATTTCTAGAATTTCGGGCGATAACCGAAACGACGATTTAATAGTCTAAAGTAATTAAAAGATGAGCTCGATTTTGTAGTATTTAATCCTTATCAGCAACACTCTGGGAGCTTTCCCAATAACTAATTTGGTGACGTTAAAAATCACCATTCTCAAAAAAAATCCTAGACAAAAAATACTGTTGTGGTAAACACGGGCAATAATTCCGCGTAGTCTGAGAAACTCGTAAATAGGATCCGATGGTAACAATAAAAGTGGAGGTAGGCTTGGAAGTGCGGAGCAACTTGGGCAGAGGCGGGTGGCTGGCTGCGCAGCGGTCGCACTCATTATTTCCATAACAAGCTCGCGACGACCGCCGCTCGCTCTCCGCTCCAGAGTCCCGGTCACGGCAATTAATTAACTGGCTAAACGGTATCGTGTTTTACATTCTGATGTTTACGTAACTCTCCAGCGATAATGTCGCTGGTTATCGAAATGACAGCGCCGACGGTACTCATATTAATTAATAAATTATTAGCTTGGCCTACCTCACTAAAAAATTAAAGAGTTTCATTATTGAGCTCGTTATGGGCACTAACGTTCTGTGCATATAGATTGCTTATTTAAATGAGGAAAAGTAAGAAAACTTTAATTAGAGAAGTAGACTGTCACATTTATTGCTCGTAAGTTTAATATGGAACACTTTAATACGCAAATTGTTACGGAATGGCTTCGTATAAAATTCATTTTTTGGTAAGCATGAGGAAGCAATAAAACCAGTCGAAAAATTTACCGTTACCAAGGCTCGTGAATCATTGGACCCGTAAATGTAACTTGAATGTTAGCTGTTACTGGATGAACATGTTTGTTTCTAATATTGGTCGTTTGTATATTAAGCACATGATTAGTCTTCACAAGGTGATTAATAAGCATGTCGAAGTTCGCCTGTGAACCGCATCTACACATCGGTGTCGTAACAGCTGGCAGTGGTTGTTACTTAAATTAGTTAACAATGACACATTTCGCTGGCAAACAAACAGAGAGGAGTCCTAAATAGACCGCACGCTATTCTCGACCTGCTGCCGTCACACCGGTGCGATCGTGCCGTCTGCTGACTCACGCACACCTCAAGGTGATGCTTGCGGGAGCACCAATCATATGTGGGATATTGTGCAGGCCATTACAGCTCACAGGAATCATGTGTCAATGATATTATAAATACTACAGTGGTTTATTTTAGTTTCATTATATTCTTATTCAAAGTTTGGGAGAAACGAAATTATAGGTAACGCCTGTTATGAAGGATACAACAATAATATACTTAAAAATGGAACCCCATAAAGTGAATCTAGTATGTAAGAGCGTTCTATCTGATGTAAATGAGTGAACAAGTTTGTTCGATAGCAAGTCAAACAGCGAGAAGCGACGGAGGCTCACGCACGAGGCATGCATGCGCGTCGAGCGCGGCCTAGTTGCGTTACGCAACCGGGCCGCGACGCCAACACACAACAGGACGTTGATCTCGTGCTTGAACTTGAAACAACGTTCACATTTTATAATTTAAGTATAAAAAAAATCTTGTTGATATATGTAAAAGATCTACGTGAGCACTCCGTGAATACCTTTATCATGTGCCGTGTATAGGCACAAGCAAGATTTACATGAAAATAATTTTCCAGCACATCAACGTACCAAACGCTGTCCGGAAATTGTAGGAAATTGCAAGAGAAAATGAATCCGACGGTTTGAGAGGTCCGGTTGAAGTAAAGGCTTATACGAAAGGTATTTAGGACTTTTGCATGCATGTAGGTAATGTAATGTTGTGTGCAATGTTTTTACATGAATGTGTTCATTTTGCAGACACAGTATTAATGAAGGAACTGGCGCAGATCAAAGTGCAAATACTTAAAGCGAATTCGATCAAACTTTTATACCTAGCCTAAGCCTTTTAGCCGTGCCATAAAATAGAAATACGAAAATTTAGTAAGGGAAACCAGTTCAAAATTCAAAAATTACTAGTAAGTTCAATAGTTGCCAGCTTATGCCCCCGCAACTTTGTTCGCGTGAATGTCGGTTATCACAAGATTTTATTTTTTTGCACGAAACTAATTCTTTAACTAAAACAACAGTAAACTAACCAGACTTACTTTTTTCCACCAGCTATCTGCCATTGTCCCGTCATAATCAGTCCAGCCGTTTCTAAGATTAGCCGAAACAAACAGACAGATCGACGGACTGACAACATTTTTTAAATTTATTTTTTGAATTTCTTATATTATGTACCGTGTAATTCATATGCATTTGGTAAGAAACTGTTTTTTTTGACATGACAGACTCTACAATTTTATTCATTTGTATAGATGTGCATACCTATAGATAGAAATTACATGAAACGTGCCCTTATATGTTTTCATTTTTTAATGCAATTTATTTTCACGTCATCTACCTAAACTAAGCTTTTGGTGTAGAACAACGACCAGAAATCAAAAGATTAAACAAGCAAGCAACTTATTGTTTATGAACAAACACTGCATTAAACACAAAAAGACTGTAAAAATAAAGAGGTCTCCATCAATCACACGAACAGAGCCGGCGCTTCCGGACGCGACCTGGTCGAGCGAAACATTTCTTTGAATAATGAATGTAGTTAGGTATCGTGGCCCGTAACTGGACGTGATATACGCCGTCGTCGGCCGCATGCATAATTTCACTTATTTTATGTGGTTAATTGTCGAAAATGACCGCCAGTGAAATATATTATGGCGTACGGATGCCGACACCGCTGGTGGCGGCTAATGTATTCCGCAGCTCGTGCTCCGCCCGCCCTAGCCTTCGCTACACCGTCTTTGTGTACTTCGTAGCGCCTGCACATATGTACACACGCTATACACTAAGCCTAATGCAAATCGATGCTATACAACAATTTACATGTTAAAGAATAAAATAAGATGAGTATCTGTATTATTTGTAGGCAAATACTGCTTATATTGAAATAGGGGAAGAGAAACCTTGAAACCAATATGTTGATTTGTTTCAAGGTATATCATTCAAATAAACATATTTTTTATTGATACTTGATAGGCAGGCATATCTAATGAATATTTATTTTTACGATTACATTATTTTTATTAAATAACTATAAAAGATTGTTTAAGAATATATACCTGCCATCGGAGTGTCTCAATAAATACGCCGGCCTGTCTCAACGCCTATAGTTAATTTTTAGTCAACATAATACTCTGTAAGGCCTAGAGTGTTACGTAGAGTTCACACGAACTTAATGATATATATTGTGTGAATCTCGAGAACATAAATTTGAGGGTGTGTATAAGTAGGTAGGTCGTCGTTTACGTGCACAATCGCAGCAGCTCGCGTCTACAATGCCGCTGCATTACAATTTTTCAAAGCAGACACAAGCGACAGAGCATAACAAAAGAGCTAGGAAGTCGCAAATAAACGAGCGCTGCGGAGAACCAACTTGTACGCACACTCTGCCTACGCCGTAGCCGTAGAATCGTAGACCTAAAGCTACACGGAACATTTGATTTTCTCGAATGCACGTCATGATTTAATGTCTATCTAACTTCGCTCGGGTTATCTATTAGTAGAATTTTACTTCACCGGTGTTCTTACAAGGGAGCCCCGCCATGAATAACATTGAAATACAAAGCTATCCAATTTGTGTAATGTAAGTTTTCGACAGTAAATGTGAACTCTCAAAAAGCTAGGAGGTAAGGCGGTTGGTCGGAGTATCTCTACATTTAGCGATTTCCGGGCGCAGCGATGAATACGGCGAGATCGGGCGCTGCGATATGGCCGGCGGCGGGCGGCGGGCGGCCCACCGCGCGATGTAGCCACGATATTCGCGCGTCCAACGCAGACGTTGGACGCGCGAATATCGCGGCTACATCAACCGTAGCTAGGTGCTACGGCTAGTGTGACTACTTATTTTATCACCTATCTATACACTATACATGTCACATGGCCATGTCTTAATAAATTAACTTCATTTAATTTTACCTTAAGCTAAGTTTTCAATTCATTACAACTAATACGCAACTAAATAAGAAAGTAAGTCTTTCTATCTGTTTGTTACCTTACCACAGCAAAACCAGTGAACCGTTCGAAATGAAATTTGACAAATATATATAGCTTGGGTTCTACATTAAAACAAAGTCTTTTTAATTCGCGAATCGTCCGCGTTCACGATAACCTACATTGTTGTGGACTAAATCGTAGACAAAAGCTAGAGAAATATAAAAAAAAACTAGTAATCTTCGAGTAAAAATATGAGAAGTTTGTCAAATTTACGATCAGTCAAAATTATTGCACTTTGACAGACCGGAGCGTAAGGCTCGTTTCTGAATGTTAATAAAGAGGCTAACATTCATTCACTGAAACAAATTTCAATGTTAAACAAGAAAAAATGGCATTCTACTTAGCCTAAACAGTATCGTAATGTTTTTTTTTTAAATTACATTTCCAAAGTTCTCTCGTGTCAAATAGAGATTTTCCCAAATGCGAAATTTTGGTTTCACGCCTCGACTGGCACTTTATGCTACTTGGGCGAGCATCATACGTGTTATTATTTTCGTGTGCGATTCAACGTGATTTTATTATAAGTAAGAAATCACGAGGTCAATGATTTTTTACGTTCCTTTTTATTTCAACTGCTTGTTAATGGCTCAAGGTTACGGTTATCATCATACCTACATAGAGATTACAATTTAATAAGCCTAAGGGGGAATTGCACTTTGAATAATCCGATATTAAACTTCAATCTACCTATCTATGACCGTTCAATGAGCATTATTTCTTTCAGCGCAATGATATTGGTTTTTAAACATAGTGATAGATGAAAGCTAACACAGAAGGGTTTATTTGTTGTATGACTAATTACAATGCATTATGTGATTTAATTTGTTTTAATGTAATCTTCACAATGAGTTTATACATGACAAAATTGACAACCGGGATTTATAAAAGATAAGGTATTTTAAAATTTTGTCCATTGGGGAGAGGGGGAAATTTAGTGGCTGAGAAATAGAGCATGATTATTTCTTAGCAATAAGCTTTTGTTTACCAGCGATTTACTTGTCAAAAGCACAGTCGCATCACAGTAGACTTCAAAACCAGTTGACCAGACCACTGGATACGCAATTAATGCAGACAGGGACACCTACCGAGCTAAAAGCAAAGAATCAGTTAATATGTACGAAATAAATATTTAATTTGAGTTCTTTAGATATGCAGAACGGCCAGTGATAACATAAAGCTTTTTCACTCATTAAATTCACAATACCTTTATAAAATACTGTAAGTGGGGACCGTTTTTATTGTATACTGCAACAGTAACACAATCTCTTACTGTAGCGATAGTTGTGGATAACAAAATGAATCGTCGTTATTTTATAGAAATGATAAGGCGAACCGCGACGGGTCGGTGCGCTAAGTATTATAATCACAAAACAAATGGTAGTTGAAGATTGAGACATATAAATAATTACCGCACGTAAATGCACTTCTCTTTCTAACTCATCAATATTATATCAGTTGATTGGATTTAACAGCGACTAAAACACTTGTATTATTTATGTATCTATACTTATTTGGTAAAGCGGAAAGATTTATTGTTGGTTTGTATCGAATAAGCTCCGAAACGTATGGACCGATTTTAACCACTTTTTCACCAGTAGATAGCTACATTATTCTTGAGTAGCCTAGTCTATATAACATCACGCCACAACACACGGGAGCGGAGCAGTTACCAAAGAGATGATAACCGTATTCCACAAATTCTGTACCTAGTATACGGTGTAGGTATTTTTCAAGTTAATCAATCTTCATTCAGGGCCAAGGAATCAGCATTGCCATACAACGTGGTAATGCTGTCAGCTTTTTAGGCACTTGTTCCATTGGCAGCGATGCGGATGAGTTTTTTGATGCCCTATGAGCTTACATTTTTTATAAATTGTACATAGTTTGTAATTTAATTATTTACTAAAATCAGTTGTTACAAAACTAGTAACAACTGACAACAACTAACAAATTTTAGTACTTAAATCATTGTACTACGCCATTTATTATAAGTTATGAAATTCAAGTAAGTTCCTTTTAATACGTTATCTTTGAAAATTAAAAACCGTTAATTACTCAATTTAACTAACTTTATAGAAGAGTTACCTTTGTTTCAAAAAGTCATATCTAGTATCATTAATTAAATATAGCCTGTGTTAGAACTCGACATTAATTAACTTTGTTTATAAACAAACCTATCACTGGCATCAACTTCAGCGGCGCCGGCGGACGCTAAGTTAAGACTGAAGGATCTAAAGGCAAATTCTTTGTTTGTACTTATTATACTTTCACTTCATTTAAAAATAAAATGAATAGAGTGCATCTATAAAAGCACTCGTGAGAGACGATGCTTAGAAAAACCAGGACTATCGCACCACTATCCATAATAATATAATAAATAGGAAAATAACTCTGTCTGTTACACTTTCACGATTAAACTCTACTGATTTTGATGAAATTTTGCACGGGTTAAGTTTAAGCCCCAAGAAAGGACATACCGCGATTTCGTCTGCGTCCACGATAACCTGTTTAATAATTATGCCAAGTAGTATTAATAATACTATGTAAACAAATCTAACAAGGCTTTACAAGTACCTACTTAGAATATATTTCGTTCTGTGAAATTCAAAGGACTTACAATATGGCAGATAACTAACTATACAAACTTTGAGGGTGTAGCATTTACTCGTGATTGACGACAAACAACTTTTACAATGGATCAACTTTGAAATATGAAAAACAAAAATCTGCTTTTCTTTGCAAAAGTGTAACACTAACGAGAATACACGACGAAAATACTTAAAAGTTTGTCAAGTCATTTACCTGCCATACTGTACCATACCACTTGCTAAAGTGTCGATATTACCTGTGTATGTATTGAAAGCTCACGCCTTGTGAATGTCAAAGGTCACGCAGTACACAAATAAATCTGGGTGTTTGAGAAGGAATTTGAATCTTCTTAGAAGTTCAAATAAATAAATACCTTCTACATAGTAAATAAACAACGTCGTACGTACTGGTAAATAAACAGTTAGCGACTTACAATTTGTAGCTTAAGGTCTTTTCCAGCAGCAGCGGCGGCTGTGACAGACGTCGTCACTGGCGACAACCACTGGTGTAAATTGATATAACGTTTTGGTAAAAGTTTTAGCGAAACATCCGCCTGTGCATACGCGCGCTCTAAGCATGCGGCGGCCGCACCGTCCAGCGCGAGCGCCGGCTCGAGCAGGGCCCCGCCACCCTCTAACACCACCATAGTACTAACAGTATCGTCACTCAAGTTTCAAAACACAACACCGAAGTCACTTCACAGCCGGTAAGCTCGGGTCGGCGCTACATGTCTCTCGCGAAGTACGTGGCATCCGAGCGGCGAGAGTCGCGGAACTGGCGCGGCGCGCACCTGCCGCGAGCCGCGCCACCCGCGCCCCTCTCGCGCCGCCTACAGACTCGTCAACAAACACCGTTGCTGCAGCGGTCGCCCTGCATCTACAAAGCTTTGCAGACTACACTCGTCCCACTTTTCGAACTCTCAAATATAGTGACAACCAGATCCAGTTTCGGCAACAATATAATTACAATTAGGTATAACGTTAGAAAGATTACGGTTTAGTATTGGGGATACCAATCAAAACGAACGAACTGCTTGCTCTGAACAAAACTGCCGTTAAACCGTAAGCAATTAGCGCGAGACAATAGAAACCCATTGAATAAGGTCCTGAAAATTAGTTCAAGCGAGTTTGCAATGCACGAGGCTTCGTTTTATTTGCCACGTGACCAATATTCTAAAGCCCCTCCTTCTTTCAATAATTCAAATACTCCGTCTCTAAACAACACCGAGTTCCAAACAATTAAAGAACTCTTAATAATTAACGACCCATAGGCAACTTAATTTGAACTCACAGGAATAAACCTTAGCGATAATTAGGATATACAATTCTTCAAATAACTTTTCCCAAAACAAAACGACGAAAGAAAATGTCATCCAAGTGCGTGATTCAAAGTTGAATCCAATTTATAAGACTGTTCCCTAGAGGTATTTCGAAGCAATGATAAAACTTGGAAAAATATTTCGATTCTATCAGTTCTATGCCGTCAGGAAAGCGTTACACTTAGAAATGGTGTTTTACTCAAAAAATAATACAAAAGTACAGACATAAAAGAAAAATAAATAATCAAGTTAACTGAAAAATAATCGCAAGAACCTCTATTAATAGTTCAGGCAGCGGCACATCCATGAAGTAGAATGTGTATGCCGCAGAAATTAATTTGCCATAAACACTGGTATTAATAGACGCGAGACAATAAGCCAGCCCCCCGTGAACTCCTAGTCAGCGACCTAATGTTTTACAGCACGCGAGCCACGTCGTCGTCGCACCCCCGACCTCGAAAACGCGGTTTTCATTTACATACAACGCTTATAAACAAGATGATGTTACAAATCAGCAAATTATGTGTGGAATTCTTTTTTAGTTTTTTTGTGCTGTATGGTTTTAAATAATTCCTATCCACTTTCATAGCAAGTGGGAGAAAAATGTTTATTTTTGTTATTTGCATTGTAATAGGAGCCGAAATAGGGTTTTGAAATTTTAAAGTGAGGTTACTAGGTCAAATGGGGTGTCATATTTAAGGGTTATTATATTTTATTTACTATATTTTAATAATTTCATATATTTCTATTATAATATTTTCGATGTATAATGAAAAAAGTCCTTTATAGTCTCGTTTATCTAAAGTTTGCAAAAGAAAACAACTGAAATATGTTGTTGTAGAGTTGTTATAGTTTTATGAAAATATAATATGAATAATAAACAATGTCTCTTACTAGCATAGGAAAGTTTTTCATTTTTTTCGAGCTTTATTTTCTTTTTTAAGACTGCATACTTAAAAAAGAAAATAAAACTCTTACAAAAAAGTGATCCAAGGTTCCGCGGAGCCCTCTAAATGGCCAAGTTCGACTCGCACTTTGGCAGGTTTTACCATTTCGGTACGGAACGCTAAAAATGGCAACCTTTTTATTTATTTTTCACAAAATGACACATTGATTTAATAATTTAATGTGATTATTAATTATTATAAGCAATTAAGAATAGAAAACAATAAGTACCTAAGTACACAGTAGTATCTACAAACACAAACGGAAGAAATCTGCATCATCAATTATTCTACAATTCAAAGGATTTTAGGAAGTAGTCCATCCGGACAGCGACTGTCATTCTAGCGAACGTAATTAACTTTCTTTTCCTCGGCATTTTCAAATGAAACATTTTAAATGAACTTTGTAATTCTTTGGTCCCAACTGTTGGAAATGTAATGCGATACAGTAATGTAAACCGTTAAAACAGGATTCTACATAAAAATTTTACTAGGTATGACAATAATCATAAAGGTATTATTTCACAATTTTAATGTTACTTTTTTTTAACTACTTTAAATAGTTTTTTACTAGAAAAAGCTAAAAAAAGAAAAAGGCTAAGCAGATGATGATGTGTCTCTATTTCTTCCCTTTGGTTATCCAATTAAAACTAGCTAGTTGACCTAATGTGCTGAACAGCGGGAATTGTTTGCGCTCACATCTCTAACGATTACTAGCATATTAAAATTTAGTATACCTGTTGAGATTGCATAACAAACCATTTAAAATGATGATGATTATTTACAGTTTACATTTTTTCATTTAAATTTAAAGAGAGGGGTTTATTTCTTTATGTTTATGGTTAATGAGTAATTTGTGTCACGTTTACAATGACTTGTGACCGCGACTGGGCCACCTCCGCCGAGTGCACGGACAGTCCGACACTCGACTCTGTGTGGGCTCAATTATTCACACGACACGCCCCCACCCACCGCATCATCCGCTTGCTGCCAAATTAAAAGTAAATAACGAAATGAAAACAAGCGGCCCCGCGCCGCGAGGGACTCGCAAACCTTTTACCGCTGTCGAGTAAACAACTAGATACAGCTAAACACACTTTATCATTCTATCGGCTATCTATTTGCGAATGCAGATAAAACTGCTGATCGCAAAAATATGCACTGTATACTATGTAAAACCAACACTGAAAACCGTAAACCGTATTCTTAAACAGAATAGTTATATATTGCTGGACGTACCACCGGTGCAACGAGAAAATTAGACTATTTACAACAACAAAAAAGTTTTATTGTTACAACTTACAAGCTTTTCATGTCTCTGTGATAAAATGAATGCAAAAATAAGAAAAATAATTTTGAACAAACGCCATCGACCTGATAGTTACAGTTTGTGACTTTTCATAATATTTTTTCATTTTTTTATAGTTTCTTTGAACACTTGCACACTTATGTCAAAGTCAATCATGTGTATAATATAGTTTTGTTGTATTGTGTGGCATAAGTTATATTAGATGTACTTACAATTTGGTGAATATGTTTGCTCAATGTTATTGGGTTTGATTTACAGAATGCGTAGATGACGGTTTTTAACCGACTTCAAAAAAGGAGGAGGTTCTCAATTCGTCTGTATGTATAATATATTTTTTTTTTTTTTTATGTTTGTTCACCGATATTTTCGTCAATTATAGACGGATTTCAAAATTTTTTTTATGTTGGATAGAGTTCACTTCTTAGGTGGTCCCATTTTCACCAGTCCAGGATCTGATGATGGAATCCAGGAGAAATCGAGGGCAACCACCGAAAATTGTATGCTCGTATGGTGTTTTTGTTACGTAATCATGTCTTACTCAGGTATTATGCTTCAGGGTGTCAACATCTGATGCTGCTGTCCTGGTGATGATGCTACAGTACTCCTTAACGGTAGTAGTTTTTGAGATAAGGACTTTTTATTATATTATGTTTGTTCGCGGATAACTTCGTCGTTTATGAACCGATTTTGATTATTCTTTTTTTGTTGGAAAGGGTAAACTTCCCAAATGGTTCCATTTAAATTTCATATAGATCTGATGATGGATTACGGAGACAGACAACGGAACTCTTCAAAAAATTTCAGCAAATCAACCGCGATTGCTGCTATCGCATAAATATGCATTGTTTACGCAATTACACAACATAACATCGCGCCTGTACACTCGAAAAAGTTACACAGATGTATACTTATTACTGTAAGTATACATCTGTGTAACTTTTTCGAGTTAGATGAGAAATTTTATTTGAAAATTTCTCATCTAAGTAAACGAAATCGCGTATTCTGCTTTCTTATGACTTTTTTTAGCGGTGTCATGTTAATTTACATGACATGACAGTTCCTTCATGGATTTGGATAAAAAAATTGATACTAAAAAGCGAGAAATAAAAAACTTTTTTACAAAAAAAGACAACCGCCTTCAAAAACTAAAAAGAGAAAAATAACTTTAGCTTTGGAAGTCGGCGGCAATACAAAACAACAAACAGAACCAAAGCCGCCGACTTCCAAAGCTAAAGTTATTTTTCTCTTTTTAGTTTTTGAAGGCGGTTGTCTTTTTTTGTAAAAAAGTTTTTTATGTGATGTGCGTTTTTACATCTTGTATTGAATTAATTAAATGATGATTATGTAACATGGGTCAAGCACCACTCGTTTATGGTCCAGGTGTGTCTTGTCTGTATTTTAGCACGTGCTAAGATCATTTACAAACCTCTCATGTATCGCTACGTAGTGATCTGTAGTTTCTGGCACAGTAAAATGAGAGCTTTAATGGAATTTTGTAATATTGGTTTCTAATGATTTTTCGTATGCATATATCATTAGAAACAGAGTAACTAGTCCCCGAATTTTATTAAAGGTTTGTATAGTGAAAATATCTCTAGATTGTTTAGGTACACACATTGTCGGTGAAAAAAAGGCAACTAACAGCTAGACCCAAAAGCACTATTCTCAGCGGAGAGCAATTTCGAAGAACAATGAACTGGGATGAATAGTGGCGCCGAAGTAAAAAGTCTATTTACATCATATGCATATTTGCTACCACAATATAAAAAAGCTGCAGATACTGTGTTGTTGCGTGCATACAGAGGCGGCTAAGTAATTAGTCGTTAAGCATTGCAATACAAAATTAGATTGCTTGGCTGAGCAGAAAAAAATACAGATATTTACTAAGGCAAGGTTTATTAAAAATATGTGTTGACACATGATCATTAGTGGAAACATCAAGCCTGTGTAGGGGATGGTTCGTGTAGGACAGGTGAGACAGTAACGAGCGGTCGCCGAGTCATCGTGAGCTAGAGAACAACCCCTTACGGCGAAAATTGTCACACAACAAAGTATGTCACGGGGCTATATCATTATTTGGCCACCAGGACCAAGTGTAGGAATTTTGATTTACACTTGCTTCTTGCTTTTAAAGTGACTAATTTGTTTTGGTAGTATATTTATTTATTATTTATTTTTTAACTGCCTCGTTGGCCTAGTGGTCTTGAGCGCGACTGCTACGCTAGAGGTCCTGGGTTCGATTCCCGGGTCGAGCAAAAAGTGTTATTGGGTTTTTCTATGAAATTCTCAGTAGCAGCTCGGAGTTTGGATTTGTGCCCGGTTAATGGCAATAGGCTCGCCCCCTATTACATGGGACCTAAATATACCGGCGAACTGTGGGTGTACATTGGTACACCTCTGCCTAACCCTTCGGGGAATACAGGCGTGATGGTATATTTTTTTTTTTTTATATTTATTGTTAATTTATTTATTTTATATTAATTACCCTATTTAAAATTTCCATTAAAAAAATGAAACACTAATATGCAGTCATTTCCACAATACATTTAACACAATAATTACAATTATTTGGCCGTTGATTTTCTAATTCATCGGTGACTGTCATCACTGCTGAACTACTGAAGTTACAAAAACCAAGACAAAAATGCAGATTATTTCTTCAGCATTGTAGGGTGTAATTCTACAGTTAAAATTTTCAAGTTAATATGTAACTTACATTAATAAATATAACGTTTGTACGCACGAATCAAGTTCATTAATGTGGCCGTAATATTAATGCAAGATTTCTCTTTTCCTTGACTTGAGAGAAATTAACAATTATGTTGGAGTACAGTTATAAGTAGCAACATGTGTTGTTAGAGGAATGTAGGAAGTGATGGTTCTCGAGCAGCAAACTGCAAACCGAGCACAACAGCAAGTTGAACGGCCGGCGACGCAGCCGAGCGTGGAGAGTACGGCTTCGCACCTAACACATAATACACTTTAGCTAACTCAAGCTGTCATGACAAATAACTACTGACTTTGTCAATTTGTCTGTGCTTCTTCTTCTTTACTAATATAAACTTTTTTTTATTATAATTAATTATTTCATTACCTACTTAATTAATTTTCTTAAGAACAAAATAAGATGAGTCATTTCTAAATCGATTCAACGATATGCTAATGAATGTGGATTATTAACAATGAAACCAAGTATATACAGACTATAAAGAGCAACTTAACAGATTTATGTGACAAAGCATTTTATACACAACAAAACCACCGATTCGAAAGAACAATTACGCGAGTCAAAGCAGGTATATCTCGGAAAAGCGCGGCGAGATATAACAAATCGCTAGCGTAACAAAAGAGGCTTTCTCGCGGCCATTACGACGCGGCACAGAGAGGAAAGCGAGGCGCGAGCACAGGCGGTGGCGGCGCGGCGGGTGGCCGCCTACGATTAGCGTATGCGGCACTGGAGGCGGCCGTGGCGTACCCCGGGGACCTGCCCAATTTACGATTGCTGCAAAGAATATCTTCGACATGGCATTTTTGCGAGCCGCTAGTGACCGCTGCTTGCTATTGGAGGAAGGCTATGTAGCACTATTACTTCTTATTTTAGTAGGAAAACAAAACTCAATATTTATCTGGATCGATTGAATAAATAAAATTTCAGAGTAGAAGTACGAATGCAAGGTATAGGCGACAGGCCTGGTAACCGTAATAAGGGCCACCATAAAACGTTACATTAGGTAACAGCGGCTTCTGGGGCGGCTATAAATATCTCCGTTCGGAAGTAAGGCCAGTGTCCCGTGGGAGGACGACACATCGTCGAGACGAGCGGCCGTGGACGTGTCGGACGAATAAAAACATCTCTCTCACCTCGCGTGCTCTTCCAAAGAGCGAACGCGCGACCTCACCACCGCCAATCAATATCACTTAGCAATAACTGCGACCTCTCATATGTGACCATTATCTTTATATACCGCATTACTAAAATTACGACTGCTGCTACCTTCATTGGAAATTCATCATGGCTCACTTATTTTTATTGAATTTGCTTTAAGGATTTTGTCTTATCAGACCCCTGTTTTACTTTTTTTAACATGAAAAAGAATGATCTAGGGTAGCCGAGAACAATAATGGATACCGAGACGACCTGTCTAATACAAGCGTTGTGTTTCTTAGGTGGCAATTTGGTCTTAATAATTGTGGATAATTGGGAGAAGCATCTCTAAGGCCTAATTTTTTAATCGCTAGATAACTCTGGAGGTGTAAATATGATATGGCGGTTTGACAGCTTCTGTATAGAAATTATGTCTTATGTCTCGCATATTTATTTTTTAAATAAAAGTTACTTATCTGACTTTTGAAAAACCAGCCCTTAACGTTACCAATCCTACTACTATTATAAAGGCGAAAGTTTGTAAGTATGGATGTATGGATGTTTGTTACTCTTTCACGTAAAAACTACTGAATGGATTTGAATGAAACTTTACCACAATATAGCTTATACATCAGAATAACACATAGGCTACAATTTTTGACTAGACGGGACGAACCTGAAGTCCACGCGAACGAAGTCGCGGGCAAAAGCTAGTCCAAAATAAAACAGTACTACTGCTTGTTTGAACACCAACTTAGATTCGTGACCGCGACGACTACAGAAATTTAGGTTATTTTACTCAATCTATAGTGTAACTTTAGTCATATAACCCATAAGCGGCGAGTACATAGCAGACTGGTAACGTGGCTTTCGCGAGAGAAATGTTCTTAGTTTCACTCGATGGCAGTGAAACCGAGCTTTAATATCGCCACTATGAAGCCACTGCCCGTTCTTATTCATAGAATTATTTTTATTAAGATTTTCTCTCTTGAAAATAGATGACATGACTTTTCCAAAAGGTAAATATTTTGTGCTTAGGTAGGCACACAAGGGTTGCTTTAAAATTGTACGAAAGAAGCTGTGCAAATGTTACAATCTGGATGTAAGTCATTAATAATTCTTGAAAGCGGAGTCGACTTTTCCACTAGGGTCAACACAATCCCAACAAGTTGAATAAGTCAAAATCATCAAATCACCTTAGTAGGTAAAGCAAGAATGCAAACAAGGGGAGACCCTCAAATTGCTTGCGTTATTAGACGTAGGTACCTTAAAAGTTTAGGGCGGGCTTAGTTTACAGAGGTAAGCTTGAGGTTAGGCTAGGCGAGTTTGTTTAGTGGTCATGTCAACAACACATTGACCGAGAACAATTCTGTATCGCGAAGAATGAGATCATGAATTTGTAATTAGTGTAAATAAGCATTTTTATTATTATTTAACATTCAACAATAATCAAGGCTCATGTTGTTTTATTAATACCTATTTATGTTGCTAGAATATTGTAAGCATAATTAGATAGTCCACATATATATTAGCTCCGTAGATAACGTGAATGTGGAGTCAATGTTAGTTAAATGTAGTCCCTAGTGGCTCAGCATACGCTTGGTGGTATGTCCATCAAATGTCACAATCAATTACCGCGACTACCCACCCCGCCTCTCTATGTGGATGTTTACTTAGGTAATCAGACTGTTCTGTGTTTTGGCTTTGAGTACTATACTCTATGAAATGCTTCAACACAAGAAAAACATTTTAAAGGACCGTTGTTGTATTAATTGTGTAAAGTTATAGTTAAAATAGGAATGTAATTAAGTTTATTCTTGTTTTCATAACGTCAGACGCAACTTGGCTGAATAACAATCTGCGAGGCGGGTAAGTGAATTTTAAATAAAAGAGCGAGACGTCGAGGGTCGGCGTCGGCCGAAGCGGTCCTAAGTTTTGTCATTGTTTCTATATTGCGCGGGGCAATTAGCGCAACTCGGACGCGCCACGAGTCTCCGCTCAACCCGCCCGCGCTCGCTGCCGCCAATCAAATTGCGAGAAAACCGCACTCACCCTCCCAAACCTTTAAATTCGTGTCGCAACATCGACACTTCAACTAATGATCGAAAGGAAAAACAAAAAATTCGTTTATTTTTCTGCATAGTTTTTTTTTACTGTATACCATCTTCAACAATATTTCTATCAAAAATATAATTTTGGAAATAAAATGTTAAATATTTTCAGAAAAAAAAAGAAGTAGAGCGCGATAGGTCATAGATATTGCAATTTAGCAATATTTGCTGCTGTTGAGCATGGCTCAACTTGTCTTCTTGATTCTGATTTCTGATCAAAACAATAATCGCATTCCTTTTCCATGATCCTGAAACGACATGATACGACTAGGGACAGTCCAATCCCCGTTAAGAGACGGAATAGACGTCTATTCGGCTATGCTTACAGGGTGAAAAACGTGAGCGAATAGAGTTACATCCGGCGAGTGCGGCTAACTCTTTCAAACTCAAGGGGTTTACTGAACACAATCATAACAATTGGAATGGGTTAGTCAGTCAAATCGTTTATTTTCATTAGGCCATTAAAAGGCACTTTTGAACGTTTTTTTTTTTTTAAAAAAGAAGAAAAATATATTGAATCTAGTCGTGTCTTCCAATTAACTAGCTAGGTTAGACTTATTAGTCTGGTAAGTACTACAGGTTGAAACTCTTTCGATTTATAGGGTTTTGAAAGTGTTTATAAACTTTCATTACATAGGAGTTTTAAAGGTCTTATTGATCCGTTCAGTAGGTAAGGGGTTACCGTTATACAATAACTGTTCGATTTGGAAGTGATTGCTTACCCGTTACATCATTGTTCTAATGGGGTAATCGATTTATATATGATTAAGGACGCATTTGCAAATCTGATAAAAATAAGTAGATTTTCGGTGTATTGTGCTGCAAAACGGAACTAAACCACATGTAACTAATCATGACCACAGATAGATTACTTCTTCATCTTTAAATCGTGGTAACCTTTTATTCGGATATTTTGATTTATAATATTTTAAAAAATAATTTCCATTGCCACTTCACACGAAAATAACGATATCGTGTTGAGTTTTGGTACATTTTTCTCCTATTTAATGACATAAACTTATCTATTTTTAAATATTTTATGAATGCAGACATGTTCAACTCAAAAAGTTAAAGTAAAGAATTATCAAAATGTTACAAAAAATATCAGAAAATAAATAAAAATCAAATCTATTTTTTCACTTATTTTGTTCTAATACGTGAATCTTAATGGATTGAATTAGGGGTCATTTTATTGGTCGCTTTCTTTGTTTATTCCAAAAACAATTGACATTGACATGACATGACATTTTAGTCTGCGCTCGGGCGCCGTCGTGGGTGGACACTGTGTCGCTTGTAAGCAGCAGCTCGTGTTGAAAAAGATCGCTGTACGAATATAAAATAGTTGACATACCAAACTTGATACTTTAACATTTTATACGGTCCACACATCCAAGGAAAGATTTTATTCACAGTTTCTTATATTTTTGCTAGAAGTAAGTGGGGATCATAAATTCATATTTCGTTTCGGACTTGATGGAGTGACCTGAAGATGTACTTCCAAGTCTGCTGGTGGAACTAATAGACGAGTAGAGCTACGGGTTAAAGTTTAGAAACGTGCTGCCTCAATAGGGTTCCATGAAGTAGTGGGGGGGAAGAGGAGGGGAGGGGGGACCCATCCCCCTAACTTTGCTTGCCGGAAATGCGTATTTTTTTAAATGTTTTTTTAATCGTTTTGTCACAGCAAATGTAGATTCTGAAAGTTCTGGGGGTAACGGAGGGCATTAAGCACCCAACCTAATCCAGTCAAGTTGGTCTGAGTCGGACTCCGGGCGCACTCGGAGCCAGACATTACGACGTAAATTCCATTCCTAATCTAAAAATTTAGGACTTTTCTTTAAATGCTTTTGGTTAAAACTTCGTCTCTAGCAAAAAAAAAAATGTTGCAAAGGTGCCCCCTAGAAACCCTTGATATTCTCACATTTCCTCCAGCGAGGCAGCACGTGTTAAAACCCAACCCGAGCTTCGTGTGCCGAGTTGGGCTCCTTTTGTTATTAGTTATGTCGAGACCTTACAACAGGACTTCATAGAGTGACCTGAAGGTGAACTTCGAAGTCTGCTGGAACTAATAGACGTGTGGAGCTGGTTGTTAAGAGTTAGTTTAAAAACCTCTTATAGCTCAATTGTTTTTATATACCAAGGCTTAATACGTTTTGGAACAGCTCTCGTAAGAAGCTTCATGCCTGTAGGCGTAAAGCAGAAAAGCGAATACGGTTTGTACTTATTTGATTATCAAAAATACATGTACGTTATTATGAATAAAAATTAAGTATTAGTTTCATTAAAATAAATTATTATTATTTTTATAGGCAAAATTCTGAAAGTAGGCGTGATACTAGTATCACGACGTACACATCCGAAGTGTGCCCGGAGAGAAATGACCAAACGAGTTGTAGTATTCCTAATGACAACAGTTTGGAAATATCTTACATAAGTTTAAAATTACATACCTAAAATTACTGATATGATTTGATTATTCAAATACTTTTTTGCTCTAAAAACCAATACATATATTTTCTGTATTGTTTTAGAACACGAACAATGAGGAAACAGAACCTATCCAGGTTTCAGTAACTACGGTTACTTTATGAAACAGCCTCAAGAAATCGTAAACCATAGCTCTATGTTTAATTTTAGTTTTGTTTGTGTTTTTATTGAAATTCGATTCTATAAGAACTGCCTCCTTCCAGAACTGAATGATCCAAGATTTAAAAGATACATTGAACTTCGAAAACATTCTTCACATTGTCCTAATAATGTTATGAAAACTAAGTTTTTTTCTTTGTTACCCTGTTTTCGATAGTTTTGTTCAGTATTCAAACATTTTTATGAGCTTCATCCTTGACTATGTAGGAGAAGTCAAAGTCAAAGTCAAATCACTTATTTCAATTGGACCATTAAATGGCACTTTTGAACGTCATTCAATCTAGTTGCCCATTCCAATAGGATTTTTTTGGAAGTGCAAATGTATGTAAAACCCATAATGATATGGTACCTACCATCGAACCAATCTGATTATGATGATCTGAATACTACAAAATGTGCCAAATCAACTTCTTTTTCTTTCTTTTTTGACATTCATACCAAATAAAATAAACGCCTAAAAATTAAATAAAAGTATCAAGCCGTGTCAGTTTACTCATAATTTCGCCGCTTCGCGCATGTCGCTGTGTGCGTAAGCCGTGCACATGTAGTAGTAAGACTCAATACCTAGAATTGAAGCATGTCAATTCGTAAATGCGTCCTTAACCGTTTACAATGTAAAATAGCATATCGTAAGGGATTTTTATTATTATATTTTTGCCTCTATCGCAAACCCTTAGAAAGGCCAACTAATACAGTCTTTAGGTACAACATGGTGCATATTGTAAGGACCTCTAAAAGGGGATCAGCGTATATAAGTATTTGGAAAACGCTGTTCCCGGTGGATCCCTTTTTAGAAGCTTTAACTTGTTGTTCTATATTAAGCTTGAGGTCTAAAATTAGTCAGGATAGGCTTTGTACGTCTTTGGTTATCAACGACGATGCAGATCTGTAGCACTTGTAAAGGTGAAAGTCACATGAGATTCAGGTATAATTTAATAACATACCTAATGGAGCTAGCGCCGTTATACCATATTACAAACGGCTAGCCTTTTGTGCTCGGCTACAAGGGAATTAATTCCTGATAGAAAATCTCAACTACACTGGTCGACTCAGGGATCGAATGCATTCATTTGGTACTCTGTGCTTATAACTCAAGAACGTAGTGCGAATATGGCTACATCGTAGGCGGTAATTACCGGGTGGTATCCAGGAGCGCGCGCGACATCGCCGCTGCACACGGCTATGGGGCGGTAATTACCACGCTCGAAGGGGTTGGGGTACGGACGCTCTCCTGTCAAAAGGATCGCGTGCCTAGCAGCGGACGCCCGTATTAAACGCTAGCGAAGAACCCGTGCCCCATCAGATAACATGCAATCAATTTCGCGATCTACATGCCTCTACGTCGGCACCGCCCCTGGACTGACGTCACGCCGATAAGCTTATAGTGCCAGCTAACCACTTGGTACCACCTGCTCTAGCACACTTACGATTCACGACTTCAATGCAGCTTACAGATTATGTCCTTTAAATATCCGTAATCATGTCAATACGCTGCCGATAACAGTTAGCTTCAATCGAAAAAAGACATCAGTTTTAACTGTTGTTTTTATATTTTTCTGTCTCGTCTAATCAAGGCATTCACAGACGCTCCGGCACGAGGCTAAGTCACGCGATCGTTTTATCGCACACCTTCTTTTTGTTTTATAGACAGATAAAGTTTGTTTAAAAAGCTCGCATGTCTTTACTACATTGACGTCCTTGTCGTGACAAGTGGTGTAACCCTCGACATCCTAATATGAACAAAACGAGGCTTTTTAAAGCTCCGTAAACTAGCATTAGCACCATAGCTCTATAAATTATGGTCCTATCGTTGAATGTGTAGTAGTTGCTCAATTATACCATGTTATTTCATAATTTTAGTTACACGCACTGAAAGTCTGTATGATCATTTTAACAACTTGGCATCGTATTATCGTGACGACTATGGAACGTTTTAAATCTTACACCCTTAATTAAATACCCAAAAAAAAAATACTATAGATAAACAATGGCTTGGCTTATCCTTGCTATTCATATGAATTCCACGATAAAACTAGACATAAGGTTTCCTAATTAATAACGTTAAAAACACGTACTTTAATATAAAAAGATGTTAAATAATAGAGGGTTATAGTGCGCTGGTTCTGACAATGATATGGAAGTTTAGTTAAAAGAAAAACAACCTAGCCTATCCGATAACAAGTTAAAGTTTATTAAGCTTCCAACTTTTCTAAAACTTCCTAGGGGAATTCTACTGCTTCCAATATCTTACAAATAAATACAACTGTGCAGAGAAACAAAAGCCAGAGGATGAGGCAAAAATCCTCGCAAGTCAATTTGATATTATGAGGTAATGGAGAGTAACGGGCATGATTTACGCGGCATCGAGAAGGTTCAGGCGCGGTCGGTTCGCGCGAGCACAATTATCGGCCCGCGGGCGCTCTCAATTACGAAGAGGCGCGCCCGTGGGAACACCTCCGAACCGACCGGGCCCAACCACAAATCTTTTAGTCTTACTGTCTTACGCCCAACCCAACAAGTTGCTATATACAGCCCCGTTGGAAAAGATAGTGCTCTTGTTTAATTAAGAATTTAGTTTGTATACAAGGTCGACAACTAACGAAATGCCTAAATGTTATATGTAAAAAAAACTTTAAGCAAATAAGCACTGTTCAAGATTAAAGACTAATTTAATCCGAGTCCATGAAATACAATATCCTTTAAACGAGTTGTTTTTTACTTAGTTGTTTAAACGATTCATTCGATGAACGAATTGCAGTTTGAGGACGCGATCGGGTCGAGTGTCGCGTTTTAATTTGCGCGACGACACACGAGTGGACTCCGTGCCATGGTTTGCGGGGAACGCGTCGAGTGCCCTGCTAATTGCAACGCCACGCTATTCCTCGACCGACACCATCCGCATCGCTTCAGCCGATCATCAAATATGTATGTACATTCATATTTGCGCATTACATTACAAACATTAAACTGCGAACGTTTTATTTATTAGCCGAGCCACATACCTACACACGTCTGCAATGAAATGAATAAGCGAAGTTCCATTATCTGTACACCGCGGTATGAGCATCTCCCAACGGGCATCCTGATAAGCCCCTGACCAACCGCAATCATATCGGTGTGAACATTAATTACCTGATTTGACACTAGCAACGAGTGCGACAATAATCTTAGTTAATTATAATGTTAACGTGTTTGTTGGAAGTGAGTCGTTTCACTTTCTACAAAGGGACGCGTTTCGCGCTGTTCGAGATGGTCTAAAGTAATTTCTGAAGAAACAAATGAAACTGCTCCCCTCGCGTAGGAAAACGCTTTGCAAACCGCGCGGCCCATGTAATCGGATAATAAAAAGGGCAAACGCGGTAAATATAAGATGAGGAAGACAGTTTTACGAGCAGCACCTAATTAAGTGGTGAACCCGGCAAGACGAAATAAATGTTTACAGTGAAATAAGCAGCGGTAATAGGTTAAAGAATTAAATACCTAAGTACGTTCAGATCGATCTAATGATATAAAATGTATCAACAACAAGAAAAAAACACTGGAAACCCGTTATAGATATGGACACTGTTTTCTTATAATGGAAATAGAAACCGTGAAAACTGATTAGGTTAATGAAAAATGTTATATTGGCCGGGGTTATAAATAAATCATATTTGTTCTATTCATATACCTACTTACTCAATAGATATCCATCCAATTAAAAATCGTATTTACTTTTAGCAAACACATTATTTTGTTAGATATCTAATTAACTTGTTGTGCGTCAAGGACGAATGCTTTTCATGAATAAAAAGTTGTTATTATGACGCTAATGAAGAGCAATTCATTATGAATAGTATTATGTAATATTATAGTTTCCGCAATAACAAAAGCTTATCAAGTCCAGGAATGCTTGTGCAAATAGCGAGTGTCTGCCGAAAATAAAATGAGTAGCAGTGTTGGTTCGGGCGGGCGGTGCGCGGGAGTATTTCTGGCGCGCAGGTAGGGCGGCGCGCGCCGGAATGCGACCTCACCTGAGCAATGCTGATTCACTCGCGCTAAATCAGTGAGCTCAACATATTTATTAGACATCACCTACTTTTGATGCCACATTTAAACCGAGTATGTCTGTCGAAATATACAGGTTGCATTGCTTTCATGATACACACATCACATCACTCAAGCTAATTTACAACTACAATATACAATGTACCAGTTCCTCGTAGATCATGTAACTTTTTTACACGTCACGTCGATATAAGTGTGTAGATACGTCATTATTAAATTCAAGGCTCATTCTGGAATGAGTACGACTACAATATGTTCTAAATCGCTAATAGTGTATGACATCATCTTCAGGGAAGCTCACCACCAGAACCACTACCCGTCTTCACCCACTGATGACTGGGCATGGCCTCTGTTTGGTTCTCCACAATCATGCGACGTTCGTTAGAACATCAATAAAATCTTAGCAATGAATTTCAAATAGCGTGATTAACGATTTATTTGCAGGTCCGTACCAATTTAAGGGTGTAAACGTTTAATTCAGAGCGGGTCGCGCGTGGACACGGGTCCAGCTCGGGGCGATTCATTAGCTCGACCGCGTCAGAACAAACAAATTAACGCGACGGGCGTGTTTTACTCGGTGATAAAAGGGCGCGAGGGCGATGGGCAATGCGCCAGCTGCGTGCGGCCGCGCGATAAATCTCGCGAGTGGCGTCGAGCGGCCCACGACTCTCGCTCCCGCTCCGTGTCGGCCCGTGGCCGCTGCAGAAGCCCCACAAACGCCGATCCCATCACTAACGCTGCCCGACCCCCTAACTTTCCAACTCCCAAGGCGGGTCCGACCTGGATACATTTGTAATGAACTAATAGGCAAATTTTTGTATTTCAATATTAATCATAGCTAATAGGTTCATTCGATTGTTTTCAAAACGGCATGTTTGGCAATAAGCTCGACAAATATTATTTAATTAAATGGTTCGACATTTAATAGCTTTAGTGGTGGTGCAGTATTAATGTTGTTACTATTACGTGAGGAAAACTCTACAAGTGAAGTCAGATGTCAGTGACCGATGCCTTACATTGCGTTGCGTTGGGCGGCGGGCGGTAACGCAAGGGACGCGCGGCGGCGCGTCGTGGCGACACGCACGGCATGACGTGTGACGGTTCACGGTGGGAGCACGACGCGCCCTATCCCCACCGCGTGTAAATGGCTTCAGTTAATTAAGTTTAATCAGTGCCATTATGCCTGTTGTACGGTCGGCGACCATCTGCCGGCCTGTTTACGCCCACATATTACGTTACAAAAGTAAACCACATGTGGTTATATTATTTTATTTCTCAATATACTAAAACATGATAAGCAATACACTTTACCCTTCCCAACTGTATGATTTCAGCTTACTGAAGTTTCATTTGGAAGGGTTTCATAACTTCGATTTCAAGATAAGATTTAAGGGCAATAGGCTCGCCCCCTATTACATGGGACCTAAATATACCGGCGAACTGTGGGTGTACATTGGTACACCTCTGCCTAATCCTTCGGGGAACACAGGCGTGATGGTGATGGTGTATAGATTTCATGATATTATCTTTACGTCGAGGGCTTGGCTTTCGCTATTCAGTTTTATTTCAAGTCATGAACTAATTTTCCTATAATTATAATATCGTAATCACGTATTATTATTAGACAATTATACTTCCATTAAATACGTGGAGACTGATAAGTCGTCGTAGTAAAATCAGATAACATTTTATTGTTCAAAATTAGGTTACATGATCGACAAAGGATACCTTTAAGTTTGAATTATGGCAGGAATATCCGAAACTGAAACCAATGTAATGTGTATATTATGATGGTGACATTTTGATTCTAAAGGCTTTTTATCGTAAAGAAAAACTGCGAGTTTAATCATACAAAAAACTTACCACAGTACTTCAAAGTTATATAGATAATTTAGCTGGAATGCTTGTCTTAGCTAGAACCAAAGATTTTAATAAAAGTCGAGGTTGTTTTTTAGGGTCCTACAACCAATGACAAACCCGGGGGTTTTTGTCATTGGTTGTGGTTGTCCTACTATATGCCTTATACTTGGCATATAGTAGAGACGTCTGTAAAATGTTCACAATAAAACTCAACATGTTCGATTTAGATTCAAGAATGTAATGCGCAAACTAGAAATGTTTTTTCATTATGATTCGATTAAAATGTAGTAATTCAGTTTTGAAAAGTTTTTGCAATACCGTTTTTAAGTTTTACAATAAATCGTTTTAGTGTGCATTGTCTGTTACGAATCGATAACTAGAACGAAAATAGCGGTGCAAGCAGATAGTCAAGTGTGGCGTGCTGTGCGACCATTAACGCAGCGTGACGAATCGTCCGGCAGAGAGCGGCGCAAGCCCAGGGCTGTCGTGAATGCTACCAACATATGTCAAAATTTTGGATTGTGCCTAAATAATGTAGTGGTCTATTGTTGTGGCTCATAAAACTGCGTTATTTACCTGTGTTAGATTATTACATGTTAATTAAAACTTTACTGTTACTAAATTAGATCTGCTGAACAGGTCTATCCTACCAACTCCTTGTGCAAATTTGATTTGCTCATGTGTTATGACTATGGCTTACGAGAGGTTACTGAGTTGTAAAATGTAATTATTGCAATATCTTGGAGCTCCTTGATATCTATTAGGCAACCCTGTTTGTAGGGCGGCGCGCCAGAGCGTACCCGCGTGCCCGCCTCTCACGCGATCTTATCGCGCCTTCCGCGAACATCGCATCGCACAGTCGCACTGCCCGCTTGTGTCTGTTCCGTGACTACCTTGCCCTAGCCAACTTTTCTTTTGCTATAAATTTATTTTGGCTTTAAAACTTTTACAAAACTTTAATTTGTGCCGTGAACTCTTTATAAAACACAGTTAGGTAAAAGCAGACAGTTTCAGGTTGACCGGGAGGTTGGCAACGCGCGTAATGAGCGGCGAATCCTTTGACCGGCTGTACGGGAGTCGCGCAAACGCTCAGCTAATTAGGCAGCGCAGATCTGAAGCCGCGACTGAATTAGTGCGATTGTATTCCCTGGCTTAACGGTCTGCAAGCCTTTAACCAAACCTAACAAGTGCGCATTGTGCAGTTAGTAAAAATATTATGCTATTATTGTTACAGTAATGATATAGGTACAAACAGCAAATAAATCAGTATACAAAAGAAGCTCGTCGACGTCGTCGTCATGGATCGTTGGGAGGCTATTCAATCCCCATTGCAAATATCAGTGTGAACTTTAAATGTCACAATCGGTGATACGTGTCGCCTAACTGCGCAAAACGAAATACCTTGGAGGGCGACAGGTACGGCACAACAGAACAAATTGGAAGAAATTTATCACAAAATAAAAAAATTACTGCCATTTGGGTGATTAGTAATTGCGTCTTGATTCAGCGATATAGGGGAGATGACGTTGAGGCCACGTGTATGCAACATTTTCCAGTGGCATGCACAATGCAATCATTACAATGTTTAGGAAGTCACGATTAATACGCAAGTATTAATCTTGACTTCCCATGGGTGGTCAAGGATCAAGCAGTCAGCTCTTCCTTAAAATTTTTCCACTGAATGTTTTTCACCTAAACATACCGGCCGAACTGTGGGTGTACATTGGTACACCTCTAATTAACCTTTCGGGGAATACAAGCGTATGTGAATGTTTTTCTTATTTCCAGTAGAATCACAGGTCGCATTTACAACAGTCCGTGTCAAAAAGACATTACTAACATGAAAAGAAGTCAGTCATTGTGTCAAGTGAATCATATCAATAATTGAAAAAAAAAATGTGTAGAAAATTTAAACATAGGTACATTGAGTAAAAATATTGGCTACAAATAAACGGTGTCAAATACTGCAAGCATAATTTAAATATGAAACAGTCGAGTTACAAATATTAAAACCTTGACCGTTCATAATGTTTATTTTCTATATTTTTTTCAGAAATACTGGAATTTATAAACACAACAACAGAAAGGAACAATAACAAAACTAGGTAGTGAGTTAACTGATGCTAACTTAATCCTATTTTTACAACGGGCACTTCATTTAAAACAAAAGAGGAAATCCAACTTATTTACCTCGTATTTACAAGATAAATATATCGAAATTTAGTTCATAGTGACTTCATTCTTATAGAGATCTTTAACTGCCGATAGGGCGAGATTCCGCTGAAAACGTACCCTAAATAATTCGATCCCTCAGTTCAGTTTAATACAACACGTGAAATTGAAACGTGCTAAATTTGTACGTGCCTATTGAAAACTTCCGTCCCCAATTCTATTAACAACTAACTTGTTCACAAATGGTCATGTATAGAAAAACAGCAACTTGACACGCAACTTACGTGCAAATAACTTGGACAGTACGGCTTCTCCCTGACTATACGTAGCTGCGTTGAAAATACTGCTCGATATCTAGAATAATGATTTCACTCAAACACGCGATGTATTTTAATGATTTTCAATAAAATAGGGGGAAGGCGGAAATTGTGCAATAGTTAGCCGTTTTAAATTTAGACACGAGTAGATATTTAGTAGGTCTCGTTTAACGTCAAACAAAACGCACAGTCATTCATAAATGTACAAGTCGAGAGACGGGCACAGGGTAGCGGGTACAGTAAGGCTCATCTCATTAATCTGGGTTTCTACATTAAGCTGGGATGTGCCAATGGTGACAACGAAAATCCTCGCTCTGGCCGCGGGTTGGCGGCAACAAATCCTTTGTGAAATCTGCTACAAATATAAAGAGGTTTCTAACCGATATTAGTCGTGTTAGAAGCCGACTCGTTTTTTATCGATGTCAGAAACATTTACAATAGTTTTAGGGTACTGAATATCTATCAGTAAGTAGTGAAGATTCCTTCAATATAAGTCAATTATTTAGATACCGACACAATTTAAAAAGAAAAGTTAAAACCAGCGTATCAGCGCAAGTCAGAACATGTCATTTACTAATTTCTTTCTCGCTGTTTGTTTTTATGACGACTTTTATTTGATTAAAAATAAAAAGTAAACTTCGGAAAAGACAGCTCGGAAAACTGTTTTTAAAGTTGTGTTCATACTGAACGATCCATTATCTGCGTGCAAATGTGCATTTAGAGATGAATTTAAACAGAGGCACTGAAGAATATGAGTTAGCATAAATAGGCAGCAGCTCAACAAACATGCATAAAATATTGATGTCGTTGTAAATTTAATCACGTTTCTGGCCACAACACTAGGTGGCGATCGCTCATGGCTATAGCAAAACGACACAACAGCACAACACGGCCGAGGCGAGCAAACATAGTGGCTATTGTGCGTGTTGCTACCTTGGCGGTGGAGCCAATGTTTCACCGGAGTTTGCGACTCACCCCTGAGTCAACAGTCCGTGCTGTAAGACCGCATCGTTATTAATTATAATTATGCTTTACTACCACGTTGAAGTTAACTGCGTCGTTTTTGTTCAGCTACAAAACGTACTAACCCTTTCAGAGTATTTAAAGATCGAAAGCCAAAATACAACAGAGTGAATTAATAAAAGGGGGTAGTAACATGAAATAAAACAATAGATAGTGGAGACCGCACTGTGCACTTCGTCGGTCGCGTGACTGTCTCGCGGGCGGTTTAAATGACTTCCTTTGTTTCTTCACATAGCTCGCATCGTACACTTTCAAAGCCGAACATAAATCACAACTTTTGTAAAGTGGCAATTTACCTGGCGCGAACAATATCACTTATAACATAAAAACCTAATGGTCGATACTACTCCACGTGTCACAATTAAATGATAGATGCCGTTATCATGATATTTTTTGGATGAATGACTGACTGGCTGTGAGTGCTGTGTAAATAGCAAAATAGTCAATAACAGCAAAAGCAAAGTTGAATAAATCTAAATAAGGGTAATAAAATTGCCTGTTAAACTAAACGAAGCTATAAATAAGTAGTAAAAGGAAGTATCAGAACAATAAACCTTATTACCAAAATCCTTCTTGTGACGGTGGTTAGTTTTTGGTCTAAAGAACATTGAAATGAAATACCGAGTGTCGCATTAAGATTAGACAATGCAATTTCCGCATTTGATGAAAATTCTCTTAGCATTTTTTTCTTTACGTTCCACTTAAATGATTTGTAATCAATCGCTCATCGGATAGATTACATAACTTGAAATTGTTCTTTAGAGCAAAAACTACAGTTTCATATTCGCCAAGTTGTGCAAATTAAATAAATAGCTTGTAATCCTGATCATCATCATAGGTACACTTCCCTTACTACTTGCGATTTGATTTACCACCATAAACTTAAACAGGAGTCAATCAACTTCACAGTTGATCAAAATATCATGTGTCATGCATAATGGAGAACACTAGTTTTCTCAATTTTGACAAACTATGCAAGTATTATTGACTGACACATATTTTACACCAGTTTTACTGATTTTAGAAAATCTTGCATTTAAATTGACATTCACGGAGCATGATTCGATCGCAAACTTCCAACGAGTTGGTTGTTTATATGATAATCTATTTCACCATTAGCTCCTTGCACGTAAAGCCAAAATGTGTACGTAATACGGCGTTACGTGTTGTAAGTATATTGGTAGTATACTCACTGCGTTAGCATTAAGTCAATAGATCTGTTTTATTGTAAGTCTAGATTTGTTAAGCAGTTTGATGTTTTATATTATGTTAACTAAATTTAAAACAAGGTGGAAAAAGTGTAGCTACTTTTTATTCGCAAAGATAAATAGCTGTACGAGCGAGGCCAGGCGAACGATTAATCTAAGTTTAGAGAGTAAACAAGAAGGTGAAGTGATCAGCGGGAGCGTTGTTGAAGTTTAATAAGCGTTAGTTAGCGGGCGGGAAGCGCGGCGCCGGCAATAAGGCGACTGTTATCTCCGGTGTGGCGGTGGTGAACAAATTATCGCTCCCGCTTCTATCCCCCACACATCACTAATGGTTCAGCTTTGTTATAATTATATTAGTTGCCTCGATTTGACACTATTTTTTTAAATCAAATAATGTCTTGAAATACATACCTACAAGATGATCTACCGAGCTATCCACTTTGTAGCTCATTATAACATGTGTATTTATTTAACAGTCATTGAATTCATGAACGCTCACCAGGTGGTTGAGGTTTATACCTTTTCTTTGAAACAGACGATTACACCATAGGTGTATAAAGATTAAACTGTTAAACAATCTGATTTTAAAAATATACCTATTTAATAACTACCTACATAACAAGAAAATTCAAAGAAGCGTAAACATCAAGTCATAAAATAGCTAATTAGGTTTTTAAATGTAAGCCAGGCGAGTACAACCTAAAAGCGCAACGCGGTGCATGCGGAGTGCGGACGAAGCGGGCCGTCAAAGCGAGAATAATCTCATAACCGCGGCCCGGACGACACGGCCAGCTTATGCCGAGCGCCCTCAGGCTTACTGAGATCGTTCTTTGTACAAACACCACCGCGCTCGCGTCGACTACATATAACAAAGCTCATTACTTATTAACTTTTAAAATTATGTAATTATTCGGTCGCTCTCCACTCGACGAGTATTCGTGCGCATCGAAGTAATGTTAAAATGGATTCCCGCAATTTTGGCTTAGCAAGTGCGGGACAATTAAGCAGCGAGAAGTTTCGCAAGTGGTTGCTAGCTGAGGTGGGTATTCTAGCGGTCCGTATACTTCAATTTCTCCGCGGTCGGTGATGCGTGGCGGCGCAATCGGGCGCGGCTGAGCGATTCCGATCCGATTCGCGGCGGCAGTTTACCTCATTGCAACATTCAACTGCGTGCCCCTTCCGACAACACAAGGCAAATGAAAGCGTCGTCACGATAACACTCAATAAAACACGATTTCAATTACAACGCTTATTAACAAAAATACAGTTTTATTGTGCTCGCTTTTTCCTTTAATCAGTCGATCACCTTAGATTTCTTCAGGAACTGTTTAATTTTTAAGGCCATCATTTATGTAACTAATCAGAAACACACGAGTCTATTCATGTGCAAAGTTACGGAATGTAGTTAGAGTAATTAAGCCAACAAACACTTTTGCATGTATAATTAATAGTCGCTAAGGTTTACCCGTACCTACATTTCAGTTTAGCTTAATAATAACTTAATTTATTGAACTTCATTCCGTAAGAAATTTTATTATTGTTCCAAAAGACAAATACGCCGTCGACGTGTTGGCTTGAAAATGGGGGTTGTGGGTGTGTATCAAAACAGTACAATGAACGTGCGGTTGAGGCCGAGAGGTGCGATGTACGAGAGGACTCCACGAGCACCACACTGATTACAGCTCCATATTTAATGAGCCACTCACATGGGCTCGCAACTAGCAACGAGCCAGCTAACTAATTTCAATACGCGTCTACATATTTGATGGGGCCTATATGCTATTTACTGAAAAACAGAAATAATACAATGATAGATGTATAAGAATTTTCTCATAGGTTCAAGACAATGGAAAATTTAATGACTTTGGTAATTAGTTAATTATGTTGAAAGCGTTTGCTTCTACCGCCGTTAAGTGCACGTGGAAAAATCGGGAAATCAGTAAGAGAAAGTGTTCATATGTGGAGTAGGGGCGGCGAGGCCGGGCAAGAGGCGGCGGGCGGCAGAAGACGGCCCGTGCACAGTTTAATTTCCCACGAGGTCGATCTCAGCGCCGCGGAGCGCAACCCGCGGGAATTAATTGCCAGTAATGAATAGTCAAGTGAACGTCTGTTAATTATGTACACCTATACTGAAATTTTAAGATATCATCAACATCTTCAAAAACATTGCATAAAAATGTTTAAAATAGGTATGCTTCTGGACCTTTACGTTATATTGTCTCATATAGTCGTATAACCTACATTTTCACACGGATTGCAAGCTTGAAACAATACAGGTAGCAGCCAGCTGAATAAAATTGTCGCTGGTAGTTCAATGACCCTGTAGTCTTGTTTAGAAGTGTAATTGTACCCGTTTACAAAGCAATTTTAAATTCCCAAAACTTTGCAAATTCCTTTAGCGAAAATCTTTACGATTCAATTCATTTGAAACAGTTTCGTTGTAATCCGTGAAATTAAATGGTTCACGACATTATCAGCTCGGCCAACTATCACCAGACACCAGTAGCACTTGTGTAACGTTAAAAATTACAAAACCAATGAAATGATGAATTCAGTGTCTAGTAAGAAATTAATTAAGAAAGAAGAGAAGCTCTCTGTAACAGCTCGTCTCCGACCCAGCAAATAATTTGCCATTCAAGTTAGGACTTTAAATCGTGTGCGTTAAAATATATTTATTTATCACAAAAAAACGCTGACAGCAACGGCGGTCGTTGGGTGCAAACGGTTTTGTTTTCCAAGGGATTCCGGCAGGTCCGCTGCTGTTTCGGAGCGGCGCTGTTGTAATGAGCAATGACCATTACAGTTTCGGAAATAGGCACCCGAAAAGTAATCTTATTATAGTTTTAGAAACTGATTTTCAAAAATTGATTCACATTAGTATTATTTATATAAAAATAGGTTTAACTTATAGCTGGCTTTAACAAAAAGAGGATTATACTTAACCCAGGACCAACTCAGGACTTTTTCTCAAACAAGCCCATTTGAAGCCAATACATATAAGAATTTGAAGCACGCCATAACCACTAGGCGGTATGATAGGAGTCCCCAGCCGCGTGACGGCACGCCAATTCGATAAGACATTATTGATACATCGCATTGTCAGTCGATGGCATAGTGTGATCGTGAAGATTCTATCACACATGTGAGCCGTTACAATCGGTAATGGTGTGTGCAGTTAAGGTGTAGGTTTATTACTTCCTCGTCGTCTAGCGGCGTGGGAACAGGGCCGGAGATAGGCGCTCGTTAGCGGGGCACGCGTCGCGACGCTCCACGGACTAACGGTAACCGCGCCACCTATCTACACACGGCTACATTGCCACTCGTGTATGCGACAATGCAATGCACCAAACGTAGCATAATAACACGCTGCCTTACACACCTGTTATGGTAATATCTACATCAACTGCAGTCCACCATGAATAATAATTGTGTGGACAATTATTTCTAACAACGTCAATACTGTTGTGAGCAAATACGCATTTTATGTTGTTTACATGCAAAACGTGTGTCAATTCAATTAAAAGTTATTTCTAATGATAATGTCTAAAACTCAATTATTTACTGTATGGAGCAAAATATTATATCTTGAAATGTATTAGACAAGATCAAGCAAGATCAGTAGTAGTAGATTTCTCAGTAGCAGCTCGGAGTTTGGATTTGTGCCCGGTTAATGGCAATAGGCTCGCCCCCTATTACATGGGACCTAAATATACCGGCGAACTGTGGGTGTACATTGGTACACCTCTGCCTAACCCTTCGGGGAATACAGGCGTGATGGTATATTATTATTACAAGATGTAAACAATCAGAAAAACACTAGTGTAAATACGACGTTTATTTGACTTACAATAAGCGCTTGATAAGGCAATAACCCCAAATACCGTTTATTCTGCAGGCATCCGTTTACTTCACAAGCGCGCGATTTCGCGTATTTGCAACGGTCATTTTCTAAATAAATGATGAAAGGTATGTTTTACCGATAAGCGATACGGTACCTCGTTGCATCCTGCACGATGGAGCTAATAGAACCGATTATTTTATATGTAACTGAAAAATTATAAAAGGAAAAAAACTACAATATTAAAAAAGCGAATTTCACAAAACTTACAACTTTGTATTTTTATACTAGGTTGTAAGAAGGTTGTCGAATGTTAGGGCTTTTCTTAACATTCAACTAAATTTTGAACTTGTAGCTTTTTTTTTCATATATATTCCAAGGATAAAAGATTTCTAGGTTTAGAAGTTTGGAAAATATTGTCTAAAGAATTTGTTTTGAATACATTCAAACAAACTTCCTATATTCTTCCTATATCATGAGATAACGAAGCCGATGATTCTAGTACCTATCGATTATGGTATATTCCCATTAGACTACAAATCGTCAAGTAAATACCTAGATTGCGAGGACTTTCCGCAAATGTCGACGCAACCAATGCCACAGACTAATAATTAGTATATAAATAATTACATGGTAGAATTTTAATTTCCTTGCCCTTTTCTTTTAACGTTTGCCCAATGATTAATATTTATTACAAAAAGGTTGGTAGTCTTAGCTAAAATTAAGTGACAAAAGTCTATGTGGGGCTAGAATCGAGCCTTTTGCCGTACGTTATTTTTATATCGACACATTGGGACTTAGCCGTTAGTTGATGTATATATGACTGAATAGCAGATTTCCCATGGTTCTGTGAATAAGGCGCGTCGGTAAAAACGCGTTTGACAATTGTCAGCGTACTCTCACGGCACGACACCACATGACCTGACATACACTGTTTTTTTCAAACTCATGTGTAATATTGCCAAATGCTCTGCAAATTGCCTTTTTTATTGGAAACGGCACAGACAGGAATTTCTGACTTTAAGACTCAGTTATATTATTGCGAGACAACGGAAAACCTATACCACTGGAGATTAAACCAAAAAAGAAAATATATTATCTTCTACTAAAAAAAACGTTCAAAATTTAGTCAAACAAATGTAGGTTTTGGGGCGATGGGGATTTTTTTTTAGATAAGACTGAGACTAGATTGCGATTATTTCTTAAAGTTAGTAGAATTGCCCCTTGTTAATACTCAAACATCACAAACTTAAGGGGGTGGTGAGTTTCGAGGCCCAGATATATTTTTTCAACCATATGTGCATATTGAGTAAATATAGTCTGTTAATCCACAGAACTGATTTGAAAAATATATTATTTTTGAAATTATAATCATCTATATTATTATTATAAAGAGAAAAGATTTTTCGTGTTGGTTTTTACAAGCTCCGAAACTACTGGACCGATTTTAACTATTGTTTTCACCAATGTATAACAAAAATTATCAAGAAATAACATAGACTACAGGTACCTAATTATAAAATCACGCTACGACACACGACTTGCGCACGTAGCAAAAGACGTAACTTAACGCGGGTGAAAATATCCACGTCGTACGAAGTCGCGGGCAAAAGCTAGTATAATATAAAATATTTATATTGCAACTCAAAATATCTGTCTAACGTTATATAGAAAATTTGTCAAACCTAAGAGTACAAAATATAAACATTGCAAGCCATATTAATGACAGCAGTCTCTTGAGCTGTCGTGTCTGTTTCGACATGCACTTGGGTATAGCCAAGGTCTAGTTTAATGCACGTTGTGCCGAGACCGGTCCACGACCAAGGAATGGCCCTCGAAGTTGCGCAAGAATATGTTATTTACCTCACCTATGGCGTCAGATATACCCAGTCGGGTCATAAGTTCTGTTAAAACCTTATTATTTTAATTTTCGAATACTGGCTAGATAAACGTCGACTATTTTTAAAAGTAGATCATTTGCGCTTGCCGAAAATAAAAAAAGAAATTAAATTTTATTCATTTTTAAATATGGAGTGGTCGAAGAAAGAAGATAGAGTCGCTGTTATCGCGTTGCACCGCTGTGGTTACGCGCCAAAAGAGATTTTCAACATTCTACAAAAATTGAAAATAACACTACAGTTTGTGTATCGCACTATCAAACGATACACTGAAGATTCAAGCTTCGAAGATCGTGAGAGGAGTGGCCGACCTCGTACAGTTAGGACACCAGCGGTCATCAAAGTAGTAAAGGCGCGAATTCAACGAAATCCCGTGCGTAAGCGAAAAATCTTAGCCCTTCAGATGGGGTTAAGCAGAACCACGGTCAAAAGAGTGTTAAATGAAGACCTGGGACTGCGAGCTTATCGTAAAAAGACCGGACATTTTTTAAACGAGCGTTTGAAAAAAATTAGACTGGAAAGATCCCGCGCTTTGTTACGGCGGTACGCGGGAAAAAAATACCGCGAAATTTTATTTTCAGATGAAAAAATTTTTACCATCGAAGAAAGTTACAACAAACAAAATGATAAGGTGTATGCCCACAGCAGTGAAGAAGCGAGCGCGCGTATTCCAAGGGTCCAGCGAGGGCATCATCCTTCCTCACTCATGGTTTGGCTTGGAGTCTCATATTCAGGCTTAACTGAGGTGTTTTTCTGTGAAAAAGGTGTGAAAACCAGTGCTGTGGTGTACCAAAATACCGTCCTAACGAACATAGTAGAACCTCTTTCTCAAACAATGTTCAAAAACAGACATTGGATATTCCAGCAGGATTCTGCACCAGCTCACAAGGCACGAAGCACGCAAAACTGGTTGACCGCCCATGAAATTGACTTCATCGAGCATGAAGACTGGCCCTCTTCTAGTCCAGATTTAAACCCGCTGGACTACAAGATATGGCAACATTTGGAGGAGAAAGTCTGCGCTAAACCTCATCAGAATTTGGAGTCTCTCCGAGCATGTCTGGTTAAAGCAGCGGCTGAAATAGATATGAATGTGGTGCGTACTGCGATCGATGATTGGCCGCGCCGATTAAGGGCATGTATTCAAAATGGAGAGGGGCATTTCGAATAATGTAAATAAAATTTTATTGTACATTTAATTATCTTTCATTTCATATATAACTTTTAAATCATTCTCAAAAAGTATATCATTAATTACATTGAAAGTTTTTGACAGAACTTATGACCTGACCATGTATTTAGTTTTGGATATACTAGTTGGAAAGCATACTGTACTGTACTAAATAAAAATTATGATATGAATAAGAGTCGGACTCGCGCACTCAGGGTTTCGTACCATTATCTATAAACCGGGAATAAAATTATGTCTGTTGTATGAAAGCCCCCTTAAATATTTATTTTATTCTGTTTTTTAGTATTTGCTGTTATAGCGGCAACAGAAATACAGCATCAATGAAAATGTCAACTGTCTAATTAACACGGTTCCTGAGATACAGCCTGGTGACAGACGGACAGCGAAGATTTAGCAATAGGGTCCCGTTTTACCCTTTTGGAATGGGACCCTAAAAACAAAAAAAAATACGTTTCCTGTATTCTCATAAATAACAGGACATGTTGGTCCCTGTCCTGTCCCCCTCCAAAATTTTTATAAATTATTTATATAGCGGCCATAGTAGCAATATACACTCTGTGAACATTTCAAGTTTCTATCTATTACGGTTCAAAAGATATAGCTCTGCCAGAGGGACAGACAGTTTTGATCGTCTAATGAGTTGGCAGAGAAATAGTTTTACTGTTACTCTATGAAAGAACTAGAGTAAATATGTACATTTAAAAAGCGTATAATTACAAATCTAATTGTTTCTGAAAACCGCTTTCCTACTCTTCTTGCAAAACGAGTTTTAAATTTGGCTCAAGCTTAAACCAGCTTAGAGCCAGTATTTAGAACGGCAGTCCGACTAGTGTTAAGTTCTTAGAACTCTACCTCTGTGGCGCTGGCACGGGTATGACATTGCAAACAAAATGTACGGTTGGCCATATGACCAAGCAGACGCTTGGTGAGATACCCACCATAAAATTATTTTGGTGCCACAACCCTGCATTATTTATTACATTATTTATCATTATTAACTGCCTCGTTGGACTCGTGGTCGCAACTGCGACTGTTGTGCGAGGGTTTCTCGGGTTCGTTTGCCAGGTCGGACCAAGTGTTATTGAGTTTTTGCATTTAGAAATTTCTCAGTAGCAGCCTTGATTTAGAAGTTGGTAGTGTGACACCCCCGTAAATTGAAAAGCACGTAAAGCCGTTGGTCCTGCGCCAGATATCTCCCCAGTCGTGTCCGATTTCCGTCCAATCGGGCTCGATCGTGAGGAAAGAGAGAATGCATCTATGTTTGGGCACACACTTGCGCACTATAATATCTCCTGCGAACTTGGCTAGTGTTCATTGAGATTAGTCGCTGTGACCGAAATTCCATTGGAAGGATATTATTATTTATCATTATTATACTTTATCCAGCTGTAGAGTATAGCTTTTTAGCATTATAAAGCTTAAGAGTTGGTTTGAACCTGCCAATCACAGGAAATATTAGTCAGATTTGAAAAAATCTTTATATAGCCCGTTTATCGTAAAAGATTAGAGGCTCTAACAAAGCGTTATAACCCACGGGAGCGGAGCAGTAATCAAAGACGTAACTTGATGCGGGTTAAACCGCTAGGTATTTCTAGCAGCTAATAAGGAGTAGATATCACACAAAAACATTCAAAACGTATGAAAGAATTGTTAAGTAATTGGCTCCATTTATTTAACAATTGTTATATTTTTTGTGAAAATAAGACAAGAAATTGACGCTTACTTTTAGCTATTTACCTCCTTAAAATATTTTATTGTTAGATGTTATATTATTCATAGTCGGGCCGACAAAAAAAATATACGGGGTCATCCTGGAAATTTAAATCTGCCAGGCTGACAACACTATCTTAATTGTGACAAGAGTCATAGTGCTTTTGGTTTACAGCTGTTGACGAAACTGATTCCAAGGGTGGCGGATTATACAGCGTGATACGGAAAGGGTATATTCATACAAACAGGGTGAAGAGTGTATCCAGTACTGAATTTCCTCACAAATTTTCAGCTCAAAACAATAACTTCGAAAATACATAATATTTTTTATATATTAAGTTTAAATCATAGCAAACGCGTCAGGAGTAACAATTCTTTTACAGAGTTGTTTCTACGTGTGTAGTTTATTGACTCCGATCAGCTGACTTGGTGTAGTGATGTCTAGAATCCAATTGGAAACATTTGATTTTTAACTTAAATGTTTCTTAACTTTATAATTTTGTGAGCAAATTGACTATTAATTTAATTATAATTAAAAAATGTTGCTATGTGGTTTGTTAACACCAAAGGAATCCATGACTGGCTGTGGCTGTGGCTGGCTCCCGCACTCACGCTTCAAGAAATGCTACCACGCCACGTACTCTTGCGCTCCTCAACTCAATCTTACTAACTCAAAATGTGGACCTATTCACTGATAAGTTGAACAAAATTATAACTGCGGCAAATGTCCACCTCACACACTGTCATAATAGTACAAATTAAGGGGACAGTCGCAGACTTTTTTAAGGATCTTATTGTAACTAGCTTAAGCTGTATTCCACTATTAGTAGACAAGCATTAGTATTTAATAATAATATTTCCTGCATGTATGTTAACAACAAATAACTGTACGCGTATATTACTAAATGTAACCTATTGTAGACGCTTTGGGTTGACCTGTAAAGTCTACATAATGTTTAATAAATAAATAAATAAATGACTTTGATATGTATATACGCTTTCCGTAACACGTTGTATTTAAGATCGAATCCGCTCTACTGTTCCTAGGAGTGTGTTCGGCTTTAACCCATCCAATAAAAAAGTGCCGTAAACGTTAACAACAGTAGTAGTCGACCGTAGATGAGGCACAATATAAATGACCAGATATTGTACGGACCTAGAATTCAAATGTGCTACTCCCACAAACGATGGGGCACTATATCGTGTCCGGCGTGCCGTGACACCTGCTGGTTACATAAAGTGATACAATTCTGATGGTGCCAAACTAGTAGATCAACTGTGTTCTGTGTCAATTTATATTGGCGTCGACACGCTAAGAACTGCGTAACCGTCGTTATCCCCGTCAAATCATTTTCGACGTTTGACTGTAAATAAAAAGGAACGCGAGACTGACCTGTACATCGAAGGGTTGGTGGTGCTGCGAGGAGTCCGGTGCCTGCTGCACGACGGAGGCGCCGTTGACTAGGCTGGCGCCCTGCCCCGCCACGCCGCCGCCGCCTCCCACGCCGCCGCTCGCGCCGCCCACGCCGCCCGGCCCGCCCACGCCGCCGACGCCACCGCCGTACTACACCACAAGATTTGCATGTTAGTTACACCGTAAATAAAGACATTTCACCCCGACCAAACAGACAGAGGTAACACAGACTTATTTGTAAAAATATGCATCTTATCGTAATTTATTTTGGTAATCAGGTGCAACAAGAGTTAACTACATTTCCATTGTATTTCTAGCTAAGTCACGGAAACGCGACGTAACATGTATATGTGTTGGGGAACCTTTAAAGCCACTTTCCAGCACTGGTGCACATGTCGCCGAGTTACTTAACTGGCTATTGCACTAGAACTGACTCGGATTGTAGACGTCACTTACGAGGTCGAGATCAGGCACCTCAGAAACCAGGATTTAGTACTCCTGTATTGTGTAAGTATTGTTTCTACATATTGTACACTGGCTTATGTTTCAGTAGCGGACCCTTGATGAAAACACGTAAACACAACCTTTAATAGCGACTATTCGCACAATGATCCCAAGGAGGTATATCCCTGGGCATCAACAACCCCACGAGACAAGTAAAAATATATAGATAACATTTTCTACATTTTCCCAATTTCAGGTGTGTAGGTATTAGCAAAAACTGCTTTCACAGAACTTTTAATAACAACTAGCTTTTACCCGCGACTTCATCCGCGTCAAAGTTGATATATTATCCCACGGAACCGTGCGTTTTTCGGGATAAAAAGTATCCTATGTGTTATTCCACACTACAATCTATCTCAGTGCCAAATATCATCCAGATCCGTTCAGCCGTTTGAGCGCTAAGAAGAGACAAACACACTAACTTTCGCCTTTATAATATTGGTGTGAAACTGTATTTTGAAACTAGCTAGTTGTTGGGGGATTATCCTGGCTACCAGGTTATGTTTGTGCAAGTATTCATCACTAGCAAGATGACTACAACCACCGGAGGCTAAGTGTGATCATATATTCACCTAGACGGCCACCAGTCGTCTAGAGGATTTTCAGTGGGTAAAGATATGAATGCCAAAAAGTCATCGTTGGGTTACCAGCCCCGGTAGAAACGTTCAAGACGCCTTGCCTCCTTTCCTTGCAACGGGTAAGAAAGCAAGGCGAGTTCCTGATCAACTATAACCTTATCTCAGTGAATCATCATACCAGCTTTCAGGAAATAATTTTTAAAACAGTTATCTTAGTACTTAATGCTAATAATAAAAAACTACTAAATGCTTTTTTCAAGCTTCCTTAAGAAGTATGTTATGTACAAATTTAAAACTAACCTGCTGTGTGCTAGCAAAACTGTTGTTGTCGAATTGTGGATGCTGCTCCATTTGTAAAACGAGTTCAATGTGTTGATTCATAGAGTCGTTCAATGTCATACCTGAAACCAACGAATTGTGGTTTGTTATACTGATAATCACAGTCCTCATATATTTAATAATCTTATTAGTTTGGTACTAACCAGGGTGGATTTGTGGATGTTGTGGGTGCGGCAAGCCTTGCAGTGGGGCCACACCTAACATCCCTGGATGATGCTGAAATAGACATAATACATGAGATAAGCCACAAGTCCCAATAATACACAGATGGTAATAAAAAGCGTAGAGTTTGCTGCATAGAAGAGCAGAAACTTGGAGTGCAACCTAATTGCATTATTCACACTGCAATATGGAATGTGATGATTTCTATTATGTATAATTAGTATCATTTGGGCTGAAAGACGTCTACCTTTTATAACAGTTTTCCGCAAGGTAAAGGTGACATTATAGGTTGTTATTATTAGAGGCAACTTCGAGTGTTGCAACTACAAAACTTTTTCTTTTATATTTATAAACCTCTCTTATTGTGTTAGGTCTGTAGATCAATCGTTAAAAATAAATTGTTTTCCAATTTTATTTTTTTCGAGATGGGCAAGCTCTTGGCTCTAGTCTTCTAGGGTCAGGTGACATAGATAAAGTCTATGATGGAGTGAGGTTACCCAGAAGAACCCTGTTTACTCTAACTTTGAAGACAATAATGTAAACTGAAAGCTTGCTGGCATACGGATGCATGAGAGCTAGTTACCTGAGGGTGCGAGAGATGCGGCAGATGGTGCAGCTGCTGCGGCTGCGGCTGCGGCATGGCGTGCGGCGGCAGCAGCGGGAAGGCGGGCGCGTCGCCGTTGCGCGGCCCACCCTCCTCCTCCGCCGGCGACGGCTGGCGCGAGCCCGGCGTGCGGCTGCAGGGGAACCAGACCACCTCACTATAATATACCACATGACCAGCACAACCATCTTGTTACAACCGTAGGATCGTAACAACATGTATACACTGTAAGGGACATCTCGATACAGAATTAGTCGAGTATGAGTACTACAATTAATGTTAAGTTCAGCATTGGGACACTGAAGTGACAGTGCAAAAAATTAACTAGTTCACCAACTCAGTATGAGTTAGTGAATAATGGTGTCTCTAATTGCACTATTTAAAAGAAGAGAAAAGTAGGTTTTAACACATTTTCAAGCATGATTTTGTTGTATGTTTAATGAATGATTTATTTAATCGTTTTGTAAAGTAGGGTTAATAAAGTTTATTACTCCTTTCGTAGTCAATCTGTATTTTTGATAAAAAAATATGATGCACAATACTTTCTTTCAATAAACTTACGATTACTACGATCGTCGACTTATAATTCTCTCAATAATGGTTAAGATGTTAGAAGGAACTTTGGCAAAAAAGTTTTATGACGCCTAGTATAGTTCGTTTATTGAACTAGCAATATTGATGTGCTGATGAAAGACTCATAAGTCATAACAAGCGATTCTATCCGATTGATGATCTTACAACACAATTTTTTTTTTAATTAGTTGCGCGTAAGCCTATTGTTATTCTATACCACAGACTGATCTGCCTTATACGAAGTCTATTAGAGATTAGTTTTATTCAGTCATTGTTGTTACACCGTAGAAGTGTATTTTTTTTAAGTTTAACAAAATTACTAAACAGCTACCTTTTTACTGAGCTATCAAATCCAACTAAAACTGTTATAATAATTGGAAGTTCTACGACTTTTGCATGATTCAATCAAATCTTTGAATTTTAAATTACTGATAGCTATTTATATATATTTTATATAAAAAGTAAACAATACAACAAGTAATTTTAATTTGCACGATACGACTATAAGACACGATAATGTGAAAATGATAAATTAAATGACCTAAATGTACCGCATTGTGGAACCGCAATTATATACAAAAAAAAAATACAAATACAATAATAAGAAAAAAAAAACGCCATTATCGTCACACGGTCGGTCCCTCAATTTTTTTATTAAATATTGTTTTAATAATGCTTAAATCTTTGCAAAAGCCATGTTTTCATGACATAGCAAGTTTAAGGTCAAGCATTGTTGCTTATAACTTACAACATCTAATCAAATAGAACTAGCCTCTGAATTTACCAGATACTATGCAGTGAAAACGTCTAGTTATCAGTCCGATCGCTACATGAACGCTGCAACTTTATCAAAGGAAATCTGTTGACCGTGTGAATCATAGCGAGCGGGCGCTCGACGCTCGATAATACATTAGGAGAGTCCCGATCGTGCGGCGGCGCAGGTTGCGCGGCGAGTGGCATTGACAGAGGCCATGATCACGCGCGCGGTTATTGCCCGCCAGACCCACCCGCCGCACGCACGCTCCGTCGCTGCCTCCCAGCTCCGCCACTAAGCACAACGTTCTCGCAGCCGCCACTCGGTGGCCTTCGCGACGATCTTACGTATCGACGACTCGTAGTATTTTGTGCATAGATAAAGATTATTTATTTATCGGTTATTTGTGAAGTTTATTGTTATCTAACATTTGATTTCAGATAAAACAAAGTTCACCGAGTTCGCGTTGTATGGTGGTGTGCTATCTACTTCTACTCACAATTTTAAGCATTACTTAATGGCCTGTTTAACATACTATTTCATTTAATTGATAATGATAACTTATTAATGGCATAAAAATTAATAATTTATGAATAAGACGAGTAAATTATTTTTTTATGTCTATTTATTCATACAAAACAGCTGACAAAATTTAATTAGTTTTCCGGCCATAGAAACGAGAAGATACTAACATAATTAGTTTTTATTACAGCTCTTAACTTCCTTTATATGTCTCTAATAATGCCTATTCATTTAAATGAAACTCAACGGCGTCATCATTGGTAATACTTATGAGTGTAATGGCTCATTTACCAGTCAGATTTGAAGTCAATTTATAAATGAAACATGAGTCCAAAATGAAAAAGGCCCTTACACATTAGATGTAAATATTACTTAAATGCATTAGATAACTTGTTTCAGGTATTAAATAAGTCTTATACAAAACGAAGGAATCAATTTGTCCACTTAAAATCAAATAGGTACTTACTTGAAAGCTTTGTCATCTTCCTGTCCATTATGTAGTCCATTAGGTAGAGATCCATGTTCATGCATTTCGTGCAAGTCCTTTTCAAATGGAGAGGCCGATTTGTCCTCGGGACGTTCCTCAAGGACCATGCCTCGTAATCCAGCGACCACTCCGGGTACCTTTTCACCTCCGCCAGTAGCTACGCCACCTGCTTCTACGAGATGTGAATAATTAATTCTTGATGAAACTGCAACAAAGTGGTATACAATGGACATTATTATCTTCATAGTTTGAAAGCTAAGTTTGGTTAGAAAATTAAAAAAAAATATAGATAACTTAATGATTATTATGACTTTGCGTTACTTTCAGATAAAACATGTGATTTCGACTTCTTTTTTTTTTGTCATATTTGCCTATTAAATATTACATAAATTATACTAAACTGCTGCTGTAAGATAAGGCAAGAGTCTAGCGAATCATCATCATCATCATCATCTCAGCCATAGGACGTCCACTGCTGAACATAGGCCTCCCCTTTAGATGTCCACATATGCCGGGGCTGCGGGTTGTTCGAAAGAGATACCGCGCCCCCGGAACGCAAAGGGCACATAAAGGAACATAGACGGGTTTTAGTCAGTAAAAGTCTGACACTCCCTCCCGCCCCGCCCAGGGCGGGGGAAGTTATTAGATGATTTCCCGTCTATAAAAAAAAAAAAAAAAAAAGATGTCCACATATACCGGTCGGAAGCGACCTGCATCCAGCGTCTTCCGGCGAATGTATGAACATAAATTTTCAAAAACAATGGGATTTTTTTTAAATAACACTAGTGATCAAATTGTCTCAGACTATACCTGTAGGAGATCCTCCCAGTACATATTCGACCATTTTGACGCCGAGTCCAGCTGTGTCACGCGGTGACAGAATGCTGCCAGCATCGCCGCCGGGGAACGCGACACCACGTCGCGTGCCCATCATTGGCACGCCCACATTGTGTTCCACAGCTATAATAAAATCAATTAAGTTTAACAAACAAACAGGATTTATTATTATAAAGATTTCTAGATCATTTTGCTCTACCACAATTTGTTCCTCATTTTTTTTTTATCGTAATACCTAGTTTAAAAGTTAGAGAGACACATTTTTATGATTAAAAGCCCAATTTTCGCCAAAACATGAACAAAAAAATCACTTAGAAACCTAAGTTATTTTATTTTGCATACATATGTACTGTTTTATATTGTTTCGCTACAATATTGTATAAACGTTCATAGATACATTTCCTTTCAAATGTCATCTTTATAGGGTCAATCGTTTCCGAGTAATGTGAGTGTGCCAGACGAACAGACAGGACGAAAATATAAGGATTCCGTTTTAGTCCCTGGGTTACGAAAACTTCTTAAAGAGAAATCTGACGAGTGATTTCGTGGGATTCTGCTAAAATATTTTTTGGTTTTAAAACAGAATAACTATCTTAATCTTAATTATATAATTATCCTGTAATGGGACCACTACTAATTAAAGAAGATAAGTAATTATGAAATTATTTTCATTGACATAAAAATTTTCGTATTAACTTCTGATAGTTATTAATAACATTAGTGTGGTAGAATAACGAACCTTGTGCAGACCAGGTCGGATCACGCCACATCTGCTCGGGGTTCAACTGTAGTGGCGGCAGGTGGGGAGGGCCCTTGCTGTCGCCGCCAGCGCCGGGGCCTTTGTCCCATAGTTTTTTTGCAGCAGGTGCAATCTAAAAGTGATAAAATAGTTTCAAATTAGAGCATCAGTTAAAACTTGGAAGTAGAATACCTCATACTTGGCAGCATATCATAAAAGATGTTTTAACAGTAAAATATTTAACAGTGAATTAAAAAAAAGTATAATTTGGCAAGCTTTGATGTAAATCAGCTATAAGCTAAAATAACTCTCCAGCTCAAGTTTTATGGCAAATTATTCGGCAGTAGCAATTATGTAGCAGTTTTTACTAAAGGCTTTCTCATTTACACATGCTTGTTAGTAAGATATCTATAGGCATCGAAATTCAGGTAACCAACCCTGTGTTACGGTGCCATGGTGGTTAACTCTTCATTAAAAATTGGATCCCTTTTTATTAACAACTTGCAAAATCTGATGCTACTAATTGATGAAAAACACCGAATAAGAATTACTGTAAGCAATAATAATGAGACATTAAAACTACGAAAAACATGCACTTACACATAGCAGAAAATTACTTTTCTGAGTAATTGTCATATATAATATTTGTTGAGCAGTACAGGGGCAGAATAGGCTCAACTAAACACTACCATTGACCAAGTACAATGCACAAACTTTACATCACCTACACTGTGCCTGCACTCAATTTCATTTTGATAATGGTTTACTAAGCTCAGAGATGTAGATAAGAAACTTAACAACCAATGTTTTTCGTACCATATCACAAAACCGTTGGTTGCTTACACGGTTTAAGTAAAACCAATATAGAATGACAATGTTACTGCAAATGTAGCTAATATTGTTTTTTTTAGAACTTGTTTCTGCTTTTCAATTCAGTTTATTGCTATGCAGTTTTATTAAAATCAAACTCAGCATGACTTCTTATTTCAGTTTTAAAAGTGGTCTTTCAAGTTATGTTTAATCTAACAGACTAGAAACAGTTATTTCTATTGTTATTTGTAAGATATGTAAAACCTAAACAAAGGCATGCAATAATTGAAATGTAGATAAAATATTGTGTAAGTATACTTATTCCCCTTACAATTGTTTTTGATTTGTGACAGAAAATTGCTAACAGAGAAGCAGAGTGCATGAATCCTGAGGTTTGCTTACTAAGTTTCTAGAAGTAGTTATAAGTTTTAAGTATGTGGTTTTTTATTTTTTGGACATTGTGATGGCCCAGTGGTTAAGTTGTCGCATGTCATGCATGTGGCTGTGGGTTTACAACCAGGCACAGGCAAGTCCCAATGTGACTTGCTATTTCATATGTACTTTCTAAGTTTATCTAGTGACATGACTGACATTGGTTATGCTCTTTTAAATACTACATAGATTATTCAAAAATAAAAAACAGAAAATAAATAATTGATTGTAACAATATTTTATGAGAGCAAAGCAGCTTGGTTGTTTAAAATAACAAAGGTAATATAAACAGCTGTTTGATCACTAAACTTTCTGCATAATCATTGTTAATAGATAGGTACACAAGTTCTAGTTCAATCAACTTGGATACTACTTCCAGGTAACTATAAGACGAGAATTTTATAAAGTATATTCCAAGTGTGCGTTTCTTAGAATCCATTACCAAAACGTTTATATCTATATTGTTTCCCTACTTTTAAAAGTCTTAGATAAAACAAGTACCTACAAGACTAGAATTTTATTAAGTTTATCCTAAACTAGCTGTTCCCCGCGACTTCGTGCGCGTGGATATTTTCACCCGCGTTAATTTATTTTTGTTACTAGCGTGTGTTTACCGTGTCGAAATGTGATGTTATTAGCCTATGTTACTTTTTATAATCTAGCTCTAGCTATCTATTGGTGAAAACATTGTTATAATTGGTCCAGGAGGAATTCGGTTTAAATGAATAAAACAAAATCTTTCATTTTTATAATATTAACATACTATCTGCGACTTTCACCGCGTGGCATATTTCACCCGCGTTAAGTTACGTCTTTGGTAACTGCTCCGCTCCCGTGGTTCGTAGCGTGATGTTATATAGTCTATGTTAATCAGGGATAATGTAAGCATTTTAATGTTGAAAGAATGTTCGAAATTGGTCCAACGGCTTTTGAGTTTGTTACATACATACATATCTTTCCTCTTTATTCTTTAACACTATGAAGGATACTAAACGCCAATAGGCGTCATTACAATAAAAATTCTATTGTGTTTCGTTTAGTGTCCTTGAAAGTGCTAAGATTATTCGAAAATGTGCTTAATTTCTCAGAATCCGTTACTAAAATGTTTTTTTTTTACATTGATTAACTACTTTCCATTAAATGTCTTTAATAACACCCAGTACTTACAGGAATATTAGTATCTATTACTGAAATATATATATTTTTTTACATTATATAATCACTTTTAATAATCAGTTGTTACGGAGCCAGAAGCCACAAAGTCTGACAACCAGTCCTACAGAGAGGTATTGTGTTGCCCAGTAACTGGCTTGTGGAGCTCAAATAGGCAGTTGCTCCATGTACAACACTGGTATTCAGCTGCATCCAGTTAAACTGGAAGCTGACCACCCTGACATAGTTGGGAAAAGGCTAAGCAGATGATGATGAACAAATAATCACTTTCTTGATAAAATCTTAACTAAAGTATACCTTCATTTTATTTAAATAATCTAGTCAGTGAGGTAAACCACACCTGAATTTTCATAATTTTCATTAATGTTGTTGTTAAAGTTTTGAGTAAGGGACAAGGAAGTTATATGTATGATGTAGCAACACTATCAAGATGTAACCTGACCTGACTATTAGGTATGCAGGCATTTATGGATAGTTTATGCATGTGTTGTCACTAATATTATTATCATAACATGTAGTGAAGAAATGGAACATACAAGTTAGGTAGGTACTAAAAACATTTCCTTGAATTACTATTATAAGTGAATACAAGGTTTGTTATTGTGAAGGTATTATTTCTTTCAAATAAACTGTTTTAATGTTGATTCTGGTTAATTACAAAAAAGAACATAATTTCTAAAATTCTTATCTCTCTGTATGTAGATTAACATGAAAATACAAGACAACACAATTTTTGAAACAATTATTTACATCAATTTAAATTAGAATACCTGACAACAACTAAAAGTATGTACTTCTTTATTTAGTAATAGTTATATCACAACTATCATCATCATTATCATATCAGCCGAACTATATCTACTGCCGGACATAGGCCTCACCTAAGAATATCCACAATAACCGGTCCTGTGCAGCCTGCATCCAGCTACTTCTCGCCTTGCCACTGAGCCTACCAGGTACACAAAACTATAGCAGCTTCATTCATGAGTCCATCAGTTGGGGATGACCAATATTAAAGTAGGAATAAATGGCAATAGGTAGTCTAAGAGGTGTTTTACATTATGACGAATATTGTGAGTTAGGAACTTTAACTTTTTCGTTGAATTATCATTTAACATTTTCCATTTTAATTTGTGTAAGTATTGTAGAGAATGTGGTTAATCCAAAAACTTCATAAACACCAAAGTAGCTTCTTTTTTGTTAGAGTGAAAGCTTAGTTTGGTTCTGTTAAATTTTCATTGAATTGTAAAAGTTCAATGTTAGTTTTCTGACAATGTCATGTGTTATTCGTATCAAACAAAACATTATGTTTTCTATTGTCATTGAAAAGTGATCAAATCATTCATGAAGAAAATCGAATACATTACATTGATACATATTTAGTAAATAGGGAACAAGCAGTAGGTATGTAGTTAAAAAAATTAATTGGTCACACCGCTGGCGCTTCAATGGCGACAATAACAGACTTATCGTGTGAAAATATACAAACATTTTTACAAAATCAATGACTGAGATGTATCATCATACCATTATTATAACATCCACGCAATACTTCATAGAAGTTTGACTTCCCACGCTACATTTTAAAAAAAATCTAAAGTATCTAAACCGGTGAACAAATTCTGAAACAGAAATGGCGGACGCCGGTGACAAGTAAACAAAACAAAAACGGACCTGTTGCGCGAAAAAAGCAGAAATTCCGCAACTTCATGACTTAAAACCGCAACCAACTTGCCTAATCTACCATATAAAACTATAAAACTCACCATGTCGGGGCCCATATCCTTAACATCAGATTCGAAAAAAAAGTCGCTCAAGGGTTTCATGCGTACAATCCGCTAAAGCTCAGTCATGTACTACAACGAAAGCTTATCGTGAGAAAATAACACTTTTTACGTGAAACACTAGTTCTATATAACATAAACACTAACCACAACAATTAAAAAACACATTTCTTACACTAAAATGTTTATTTGCTGCGAAATAACACTAGAAAGATCCAAACTCAAATAATACAATGTTGACTTGTTTCGAACAAAGGACGTACGCCGGACCACAGCGCCTGCGTTAAAATTCCCCATACAAGGGAGCGTCGCACGGAGCAAAGTTGAACGTTCACGTTTGATAGATGGCGTGCAAACCAAAACTTGGTAACCATAGAACCTAAACTTCTGGAGGCGCGTTCTTTAGCGGTAATGATTCTAGTCTATGGATGCCATGGCTGGTGAGACCGGAACCGGAAGTGTTCTATAAAATCTTCTCTCATAGCGGTAAAGGCAGTGATTTTGAACTAATCAACAATTAGGCAGATTATAGAAAATTAAAAAAGCGAAAAAATTATTATGTCTATGTTGGTATTTTGGTACACATAGTAACATTACGGCCGTTTTTTCCCGATAGGTTAGACAGAGAGTGTACCTGTAGAAGGTATAACTATAAACTAATTTATTTTCAAATCGTAGAAGCTCGAGTCTTAATAAATAAATATAGGAGGGAGAAAGAAACTTAAAAAAAGTTTGGATTAGCATTTATAGAGAATATAAAGAGATCAAAAGGGATTGAATGATGTGGTGACGAACGGCTTCTTCTTCTTAGCGTTTCGATGACAAACTATATTGTAAAAAATAAATAAATAAGATATACTCTTATTATAAATTAACGAAACGAACGGCTGACAGAATAAAAGGGAAGAAACGTACATGACGCCGATCTCGAGGAACTAAATAACAAAGACCGTACGCCAGGGCTAGCCGCAGATTTATTAAAGTAGTGTTTACCTACCTACTTTATAAATTAAAATGATGTAGTATTTTGCGATATACATATTTGATATAATTCCAAATCCCGGTTTATTAATTAGATATAATGAAAAAATATTGCTAGTAGAAATAAAATAATATTGCTGCTACGGTGGAAAAATTATACGATTTGACTTTTGAGTTCGAGCTTTCACAGAATACAGAATGCCCGACGTAGAGTGTGGTGAGCGTGGACAGAGAAAGGAAAGCATGCTTATTTCGGGGAAGTGAGTAAGGGCTCGTTGTCTTAACAATAGATTAAAAGCCATTTGTTGAATCGAAAATTATGTAGAATTGGAAGTTAGAAGTATTGTTGTGTACCTAATGGACCTTCTTAGTGCGAAAGTTTTCAGATGTATCTGCCTTGGCACTGGCACCGCATATGAAAGCTGAAAATGTCTATACCGTCAAACAGAACATTGCGATGAATGAGAATCTGGCGAGCTTTCTTAATGAATGGTTTCTTTAATCATCATACCCGTATCTGTGGACACGCTGGGATAATTTAGGTAGGAGGTAAGTTATGATATAAATAATTGAATATGTTGTATGTGGGCACGGCTTCAGGGAGGCTATACCCAGCAGATGTCTGTCGGTTTAAATGTCTTCATAGTGAATAAGTCGAGTGTAGTAGAGTGAGTGTAAATCGATCTTCACCAATACTTTTGCCACTAGATATCAGCATATACGCGACCCCTTCCCCTCTATGGAAGCCGATACATACACTAATATTATAAATTTAAGAAAAAACGAAAATTTTATTAGTCTAGGGCTCTAGGGTATTACAGAAACAGTCGCATGTGGTATTATCAATCAGTCTGAATAGGTGAAAAAAGTCTTACTACCTGCGACACTACCTTCTTTTTATGAAAATTAATAGGGTTTGTAAAGTTTAAAACAATGATACAAACACGATATCGTAAGTTAACCCTTAAGGGAGTTTAAACCTGGTATACTTAATTATACTTTTTGATAAATAATATTACAAGTAAGAGTTTTTTTAGATGGGTATTTTTGATGTTGTGTGGTTTTTGATGGAGCTTTGAATGGCACTCTAAGGGCGTGTACAGAAGAGCGCGATTTTCTGCGGTGCAGGACTATGCGCTCTTTACTGTGTTGTATTCTATACGCCTCTAATCATAACGTACGTTTTATAAAGTTGTGAGAATATACACGTTATGATTAGAGGCGTCAAGTATAAAAAGTCTCGGGGGTGAGTGTCTCGTGGTATAACAGGGACCTTAATTATAATGGTGAATAGCGAAAGCGCTGGTTTATGACGTGAGCATGTTCTCCCGGATTGAAGCGATATGATGGACAGTCAGCGTTATATTTCGCTAGTGTTTCCCGCAACTGCGTCCGCATCAATGTCGATATCACAAGACGAAATCGCGGATTAAAAACCAGCCTAAAAGTCCTTGGTTAAACTGCTGAACTGATCTTGATGAAATTTGGTAAAATATTATCAAAATCGGTTCAGCACTTTAGCCGCGAAAGATTAGTATGTTGGAGCGGTTTACAAAGTTTGCGAAAGTATAAGCTTGTCCTTGTGCTTGAGCATGTGGCCACAGCGTTTTTAAAAACAACGTGTTTTTTTTCAATGACTACAGCTTTACAGACTTTTAACAAGTCATTACTAAAACTATAAGCTCTCACCGTAGCTCAGAAAGTTTCCCTTAGTCCTACCATTATTATTTGATACGAAAACTACCTCTTGGTGACGTTATGTATAATTTTAAAAATATGTATAGGTACGTAGATAGAATATGCAATATATATAAATAACATAATCTATACTAATATATACTAATATTTAATATTATAAAGCTAAAGAGTTTGTTTGTTTGAACGCGCTAATCTCAGGGACTACTGGTTGGAATTGGAAAATTCTTTTAGTGTTGGATAGTCCATTTCTTGAGGAAGGCTATAGGCTATGTAACATCACGCTACGACCAACAGGTGCTGAGCAGCGAGGGTGAAACCGCGGGGAACAGCTAGTAGTTTATATTTTGGAGGGTGATCGCTCAGTATAACAAACAGCACCGCTTGTCACGGCAACAGCTGGGGCGGAATCGCTTCGCGAAATCCCACCACTAGCTGCCAGTGCGCCGTCCCGCCCGTGAGCCATCAGCTTTTTTATCTTATCATTATAAAAAGTATTTTAATGCATACGTTTTATAGCCCAACTTGAATGGCGAATTATTAACAGTGTCGGAGCCGTGATGTTATAATGAGGTATAACTTAAAGTCATATAACTGGTCGATAAACAGGAGCACATCTGCTAAATCGTATTGTGGGTGTGGGTTTGTTGGTAAAAACTTATATTAGTGGATTGTTGTTCAAGTAGTGCTCACACAGGCAACTGCTGAGCGTCGTCCTCGTTTCGAGTTTGATATTCAGTAGTGCGAGTCTCTAAAATTCTAACCCGAGTACGAGTCTCGCTAAAGTGACCGCGCTCACTTCGATAACGAACCCACTTGACTGTGGTTGTGCTTTCGCTTGCCGTGGTTTAACAGAATACCATTAAGTTATCTCACTGCGGATTCAACTTTCGAATTACGAAGTGAGGTTTAGAGAATCGCTCTGCTGGTCGGCCAAGGGGTTTTTAACAGAGAATTTGGGAGCTGCACTGCTTTTCTCCAGAGTGTGTGTTGGCCGATAGAGTTCTATGCTCGGCTACCGAAGTTTAGAACTTCAGAAAATATTTTATAAAGGGGTTTGTATCGTGGTTGATAATATGATAAGCCTTTGGAATTCATACACAAACTGCACATTGTGGCGAAAATCAAGTACCAATAAGAATGGGTGCTATTATAATTCACCGTAGCACAGCACGTCACGTCACGATTTTACCATCGCGATACAATAGGAAAGCAATATGTATGGAAATGTGTGATGGCGTTTTTAAGTTTTTGTCGACGATATCGTCTTCGTCATGCTGTACCACGTCAACGAACGTCGCTCCATACATATCTACGATAATAACGTGACGCGCTGTGACATGCTATGGTTAATTATAAAAGCACCCATTGCCTTTTTATTCAATTTAACATGAAACCCTAGACTGTGGTTTTTATTTTAAAGCATGTAGTTAATTAGTAGCAGCTGTGTTTTTCAAAGGTGATCTGCAGGCACTGTTATAATATATCAATGCCTCATTGGTTTGATAAATGAAATTAGATCAATTAAATATTCTTTAACTTTAGATAACCTTCTAATTCTGTAAGAGACAATATTTCAACCTTTTACCCTAGTTTGTTTATTAGCTATGTTGCCTGTTTTGTTTACAAGGTAAACTGGGATAATAATACCCTTTCATTATGTTTTAATAATAAAATTGCTTCGTGCAGTCAGTTATAAATCTTCAGTTTAGATTTAATGCAATTTATTCTGAGTCTAGGGTACAATTCAGTCCTGAAGTTATTTCTTATAACACTATGTGGGTTCCATGATAATATAAATTAATATCAGCATGTTAAGCATGGCTCAAAGTTTCCATATTATAAAAACTTCTCAAAAAGTGATTATGGAGTTCCCATTTCAGACTAAATACATTAACTACAAAATGTTTAGGCAAAACAGCACATCCTTTCTGATACAACATGCAAGAATACCAATGGTAAGATATAACACAACTTCGATTATACTCAGAATTATTTTCATAATAGGAGAACATGAGGCAAAATAGGCCTGGATGAATACTATGCTGCGACTCTGACTAAAGTAAAATAACTACCATTACTCTAGCAAAACGTCTTTTAGCTATAAAAATGGTTAGTCAAGAAGCATATCATACATAACTAGATATATTTATTCTGCAAGACATGAGCTAACAATAGTAACACATAGCCACCTACTGAACCCAAGTAATTAAGAAAAGGATTATAAAAATATATTTAAAAAAAGAACTAGAATAAAATAGAATTTGGATACCAAATAATACTAGTATAGTCTAGAAATGTTTAAGAATTTTCCAAAATATAATTCAAGACATTTAATTTTCAAACTGCACACAGATTCACTTAAATGAGAAACTGTTTAGTTAGTAGGTGCCTTAGTTAAAGAACTAGAATAGCTTGCGTAAAACATCAAAGACCCAGCAAATATTGTTAGCAATAACCTACAACAATCAGTATTATAGCAACTTCAAACAAAGTTGATACACTATAATTTTGCAATAAATTCAATAATAAAACTAATGCCTACATTAACATGTGTTATAAAGCCTAGATTACTACCTACCTATACTAATTTAGGTATTACTTTGATTTTGATTTGGATTTTAATTAGTTGAATTTGTTGTGAATCATTTTATTAATTTTGTTTTTCTCACTTGAATGAAAAGTCATGTGTATTCACGATTATAAAAATATGCAAGCAGTATCTTTTCCAATTCACATGTATTAAAGTGCTATTTAGAGAAAAATAAATATTACTTATGCATACAATCCACAATAAAAAGTTGAACATTAGATCAAACTTTTGTCAACATTAACCAAATGCAAGGATGAATTCCTCATCAAATTTTTCATAAATTCTAATAAAAAGAAAACCTAAATAGGCAATGCACTTTATCACACAAATATATGTTGTTGCACATACCATCATGCAAAGCACATGCTAATAAGTAAACAAAAATAATGCACTTCTTACCTGGTTTCTGATAGCAGCAACTGGTGTCAGACCAAGTTGATTTTGTCCTTGCTGAAGATACTGGTTGGTACCGGGAGCCAGCATACCAGCTTGACTTAAATACATGAGGTGTTCTGTGTTCTTTCCAATACCATTCATAGCTTGCATGGGGTTGCCATGGTGCTGATGAATGTCATACAATCCTTGCTGTCCCAGTTGAGGCGCATTTTGCATGCCTTGCAACTGTGGCATCATCACTGCACTGTTCTGGATCAAATTGTTTCCCAGTGTTGGATTTTGCAATGGAGCCAACTGGGTGTGAACCATGTTAGTGGTCAAATGAGCTGGGTGACTTCCAATAACTGAAGGATTCATGGCTAATGTTCCTACTGAGGAAGCTATAGCTTGGTTAATGTACTGCTGTTGATTTGCTTGTGAATTTTTAAGTTGAACTTGAGCTTGCTGGTGCATATTGTTCATGGTCATAGGATTGGAATTCTTCCATTTATCTTGGTTCTGAAATGATAGCAAATAAACATTGATTAGGTATATGTTTCACTAACATTAACTTGAAAACATTAGTTACTCAAGAAGTCTACAGGTTATCGAAAACATTTACGTTTAATTGACAGTTTTAGGTTATATTGTCTCAAGAGTCCCGAATGATGATTGAAATGTCAACCAACCTCAACAATAGTGTCGTCTCCAACGGCCCAACGCTGTTTGGGCGCTAGTGAGGGTAACTCGCCCTCCTGTGGTTCTCGTTGGAACACGTAATGCACAGTAGCATCGTCCTGGGTCCGAGCCTGGGAAGCGCGCGTGCTCTGCAAACCAGCTTCGCCCGGCTCTTCTTCCGCTCCCGTTCCCGGCCACTTCATTGGGCTACCGTGGGGTTCAAGCATTCAGTTTCACAACACTTCGATCCTTCGTAACCGTAAACACAAAATGTCTCGCGAGTCGCGATCTACTCTTTATAGATATTATAGCGCTACTCCCAATAATAATACAGTCAGATGTGTAATTAAACTGATTTACATGATCAAACAGACTACATACAGCAACCAGATCTCATTATTGAATACATTTGGCGACTAAATCTGTCTTTTTGTCTTTGTAATGACAGTAGTTTTATCAAAGCACGATGACAGCCGCTAAGGGAAACCAAAATATTGCACCTCTACTGCAACGGTCTCCTTGACGGATCGAAACAAAGACAAGAAGTGAAATCAATGATTTCTAGGATACAAAATTACTAGATTGATATTTTTTTAAGTTATATGGGTTTTACTAATGTACTAACGTTAGGATATAGCTATTAGTCGGCGTCGAAAACTGAACTGAATAAACACTCAAAATAATACACTATTCACAGAATTTCTAAACAAAACGAGCACAAATATAATTACTATATGTACACAGAACTATTTACAATGTACAATTTTTACAAAAAAGCCGGTTTATGCCATTGGCTGTTGTCGATACTTTCTGATTTAGAAAAGACGACAAACATTCTTCACTGCCTGTCCGCCATAATCGGTCGGTCGGGCAGATGCGATGCGCGCGCAACGCGCAAAACTATACTATAAACATAAATACATAATGCCAGATACGTTCCTCTGCAAGTATTTAACAGAAATAAAAAAATAAATATGATGCCAATTTACAGGATATTTTGCGATTAGTTTAAGTGTTCTTAATAAAACGACTGAACATTTAAAATAAACTAGAAAATTAAATATTTAGGCAAATAAAGAAGTGTATATTGTAATAACACAACAGCAAAGTCTCTAAAGATGACAATGGTAATGTATTCATTAAAATATAAACTAATCAACAAGGTTTAAATTGATAACTCGTTGCTTTGTGTTTTTCATAAAATATATTTTTTTTATCGTGTTTGTTATGCAATTTGTTTTGTAAAAAGAAACGCAATTTAGTTGTCAAATAATCCAACTTCCAGAAAGTAAACATTTCAACTTTCAGTTGCGTTCAGTTGTTATTTTACGCCTTTTTATTTTTATGCCCTTAATTTGCCTGAATGTACGTGTATTGCTAGCCTAAAATATCTGAATAGTTTTTATAATTATTTTGATTTTAGAGCTGAAAGCGTCGAAAAGGCTTTCAGCCTGCCTGAAAGATATTTTAAAAAGCATGTAAACTTTCATGAAAAAAAATGGCTTGTCATTATCCTATTTTTATATAAGTTTATGTGTTGTTGCCATCTACCGGTGACCCATGTATAGGTGACACCACAGACAGACCATCAGACCACCGCCCGGTCGGTGGTGTGGAACGGTGGACCGAAGAGTACAAAAACTAATAGCGAAGTGTGGAATGGTTTTGACTACCGCCACGAAGATAATAATTATATATAATGAGGAGGAGCACTAACTTTTTATCACGACAGAGGGCGCATAAGCAACTGTACCCTGTTTTGACATAACAGTTGTCAAATCGTATGGTTTTTTGCATTCAGTAAATATTATTATTTATTTTTTCCCTAATCTTGAGAAAGATGCCTCAGTGTAGTGCGTTAAATTGTAAAAATAGATGAGTACATTTGTTTCCTAAGGATAATAAACGCAGAAAACTTTAAGGCAAGTAATACTGCACGCTTGTGTGCTGCGCATTTTACTGAAGACGATACAGGTGAGTCATCGCAGTGGTTCTACTTATAATATTCTACTATCAGTCAGTAATTGATGAACCTAAGTTCTTAATTCAATAAATATATTTCTTACATTATCTACTATCTTATGTATATAGAAAACAGCTTCATAAAGATTTATTATTTGAATATGGTACCTACTTACTACTTATTTAAATAGGTACATACTTTTCAAAATAATCCTGTATGACCTCTCTTTTGATCATTGGTAGAGGAGTATTTGCATTTATATCTATGAATGTGTTTGTAGGTGGACACTGGTACACGGAGTCCTCGTGGATGTAGCAATCGGCACCAAAATTTTGATTCCGGTCATATGATTCTAATCCACAAATAAAATAGGATAGTTAGTCCATAGAAACAAAAAAAAACCTTACAAATCAATTATTACCTCAACCATTTTAAGTCTTTACCTTTCAATCAAATCGGCCTTTTTACCGGCAGTTGTCGCATTCCTCTTACGTAACTCATCTTGAAGTTGAGGGACAGTCAGAAAAGAGTACATTTTAAATGAATTTAACTTAGAATATTAACAAAAAATCAATCACAATCTTGTCTTGACAAGTAAACACGGTACAGTTGCTCCTGGCGCCATCTATACTCAGTTTTGCCTGTGGCTCCTCATTGAAATTATCTTTTCTATTACTATGTTCTATTCAAATAGGTACGTCTAGTAGACTTCTTTCTTTAGACTGCCCCATCAGTCTCGTCATCATAAGCGCGCCGGCAGAGCGAGAGATCTCAGATTGGGCAATGTAATTGGCTTTTTCCATTATAAATTTCTCAGTTGCACTGCGTACCTGACCAACTACGAAAGCACTTAATACTACAGAATATGAGAGTTTAGGCAGAAGTATATGTATGAACACAGATGCACTTCATACTTGTGTGCAATTTTGCACACAACTTTGCAGATTTCCTTATTGCTAGGCTAGGTCTCTATTGGTCGCCGTGACCGAAATTCAGTCAGTAGTTCTCAGTTCATCTTGGAAGTCATTGCAAAGTTAAAGAAAAAACGAACATGAGGAAATCTAGACATCTAACTTGTTCCTGAACCTGAAATGTTCAAACTCATCTTGAGAAAGTGTTGCGATCAATGCTTGTGCATTCCTTGTATGAGAAGAGGCCTTTGCCCTGCAGCGGGAAAACAATTGGCTGAGATTATTAGTAGCCACTGGTGTTCACAATAAATCATGACATGATTCAAATTCAGCACAGGGAAAATTAAAGTGTAAAATAAAAAGCAAAAATATTATAAATTTTTATTTCACTTAAAATACAGACATACTTTTTATATTGGTTTGATCTTGAAATGGAGACCAATGAGGGAAAATACCAGGCATTTGAGATCTTGAACTAAGTAGTAAAAACCACGGAGTCCTTCAGGATCACGAGACTGATTCACATCTACTAATGATCCAGTTTTGGATGTAGTAAAGGAAATGTGTTCTTCACCTATAACTATCTCCAATTCCTGCAAGGGAAATAAATATCACAAATATCACTCATGTAATGTAAAATACTACTATAGGTTTTACTTTATTCATATTTATTTGTTATAGAACTTCTTTTACATATTTTATCATACATCTTTTTATTTAGTTTTATTAACTCTAAATGAACAAAAATTATTGTCCCCATTATGACAATGTAAAAACTTCATCAAAATAAACAATTCTTATAGAACGAGAACAAAAATTATAACCTAAGTTTCTACAGGAAAACATTTATATTTATTAAAAAAATGCATTTTTAAAGGATATTCTTATTGCAGTAACTTTAGAACTATAAGTTTGTTTTATTATACTTTTATTAACATCGATCCTAACATTAAGAAGGGCTATAGTACCTGTCTTCCCACTCTGTCTGGTTGTGGCCATAATCGGTCGTCTTCGTGCATAATTTCCGAGTCAACAATTATTCTTTTCAGCTCTTCCATTACACAAGGATGTACATATGCTTCTTTACGAATCATTGTATCATTTTTGTAGTTAGAATTGTTTGCATACCGGAGCTTGCCATCAGGGCGGAATTCGAATTCTAAAAATTCATGGCCAAATTTTCCCTTATGACCAACATAGTAACGTATATAAAAATCAGACGACATTATGGAAGATAAATGTTGCAATTAAACACGTTCATTAATTCAAATTAACACCACGCCAACTGTACAGTTGTAAAAAGCAATCAGACAAGCAAAGAGAAAATTTGGCGGAGAAGAAATCCGGCAACAAAATGCTTGCTTGGCTTGATTTCATTCATTCATTTGAAGGAATGAATGAACTTTCTATTCAACTAAACCATAGACTATTCCATAGATTATTACAATATATTAGTAATCGGTGGAAAACTTAGGTAAAGCCTAAAAAAACTACTAAAGTCGGAAAGTACTACACATTACACTCAGCCTGACTACCATATTCGTCCCATTCTTACCCTAATTTCGGATTTATTTTACAAATATTTAGATAGCAGAGAGAGAAATAACGTTGTTTTCCAACTTGGTACGTCCTCATCATCGTCTCTACGCGAACGAGGTCGTAGGCAACACCTAATCTTCGTATATATTTCAGCAATGCTCTTTCTAGCGCATAATTATGTGTTCAATTATTTGATGGGATACAGTTTACGTCATTTAAAGGTTAATTTTCGTTTTTATCAACATTAACTTTTAACCGGTGTTTCTTTCAAACCATTTTATTGAAAGAGTTGATCAGACTCGTGTGTGTAATTAATTGATGATCCTTACAATGTAGAATACTGTTGTATTAGGAGCAAACGCAACATAAGTTTGTCCCTGTGCTTGAAGAAGATCAAGACTTAAAACCAAGAAATAGTAGTGGCCCTAAGACGACTATCCCACTTCACCGCGCTCCGTCGCATATCGTGGGCCGCAGATTTAAACATTGTATAATCTCAATTGAAATAGAAAACAGTCTTAGGAGAACACACTGCCACCGACGGCGACGCGCAGGTAGTGCCGCGGTGCATAACACACTGGTTCCGCACGCGCGCGCGTTTTATTTTATGCTAAAAGGACGTATTTAGCATAGATCTCGACTAAGACAACTTTATTTTTGACATCGAGCGCGGGCCGCCTTGCACTGCCGACCCGCGCAGAGAAGCATATTACACCGCTAGGTGAGGCAAATGTACGCCACACGTAGTCAGGACGCTTCGCCAGTGGGAGATTGCCTAAGATTCGAGTACTTCTTAGTGGAATTCCAACTAAAGTAATTGTAAAGAAGTTGGGAATTGAAACTGGTCATAAGTGTATTTCATCAACCAATTTTATGACTCTTATACTCATGACTAATAGACAGAACAATACGTAATAGCAACCTAAGTTAGGAATATATTAGAAGCGCGTACCCTGCATTTGTGGACTTCTGACTCCACTAAACATCATTATCGTCAACAGGAACCGTAGCTTATATCATACATCGGTTTATATGTTTAAATAAAGCAAAATTAATAGGAAATCATCGTAAAAATACAACACACCACAATAATTCTCTGAGAGAAGAGGTGGCCCAAGATCACATGATAATAAAATAGGTAGTCGTTCTTCTGAGATCTTGAGACATTTTTGTCTTATAAAATTTAACTATTTCTGCAAAGAGTATTATGTTAACCGAAAAAGCCTTTGAAAATCAGATCCATGTACTCGGTTCGTAGTTCAAAAAACTGACATTAGAATAAATTCTTTTGAATTGCATTTGTTTTCTGTCGTGACTGAACGTCTGCGAAGTGTGTCCCTAGTATTTTGTGGAATAATATAAGTAAAATTCTAGATAATAGTATTATAATTATGTTTTGCGTTAATATCTAAGCTGAAATTTTGCTTTAAGTGAAGTTTATAACATTTTCAAAGGGGCGCCTTGTGGACGCGGTCCTTTATATTCAGACTCAAAAGAATAATTTAATGTCTTCGAAAGATTATTTCTTCGTAACAATATACTATAAGAACTTTCGAAGAAAACATAATATTAATCTCTTTCGTCTTTGTAATATAATATCGGAGTGTACTAAAAAGCCTGTTTGAAAGCGATTCTTGCGATCGCATAATAGACTACCAACCATAGACTACAGAGTAGTAGAGGTATAGAAGTTCCGTCTGTGTAACAAATCTTTTCTTTTCCGACCCAGCTAAGATGGGTGAGTAACTAGTTCTGTGAAAATAAATTATATCAGAAAATATCTACATCATGGTTCCTTTTTCAAATTAATCTTATCGCTCATGGTATTGTGAATTAATCAGTGACTAAAGTTTTGTTTATATTTTGTGTTAAATACTGTGATATCGCAGGATTGTGTTTTAAAGGATGGGTTGTCGGTGAAGTGTTGTATTTCAGAAATGATGATGTTTGTGTGGTACAGGTATCAGTCGTGATCATTGGCATAAACGGAGAGCTACGGGCGGCAAGCGTGCGCCCATCCGTAAGAAGAGGAAGTATGAGTTGGGTCGCCCGGCTGCCAATACAAAGGTGAGCACCTCTCAACATAACCTATTGATAAGTAGTGTTGTTTATTTCAACCATGTGTTAGATGCTAGTTCAATGTAAATCACAGTTTTTAATCATATCTTAGTCTTATACTCTTATTCACGATACCTCCGTGGTAACCGAAGTGAGGTTATACTGATTTATGTGATTGTTTTGCAGCTTGGCCCCCAGCGCATTCACTTGGTGCGCTCCCGTGGTGGCAACACGAAATATCGTGCACTGCGTTTAGACACTGGAAATTTCTCATGGGGATCAGAATGTGAGTAATTTCTATCATGTTTAAAGTGAAAGTGTGATGTATTCAAATTTCAGAACTGACACTTCCACATCAATTGATTTATTAGTAATGAATTAAAACTATTTAATAACGAATAAATGTAAGTACCGCCACTAGGCAGTAGGCTAACTGCCTCGTTAGCCTAGTGGTTTTAAGCACGGCTGCTACGCTAGAGGTCCTGGGTTCGATTCCCAGGTCGAGCAAAAAGTGTTATCGGGTGTTTCTATGAAACTCATTAGCACCTTGGAGTTTAGATTTGTGCTCGGTTAATGGCAATAGGCTCGCCCCCCATTACATGGGACCTGAATATACCGGCGAACTGTGGGTGTACAAAGGTACACCTCTGCCTAACCCTTTGGGGAATACAGGTGTGATGGTATTTTTCTAATTTTTTTGGATGTAAGTTATGTTGATCTAATCTGTTGCTATGATATTTGTATTGCAGGCTCCACCCGCAAGTCCCGTATCATTGATGTGGTCTACAACGCTTCCAACAATGAGTTGGTGCGTACCAAGACACTGGTGAAGAACGCAATTGTTGTGGTGGATGCTACACCCTTCAGGCAGTGGTATGAGTCCCACTACCTGCTGCCACTTGGAAGGAAGAAGGGTGCCAAACTGGTAAGCACAAATATAATACTTTTATTCTTATCATAATACTGTTATGGTAAGTGCCACAGAATGTACTATAGTAGTTACTTGCATTGAGCAGTTAACCTGTATAATCTGTAAAACTGAAACTAAGAGACAATTGTGAAGAATGTTACCAGGTTACATACATGTATCAGTAATTGAAGCTCTTTATTATTTACTTACCTCTTCTAAGTCAAGTATACCTCAACATACCCGATGACACTCATAATGTACCTTTCTTTTAGTGAATAATTGCTGTGTAATTGTTCCAGTTCTTCCAGAGACTCTTTACAAACTTGACCTCTTTACATTAGTATAGAAATAAATTTGATAGTGACAGTTTAAATGGTTTTTCTACAATTTATTTAGTAATAGTGAATATGACCACCTTTTATGTAGAGAAAAGCATGATTGCTAATGTTGTGGGAAGGTCAGGTTTAATAAAAGATCCATTTCAAAGTATGAATGCAATACTGATTCTCTCATCTCCCACCTGTCATGTTGTTACCTAGTAATTTAAGAGACCCATATACATAAACCAAGTCATAGTATGTCGTTATGCATTGCCATAGTTGTATTAATTATTAGATGCTCAAACCAAAAGATGAGTTATGTGTGACTCGCACAGGCTTTGTGTGTATGTCTCTTTTTTCATATCTGATGTTAAAATTGATATTTTAAACTATCCGTTTATTTTTGTTGTATTGTTAGTTGATACCTGAATTGTTTTTTTTTTGTTCAACCTAATGATGATAGTTTGCGTGTCAGATGAGTGTACAGTGATTGTTGCAAAAACTGAAATCCACTGCCATCACTTTTATCTATTATTTGAATGTTTTTTGTATTCCAAACTAATCATGATATTGTGTTAACCTAGACCGAGGCAGAAGATGCCATCATCAACAAGAAACGCAGCCAGAAGACCGCCAAGAAGTACCTGGCGAGGCAACGTCTCTCAAAGGTTGAGGGTCCATTGGAGGAGCAATTCCATACTGGACGTTTGCTAGGTAAGATTTATGAACAAAAATATAATGACTTGGAGCCTGTGTTCAAGTCAGCATATAAATTAAGTGGCATCTATGGAAATAAGCCAATAACAATAAGGCAGTAGCCCTCAAAACAACACTTGAAGTTTGTAGGATTCCTCCCTTTCAGTGAAACATAAGGAACTTTTCTAAAAATAATTAATACAGAAATTAATGGAACTTCATTATGTACTAGCTTCTCCCTACAACTTATGATCCCATGGGAACTGACAACCATACATGTTTTCGGGATAACAATAGCCCATGTGCTATACCATACTATATCTATTTCCTGTGCCAAATTTAATCCAGATTTCAACTGCTCTTGTGTGATTGAGTAAACAACAAACATCCATCCGTCGCAAGATTTTGCATTTATTATAGTAGTAAGATTTCCAAACTATTACAAATTGTAGAAAAGAAGGATCTTTGGTATGTTTGTATATAATCAATAATCAATCTCTAAATACAGTGAACCACAACTATTGCTGTGTTCAATGGTGCTTTAATTTGATTTCAATATTCATTTGATATGGTGTTTCTGAGCAGTTTGGAAAAAAATCACATGCATTATTTAAATTTATCTAGTTTGTTATCTTTGACAATAACTTTGGGGTTCTTTTGTGGGGTATTTAGAAATAAATCATACATTTATTATTAGTCAACCTCAATGATGTGATCGAGAAGTTTTGAGACTGCATCATGGACTGGTACCGTTTTGGGAGCAGTCTAGCGGTTGCATGATCTATTCTGTCATAGTTACTCTGAGATATCTCATCATGTAATAAAATATCTAATGTTTACTTAGAACATGATTACTAAGAAGTTTTAATTTTACTTGCAGCATGTGTGGCCAGTCGGCCTGGCCAGTGCGGCCGTGCTGACGGCTACATCCTGGAAGGCAAGGAGCTCGAGTTCTACTTAAGAAAGATCAAATCCAAGAGGGCGAAGTGAGAAGTGTGATGTAGAAATAAATGTAAAAAATACTTTTCTCTTTTATTTCTTTTTTGTGTTTACCTATTATAATTATATGAAATACCAAAAATTTACAACTTGAGAATTGTCTTCAAATGAATGCTTTTGAGTTTGATTACAGTCATACATTAATTTGAAGACAATTCAGTGTGATTTGTTTGGTTGCTAAAGGTGCTCCCACACTGTTAAAAAAATGTTTACAAACATTAACCAAATGTCAGGACAAAAATGTTACGTGAGATGTTTTGAGTGCTCCTCTCTATACTGAAAATGTTTTATTTGTTACAATTTGGTAACTGACAACTTTTGTTTAGAAATGTTTACCAACATTATAATTATACATTATTATTATTTTTTTGTTCTTTATTAACATGAAAACAGTGCTTAACACTGTGGTCAAATGTCAAATGTTTACTTGTATTTGTAAACATTTTTAACAGCAGTGGGTGGAAGCACTATACGGTTGTAGAGTTAGCAGTTGCAGCGAGACAAAGAGGAGCAGGTCCGCCGCCAAGACGAGCAGATGCTCCTCATAAATAAAGGATCTTCATGCAACTGCTCTTCCAACCGTCGAGACTGCTCCTGTAGCAGCGCCATTAAAGGCGCGGGTCCACCGCGGCGCACGGAGAGGCTACGCGAGAATTGACGTCATTGATACACGCGTGGCTTGCTCGAATAGGCGGTTACATAGCTCAACGCTGTCGACGTGGGTCTACGTTTCCACTGGAGTACACGACTATGTACAGCTCGTTTGTGTCTCTGACTTTTATAGAGTCTGTGAGCCTCTCCGTGCGCCGTGCCACGCTATACATAGTCTTCGTGTACTCCATTGGAAACGTAGACCCACGTTGTCACATAAATTAATACACGCAGCTAAAATGCCCCGCGTGCCCGTGCACAGCATGCGCCGCGGTGGGCCCGCGCCTTAAAACTGACAAGTCTGGCGCCATTGATGCTGTAGAAACTGCGGATGGGCCAGCGACTGGCACTGACGTAGGCTGGTCACCACTCGGTGTCTGTGTTGGAGAATCTCCAAACCGCCTTTGGTCCATGTCCTGCTGTCGCTGACTCCTGGTACGGATACCGTTCGTGTCGTCCTTCGGCAGAATTGGCATAATTTATCCCACTTCTGACACCAAATTGTTACGAGCTGGGTATGGGATAAATTAATTACTACCAATCAGACAATTAAATAACTTTATTAAACACAAAACAATTAAAACTTAATCACAAATACACTACTGATGACTACTGATCACTATTCGCTTAGATATCGCACTTCTAGTTCACTTCGATTCGCTTCGTTGTATCGGCTCATGTTAGGAGCCCATTACTGCATATCTCAACTTATAAGTCTGCCTCGTTAGCCTAATGGCCCTAAGCGTGACTGCTGCGCTAGAGGTCTGGTTCGATTCCCAGGTCGAGCAAAAAGTGTTATTGAAGATTTTTATGAAATTCTCAGTAGCAGCTCGGAGTTAGGATTTGTGTGTTTGTGTTGTTAGGTTAATGGCAATTGGCTCGCCCCCTATTACATGGGACACAATAATACCGGCGAACTGTGGGTGTAACATTGGCACACCTCTGCCTTTCAGGGAATACATGCGTGATGGTATGTTATGTGTACTTGCATACAAACATCATTGCAGTCAAAAGGAATCCACTGCTAAACATATTTAGACCTCCAGAAGGAGCGAATTCGCTATAGTCGTTGCGTTCAGTTGACGCGCGAACTTTGCTATGGAAGCGAAAAATTTTGATAAAGAATTGTTTGAATGCTCGCGCGTAATACGCACGGGAGAATCGCGACGAATTTGCCCTTTCTGGACAAGGTCTTAGTCTGTCCGCCCACGTCAGACAATCGGTGGCCGATTTTTTGCTGGAGAATATTATGGAACATTGTTAATTCTAATATACCATCGCACATTTCCTAAAATAAGTCGGTCCCACAATACTATGGATTGATAATCGGTCCTACAAAAATCGGACGTGGGTGGAGGCCCTTAGGCCTTCGCCTTCCCCAAGCATAGCTAAATCAACCAGTGCCAAACCGCCCAATACGCTGCTGCCTGCCGTACTCTGGCTAAAATAAAATGGTTTTAAAATGTTGCCATCCAATAAAACTGCAAGATTTTGAGCAAGACTATAATATCCTAGAATTGAGCGGGTCCACCATTTTGCCGGCCATGAGCGCAACGTGGATGTTTGCGTCCATCACAAAGTAAAGGAATGGGTAGGTTGCTGAGAATACCACAGGATCACGATTTGACACGTACCCTGAAACAAAACAACGTCAAAGCGTGAGGCATCCATTTTTTTGGTTTTTATGGTGGGCATTGGTGTCGATTCTGTTATGCACAAGCTAAACTTAATTTAGACTATTTCTATCTTTTTCTTTCCAATCAAACAAGAAAGGGACGGACGTAGATAAGACTTGTCAATTTTAGTTGAACTAAAATCTCTATACAATTATAATTGGCATGTTAGAACGTGTTGATTAAAAACACGGAAAAGTTCAAGGCAAAACTAATTTGACATCTCTAACTTAGTTCTAAGGTATTACCGTCCTTTTCTTTCGCTGTATGTTAGTAAGAAATGTCAAGTCTCTAATTTTAGTTTAGTTTGTGAACAAGGGAATCGGCACCATTATATAGGTATATAATGGTGCCGATTCCCTTGTTCACAAACTGGCTTAGGTGATTTGCTAAATGGCACCAAAAGTAGGTACTTTTGGTGCCATTTAGCAAATCACCTAAGCCAGTTTTATTTCAGTCACCGATCTAATTTTTTTAATGCATCAGTCTAGCTTGGTAGGTATAATCCGCCACTAATAATAATGTCCTCTCACATGGTGAGAGTGAAAGAGCATGATAAGTTCCCCTCCTTGGTTTGACCGCCATTTTTAAATAAGTAACAATTTAGGTACCCACGTATCCATCTCCTAAAATAATGTTTATATTTTCATAAGCAACGTCCTTGCAATGCAAATACGGGGCTCTTATCGTAACAATCAACCAGAATAAGCCAACTGTAGCCACCGGAAATAATCATCTAGTGGTTTTTTCAGTTAAACTCATTTATGTAATTGAAATGACGGACTATCTGCAAATCATCATTTTCATCTCGCGATTAAGCATTGAGGTCGCATTGATGTTGCAGCGGGTGATTTCCCTAATTGTCGATGGCGTACGGAGAGCAGTGCGCCCGCGCATCAATGGACGCAAATGCGCGTGTCGCCGCGTTGCGCCACCACCACGAGACAATGGATGCGGCTGGCCCGCTCTCGCCACTTGACACCTCAGCTTCGCACTCTTTTGGTAACAATTATCTCAGCCCCTGCGCCGGAAAATGAGGACACGAAATCTGTCTTCGCGCGTTGTTAGCATTTAAGAATGTTTATATAGAGCACACATTATAATATTGCAACGGTTTCGTAACACGCTGTTGATTGAATTGGTAGTCGCCTAGGTTTTAACGCAGTAATGTATGATGCTAATGCGTGTCCTGTACGGTTGCCAATTCAAATAATTGTGGAAAATCAATTAAGTAGATTTTCGGAGCACATCAATGTCACTCAAGGATTTTCCGCCGGCAGGGCACATCACGGCGCGTCGGTCCGTGACGGCGACGAGTGACCCCAGTCTTGCGGGTGACCACGCACGCACACATGGCCACGGACTATCCAGCCGAGTAGCCAATTAAATGGATCAAGCCGGAACGGCGTTGGTAGGGTCCGACGCTCGTTACGTTACCACGCCTCCTTTTAAACTTATAATGAAACATATCTTTTTGTAGGTAGGTACATATAACGAGATAATTACAGACTCAAAAAAATCTTACAAGTAAATACCTACTTATTAAGTGGTGTACTTAGTTCTTTGATAGTTGCGCGGTTTCTGTATACTTACTATTTTTCTTCTGGTCGTCGGGTCGGTATTTTCGTATAGCGACGGACACTGCTTGTTCAATGCTTCGCACGTATACGCCCGGTTGCCTCGTCATGAGCATGAAGTCGCGTTGTCGAGGTTCGAATACGTCTCTAATGCCAAGCTGCAATTAGATATTCATCTAACTTAGGTAGGTACTTATGTATTTGTCAAATAAAAACCTTCAGCTACCCTGAAGGCCAAGAAACAATATCTAAATACACATTGTAAAAAACCTCAATATTTTCAATGCGCACCAGTAAAAAGTACGCAGCTTTTAATTTTTTTACCACATAAGGACTTTTCGTGTCACTGTGCGTATTTTACTGACTATTCGTAGTAGGTACCTAATTCCATGACGGTACTTTATTAAGTACTCACTTATGTTAATACTTGCACACGACACTAATTGTCATTATGTTAATAGCGCCATAATCTCTGCTTTTTGTTACAGTGGCCGAGACTAGGTCAAAAACGAAATGAGATCGTTATAAAAGCGGGCGTTGAATTCAGATACTTAAACATGCTACCTACCTAATTCTGTTTTGAATACTTCCAAAACTTAAATTTATTTGTTCTCCGAAGATCTCCGAGATTAAATTAGTTGTTACCTTCTGTAAATCCGTAGTTAAGGTCACATGACCTTTAACAATGAAGCTCGGCACGATTCCCTTCACACGGCGCGGGCGCAACACCGAATAGATGTCCGACAAGTCTGACTCTCGCGCCATTCGGGAAAGCAGCCGCCCAAGCTCCGGCGATCCACCCCGAGTGGGCAGCACGACCAGCAAGTAGTAACGGTCACTGTCCAACGGCAATCTTAAGGCCGAGGCCTCCAAGTGTGGCAGATAGGCGTGCTCCAGCACTGTGTCGTATCGCATATACGTGACCTGTTGAAAATAATTGACCCATCATCAAATTTGCATAATGAAAAGCGATGCTGTGGCGAATTAATAATACAAATTGTATTGTTACGCTCACCATTATAACAAGGGTATTTACAATGTCGCTAGGATGTGCGATTTACGAACTAGCGATTTTAATGATATGGCGCAAGAGCGTACCGAATGCAATTAGGTAATTTAGCTAAATCAGAGAGCTTTATTGTAGCCAAGTAATAGGATGAACTGACACTTTTCAAAAAGGTATGGTGTGTGACTACACGTTTTCAACAAGATGTCATATTCTATATGCTAAATATTCTTACGCTAGGAGTTTGAGGACTCACCTGAACGCTTCTCAAACCGTTCGCTAAGAACATTTTGTCGTCAAAGCTGGGATTAGACGCATCCGAACCAATATCATAAGATCTGTAATATAAATAGTCATCTATGTACGGCGGATTTGTAAATATAAAATCAACTATCGATTTTTTCTTTCTTTCCAGTGTTTCCAACGTAGATTCATTGGCTGGTGTAACAGAATTCAATGTAGTCGGCATATCATCCATAAGCATAGTAGACATTTGCTCTGTTGGCTGTGTTTCTGCCATTGCAATTGTAGTCATCACACTCTCCGTTGGGGTATTATCTGTTACTGTTGATGTTAGAGTCGAACTATCCATAGTTGATGGTGATGTTTGCGTCATATCAGTAACAGTAGTCTGTGCTATCGTGGTCTGTGTCTGTGCTGTGCTTGCATCAAGAGTTGTACCGGATGATCCGCCAAGAGTAGTAACTGGCACTGTGCTAACTTCAAGAGTTGGCGACGAATCCACTTCGTTGTTTGTGGTTGGTTCATTTGTTAAGGCTATTGTGACTTGTGAATTCATCGGAACTGGTTCCGTTTCAGTTACCGTGCTTGGGGCTACTGTCATGGTGATCGGTTCTGTGACAGGCGTTGGGGCCTGTGTGGTGGTTTCCAGCGGCTGCGACGTAGTCGTTACTTGTGATGTCGTTTCTGTAATTCTTTCACTCGTTGTTTCTGTTGTGGTGATAGTAGAACTCATTGGTGTGCTCTCCGCATTCGGCGCGGCTGAAGGGTTCGCAGTTGTCGATGTAGGTCCGCTTATGTCTAGTGTGCCTATTGTCTCCGCATCTGGATTGGTCGTACTTGTAGTCTCTTCCCTATTAAGGGGAGTAGTACTAGCATCTTCTCGAGCTGGTTTATTATCTGTCGTTATTGCCGCAGTTGTAGCGTCACTGGACACTGCAGGACTTATTGTTGTCGTCGCTGAATTTGTTTCATTTGAAGTGCTATTAGTTTCAGGAGCCAGTGTCGGCAATTGATCATTTTCTAAATCAAAACCGTAAAAACGTAAAATTTTCTTGTACGGCTCGTTAAAAGTGACATTTTCATTGTTCAAAGCTAACCCCGCTAGAAATCCTTCTTCCGGTACGAAATAAGTCTGAAATTATTAAAATAAGGTACTGTCATTGTTTACTGGCTCGGCAGATAACAATATTAGAAACCTACAGCATCAGGAACTACAATATCGATATATTTTTGAGTAAGCATAAATAGGTAAGCAAAAGACGCGTAGGTACCTCAAGCACAGATTAGAATTCCCAATTATCTTGACAACATGAGTAGGTACGAATACCGGTTGAGCGAAAGTGTGCCTAATTTCTGCTTCGATTTGTGTGTTAAATCGCGCGATCAAGCTTGCATTGATCTAGTCCTAATTATTATTCTAGTTAGCTTATCTCTTTACGTGTTAGAACTAAGATGAATGATTATCTCGGCACAAACATAATTTTTCGTTTGGGTCTGAACGTGTTCCGCCCGGCAGAGGCTGCAGACGGGTCGTTCGTCTGCAGCCTGAATTCAGACGGAATCCACACAGTTGCTTTCAACTATTTCTGGCGAGTGGCCAGAGGAGACCCTCAAACTACGTCTGAGGGATTTAGACAGGAGATATAATTAGAGTTTTTTGATTAACTACAATCGGTCAAGTCCTGACTCTATCTGGGCCAAAACAGTAGGTGACAATAATACATTTCGATCGCGTTTAAGTTCACGGCCTGAAAACGAAAGGGATATTATGTGACCGCAACATTTCTAAATGCCGGCCGGACTTCCTAAAGTTACAAACTATTTTACAACATTTTAGTCACAGATCAAAACAAAACAATAGCGCCGGTGAGAGTTCCAAATATTTATTTATCTGGTCACTACTATTTCAACGGGATTTTACGACTGTGACCCACTACACAGATAGACACAGATTCATGAACCTACCTCAACTTTAACTGCAATATCGATGATATTGTACTAAAACTAACGCAAGCGTGGAAATGCTGCTCACTAAATAAAAAAATTAAAAATTCATATTTATTACCTACATTCCTATAAATTCAATTATTTAAAAATAAATAATTGCGCCTACTTTAAAAAAATCTTATAGGGACTTACTTTCAACGTGCGATGTATATCTCTAAACCCTATCCTCATGACGTTCCTGTTCCATGGCAGCTGCATCCCTCGCTGAATCTGATACGAGGCTTCTCCATCCACTCCCTCATACAGTGCTACCATGATCCCCATTAGTCCATACGGCGAGAACGCTATGTTGTTATCATTTAAAAAGTTATGTTCTGCCAACACTTTCAAACCGAATTCGTTTGTTACATCAACCATATGAGCTAAAGGCGTTCTTCCAGTATCCCATAATTTTATTTCTATTGGAACACCGTACTCTGAAGATGCAGTTACTGTGATGCACACGTAAATGTAAGCGGCGCGCAAGATCACGCTCGCCAAACGAAAACTTGGCACGCGTCCGTATCCACGCATGTTGCCCGCGGTTGTGAACGCGCTCCGCTGACCACGAGCTACGGCTTCGGGTCCACCGAGGCGCTTGGGCTAATCTTCGTGGCTAATTAGCATTGAGACCCCGAACTTTTCGGTGAATGCCCTCGGCGAATTTGTGCGAATTGCTTTATTATATGTTGCATTGTTAAACGTACAACGACGTACCTACCGAAGAATGAGATTCTTGACCGAACACTTCCTCAATGCAGGTTCACCTAACTGGTGTTCATCTTATTGAAATATTGTTGTTTGTAGGGAGGGAGTTGTATCCAGTATGATAGATAGGTACATATAAGTTTTTACTTTTCGGAAAGTAGGTACTCAGAGATACTTTCCGGTTACTCAGGTAGCTTGTAATACTCCACAAAGGTAGTCATCTAATTTTACATACTCAGCAATTGACCAGGTATAGGTATCAAAGCCTCCGGGCATAACAGCGAAGAGACCACACGTATATGAATAAAATAGTATCACTAAACAAAACATTTTTTAACAAATACGGAACACTTTTTGTGCTAATTAACCGCTTCACTTTTAAGCCGGTTTTACTTGCCGCATGCCGCCCGCCGCGCCGTGGGCGGTGGGGTTAATCTTTTACCGCAAGTTTTGATTGTGAGTATTGTGACCCATAATTTTCATCTATTAATGAATGCTTATAAAACTTGATCAAGCAAGAGTATTAAATGCCAATTTATTATACCTAATGCCATGATGGAAATAAATATCGTAACATAAATAGGTATAAATTTTGATATGAAACCTTCTTTTTAAATGTTAATTTACAATAATTATAACTAGCCAGCATGAAATGATTACCTGAGTGCTCATCATCATCATCAACATCATATCCGCGGGAGGACGTCCACTGATGGACATAGGCCTCCCCTATAAATTACCTGCTGACAATGCTGCATTATGACTTGGTCGCTTTGGCTAACAGGACAACGTGGTGACAGAAGGTAAAAAAAATGAATGCATCGTTCCCGAGAAGCGGCTAAAACGGAATGTTAGCAGAAAAAGTGTGGGGGGTTCTTACAGATTTTTACTGAATAAAAGCCTGGACGGCATGGCAAGGGATTTTAATTTTTACCAATGGACATTCAAACGTATCATTAGAGTCGGCCATGCTGTACCGGTCTGCATAGGCCTAAAACAACCAAACAACGCGCCTTCCGGGTTGGTACTTCCCTTCTATAATACCAAGAGTTTTAGTATAATGTTAATCAATAATTTTGATAGAAAAATTTAATTGTTCGCAGCTTTTTTTTTCTTTTTATGTTGAATTTTTTGAAGTTCGGAAGGACGCCCCTATATACCGATCACTTGGCCGTCGGTCGTTATAACCGGATCCTACTGTACGGAGGCCAGCACATCAAGCTACTCCAATCTGTCAAATTTCTTAAATGGTTTTTCAACTTTATGACATGAAATTAAGGTTCATATTCAATTTGGAAAAGTTGACAGTTTGGGATAGCCTAATGTGCTAGCGTCTGTACGTGAAGCTTACAAATTATGCGACTAAATAAAACACACGTAATATAATATATTATTTTAATGCTTGCCTTGCGCATACCGTACCAGTACCGTATTTGTTATATTTTGATGGTTTTTTGGTGCTATGTAGTATTTAGGTTTTGAATAAAATTATAAAGTTTCGAAAGGGGAAGTTACATTGCGCCTAATCATAGACAAAAATGCTATTAGTTTCGTGTGTTGCAAGTGTAATTTTATTAAATATCTCGTTGGCTGTGAACGCTGCTGTCCTTGTCTATGGCGCTGCCACTGAATGGTGTTGGTGATCAACGGATTAAATTCGGTGGCCACCTCATGTGACAGTTATTCGTATTTTGTTTCAACTTTCAAGGGGAAATTGCATATTGCTTACTCTGTTTGACTCTATTTTTTTCTAAAGAAATGAGGCACTTTACCTTTTGTAGACTCATAAAATAAAACGTCATTGAACTGGTTGCTGCACGAAAGTGTGTGTAAATCATAAAATCAATAGCTATTCTGTAGGCCGATCTCCATAGTTGTTCTTTATTATTTTACTAACGAGATTGAAAAGGTTCGCCATCACCTATTACCAACATGTATTTATTAGGGATAATTCAAATACTGAGTCCCTAAACAATTGAAAGAATTCGTCGTTTCATCTGCTTCAAAAGGTCAGTACACATTTTATTTGTTAAATTAGTTGAATCTAAAGTACGTAATACGATTTGATCTATGCGAGATATACAATTGTTTTCGAGTTTAGATACCGTTCAGTAAATAAAAATCTCGACCTACAATAATTATTGCCGTGTAAGATTACAGCTTCGAGTTCTATCGATGACTTGAAACCATTACAGAATAGGAAAGGAACGGCGTTAGGTAATTTTTAACTGGTGAAATATATTAAGACGAAACAAAGTGTTTGGTTAATACTTAATTTGTATTACTGGTTTTATTTTGTATATTCTTATTTACAAACCTTTTATGGTGGTTACTCATTATAGCATTTTGGTAAGTGGTCATTTGTACTATTGGTCTATCTATTCCAAAACTATTTAATGAAAACGTAAACGAACCTGTTCAGATGAAATTATTTCAATATCACTTGTTAAATGGGCTCATTGGCTAACACATTCATCATTATTTTGACAGTATATACTTTCTTACCACTGTTTATACCAATATTTAGTATTTTGACTAACTTTTACGCCCCTGAGACAACCCATAGACCATTATAATTAAAAAAAAATTAAGGTTAAGTTGAGGTTATAAAAATAACCTCTGTTTAAAGTCTTAAATTAAAAATCTTGAATGGTGATTTAGAATATGTATTCACAGTCTAAGTGTTCAAATAATTAAATTACTTGGTTTGTTAGTGACACTACAATTTGGCATTCATAGGTACATTTTCATATACCCATTTGTTGACTTGTTTATTAGATTGTTTTGGAACAGTAACAACAGAAATCCTAAGAATGTCCGAAATTACAATTTCCATTAGAACAAGTCAGTAGTTGTTATTTTATCCAAAATTTACTTTTACCTTTTAAGTTATTATTTCTATTGTCAATAATGTAGGTTCTTCATTTGAATTACCTACTATTCTAAAATATAGTTTTGTACAAAAATTTAAAAGTACGACAACACATTGTCTGTAAAAAAATGATAAAATAGAGTCTGATAATAATGTTTGCGGTGATATGATTTCTTTAAATATGTTTGACCGTTTCTTCTATGACAAAGCATTACAGTATCTGAAAATGCATGTTCATAGAACTAGGGAAAGCTACTATACTCCAAAACCAATAAAGAGGATACATGTTCTTTTGATTAGGTGGTATGATAATGTAGCAATAAAATGACTGATTTGTGTGTTTTTGTGAATGATATCATATCAGTCACAACCATGCACATTTGATGTGTGCAGTCAAATACTTAGCAGAGTGCTTAGAAACAACCTCGTCACATGTAAGTATGCATTCAATTGGATTGTTGTAAGTATCTATTTATGTATAATCAAGATTTTTAAATACTACTAATCATGGCTATTTAGTTTGAAATATAATGATTTGGGTTACAGTTGTGCGTGACTCAAGACTAAGAAGAAAGAAGAATTTCTTAAGAATTGTGACAAAAGTTTATGACCGTTTTCTGGTCATAAACTACCAAGTGTAGTGCTTCAAGATGGACCTTCCTGATTGCCCTCCGGGGGCAGAGGGGTATCAAGATTCAGTCACCGAAGTACCTAAGAAACTTGAACTAGAGGAACCCGCTTGTACAAAGGTAAATATAATTTTTTAACTTATTAGATAAATACAATACTGAAGTAATTAATCTCAAATAAATCTTAATTTAAATGTCAACTGTTTATTATCCTCAATTCAGACACTATAGAGCACCCTTGCATAAGTTATGACAGCTTAACATTGAACAACATTATTCCTCTTTTCCCTTTAGTTCTAAGGTATTTTTTTATAGATAATTTACAGCATAAAGCAAATACATGGTTAGGGACAAATTCTAGCAAGCCCCTCAGATACCATTTTTACTATTAAAACAAACAACTATTGTTTAATGCTTCATGAAATTACCTATATAAGCAATAGTCTCCCCTAGTTTATTTATGTCGTAATAAATACCAATTCCATAATGTTAAAAGACCAAATGGGATAAAGGCCACACTGAGAAAACAAAAAATCTGCCGTGCTTAAAGTGCATAAACACACTTTGCATGTGAGCGGTGCCTATATGAACATTACCTATAGTTTCTACAAAGTGCGTCATACTCGTTTACGCGCTTTAATGACTGGTTATATCATTAGTTGATTGTATGAATAATAGAAGGATTTCTAGACGCGCGTTTCGGGAACTATGCAATAAAATCCTCATACATAACACTTGAAAACATGCCCATCAAAACCCGTTAAATCTGTCACATTCGAAGATTTTTTGTCTTTTTTTAACATGAAGTACATAAAATGAATGGAAACTATTTATATTAGTAATATGATTTGAAAAAAAAAGTAGCAGTGTTTACTCTGGGACTTAAATAAGTAGTTTAGGTTTTACCTGTTATAAAATGCTCTTCTGAACAAGTTTGTTCAGATAAGCATTTTGAATTGCCTTGACTAAAAATCATAAAGAAGGAAAATCTTGTATCACCACCTCATCAATTTGTATTTGATGGTGTCTTAGTTAAATAATTATATAATTACTAGCTTTTGCCCGCGACTTCGTCCGCGTGGATTAATAGTTCCCGTTCCCGGGGGATTTCCGGGATGAAAACTATCCTATGTCCTTTCTCGGGTCCCAGACTATATCTGTACCAAATTTCATTGAAATCGGTTCAGTGGTTTAGGCGTGAAGAAGAGACAGACAGACAGACAGGCAGACAGACAGAGTTACTTTCGCATTTATAATATTAGTAAGGATTTTTGTGTGACACTTACTTTTAGTTTTTTCTATGGCTACAGTAACTAACTATATTATTAAAAATCAGTCAGTGCATGGTTCTCAGTTTTGCGGTAAGTATTGTTATAGAATGCCAGCTGTGCCTGCAGCTACCCTCATGTAGATAAACCTATTCAGCAAACAAAAAATACAGTTGAATTGATAATTGCCTACTTTTTTTGAAGTTGGTTAAAAATATATATAAATACACACACAAACTTTTATGTAAAAAGGATTATTAGTTCTCATGTTACATGGAGACAAACAGGCAGACATGTAGAAAGTTGTTGTGTTTACGAATAAGGAAGGATGATAATAGATAAAAAAATATGACACATCAGAACTCTCAGGCACAAACCCCTTGCCCCTGATCTTTATTGATGGATGATGGTCACATCATCCATCAATAAAAAAGATCGGGGTCACTCTTGTGGAGCAAGTCAATGCTCCACAAGAGTTATACTAAAAACGTTGTAGTTAAGTTATTGGGTGAAGGATATTAAAAATTATTTAATCTTTTAAAAGGTTTTGTTTATAATATTAAGTTGTTTAATAGCAGATGAATCTGCGAAATTATTTATCAATTGCTCATAAAAAATTTAAAACTAATTAACTAGACCAACTTTTTATAATAGTCTAAATCCTGTGATTATTGTTTTTTTAAATGTTGATATGCTTTCTCAGTTTACTTTTAGAACGACTTTTATCAATCACATGTGATAATAATTCAAAATACATTATTGCAGTAATTTTCTTTGCACACTACAGGCAGACTGCATTTTATTATTATGTAGCAATGATAATATAAGTCTTGGCCCAATTAGACTTGTGTGTTGTGTATAAAGGTGTTCACATTATCGAACGAGCCACAATCTCCACAATAGTAGTAAGGCAGTGATCTGACAATAGATTAACTTTTTGCCTATTTTACCTCTCCACACTGAACCTAATAATATCTCAATCGACACAAACAAACTGGCGCGTATGACACCTCGTGCCGAAACGGGCAGTCTGCACAAGCATAGAAATGCATTGGCAAATGGGAAACAAATTGAATTTGTGCTTATCATACCATTTACGCGATGTGTTATGTTACGTTTTCGTCTCATTGAGTTATCACACAATAATAAAAGTGTGAAAACGTTTACTTTTTATTACTTCGTGGCCCGGTACACAGGTAAGTATAACATGGTGAAAAATAACTTACAATAAAAAACGTTTAATAAACGAATAAATATAACATTGTAACTGTTTTATTTGTTTTGAATTATCCCGCGTCTCGGCAAACACATATTATTAGGACGGATCGATTTCTTTTTCTTTCGATTATCGGCTGGATTTCGCGTTGGTCAGTTGTTGTACTGGCATGTGCTTGTGACCTATGTGTTATGTGATAATGATGGTTGCGATTGTTATTTTGTAGGCAGAGCAAGAGTTCCAGGAGCACCTCAACAGTTTGAAGATCCGGCTCGAGGATGGCGAGACGAGGTGCATGGTGGAGCGGCGCGGTCGCGACATCTCGGGCAAGTGGATCTACTTGTGCTACCCTTGCGCGGCCGTGTGCAGCGGCGAGAGCATCCTGCAGGTGAGGCTTCAGTAAACCGTACGGACTACACAGAGCTATCATGAGCACTATTTCTGAAAGCATCAATATGGTGTTGTGACTACTCAGAAAGTGATGGCATTTCATTGTCAATTGAGGTTTGCATCCAACCGAAATATCAACTCTATCTACAATATAAGACATCTTTAACCTTCTTTTCAGACTCATATATCGGGGAAAAAGCACAAGATCAAGTTGACAATGCGAAGCGCCTGGCCCAGAAGCATCTTCGAAGATCATCCGTTCAACCAGAATAGTAACAAGACTGTTGGTAAGTAAACGAACTACCACTTATGTTAGAGATGTCGGCGAAGTCTATGATCAGTGTATTAATCTGCTCTACCATAAAAGTTCATGTGCTGTTATGATTTTATTAATTGATGGGCTTTAACAACCAGAGGTTTTTCAGTATGAAGAGATGAAAAAGAGGGTAGTAAAAATAAAGGGTTTACCAAATTATTATCGACCAAACTTTAATTTTGAACGTAAAGTAAGAAACCATTTTTAAATTTCAGCCACCGAGAGAGTTCTAAAGAGGATGGCTGAGGAAGTGGACCTCCACAACAGGAGCCCGTCAGAACTGGACAAAAAGTACAACAAGTACAGGGCTGTCAGCTGTCACATCCAGGATTCGCTTGATGCCGTCAAGTGAGTCAATAGTAACACTAACAACTAGAACAGAACATTATTACATTTCGGGGGAACTACTTAGAATGGGATACAAACGGATTATGCGGGAGCGTAACAGCGCACGTCGCTTCACATACGGTTACCTATCATTTGTGGGTTTTATGGCCAGATGTGGCAAAGCGTTGTTAACTTATCTGCTTAAACAATAATGTAGTCGCGCGTATCCGTATTTTCGGAGTCTTATCCGTGTATCTAACAACGTCATGTTACATTACGCTTTTTTTTTCGGATGGGATATCGTCATGTGACTTCTCCCGCCCTAGTGTCAGACTTTTACTGACTAAAACCCATCCATGTTCCTTCTTGTGCCCTTGGCGTTCCGGGGGCGCGGTATCTCTTGGGAACAACCTGCAGCCCCGGCAGGCATTGGCCCTGGGTGGTGGTTACATTCAGCTGTGTTGTCTAGCTACACACAATCATGTTGTATTGCCAGGGCGCCGCTGCTCGGCGTGGAGTACCTGATCGAGCACCCGCCGGAGCAGGCGCACTACGAGCCCACGTACATGTGCACGCTGTGCTCCAAGCAGGGACACCCGCGGACCATCATCAACCACATGACCTGCTTCTGGCATCGAGTCAACTATCTTGTGAGTGTTCACTACCCTTTTTTAATATTATTTCTATTTCTTTTTGCCCGCGACTTATGCCCGGTACCTATATGCAAAACGGATAGTTTATTTTACCAGTCGTAATTCCTTTGAATGCTTGACTTGTCGCTTGCGAAAATCTTGTGACAATTTTGAATGTAGGTATGTTTACAAAAATTATGGATATAAACCTACCCATATGTTGAAAAATTAACTTCAATAACAGCGAAGATACAGATAAGCATTTGTTTGTTACTGTGGGTAAAAATACCGGTTGATAAGTTATAGGAATCGGGCATAAGTCTGCGTGAGTGTTGGTTATCGCGGATGCACGCGAAGTTGTGGGTTAAAAAGTAGCCTATGGTGCTCAAGCTTAGTCTGTAACCATCAAAATCAGTTTAGTAATTTAGTTGTAAGCCGAAAGCGTAACAATCAAACTTACGCATTTATAATAATTATATTATTATACAAATAAGCGGATTGATCACCTGAACGTAATTTCTGGTATTCCACTATTTTAGACATAGGATGATGCCATTTGCACGATTAATACTAGCCTTTTCCTCCATCTGAAGTGATTGTATTGTTGCAGCTACGTCACTTCCCGATAGCGTGCGGCATGCTGACGCCGTACCGCGCGCAGCCCAAGTACCGCGAGGGCGTCGGCGTCATCATGAACCGCCTCGCCCAGCGCATCGAGGACAAGTACGGCCGCAAGCGACCCGTCAACATCGACAAGGAGGAATATGAGAAAGACAAGTCAGTACCGTACTACTTTTCTATACCATACTATTATTATAATTGCCGGTTAATGGCAATAGGCTCGCTCCCTATTACATGGGACCTAAATATACCGGCGAACTGTGGGTGTACATTGGTACACCTCTGCCTAACCCTTCGAGGAATACAGGCGTGATGGTATGTATGGTATGTATGTAATATTATAAAGAGGCAAACTTTGTGAGGTTGTAGTAGGTAATCTATGGATCTACTGAACCGAATTCGAAAATTGTTTAATATCCATATTAATAATCCATATTTGTACGCCGGCAACCGCAACATATTATGATCTTGAAATAATAACATACGAGTACCTAACGACTCTGTAACAATATTTTGACAAATAAATATGCATTCTATTCTAATAACATTTAGGGTTATTGATGACGTATATATTTTTAGATTTAGAGTATATATTTATTTTTTGAGTTTTTTCTCCTTCCTATACTAGAAAGGTTTAGGTAGTTAACTAAATGTAAACAAAACAAACCACGTGACTCATGGATGCTAAACCTTTCACTTCAAATTTTAAAATCGTATTATTTAAAGTCGTATAATAATAGGCTCTAGTCTATATCAGAATTTGAGGAACTATCTGCCACGTTAATAATAAAACGTTCAGTGGTATTATCAATCATTTTATCTAATTTAAACATTTTCTGTTCTTGTTTTATTACATGACACTCGCAATTTCCAAAGGCGCCTGGTTAATCGACTAAACGTAATACCTGCAATTTTAGTTGCCATACTACATCACGGGCGTACTCTTCAATTTAGCGACGTTATCTAATTCATCGTATCTTTCTAAAAGGTTTTGGGAACCTGTCTTTTTAGGCTCTTTACAATAGACAGATTACAAAATATTATACTATTTTATAAAACTAACAAAAAAGTGGTGTCCAAACAATGACATCAATGAAGAGTAGTTTACGAATGAATGATAAAGTTTAACATAAATTAATAAAAGAGAAAAGTATCGTATAAATCGAAATTAGAATTGATTTTGTTGTAACGTATTTTTAAACAAGGAAGTGTCAACTATAAAAAACCTTTTCTACGATTTGTTTACATTTAGTTAACTACCTAAACCTTTCTAGTATAGGTATGTGTGGTGTAACTCTCAATGGTAGAGTGAGGAATGAAATTACACGACAATGTTGCGGATTAAAAGAGTATGTATGTAGTGGCTGGATTAATAATCCGTATATTATTGCAGGGTACAAATCCACGAGTGGATGTTCCGAGGACATCACTTCTCTGAGAAGGACGGCCCAAACTTCACGGAGGTCGTTGACATTGGACTCATCGAAACGCTGCTTAAAGCTAGTACGTTATTGATAAATTAAGTCCAAAGTTTCTTTCTGTATTATTCTAGAGATGGCTAACCTTTTATTTTATTGTATTTGTTCCAGGTCAAGAAAGCAAAACCAGGGTTATGGGAAAGTAAGATTCTATTTGTTTTTATTTGTGTTAAATATTTAATTATCATCAACTCAACCTCTTTGTTGCATTCGTGTGTTACTTAGTTTTATATTTAAAGTAAGTTCCATCATGGAACCCGGTTAGGGCGCAGCAACATAATAATAATAGGAAGGTATCATCAATGTTGCAAGTACTATAATTTTTTCTTCATGGATACTATCTTTATTTTTCAGAAATAAGAGGGAGCCGTCTCCGCCTATAGTAGCCGCGCCTTCAAGACCTCTGTTTAATAATTTCTCGGTAAGAACACCTAGATGTAATAATTATAAGTAAAATGAAAAGTATTAAGCTCGATTCACGTCTATCGGCACGTAGTGTTGAAGGCACACACCGTAAGAAAGTTTTTATGTTTACGACTCACTCTGCTCATGTAAAGTATAATATAACTAAAATGGCGGATGTTCAAGTATAAGTACAGGTTGTACGTCATTAAGAAATTAATTGAAAATTTATTTATAACAGCCAAAGATCAATCTACGGCTCCATTATTGATTTTCGGCGTTATTCGCACACAAACCTTTTATTGAAAGTGCTAGTGTAAGCGCTGCCATTCTAACTGTTTTCTGAATAACATGCGTTATAACTGGTGTAAAAGACACTTATTTAAGTTAAACGTTTTTGTTCTTGACCATTTGTCCTTCACCTTGTGGATATTGAAAGTTTAAATGTTATATTCGAAGTATAAATACCCCCACGTAGAACAATGTTATGCGTGCGCGCGGCTAGCATAAACCGAATTTTCGCACCAAAAATTAAAGTCGTATACAATCAATATAGTTTTTCCATAATGTTACTTATTTTAACCTTTTGAACGCCATGGCCGGATCTAGCCGACAAACAGAAACGTGCCAAACGCGCCACCGTCGTCTACAGCCGACAAGAAAACGACATTTTTAAGTACTTAAAAATATAAGTACTAAATTAAGCTTTCTGTTTCTTTTACATTAATGGAATATTGCAAAATACTAGAAAAAATATTAATCCAAAATTGCTAATCGAAATGCGCTGAATTTGTGACTTGGCGTAGCAGTGGCGCCGATGCGTTTACGTTCTGGCGTTCAAAAGGTTAATGAGTAGTGTACGGCTATATGATGTGTCTTTTTTCACCGCTTAGTAATGTACGTACCATGTAGATGTGGATCGAGCTTTTATTGCTCATATATTATAGGAGTCAATAATGGTTACTACACATCGACCATTAATAGTGATGATGGTATGTAGTAACTAGAACACATAATCATGGCTGCTTGCTTATATCAAGTGTACATGTAACTATAGTCTCATTTAGAACTCATCCAAGCTCTACATACTAATACTCGATGCGATGTGTTTCTTGCTAACCATTCTTACGATTTTCGATGCACGCTGTTATAATTATTATACAAGTTAACAGTGACTATGTTTGTCGTTATTGCGAGGAGTACAGGCATACTTCACGTATTGTGTGCTGTGTATCTATCATAATAATATATTATTGTTATCATAATAACACATGAGAAACATACTGACAAATAAATCTTGTCTCTCAGTGCCATGCCATAATTAGGAACAAGTTTCGAAGATTAATTAGCTTTAGGGCGAGCTTTTGTATAGAAAATATGTCAAACGGACACTTGTGCTTTAGATAAAAATTGACTGACCATCGAAAAATAAACCAAATTTGAAATAGGTTTGCCAGGGTTGCAATTGCGGGGATGCAAGAAGTAGGGGTTGGTAGTCGTTCACGGGTCAATGTGACTCTATTTTTAGTACTTTCTAAGTTGATCTTTGGACATTATTGACATCGGTGAAGGAAAACATCGTGAGGAAACCAGGATAACAGTCGTGTTCAATGCTCATTGCTCACGTCTTCAGAAGGAGAGGCCTTCGCCCCGCGAGGGCGAGTTCTATTAAAGTTTTTGTAGGTATGACCTCTATAAAGGTGCGGCGGTCCTATGTCATAAATCATTTTGTATGTCATCTGAATAATTTCTCCTAATATTTCTTCAAATCAAATCAATGAAATCAATGAATCAAATAAGACACAAGTCATTTTTATACTCTGTTCTTTTCATGATAGTTTGCGTGACACTTACGAAATAAACGACTTACATATTTTTATAAAGTTTGATTCTACTGCTAAATCAATACATATGTCACCGGAAAATAACAAGATCCGTAAGTTTATCAATTTACTAGGAAGTTTATAAACTTTCGTAAGATTCTAAACGGGAGATAAATTGTACTATTTCACGTACACATTTTCGTAAATTGATAAACTTACTGAACTCACTCGTAAAATAATAAGTAAGCAGTAACCAAACGCTACGCGCGATCTGATTGGTTGGCTGTCACGTGTCACTTCTCCTTCCTCGCGGCCGCCAGCTGGACACAAGCATTCCCAACAAACAAAAATTGCTCTTGTTGTGGCTTATATTCCCAAAAATAATATTCTTATAGGAGCCACATTATCGCTAATAAGGGTGCGTTTGGGCACAAATTATAAAGGCAATAGCCTTATTCCCCCCTAATAGTTGCTTTATTGATCACTTTTTTTCCTTATACTTTACATATTATAACAAGGAACAAGGAAGTTAAACTTATAATGGCAAGAAAAAAGCTCCTAAAAATCCAACACACTTGAAAGGAACATATAGAAAGCGTTAATAAGGGCGATCACCCCTATACGTATTTTATTATGGTCCGATACAAGGGAGTTAAACTCATTGCGGCAAATCAAAGGCTCTTAAAAATCCGTAGGCCCATAAAGCCGTCTGTTTAAGATTATGCAATAAGTTTCTTTCTTAGTGATATTACATTTTCGCAACAGTTGGGCGAAATGAAGAGAAACGTCAACCATTTTACTTATGTACTTTTCACTTGATTTATGTGCTCGTTTATAGTGAAAAGTGTATGGGAATTCAAATGCATGATAAAATGTGGTATGCTAGGTCTTGTAGTATCAACCCGCCCTTGAATTGAAAATGTTTTTGTGCTAAAAACGTTATGAATTATTTAGTTATGTTTCAAATAGTGCTATTATGAGAGCAAAACGATTCGCACATCCTCTACAAGGAGTCTATGAGGCTGAAGACTTTATAATGGCCACATTTGTTGCTTATGCTATCGCCATTTTACATACAGTCAGGGTTCCTTTCTCACGAGTAAAATCCTGAACCTAGCTTGTTCTTTTCCCATATTATGTATAAAATGTATGTTTCACTATGAGTGGGTTGGCTGGTAGAGGTCTCTTTAAAGGGATAAGCTTGCTTTTGTGTACCAATTTTAAGTTTGAAATATAATTATAACTGTAAGTTCAAAATAAAGAATATAATTACATATATAATATGTTCATTCGCAGATATTGCAATGATAGTATACATATACGTATTAGCAGATGTTGGCAAATTATATGTCAATATTATGTTGACATTTATTATTTCCTCAATGGTTTCCTTTTCATTCTCATTTTCTATAAAATAATCCTCTGCGGAACCACTGGCTGATTCGTTGGTTTCTGCTTGGTCATTTTGTAGCATCATAGGAGTAGAGGTGGTAGGTGTAATTCACTGTCACTATCACTGTCTAAGGGAATACAGATTGCTTTCATCCTTGTAAAGATTATATACAATGTTAGAATTCGTTTGATGGATAGACGTCTTATCAAATGCTTCTATAAGTTAAAAAGCAACATAGTTACCTTGTACATTACTTTTATAAGAATAATTGGCCATATTAAAAGCCTTTATATGAATTAGAATATTATATGGCTATAAAGCAATGTAACTAGCCTCTACAAGAAGAACACATTTCGAAACTTTTTTGTAGCCGTATTAATTGAATTTATTAACGTTTACCCAGACAAATTATAAGAATACAGGTAAAATAGCCAAATCTTCTAGTAATGTGCCACTATAAGGAACATTAACATAATAAATGCTCTTTTATAACAAGTACAAGAGTTTAGACCATATAGACTTAATTTTATAAGCTTTATTTGTTTGTTGGGTTGCCACTATGAACATTGACCAATCAGAGAGCAGTGTGTTATTTTACGTATTTCAAAGATCGTATATTTAAAAGAGTTTCTGTGATTGGTCGAACCATATAAAATCTTACGAATAGATATTCGTTAGTTTATAAATTTACCGTATGACGTCGGAAATTGATAAATTTACGAAAATGTGGACGTAAAATATTACAATTTATCCCCCGTTTAGAATCTTACGAAAGTTTATAAACTTCCTAGTAAATTGATAAACTTACGGATTTTGTTATTTTCCGGTGACACATATAAAATTATTTGTGGTAAATAATCCACATTGAATAGCAAACTTTGCGATATATGTTATGCCATGTGGCATGTGTTTTCTGGACAAACTATTATAGATAGGGATACTCGTTGTCGTAGGATTTGGACGTGGTCGATCATGTGGAATTGTCGACGCCTCCCCCGGTGCCCGAGGGCGGCGCGGGCAGGGGGGTGGGCAGGAAGCGAGTGCGGAGCCGCAAGCGGCCGCGCACTCGCAACCCGAAGCATCTGCGGCTCAACCCGCTCGCCGCCGCCTCGCTCTCCCCGCAGGTCACACCGCTCGCGGCGACGCTACGTTTGCCGGAACCATCTGACGCGGTTACTACCCAATCAAATACCTCACTATCGCCGGCTGTTTCTGATTTGGTTGTGGATGTCGATCGAGTGGATTTGACAACGGTAACCTCGGTTTCGGGGGAGAGCGGGGACGAGGATGTGGGCAAGAAACAAAGTCTTTCACAATCTCCGCGACGTAATTCGTTTGACCCGCCGACTTCGACTACTCTACCGGGACCATCTGTGAAAGTTGCCACCCAAACAAATACGTCACTATCGCCGGTTGTTTCTGATTTGGTCGTGGAAGTCGATCAAGGGGATTCGAAGACCACTCTGCTCGGACCATCTGTCATGGTTACCACCCAAACAAATACACCACTACCACGGGATTCTCCTGAATTGGATGTCAATGAAGCGGATTTGGAAGAGTTTCCCTCGCTTCTTGGGAAAAGCGAGCGTGGCGGGGCACGCCAAAGGCGAAGATTCTTGCGATCCCTTCGACGCAACTCTATCGAGGAGCCGACCCCGGTCACTCTGCCGGGACCATCTGCCACGACTACCACCCAAACAAATACGTCATTACCGCTGGAACATCTTGAATTGGATGTGGACGTCAATGAACTGAATTTGAAAGGGTTACCCTCGTGTTTTGGGAGCAAGCGCGGCTTTACACGTCCAAGGGGAAGATTCTTACGATCCGGACGGCACACCTATTTGGACCCGCCGACCCGGGCCAGTCTACAGGAACCACGAAAGACACCACCACCTCCGATTTATACCACATCAGCCGCTAATGTAAGGGGATATGTAATTTGTTATTGTGTAACATGATATAACATCACGCTTGTATCCCTGGAGAGATAAGCAGAGGTGTATAGTAGAAGTGATGTTTCAGGTGGTTGTTTATTTACTCTTAAGCTTCATTTGAATTGCGTTTAAGGATATGTGAAAAGTGCTGAATTTGAAAAATATTAGTTTTAGGTATTCCTCTTAAAACTGGGCTGTGTTCTCACATATATACTTTGCGGTTTCGAATATTGTAGTAATTAATAGTATTAACAAACAAAATGTAATTGTTCTTCAGCAAATGTCATCCCTGTCATTCTCATTTTGAAAGTCACCTCTCAGGCCGAAGGGCACGGCACGCTGTTACGTCAAGGTTTCTAATGCTAGATAAACTCTATTCCGTCGTTACATAGTATCACTTCTTTCAATCATGACACTTCTTTCAAACAAGTATTTGTTTAGACATTGAATTTTGTAATATAAATGGGTGATGTTTGATATTGTGACAACAAAATTTGTCAAAATAACGCCAAATGATAATTTTTGTTCAGTTTTCCGAAACGTCCAGTCTAAAGCAAAACTTACTAACAGACAGGAATGTTACTAAATAATAATGTAATTCTAAAACAAAACAGTAATATTTCCATCCGGTTCTCGGAGATATGCCTGGTGTTAGCTATGTTTAGTGCTTCGAGTGTAAGTTGTTGATGCGTGTGACTATAGCGGCCGGCGGGTCGACAGGAGAGGCGCGCGGGCTCCGTGGAGTCGCTGTCGGACATCAGCGACGAGGCCGAGCACGACCAGCGGCGGGACCTCGGCAGGAGGCAGTCAAGGTAACACACTCACATCTACGACTAAGCCTTATGTCTAGGACTAAGGCCCCTCGCCTACGGCGACTTTGTAGCGATGCTGCCGCGCGTTGGCATCGATACGGTCGCGATGCGGTCGCTAGCAGTTTGCCTTCGCTCACATCAGGAATCTTAGTCGCGATGCAAACGCGTTTCAGTAACGGCACATAGGAACTCCCGACCCATCTGTGTTGCACTGATGCTCGGTTCTTTATTCACGAACCATCGTCTCTGCTTTCTCTACTCGATGTCATCCGACACAGTGGCGAGTTAGTAGCGCGTTCGAATTGCTTTTGTAGCGCGTTGCAAATGCGACTAACGCGCATTAGCAGCGATGTTGTCGCGCGTTTCGTAACCGCGCGACAGCATCGCTACATAAAGTCGCCGTGGGCGAGGGGCCTAACCTGCTTAAGTTTACCTCTATGTCACAAGCCTCACGTCTTATTAATATTGATAAGCATTTCGGAGGGTATATTTGGACAAATCCTGCCGAAATTTGTTCCAGCTGTGCAGTTAATTATGGAGAGATTGTAGTATGTGACGTTGATGATACCATTGTATAGTTTTGCTACTTCGTTTATAGTATTTTACTGTAATGATGTTACGTTGGAGTGTGTAAATAAATATTTACAACTGTCTCCTTTGCTAAACTTAACTCATCATAGATATTTGTGTATGTGAAAGTAACACACACACAAGCAAGGTGTGATGTGTTTTTGTACTAGTTTACCGAAGAATTATGTAAAAAAAGATCAGTACATAATAACCAAACAAAATGAGTTTTATGTAGCCACTATCCATACGCATTAGTTTGATTGCGGTATTGTTTCAGGGACAGGCATGATTCCTTCAACAAGGCTCGGTATGAGCCGTACGCGGACAAGCGGCGCGGCGCGTCTCCGTTCCGCGGCAGGAATGCGCGTGCGCAGCCCCGGCAGGGCTCGCAGGATAAGGTAGATTATTTTATTTAAGTTTTAATAAATGCCTGGCTCGATAATCTAGTGCTTCTAAGCGCGACTGCTACGCTTCGGGTTTTGGGTTCGATTCCCAGGTCGAGCAAAAAGTGGACCGGAGAGAGATCAGGCGCAGGGCGAACGGTTTTACGTGCTCTCCGAGGCACGGGGGTGTAGCTTCCTAACTCTGGGCTGTTACTGAGAAATTCCTAATGGAAAAACCCAATAACACTTTTTGCCCGACTTGGGAATCGAACCCAGGACCCCTCGCTTCGCAGTCGCGCTTGTGACCACGAGATCAACGGGGCAATAAGGAATATGTAACTAATAAAGTACCTTGACATACCCACAGCAACCAAGAGCTCCTAACTACGATTACAAAGTGAAGCTAGCCGAAGAGAAGCGCTTGTCGGCTGAAGACTCGCTGAAGAAGACGCTCGCGTACCACGAGAAGAACCCGGAGAAACATCCGCTGTACCCTGAAGAGTGGAAGAAGTTCTGGAACAGGCGCTACAAGGAGATACAGGCGGGTGAGTCGAACCGAACAAAAGTAGTTTAATATAATTTTTTCCGATTTTTAAATTGTTATTATCGACCACAATGTCAAAGGAAATACGAAATGTATTTTAAAATTAAGATAAAATGAGCTCTTAGTTTTTTCTGAATTCTGAATAGCAGTGAATTGTGTTATTTCGTGTCTTTTTAAATGATATGTATGAGTAACTTTATCAATCGACTTTTGTTTCTAACCGTAAAAAGACATTTGTATTGCGAAATTACAAACGACTGTTTTTCCAGAGGGCAAAGACCCATCTAAACACGACTTCAAACCGGAATGGATAGTGTTCTGGACGACGCGCATGAAGGAGTTGCACGAGGAGGAGCTACGTATACAAGTGAACGAGATCTACCGTCGCCTGTGTTTATCTCCGTCTGATTTGAGCAAGCGGTCTTCCGAGTCACGTCTGTCGGCTGAGAAGTCCCGCGCACCCGAGGCCCGCCGGAAATCGCCTGAACTCCGCCGGAAGTCGCCCGAACCCCGGCGGAAATCACCCGAACCTCATCGAAAGTCAGTGGAGCCGCGTCGGCGTTCGCCTGAGGTGCGCAGACGGTCGCCCGACCGCCGTCGTCCCGACCGGCTCGACAGACCTGACCGCCCTGACCGGTTCGACCGGCCTGAATACCGCGGTCGCGAGCCACTGCCGAGACGACGCTCTCCAGACTCCAGACCAGACTTTAGACGGGATCGTAGGTAAGTTCAAATGATTGATGAGTAATTTTCGCGTATTTTGGATATTTTTATTTATTTATTTCTGAAACATGCCGTACACTCACACCTTCCACGGCTTTCCAGTGTGCTGCCGTTTTTTGTTCTAAATTCATAGTTATATTTTTATGGTACAGCATGTAGATTAGTACTTGTAACTTTTCGAACTAGTTAGGTGTAACGTTTTAGAAAATAAGGTATGTATTCAACAACCTTCTCTTACATATTTTGGAATTTTGTTTGGACACATTTATTTTTAAATAATTCTGTTCAAATTCAACTGCCTCGTTTGCCTAGTGGTCCTAAGCGCGACTTTTGCGCTAGAGGTCCTGGGTTCGATTCCCAGGTCGAGCATAAGTGTTATTGGGTTTTTCTATGAAATTCTCAGTATCAGCTGGGAGTTTGGATTTGTGCCCGATTAATAGCAATAGGCACGCCCCCCATTACATGGGACCTAAATACATACACCGGCGAACTGTGCGTGTACATTGGTACACCTCTGCCTAATCCTTCGGGGAATACAAGCTTGATGGTGATAGTATGGTGTGTTCAAGTTTTCCAGTCCGGTCGGACAGTTTTAAAGCCTCATGTGTAACTTGTGTGCGTCAGGTCGCCGCCGCCGCACGTGCGTCGCTCGCCGGCGCGGCGTCGCTCGCTGGACCGCCGGCGCTCGCCGCCGCCGCGCCACCATCGCTCGCGCTCCCGGAGCCCCTTGCACGGGTACCTAACTATTATTACCTACCTACTTACTATGCACTAATACTTCAAGAAAATATGGCACAGTCAGCACTAACAATATCAAAACGAACAGACGCGGGGAATGATCAGAACAACGTAAGACAATGACAAAAAGGTTTCAGAATGAGTACTTGTTATGTGAGTTATTGTCATTTTCACAAGATTTTTATAAATGTTCAGGATTCGTTTTTTTAACGTTTATATGTTTTTGGTGCTGACTATGATTTGACTTTTCCCATTTAACCCTTTGCATATTACAGTGATTACAATACATTCATATTGCGTATTATTCATATAAGAGTAGGAAGGGTTAGTAGAAGGCAAGTGAACATTTCTGTCTTAAGATATATTATATTGTCCCCCTGTAGCGAAGCTTAACTAATTTGCAATAGATGCCTTCTCTTAATGCCTTGCCTTGCATAATGAGCAGTTTACAACCATGTGTTCCTTTAAAATATACCCTATTTCTATTCTCATAACGTCTGTCCTCCACTAGCAAAAAGACACGGACGCCTGTACGCCATGGCCAGAATAGGTATGTTAATCAGCAAACATATTTATAGAATATGAAAGGACATCAATCATAATCCTACCCAAAAATGTAAGAAAAATATTGTATTCTTATGGGAAACCTATCATAGAATGTGATATACCCGTTTCGCACATAATATTTATTTAGTTTAAAACATTATTGGTATCAATGAATGATACGATGATACTAATAAAATTGTGCTTTTAGTAGGATGATGTAGGATAGCCGTACTTTCGATGCAAAAATCGGATCTAATGGAATATGTAGTTTTACGTTACCATACCCGTGGCAGACTAGGTTGTTTTGGAGTACTTTGTAGCATTACACTAATGCTGCGGCGCATCTCTAATCAACTGTATGCCGATGAACATAGGACATATGTTTATTATTACCAGGCAGGCATAACAAAGCACGCCTCTTAAATTTTTGGGTACAAAATAGTCAACATTTGAATGATTTCCTTTCTTAAATGATTTCAATGTGGTATTTAGAGAACCTTTCAATTTGTAGGTCATTTGTTGTAGGTATATCCTAACCCCCCTCAAACATTTGTTTTAGGCCTATCACAAACATGTAGAGACCAATCTGGACAGATGAATCTGCACCAGGTTGGTCTGACCGAATGTGTACACAATACAAAATTAACTTTATATCAAAGTGACGCGAGAGTAAACACCATTAACCAATTATTCGAAGACTTTGTGTATTGGAATTATTTGTCGGTGAGATTGGTTGTATAAAAAAAAACCACTTTATTTTAGCTTTAAAAAACCGATTCACTTTCTACCAACTGTCAAATGAAATTCGTTGTTGTCTTGGAATTTATAAATATGTAGTTATTCAATTGAGTTTTGCAAATAAGTGCCGACATCCTATTGCTATACAAAAGCTACAGGTGAATCTAGTTTTGACAGCTTATAAAAACTATGTCAATTGAATGATGGTGTCTATGCCCGTATCGTTCCGGCCAAACCCAGTAGGGATTTAAGTTAGGCCTGGCAGAGTAGAATCTGGAGGTAGTTTAGACCATGTGAGCCCTGAAAGCCCCCTATGCTTCGTCCTGCAGTCCTGCTTGTCTCGCATAGACAGCCGCCTACCAACATGCTGCCTGCTAAGTTATTGCCACTGCATGAGCTTTTCTAAACAACTAATGTCGAAATGAGAGAACAATGCTTAATGGTGATTACGTGCGCAGACGCAGTCCTGCGCGCACGCATATCTCGCTGGAGTCGATCCGTCGCAGCAGCCGCAGCCCGCTGTCGCAGCGCGAACAGCAACGTAACCGCAGTCCTGACCATGCGACACGACAAGTGGCGCCCTCCATGCAGACCGTGCTCATCTCCGACGACGAACTTAAGCCGTGAGTGATTACTTACAACCTTAGTGTATTATTATCTAACTTTCACCGTAGAACCAAGTCCATAATATTGAATTTGCCAATTCTTCCTGGACTATTAGCTATAGGAGCAATCCTATAGCTAACTTTTCACGCCTGTATTTGCGCAGAGGTGTTTTTTCATGTGCACAAGTAGGTACTATATCACCCCTTTTATACATATCTTGCTAAAAGCTAATATTTTGTTATTATATACAGTAGGAAATGGGAATGTAGATTCTCTATTGAGTTTACGTTTTATTAATTACTAGTTTTTGTCTGCGACCTCATCTATGGAGTTATATGGATCCCTATTTGGTTTTTAGTATATAGCTATATTTTATTGATAAATGTAACTTAGCCTCCTATTAGAGAATTTTCCGTCTCGGACCAGTAGTTCAGGCGATTTGCGCGTTAAAACAAAAAAAAAAAAACACCTAAGAAACTAAGCTTTACAATATTATCTAAATATATATAATTCAAAGGTGACTGACTGACTGACTGACTGACTGAGATAGTGATCTATCAACGCACAGCCCAAACCACTGGACGGATCGGGCTGAAATTTGGCATGCAGGTAGATGTTATGACATAGGCATCCGCTAAGAAAGGATTTTCATCAATTCTACCCCCCAGGGGATAAAATAGGGGATGAAAGTTTGTATGAAACTTTGTCAATTTTAAACCGATCGAGCTGAAACTTTGCATGCATAAAGCTACTATAACGTAGGCATCCCCTAAGAAAGGATTTGATAAATTCCACCCCTAAGGGTATAAAATAGGGGATGAAAGTTTGTATAAATCTTCTTAGATTTTCGACTGATTGAACTGAAATTAAAGATTGGAGCTACTATGATGAAGACGTCGCTTAAATAGGATTTCGATAAATTCTACCCCCAAGGGGATAAAATAGGGGAAGAAAATTTTTATGAAACTTTGTCAATTTTAAACCGATCGAGCTGAAACTTTGCATGCATAAAGCTACTATGACGTAGGCATCCCCTAAGAAAGGATTTTGATAAATTCCACCCCTAAGGGTATAAAATAGGGGATGAAAGTTTGTATAAATCTTCTTAGATTTTCGACTGATTGAACTGAAATTAATGATTGGAGCTACTATGATGAAGACGTCGCTTAAATAGGATTTCGATAAATTCTACCCCCAAGGGGATAAAATAGGGGATGAAAGTTTGTATGAAACTTTGTCAATTTTAAACCGATCGAACTGAAACTTTGCATGCATAAAGCTACTATAACGTAGGCATCCCCTAAGAAAGGATTTTGATAAATTCCACCCCTAAGGGTATAAAATAGGGGATGAAAGTTTGTATAAATCTTCTTAGATTTTCGACTGATTGAACTGAAATTAAAGATTGGAGCTACTATGATGAAGACGTCCGCTTAAATAGGATTTTGATAAATTGAACCCCCATGGGGTTAAAATAAGGGATGATGGAGGATGTAAACATATTAGTTTGAACCTATCAGTACCTAATGGAACGAAATACCTAATTAATAATAATACTTTTTAACGCGAGCGAAGCCGCGGGCAAAAGCTAGTTTTGTATAAATGTAACCAGCAGTCAATACATTTTTCTTCACTCACTCTTATTACTACTTTATTCACTCCATATTGACAGTGACGACGGCCTTTCCCCATGGAATTCGGACAACGACATAGATTCCGTGGTGTCCGGTCCGGAGACCACCACCCGTACAGACCGGTCGCGCAGCTCCAAGGCGCGGCGGCGCGTGTCCGTGTCGTCCAGCCAGCCGGCGGACGGCGCGGCCGACGACGTGGTCGCCATGCTGCGACAACTGGTCGCCTTGGAAGATTACCTGGGCAGCTTAGGCCCGAAGATTGTTGACCTGCTTGCTGATGCTCTCAAGATGGAGAAGGTATGTCCTTGTTCTGGTAGTACAATTTATTTACTGCAGTCGATAACGGAGTTTTATTTATTTTGTGGTTGCATTACCGCCGTTTGAAATTCTGTTTAAATGTTGAGTTGATTGTTTCGTTATTATTTTAAATTTATTAGTTGGATCGTGACTAACAGGCCTTTTTATTTGTTTACATAATGTTATTGTTTATTACCATTCATATTTACTTAACCATCTTGGTTATTGTATTTTTAGCTCACGTAGTAACACTTTGTATTTAGGTAATATAACTCGATTTAATGTATTCGTGTTTATGACACGTAGGAGAAAGCGAACTCATCGGAAGAGTTGCTAGAGCGTGAGAGCGCAGTGGTGCTGATCGAGACGGCGAAGGAGAAGCTGAAGGGCGCGGTGCAGGCGGGGCTGGTGGGCGCGGCCGCGGCGCCCGCCGTGCGAGCCGCGGTCGTGCGAGCTGCCGCCGCACTGCACGAGGCCGACAAGCGCGCCAAGCGGAAGCTCAAGGTATCTAGACACATATGAGACAGATCGGTTGTGCCTCTGTTATTATAGCGTTACCTATCACACATGAATCATGTGCGGTAACGCTCAACGCTTCAACATCATGTGACATGATGATAAAGAAACACTAATGCTACATTCAACATTTCAGCAAGCTGCCGAACCTAGCAAAACAACAGCCGTACCAGTAGCGGTAGCAGGCGTGGGAGAAGTAGACCGCGCACAGATAGCTCAACAGATGGCCGAAGCTCTAATAGCTCAAGGCAAGACCGACGTGTCTTCTGAAGACTTAGCTGTACTCGTGGACGCCGTCGTCGGCATGGCAGAGGCAAAGAAACGAGCCGCTGAGCAGACTAAAAAGGTGGCCGCTGCACCACCCGCAGATAAACCGGTGGTCAAACCACTCCCGAAGCGAAGTGGTACTGCATCCGCGTTGCAGATGCTACAGTCGGCATATGATGAGAATGATAAGGCGTAAGTTATTAGTATTGCAATTATAAAAGATGTCGTGTTAAATCTGTAAAAAAAAAAATAACGTTTACCTTTTTTGTCCAATCAGGTTAGAGCAAAGCAGCGCTGCAGATGCAATGGATGGCCTCTCAGATTCAGATCTTGAAACCCTACTAAAGAACTTTAATGAGCTATCAGCGGAAGAACAACACAGTCTCATCGCTTACTTGAAGAAGTTGGAAGCTAAGGAGCCGCAGCGGGTGGAGCGACTGCGGCAGTACGTGAGTGACGCTGCCTCCACCGCGCCCAAGGAGCTCACTCCTGAGGACCCGGAGCCCGAGGAACCCGTCAAGACAATGACCATCGAGAGTGACGACGACGACTATACTGTTGAGGAGGTGAGCACTCTGAATACACACATAACATACGCACATTGCATACACAATTTCGTACTAGAGCTTTTTGTCTCGATGATGTTAATGATAAATGATGTGTTAATCTTAGACAGCAAGAGACATCTTTAAAAATGTAGGAATGTTAGTCATCAATGCGCAAACGTACTTTTAGGCTCATTACTACCGGGGCTGCGGGTTGTTCGAAAGAGGCACAACGCCCACGGAACGCGTAGGACATAAGAAAGAACATGGATGGGTTTGTCAGAAAAAGTCTGACACTCCCCCGCCCCGCCCAGGGCGGGAGAAGTCATTTGATGATTTCCCATCCGAGAAAAAAAAGTGGCTCATTGCTCATTCCTTCTTTGCAAGAGAGTAGCTTTTGCACTGAAGAAGGAGTATCACAGACCAGTGTTTAAGTATATTATTCTTCATCCGCAGGTGTTCCAATCAGCAACTCAGAAAGTAAAGGAAGATCAAATACGTCAAGAAATGGAAATAGTAAAGAAATCTTTGGAAGAGACTAAAGTAGAACCTGCTGTAATAGAGCCCGCGAAACTTGAGAAATCCCTCGCGGATATAACGAAGAGCTTGTCTGCTAGCTCGGCGACCGACCTGTTCGCGCTGGTGCAAGCGAGCATGAAGTCCACGCCGGCGCCCACCTCGGCGCCACAGTCGCAGTCCGCTAGCGTGGTGGTTAGCAACACTCAACCGAGATCCTTCGGAGACCTGCCGGAGCCAGTGGTGACGCAGGAACTGATGAAGCCACTCATACAAAGTGCATCAGCCACGCCTATGCCGCTGATGAGTTCTTTCATTAATACAACTCAGGGGCAAGGACCGACACCGTTCCAAAACCAACAACAAGGTTTATTGCGGCTTCCGGTACGTTTTCAGCCGCCTCAACAACAACAGCAGCGACCACAGCAACAACAACAGCAGCAGCGACCACAGCAACAACAACAGCAGCAACATCAACAACAACAGCAAAATTATCAATCTTCAAATCAAAACCAGCAGAATTATCAATCTCCGCAGCAAAACTATCCATCTCCCCCGCAGAATCAACAGCAACAACAAAACTATCAACCACCGCAGCAGAATTATCAACCAGCTCAGCAGAACCAACAGCAGAATTATCAACCACCTCAGCAAAACCAACAACAAAATTATCAGCCACCTCAGCAGAACCAACAACAACCACTTTACAATCAAGGGCAACAACAGCAAAGCTATCAGCCGCCGCCTCAACATCAGCAACAACATAACCAGCTGCTACCACCACACCAGCAACGGAACCAGCCGCCGTTCCAACCTTCTCATCACCAACAACAATATCAGCCGCCGCCCCAGCATCAGCAGCAACAACATTTTAACGAAAACAGGAATAAGCCCAATGATCACTTCAACCAAGGGCAGTGGAACTCCCGCCCTAACATGTTAGACAATCGTGGCCCGCTCATGAGGGGACCGGCTCCTGATAACTTCGGGCCCAATGCTCCATACAATCAGGGTCCTAGAAATAACTTTATGAATGGCAGGGGACAAGACAACTATGATACGCGGCCTCAGTTGAACCAACAGTTTGGTAATAATAATTATGATAATCAAAGCAACTACAGAGGTCGTGGGGGCATCAGGGGTAACTTCGGAGGACCAAATAGGGGTCGTGGCCGAGGGTACTTTTAATTGTACGCAGTACCCGAGTGTTTATGTAACGCACAGAGCTTTAGGAAAGCTCCTCAAAGTATTTTTGATCGAAGGTCATACAGGTATGACAGAAACGCGCGAACAACAGCGCGAAGCTATGCAAAGCCGAACTTTTTCCTCCAAACTTCCTTTTAGTGGCATATCTATGTTCGCGTAATAAAAGTTTTATTTACTAACATTATGAAGTATATAAATACAATTGCTCATGCAATTAGACTTTATTAAATAGATGTATTTTCACGTATTTCTGACTTGTTTTAAACCTCCAATGTATTTTAATAAGTTCTTTAAGATAAGATTTTGTGTCAATAAATAGTGTAATTGGAAAAGTTGTTTCTTTTATTGTTTCCCTTTCAAGACTGGCTGCAATAAACAAATACAAAACGTAAGTCCGGATGATCCTAGTGCGCGGAGACCCGGAGAGTAATTTTTCTAAACTGTAACACATCAACAGCACTCAAAGAAGTAACCCATTTATGATAAAAATCGTTAGAATAAAAACAAATATAGTACAAGAATATTTTATTATATATTTACAGCTTATAATACTTAACATGATTCTAAAACTATACAAAACTTAATAGACGCCCATCTCCAATAGTGCATCTATTTGTTCAGTCTCTGGTAGAATATCGATTTCGATTGGCTCAGACTTCACCTTGTTGCCTGCTTTAGTGTCTATGGTAAAGAATCTGAAGAGTTTGGACAGGTTAATGATCGAATACGCGGACTGTGCCAGCCAGTCTTCTACGACCATCTCTTTTAGCTGTTGAAAGGCGTTCGTGATTTGAGGCGACATGCGCGTTTCTGTAACAAACAAAAAAACGTTGACATTTTATATTCTAACTTATTGGAAATAGCACGAAATGTAGGAATACTAAATAAATAGTATGCTTACTTGAATTAATATTCTTGCTCAGATCAAATAAAAACAAGAAGAAGTTAATTTGAAGATACAGGTCCTTTTCGGTGTACTCTCTGAACATGACGCCTTTTTCGCACAATCTGCACAGTGGGTACCCACCAGCGAAGGTTTGCGGCAGACGCGCCGTGCGGTGCCCGCATGCGGGGTCCTCGCACGACAACCACCCCGCGTAGTACTGAGCATGGTACTGACGGACTTGTAGACTCAACTGATTCTGAATACTGGCCAGGTAATCTACTGGCCTAGTAGTACATTTATCATTCTGACATTTATCTAAAAACGTTACACTCTCTTTGTCCAACTTTACAACTGTTTCCCTTATTTTGTTTTCAGTTTTACAGTGTTCGTTGACACACATAAACACAAAGTCCTTGCATTGTCTGTATTTCTCTTGCTCATTTTCGACTTCATAGGTTTCTGTGTTCAAGTTTTCTCTTCTAACTATTTGTCTATAACCAGAGGGATCGAGGCCGAGACAGTCGGCAACTCGGGCCGGGTCCATGCCTTCAATGGGCTCACATATTCTGGATATAACAGGGTGCAATTGATGTGCTAAATAATACTTATAGTCAACTTTGAGATGCTCTAAATTCTTTAGTTCTTCGATATGGTAAGCTCTCTGTGTTGCCGAGTTAGCGGTGCCATCTTCACAGATGATGTAAGGCACTACATCTCCCTTCTTGAATCTCCTGCTGTTTTTACTGTTCAGTCTTAGAGCCACTTGCACGTGTGGCTGTGTGTGTTTGTCGGCGTATTCGTTGGGGTTCTTTGTCAGTTGTTTTGTTATTGTTAGCATTGATAGCGGCATTTTGCCGTTTATCAAATCATCCTTGAGTTTGTTGAGATGTGTTTGAATGCTTTCAAGTCTCTCGTCAGCCGACTGTTCCGACAGAATCTGGCTCAGTATGAATTTTCCGGCTTCGGCGGCCAGTTGTGACCAATCACGACGAACGATATCCAAACCTTTATGTTCATGTGTAAATACAAACTCGCCATTTTTATTCTTGGTAACTAATACTGCGGCATACTTCTTTTTCTTCAGTAGAAGGAGATACCTGAACACGCCATCTATATCAAGTTCTATTTGTCTATATTTTTTGTTGATCTCTTTCTTCAGATCCACACCAATCTTGAAAACGTTGTCATAATCTAAACAATTAGTGTTGATCATCAAACTGTCTGTATCTCCGTAGACCACGTCATAATTAGATTTTTGCACAATTTCTTTGGTGTCCATGAGAATTTCTCTGCCTTTCATAGTGACTAGGGCTGCGAGGGGTTTCGCGTAAAACCTGGAGTGTGTGAAACCGAGACAACCGTACATAGAGTTAGCAGTTAGTTTCAGAGCCATTTGCCTGATGTTGTACTGCATGTACTGCTCTTGCGATAAGTCGGGTGTCTTCATTAACTTTTTGACCTCTCGTCTGCTCTCAACGAGTTTACGAATCTGTGTGGGAAGTACACCGAGATCTGTGTTAGACTTTGGCAAGATGAGGTTCGCGACGTCCTCGTCAGACGATCCAGTCGCTTTCCTTTTAATAGTCGTAAAGCAAATGTTGTACTCTTGAATAATGCTCGGATATAAGGAATTGAAATCCATGAGGAGAATGAGTTTGTCATAGAATCCTTTCTTTGGATCTAGAACGAGGCCTCCAGAATATGCCGCTTTTTTCTTTCCTTGTTTTTTGGATACGTTGGTGGCGCCTTCCTCTTGGTCGTCGTTATCATTGTCTGCTAAAACTCTTTTGCCATACACCTTATCAGGTACGATATAGTTCTTCTCAGTGAAGGCATGGAGTAGTAGAAACTCGTTTCTTTCTGACCTACCACCTAGTAACGTTCTAGACATGATATTTCCTGCAATTTGTGTAATTTGCAACGCTAACGGTATGATGTTTAATTCGCACATCATTTTGAGTATGTAGGATGCATCCTGCATACTCAGCGAGACCAGTTGAAACAAGTCGTTACTGTTCTCGTAATACCTGGGCAGATCTTCAAGCGCCACCTCCACGCGTTCGCCCTCTTTCATTTTCAGTACATTTACACAGAGTGTGTCGAGGTCGAAGCTCCTGGACCGTATTACTTCCATGGCTGATATTTTGATGTCACAAACCAATCGTCCGAGGAAGGCGTCCTTAGCTGCGTACTTCCTCTGAGGAGGCACAGATCTTTTGAGTCGCCCCAAACGTGACCAGTTGGATATTTGGAGGTCGAGAATATTACCAATCAGTAGATCTTGTTGGAATCCCTGTAAGTCATGACCTACTACCAGATCTGGATCCATCTTCCAGAACTGTACCATGAAATAGTTGAGTAGTTCTCGTTCAGTGTCACATTTGGTTAGTTTAGTTGCTTTATACTGAGGTAGCGCCTGTTTTAGATCGAGTGGCCAGATCTCATTGCATTTTGTCATTACTGAAAACAATAATTCGGAGATTAGACGTTATCATGGCAACATTATCAATGTTAAGGTTTTTAAAATCAGTGATGCTTACCACAGAAATGTTGCTGGAATGGTGGATTTGGGGGAGGCTTGTGTAAGTGAAAGTTGGTGTGTGTCAGACAACTGATCATCACTATCTTTGTCTTCCTTGTCTTGGGGTCCATCGTGGTTCTCATGTTTATCTAAAAAATACTTACTGATTTAATAATGACAAAGTTTTACTACATTATAACTACTGAAAAAAAAAAGCCTATTGGAATTGGTTTTTAAATCTACGCATTGTTGTCGTTCCAATAAAAAATATAGGAATCATTTTTGCTAAATATTTGGGAAATTCACTAAAAAAAGAGCATTAGTCGATATTAAGCGAATAAACAAATATCTTCTTACAGTTGCCACAACAATAGGCGGGGGCTCCAAGTCCACGCCATCCCTGATAACAGTGACAAGCTCCATCTTATCACAGGCGGCCTCGAGCTTGCACCACGACGTCTTGGCCAGGATCTGCTCCGGCTGCCTCACCTCCAGCCAGCAAGGACCCTTGATCTTGCGCTCCAGGAGGAAGGTCTCCAGAGAAGAGGTGTTGGAGCCGAAGATATGGGAGAAAGTTAGGTACTTCTTATCTTTTGGAGGCGGGGGGAATGTGGCCTGCGTGGTCAAAATATGTAGAATGAGTTATTGTTATTTTGTATCATCATAAACTTTAAGTTTGAATCAGGGACTTGAAACGTTACTCAAAATAACGTTACGCGTAGTTCCAGTACCGATAATTTGTACCGTTCCACCAGGATCGTAACAAAATTAATACCTTGGCTATAACGATACTGACAAACGGAACGAAATCTTAAAGTGTTCACTAACAATACGTTATTAGTATAACGATATAATAACGTTATTCATTACAGTGGTGGCTTGTGCCGAGGCTTGGGCCGCGGGCGACGACGGAGCGGTAGTCAGCGAGAAAAGTTCTTAAGAATAACGTTACAAATGAATCTGTAACGTTTCACCTGTAACGTTATTACAAGCGGATAAGCTTAATGTTACTGATACCTGTAACGTTACTTAAAATTTTGTTCTACGAAAATGATATTCTTTAACGTTTCTTTCTTGTAACGTTATTGGTATTTTTAAGTTTTAGTATTGTTACAAATTTTGGAACGTTATATGATAACATTAATGATAACGGAACGAAATTCATTTCGTTTTCAAGTCCCTGGTTTGAATAGATAATATAAATAATGCTAGCAATATCTCATAGTTTCAGTCGCGTTAAGCTACATCTGTGATTACTGCTCTGCTCATATGTGTCATATACGTTATGTAGCCTATAGACTTTCTCGATAAACAGGCTATACATACAATGCAAAAAGTTTTTTTTCAACCCCGGACCAGTAATTTCTGAGATTAGCGCTTTCAAACAAACAATATCTTTAGCTTTACGATATTAGTATGGGTAATACTTTAAACTTACGGAATATCTAACTTCCAGATAGTCAGACTGTGCAGGTATGTCTGGCAGGTTGAAACAGTAGTTCTTTGTGACCTTCCGCGACTTGAACTCCTTGAGGCCGAGATCGCTGGCGACGGCGCTGTTGAACTCTGCATACATGTCCATCATCGTCACTTCTTGATCTGTCGCCTCCAATGTTACTGGGTCTAGTTTCTGGGATAAAATGGAGCCATTATCAATATTTATGTGTTTCAAAAATTCAAAGTATTGGTAAAGACTTTCAGCTAATAATAACATGATATAACATGAAATTTTTGGTTTTGCATAACAACTCGCCAATACTTACATACTCCCTAGGCAACAAAAACATCTGCCTATTAACATTCTTCACAACTAAACAGCAGGACACACAGCCAGCCTTCTTGTTAGATGGGTCGGCATATACTTTCCCAAACAGGTACACTACTCCTGGCTTCACAAACCTGTCCTCCCATGCATCGAGCCAGTAGAACTTGAGTACCTTCTCCCCATTCTCATTTGTATGTAGAGGCAATTGTCCATCTAACTGTACTGAAGCCGCCACCTGATTCTCACCCATTTGAGCGGCCCAAGTGCTTGTTAACGGCTTCAATTGTTTTGGCGATTCCTTTTTAGCTGGGAATATATCAAAATCTTCATTCAAAAACTCTTCAGCAACATCTCCAATAGTTTCTGCAGTGCTGGGAAGAATTTCCTTTTTAACTTCCTCTGGTTTGGGTGCGGAGTCATTGCTGAAGTCATCATCAAAGTTCAGGTCTTGTGTGTGGAACTCTTCAATATTCTGTGTGGCTGAGTCTTCTAATTCTTGCTTTATTTCTCTGTCTATCTTCCACTCTGGTTTCTTTGTCACTGGTTTCTCTGGTTTTGGTACTGCTTTGGATGTTTCGCCATTTTGTATCTGCAATGTTGAAGGAATTTAGGAGTTCACTATTTATGTTTGAGTAGAGTATCTATTCTGTACAAAATGTATGACTAAATAATAGCCAGGAAGTACATAGAAAGTATGACAAAAATAGATCAGGGATTATGTTATAAATATAATAAATGTTTAGCAACTTACAATAACTTTCTTTTCAACTGGTTTATCAGGAGACACCAGGTTTTCTTTCTGTAACAAAAGTAGATATGACAGATAATAAACAATATAGCACAATGCAGATGAGCAGACAAATAATGTAATTATTGTACTTTAGCTATAGCTAAAGTACAATAATAAGCCTATTGTAACATCTTTATGCACATTATGGAATGCAAATAAACTAATATGAATATGTCTTTGCCCTAATGAGCTTAACGAAGCAACTTGAACTTACATTTTCTACCTTAACTACTTTGGCAACTGGTTGTTCCCTGGTCAAGCTGGTCATAGTAGTAGGTTTCTTGACAGCTGAAGACAAATTCTTGAAGTAGTTCTGAGCATCCTTCTTGCTGGACTCCACTATGCTAGCTTTAGTCGCTACTGGCTTTGGCTTCACTGCTGTAGATGCATTTCCATCCAAGTCAGACATTATGTCTGACAGAATGTTGTCTTCTGATATTTTCACATCCTGGAAAGTTATAGAAAACAAATGAATAATATGTTAAAGTATTTAACACAAATTATAATATGAGACTATGAATAGCTAGATTATGAACTTATGTCATAATCTTGCAATTACATTGCAAAAGTATACAAGTAATTTATTTCTTATGGTGCTGATACATTGATTATATTCTTACATTGTTAGCAAGTAATGCACAGAGCAAAGTTTACTTTTAGCAAATTTAACAGTACCTCTTTCTTCTTAGTAGGCATAGATCCAAGGAGGTTCCTGATATTTCCTTTACCAGATGTTGGAGGAGCAACTCTAGCTTTTCTCTTCTGCCCTCGTCCAGACTCTTTACTGTTAGATGCCACATAAGTATCTTCAATCTCATCATCATCAAATATCTCTCGGCCATCTTCCACATAGCCAGTGCCATCTGCATAGGAATGAAAAAAGATGAGCTAGCGAAACTAAAGGATTTATTTGACAATAACCTACTGACCTCCTTCTCTATCTATCTGACAAGTAAATCTTTAGCGAAAAGCTAAGAAAAGTTTAGAAAGCAGGGGCTTACCATCGTCTTCAATCCAGTCGTCTTCCTGACGCTGCATCACCCGTTCAGAGTACTCCCTCTCGTCCACTGTGTCGTAAACATTTTCCATCTCGTCCACATCGTATTTGTTCTTTACCCCTTTGCCTTTAAGTTGTTTCAGCCTTTCGAAAGCCGACAACCGACCGTGCTTGTCCACTTTCTGCCTCTTGGCTCTTTGACCAGCTGAAAACAAAGGTTACATTTTGATTCACAACAACAATATTTGATTTTGATTCCATACAAGACTTATGCTTCACTTTGTTTGAATTTACCTAAGGAATCTGCCATGTTCTGTTTATATTTTCACTTGTACGCACATTTACAATTTTTATTTTTAACAAAAAGTCAGCGAATCTCGGTAGACTTCGACACTTTTGATTGACGTTAAGATTGGCGGGAAAAAGGAGAATAAAAACAACATATTTATAGGGGTGGGACGCAGGACCGACCATCGAATTTAGGATTTATGGAAACAAATAAATTCCGCTTTTATCTATTAGTCCGAAATTGGATACTATGTAGTCTATGGTAGTAATTTGCAGTCGCCGATTCTTAAATCGCACCTCTATTACAATTCTAACGAAAACTCCGCTTTCGCGCCAATTTGATAAATTGTCAAACCTCGAATCGGTCGGCGGCTTGTTTGTTATATTTTTCAAAGTTTCTGTCCCTTTGTTTATCGTTGAACTTTCCTAATAGTTTATAAAAATGGCTATGCGTGACTATGCAGCAGATACCGGTAAAAAATCTTCTATATTATGTCTATTTCTTTGGTTCTGTTGTAGTCTAACCTTAAAATAACAACCAAACACCGATGTTTCAGAATCATGCAAGAACTTTTTTGTGGACTTTTGTCAAACCGACGATGAGGGAAACAAGAACTTTAAATACGCTGAACAGCTTACCAGGGTTGCACACAGAGAACAGGTAAGAACAAGTTTCCTAAAACTCATGTAAACAAGCTAACAATAACAACAAGTTTAACTCTTTCTGGAAGTAGGTAGTTTCGAATATATCTGTATGTATAAATAATGAAGTTATCAATGACATTCCTTTGAACTTCACTTTCTTTAAATGAATAAACAAAAAACTAAACTAACTTGCACCTGCCGTGTTATCTCTTCACCACCTTTGGTTGACTGGTAGAGAATGCCTAAGGCATTAAGTCCGCCTTTGTACTTTTTTTTATGCATAAAGTTTAAATATATAAATAACTTGCTAGAAGCGAACCATACTTTGTTTTGAACATAGCAAATATTACATTCATAATGAAATATTTCAGAATGCCTTTATTGTGGAGCTGGATGACTTGCACGACGCCAACGAGGAGCTGGCGGAGGCGGTGAGACAGAACACGAGACGGTACACCAACATGGTCTCCGATGTTGTGTACCAAATGCTGCCGGATTATAAACATAGAGAGGTAAATCTACTGCTAAACTATTCATTTTGTATACAATACTTTTAATATTTTTTATTTAAACTATGCTGCATGCAACTAAAAGTAATGCAAATACATTTGAGGTATAGAAAACCCATGTCTTCAAACAAATATGATATAAATAATGATTTCTTTCATTGCAATATAAATCATATAATGAATATTTATTATGGTTTTTGTAGGTAGCTGCTAAAGATGCCTTAGATGTGTACATAGAGCACAGAATCATGCTGGAAGCGAGGAACCACAGGATCCCCGGGGAGATGAGGGACCCCCGCAACAGATACCCACCAGAACTTATTAGGAGATTGTAAGTTTTTGATTCATGATTTTATTAGTTGATTTTATTCCAGTAGTAACATACCATCATGCCTGTATTCCCGGAAAAGTTTGCCATTTCAGTATTGTTATGTATTATTACTAATTTACTAGGTTCTCTATTCAATTCCATGCTCATAGCAGTCTAGTATATACCATAAAACATAATCCTATGCTAATAGGCGACAGTGCAGTTTCCTATCTGCAAAGTAGAGATTTTTTTGTAATTAGTGGTTGGATTATTCTTACAATGACGAAACAATTTGAATTGTACCTCTTCATATTATTAGTTAATTGTTTGTTCTACAGTGAGGTGTACTTCAAGGACTTGTCATCATCAAAATCATTACCCATCAGAGAAGTGAAGGCCGAGCACATTGGCAAACTGGTTACAATCAGAGGTAAACATCTTTTACCAAGCATACTCGTATGTATTCATGCTTCAGATTCATAACCTATCGAACGGAAGACGCTGACGCTGCCGCTGGCGTATGGCGGTATCATATGTCTAGCAGTTGATGTCCTGCGGCTGATATGATGATGAATCATCATTAGAGTTAATTACGTCATCATCTTTATGTTATATTTTAATTACGTCAGATCATGACATAATAAACTCTCGCCTTTTCCCACGGGGGTATGTAGAAACCACAACACCACCTGCTATGTTCCTTACATACTCCTTTTACCCTGTCCACATTCATACATGGAATTTATTGTTAGTCAATTATCATGTAACAATTTTCCTAGGCATAGTGACCCGCTGCACAGACGTGAAGCCCCTGCTGGTGGTAGCCACGTACTCGTGCAGCGCGTGCGGCGCGGAGACGTACCAGCCGGTGCGCGCGCTGCAGTTCACGCCGCCGCCGTCCTGCACGGCCGACGAGTGCCGGCTCAACAAGACGGCCGGACAGCTGCATCTGCAGACCAGGGGCTCGCGCTTCCAGAAGTTCCAGGAGTTGAAGATTCAGGAGCATGTATGTGTTTTTCATTTTATTTTATGTTGTCATTTCTAAAATTACACCAAATACTGTATGGAAACATACATACCATTACACCTGTATTCCTCGAAGGTTTAGGCGGAGGTGTACCAATGTACACCCACAGTTTGCCGGTATGTTTTAGGTTCCATCCATGTAATAGGGGGCAAGCCTATTGCCATTTAATGAGCACAAATTCAACTCTGAGCTGCTACTGAGAACGTGGAATGGAAACATTCTTCTCGAAATAGTATTGGGTAGTGGTGGTTTGCTTAAGGTGGAACCTCCACGGAAGCCCGCGAACTTCAAATTTGCTTACGTTTTTTGCAATTTGCAAGTTAGTATTAAGTTATATGTTGATTAAAGTATCATTCGCGGGCGTAAGAATTGTGTATTTTCAGAATTATAACCATTTAAGTCAGCAATAAAACTCCATAGGGCCAAGTAAACCGAAAGAATGACTATTTCATGAAATCTTGACATTTTGGAATTAAACCGACATATGGAGTTATTTTACTGATTTTAATGGTTAAAATTCTGAAAATACATACTTCCTCCGCCCGCGAATCTTACTTTAATCAACATTAAACCTAATACTGACTTGCAAATTGCAAAAAACGTAAGAAAATTTGAATTTGGCGGGCTACCGTGGAGGTTGCATCTTAAGATCAACAGAACAACAGTTCCACTAGTTCTTTGTGGAACAGCAACCTAACAGGCAATAGCCGCAACCGACGCAACCGTGCGCGTTCCCTCAGACAAGAAATTCGCGTTAAAACTTATTCTACAAAACATTGGTATAATATTTTGTTCTGAAACTGTCTGCCTTTATGTTCTATTACCTATGAATTAATCTACCTATGGGCTTTAGCAACATGACAATACATTGCAGTAGTAAAATCTCTGACACCTAGGCTATTATTCCAGAGAGAACATTACCAGGGCCTGATTTATTTGAAGGACTTCAGTAGCTTCTCGGTGATTAATATCACAACTTGTATAACTATGAGGTTCCACTCTCGTCTATTAAAACTCCAGCTTCGTTACAGTCAGACCAAGTGCCAGTGGGTCACATCCCGCGCCAGCTGTCGGTGTACTGCCGCGGCGACACGACGCGTCGTGCGCAGCCCGGCGACCACGTGGCCGTCACCGGCGTGTTCCTGCCGCTGCTCTCCGCCGGCTTCCGCCAGATCGTGCAGGGACTACTGTCCGACACCTACCTGGAGGCGCATGTGAGTACATACTGGGTATTTGAGACTGATGACGTCAAAGTATTCGAAAGAGTCTATTTTTTTAATTGGAAATATGACTGTCCTACACAAGTAACAAGTATTTAGATGTATTTGTTTGTTCTAATATTATTTGCTTTTTTTTTCCGGGTGGAAAATCCTCAAATGACTTCTCCCACCCTGGGCGGGGCAGGGGGAGTGTCAGACTTTTACTGACTCATATCCATCCATGTTCCTTCTTGTGCTCTTTGCGTTCCGGGGGCGCGGTATCTCTTTCGGAGAACCCGTAGCCCCGGCAGGAATATTACTTGATAGTGACTTAATCAATCAATTCCAATTTAAATATTATGCATAATTCATGTAATTCTCTAGTCCGTAAACTGCCTAAACCAAGCCGACGAGAGCGAGATGGCGGAGGCGCTAACAGAGGAGGAGCTGTCGGAGCTGGCGGACGAGGACCTGTACTCCCGCATGGCGCGCAGCCTAGCGCCCGAGATATACGGACACGAGGACGTCAAGAAGGCGCTGCTGCTGCTACTCGTCGGAGGAGTCGATAAGTAAGACAGTGTTTTGAATATGCTTGGTAAAACAAAGTTTTACATAGTTAACAGAAGTGGGAATGGTGTGCGAGGTTATTATGGACTTGCTCCATGTAATGGCCTAAAGTGAATAATATACCTATAACTCTATCTATAATTTTCTTTTTGTGTGGACCATTTTTCGCATCCCATATTTACAAGATATTATACATTAGACTGGTCTCTTGATAACGAGTAGTCTCTTGTTAAGTGAATAAAACAGTAATAAATTAAAAATAATTGCCTCGATCGCCTAGTGGTCCTAAGCGTGACGCTAGAGGTCTTGGGTTCGATTCCCAGGTCGAGCAAAGTGTTATTGGGTTTTTATATAAATTTCTTATTAGCAACTCTGAGTTAGGACTTGTGCCCGGTTAATTGCAAACGGCTCGCCCCCTATTACATGGGACTCAACTATATCCGTGAACTGGGTGTACATTGGTACTCCTCTGCCTAATCCTTCGGGGAATACAAGCGTGATGTTGGTATGTAAATTGTAATTAAGATGTGTGTTTTGCTGTTCAGACGTCCAAACGGCATGAAGATCCGCGGCAACATCAACATCTGCCTGATGGGCGACCCCGGCGTGGCCAAGTCGCAGCTGCTCAACTACATCGACCGCCTGGCGCCGCGCTCGCAGTACACCACCGGGCGAGGCTCCTCCGGCGTCGGACTCACGGCCGCTGTCATGAAGGTGAGACATCACTTGTCAACTTATCGACAAGGTTAGACGGCAATTCATTTCACATAAATACATAAAATTCACGCCATTTAGGCAGAAACTACAGAACGCCACCTATATTAAATAAAAATATCTTGAAATAAATTACCCCCATAGGAAAAAGGCGTGAGTTTATGTATGTATGTATGTATGTATGTATGTATGTATGTATGTATGTATGTATGTATGTATGTATGTATGTATGTATTTCTATTAATAAACGTCATCTTATACTATGAATTTCTACTGTATCGTGGGTGCGCTTACAAACTTAAATATACAAACAATCAGACTCGGAACAACTGCCTGTATGCTATATAAATATTTGTTCCGTGCGTTGAGCCTGAGACACGTATCGCATGAGCCACTGCACTATCCGTGACGCCATTGAAAGGCCCTTTAGAATGTCAAAGGGGTTATAGGACCAGATTTTATGTTAGAATACTTTCACCCTTTTCTCTCTCTTTTCTCTACCTCTCTCGTCTCTTCTTCTTATGTACTTTGTACTGTGTTACAACTTCGGAAAGCGTGATCTCAAATTTCATTTTTAGTTGTTGAGATTTGAGAACAAATAATAATTTAAAAGTGCGACTAAGACAGATTTCTTTATCAATATTACATAGGTAGCAAAGTATGAACTAACAACTATTACTACAGGTAATTTATTCAATTCAACTCGCCTTCTCGAGAAAACGGACAAAATAGGCAATGTTGTCATACTAGTTTTTTGTTGCAGGACCCTTTCACAGGTGAGATGATGTTGGAGGGCGGCGCGCTCGTGCTAGCAGACCAGGGCGTGTGCTGCATCGACGAGTTCGACAAGATGGCGGAGAACGACCGCACCGCCATACACGAGGTCATGGAGCAGCAGACCATCAGCATCGCCAAGGTTAGCACGACTTTGTACAATGTTACATTTATTTACTCTTGGTTTTAGTGCCTTGAACATGTGGTGATCAATGCTCGTGCCTTCTTTGTATAAAAACAGGGCCTTCACCTTGCTATAGGACAGGTTTTTTAGGGCACTAATAACTACATCATTTCAAAAGCGTTATCATTTTGAAAGTAATTAATTTGACGGGAATCTTACTATCCCCAAGCATATTGTGTTAGTATGGACACAGATTAAATAAGTACAGATACTTCACTCCATAGAGAAAACTCAACACTTAACGCTATAATTACCTACAACACGTTCGTGCGTGAGAGAAAGAGAGATAGCAATAACGCGCGTCATACAACACAGCGCTAGGGCTATCTATGCTGAGAAATGATTACACAAAAGAATAGGTGACTATAAAGTATTATTGTGTAGTATTATTTAATTGTATGTACTGAAATATGTATTTTCTGTACACTACAAATTGCATTGCGAGGTTTAGACATTATTGAAGGCGCGAGTATCGTTTATTTTGTTGCGGTAGGTATGTACACTCAAGCGAGCGCGTGACAGCCGACTGGATTGGATGCGCCCGGGCGCATGCGAGCCGTAGGCACTTGAAGAGAGTAACCTTGAACGAGTGCCGTAGGCCTGGTATGGAGCGCGTTGTCGGGATACCCATCCATACCTGTCGTCAGCCACATATGGTCAACCAACGATGTAGTGGGAGGGTAGTGAGAGCGTTACATTAATTCCTTGTTCTTTCTCCAGGCGGGTATAATGACGTGCCTGAACGCGCGCGTGTCGATCCTGGCGGCCGCTAACCCCGCGTACGGGCGCTACAACCCCAAGCGTACCATAGAGCAGAACATTCAGCTGCCCGCCGCGCTGCTCTCACGTTTTGATCTGCTGTGGCTCATACAGGACAAACCTAACCGGTATGTTGTTATTTATATTTTAGCATTCGATTTTGTCTAAGACTTCGTCGGCTTGGGAGTCAAAGTCCCTCAAAATTTGGCCCTGTCGCAAAATTAATATTTGATGTTAGTTAAGACTAACATCTCCCTATTACACAATTTCAGATTCGTAGCACTATTCGTTTTTGAGATTTTGTGTTTATTTAATTATTGATTAAGTGGCCCTTCACGATGTTTGGATTTAGATAATAATATGTATGCTAAAGCTTCAAGAAGTCATTCGTTTCTATGTTAAGTTATTCTTAGGGTAAAGATTTCTTGGTTATTTCTCGAAATGAGTTTATTGTTTCATTTCGGAAAAGATTTTATTATTGCGACAGACGTACGTCCTAAAGTGTTTCAGGTTGCGAAATAACAGGTTATATTTCATGGGAATGGGAGTTTATTGGTCGTGTGTATTTATTTGCTAAAATAATAACGGTTACACAATTTTCCGATCTTGCGATTATTTGGGTCTATTTATTTATGAACTTTTAAGACGTGCTCTATAAAATCTAAATAATTCCGCCAGTGAGAAGGACTTGGAGCTAGCGAAGCACATAGCGTACGTGCACCAGCACTCGACGCAGCCGCCCACAGCTATCCGCGCGCTGCCCATGCGGCTGGTGCGGCGATACGTCGCGCTCACCAAGAGGAAGAACCCCGCCGTGCCCAACCATCTCACCGACTATATCGTCTGTGAGTACAACAAACAGATTTTCTTGGATTTACTGACTATACTTAAATACTACCGACATACTGGTCAGACTCGCCGCCTTATTTTTCTCTCTCTAGCGTACACTGCCTCACTGCTAGGCAAAGGACTCGCCAAGTCTTTGTGCCACTTCGAAAGTGTCGTGGAACACAACCCAGTCAGGAAGCCCCGGGAAGAGGTGACGAGACCTCTTCCCGGGCCGTCCTCGGTGTCGCTATCCATTTTCCGGTGCCTATTGTGTGGAGACGGTTGCCCAGCAGTCACTGTGTATGCGGCGGACGTGACCCTCCCAATCCCCTTTGAGCCTGACAGCCGTTTTGCCTACGTCTGCGTAACGCAGCATTGTTTTCCGAATTATCCTGAATTTTACTTATTATTATTATACTGCCTATTTACGTCCAGAATGCCGTGCTGCATTGCCCTTTAGCAATTTCCGGTTCGAATCCTGTTAACATTCTATTTCGTCATCAACTTTGGTTGACTGGAATATTGGGATCTGTCACCCTGCTTTGTTCCCTCATGGGGACAAATCAACGATGAGACAGTCAACGAGGGGACAGTTCAAACGAACACACAAGGAGTCCCCGAGTTGCTAATAGGGGGACAGATCAAACTTTTTTCCAATCTGAGGACAAAACAGGTTGACAGATCAGAATATTCCGGTTGACTGGTAGATAATGCCAAACACATTAAGTCCGCCTTTGAACTTTTTTGATGACATAAAGTTTAAATAAATAAATTTTAGCACGTCGGAGTTACTGGAATACCTAGCTAAACGACACTATACTTGCAGCGTCATACGTGGAGCTCCGTCGCGAGGCGCGCAACGCTCGTGACGTCACGTTCACGTCCGCGCGGAACCTGCTCGCTATACTGCGCCTGTCCACCGCGCTCGCCAGACTCAGGTATGGCAGACACGTAGCTTTAGTAATTAATACCTGCAATACCAGGGGTAAGGACGATTGTAATCTACACGTTGTCTGTTGCTTTGCTTTGTGTGCTATGTAATAAAGGCTAAAATGCTTTGAATTTAAATGTTTTTTTTTTTGCATTAGAAACATATCGCCAGTTATTGTGTAATATGGCTGAATTGACTGCATTTTTGTGATAAGTTTTAATGTAAATTACTTTTATTCTACATTGTTTTGTATTTATCGTGAAATAATCGAGGTACACCAACATTAAAATAACAATAGCGTTGTGAATGTTATATTTCAATTCATGTTCTCTTAAATAGAGTATAGGCACTGTCTGTATGCTGTTATTTTTTTTTCAAATGTAACTTGGTACTTACTGTTTGGTCAGCTATACTGAAGAGGTGCAAGTACGACTAAGGGTCAGTTCGCACCTGTGAGAATTTCATTGTGGAAAGGTGTAACGTATTCTGATTTGTGACAAAGAAAAGAGTATCTTATCGTGTAGTAAATAAAGTTATAGTTTGAGTCGCTCTATTAAAATGTGCGCGCAGAATCGTGTGTGAACTGAACCTGATGAAAGGCATTATTAAATTAAAACTATGTTTCTGTTTGTAGGTTGTCGGACGTAGTGGAAAAAGAGGATGTGTCTGAAGCGATCCGATTGGTAGAGATGTCGAAACAGTCGCTGTCTCCTGTTGATGAGAACGTGCAACGGTAAGGACATTAGTAACATGTTTTAGTTAAATATAGTACTAGCATACATACATAGCAGGTGAGCTATTGGCTGCTGCGGTGCGTGTTTTTGTGGTTTGATACCCGAAATAAATATTTTTGTACGGCCTATTGGTAGTTTTCCAGGTCTACTTGTTTGTGTATATGAGGTTATAATTATGTTTGTAAACGCACCCACGATATAGAAAAAGTGCTTGAGTAAAAAAAATACATAGTAGCTTTTTAGCTTAATTTTAAGCAAATTATTTATTTATATGCTTCTCTTTATTCGTGATTCAGGGGTATAAGTTCCACGGACCGCATCTTCGCCATCGTGCGCGACCTGGCGGGCTCCAACCAGACCGTCAAGATCGCCGACGTCATCGAACGCTGCGTCGACAAGGGATTCAAGCCAGATCAAGTAAGTTTACATAAACAATGACAGTTCATTTAATTAAAAATTAAAAACGCAACAAAAACTACAAAAACAAAATATGACAAAGCTCTACTAGCATTGGCCGGTAATATCCCAGAACAGTTTTAGAGGTTTTTATCGGCATAATTTTTAGGCTAGCACAAATTGGAATGATTAATTCAAAACAGTGTTATACATAATTATGATTGGATAGTCATTTTACTGGCAAGCGTCGTTTACGTCTACGACAACCGGCATTCACGCGGCGAAGTCACGGGCACAAGCGCCAGTACATAATTAAGTAGACACCATTAAATAATAATTCCAAGACACAACTTCTTTAAAAAAAAATATTTTTGCCCTGAAAACCCGATTAATTTTTATATAACTATAAAATTAAATGTTTATTTGCTTTGCATTCAATAAATAGTTAGTGAATTGAGTTTTCAAAAAAGTGACGTCATAGTTTACTCTATCGGGAAACAGTGTTTTGACAGCTCATAAAGAGTATATCAATTGATTTTTGGTGTCATCTCCCTAATTAAAAAAAAAGGTTGTTTATGTTTTACTTAAAGTGTCAACTTAAAAAAAATTTTTTTCGCGAAAGGTTCATACTTATAAGTGTGTAACTCCAATAAAAATATCTTATTTTTAAACCTTGCTTTACTTCCCCTTTCTTTAACAGGTGGACGCTTGTATCGAAGAGTACGAGAATCTCAACGTATGGCAGGTGAACCAAGTGCGAACTAAGATCACGTTCATGTGATTCCTGACCCGCCTATGAATTATTTTGTACCTTTATACCTGTAGTTTTAAGTGTACCAGTGTGCCTGATGATTTGATTAAGGATTATTTTTGATTAATGATTATGTAATAAAGCTATTTTCTAATAATATGACGTTTTAATGGTGAAAATTAGTGGAAGGACAATTTGTTCTTTTTTGGATACATAGGTGATCGATTATACTTTAATTATTCATCTTCCGTATCTGAATACGGAAAAGTTCTCTTATCTGAATGAGAGATCTTTTTCGAGAACAAAGATTCTAACTTCTAAGTCAAATACTAAAATACCATACATACATAAATATATTATAGTTTTCTTTATCGATTTCTATAACGGCGACTCATCGAAATTATTTTCTAGCATGTAGGGCACACGCAATAAGACTTGCCAGACCGAATTTATTTTTATTTCAAATGCCTGGTCACAATTGAATACAAAAACATACAAACTTAGAAAATTACATAGGTACTTACAGGATTAAGAAGTACAACTCGCTCTAGTGAACGGATAATAATGATGATTGTACCGGTAATTTGAAGAGAAAAAAGTTAAAGGAAACATTTTACTATATCCTTTCGCTTAGAACACGTGAAATGCCAAGAAAGTCCGTTTACGTAATACCTACACAATAATAACAGTAAGCAATATCAGTTTAGCTCCTTATTCTTCCACTAAATTACAAACAATTACCTGCCCTCATAAACGGTAAAGTTGTTTTTCCGCGTTCCTGCCCTTTTGCTGGTGCCCTATGACCATAAGGACATGGGTACACGGTCGAAAGTGGCGTAATAAATTCGTTTCCCCCGAATTTCTCGTAAGAACACAGTATGAAAGTAATATCTTAGCGCAGATGTAAGCACGCCCCCCCCCCCCTCCCCCCGCGTCGAGATTTGTGACGAAGTTGTCCTGACAATGCGTTCGCTTTTATTATTTTGTTTTTCAGCAGACGCTAACTTTTTGATGGTGTAATATTGCAGGAGTTTGCGTACCATTTTATTTTTGTTTTGGCTCTTAAGGGTATTACATCGCTCAAGTCCTAAAAACACCTTATGTTTAAAGAAATTTGTTGAGGAATCCTTCCGTACGTTTTCCACATAAAAAATTTATGTTATACTTAAAATCATTCTCAACAGTTCGCATTGATTAGAATTGTAATAAACTTGCCCAAATTTCGGAAAAAAATATTTTAAACAGGTCATTTTTCAATCTAAATTGGAAATTGTTGGTAAAACGGCTGAATAGTTCGACATGAATTTTATACCTAAAAATATATAATGACATATCAAACAATTCGCATTGTTTACTTTTTCTTGTTTCTGTTAAGATTTTGTAATAATAACTAAAAACTTGAAATTTCATCAATTCCCCCCACGAGGCACCCCCGCTATGCCTGAGACGCCAAACTTCAGTGCCTTGATGGCTCTTGTCAAGGGTGGACTATACGCATGTTATTTTTTTTTAAATAAAAACCAAAAGTTCACTTTTTGAATAATTTATGAATGAAGCAATATTGTAAATATTACAAATGTAAATATTTCGTAAAATAAGAATTGAAATTAAGTTCGTAAATAAATAAAAACAAATTTGTAATTTCGTTTAGTTTTTGTATCTATCATAGAGTAAGCCCGACTACTATGCCTATGTATAAAAACAAATGCTTGACCGAGCTCTCCAAAATTATTGGAAAATACCACGGATATCTATGGTACATACCTACTCTTTTAGTAGATACATTATTTCGTTGGTGTTTATTTTTGTTAGAACATAGATTTAGATGTTTCTTTTTTAATTATTTGCTTACCAAACTTTCAGAATGTATCATGTATGAGCACAACTATTTCCGTTACTGAGATCCGATAAGCACTTACTTGGTCATCACCTTTAGAATGTACCACATTACTATGTGGTACATTCTAAAGGTGATGACCAAGTAAGTGCTTATCGGGTGCTACTGCACCCGTGCTTAGTTAGATAAATATTGAAAGCTAAGTCATCCTAACTATTTTCGTTTCCGACAACCGATAAGTGAATATTTTATTTACACGGTTACTTTTACATCATTCGGGAGCCGAAACACAGGAACTCCAGTAAAGTAATAATTACTATTGGCGTTATTTTTTTTAACACGTCTCAAAGAATTTGAAAATTTGTGACATTTTTGTCAAAAGTCAAAGTCAGAGTCAAAGTCAAAGTTTTTGTCATTCAAGATGTTAGTGCGTTTCTGCCTGATCGATGAATGGATTTTTCAGAAGGCTACCGTTCGCATTTGTATAGTCGATAAGGTTTACACACAAATATGCATAAACTGCAAAGAAGCGTTTACTTCGAGTTCTCATTATTTCACAAATTAAACAATCATCATCACGCCTGTATTCCCCGAAGGGTTAGGCAGAGGTGTACCAATGTACACCCACAGTTCGGCGGTACATTTAGGTCCCATGTAAAAGGGGGCGAGCCTATTGCCATAATATATCGGGCACAAATCCAAACTCCGGGCTGCTACTGAGAATTTCGTAGAAACTTTTTCTCAACCTAGGAGTCGAACCCAGGACCTCTAGAGTAGCAGTCGTGCTTAGGACCAATAGGCTAACGAGGCAGTTCAAATTAAATTTTAATGTTATTTATTGAAAATAATATAGCCAATAGTTTTTGTTACTATGACAGAGTTTATGGCTTTTGGTTCCAGAACGATGTAAAAGTAACGTGTATAACAAAATAAATATAAATTACGATGTACCAAATAATACATAATATAAGAACAAAATGTAGGTATTAAATCTCTCAGAGAGCGAATAAAATAGGCAAAAACAATGACAACTCTGCGACACATCTGTGTTCTTGCTTAATGTTAAGTTCCTTTTATCGTAGCATAGTGAATATCGGTAGATGGCGCTAAATTTAAAAAATAATAGAACAGATGTCAAATCCTCAAGGACATCGGCCGATGTAATAACCTTAATATGTTTTGTCTTCTGGTATGGACGGGAACAGTTTTGCTGAAAAGGTCTTAGTTCCTCCTTATTTTTAAACGTTGCTTGTCCATGGAAATAGTATTTACTATATCTGTAGTATAACCTTACATTTTTACGTTTTGTAAGTGATGTATAATGACTATTTGTGGTTGCCTGTCGGGGGAGTGGTGAATGTTTATGCGAATCCCGCACCCCCGGCCATAGACTGAGGTGGTTTTAGCTAGTAAAAATACGGCATGCCCTTCCGACACCTCCACAACGGAGGACGTCCAAGAGGATGCCAACAGCGAAGCAAAAAAAATTTTTGGTTGTCATGAAATTAAGCTTTCAATACGAAATGACCACAATTTAATGGCAATCAAAAAACTATTACACCATGGAAAAGCTGACCGTAGGTCATGACAGATAATTGTGAATGGGAGTCATCAAAGTTACTTTTGTATCGAATTATTTAATCTGTCCCTGAGGACCAATTGGATCAATACAGACTTCATCCATTAGTAAGTTGTATTAGATTCCAAAAATAACTTCAGGGTAGGAGAATCACAATAACTGGTAAGTAGAATCAAACGCGCCTGGGAATAACACCTACCACCACCTTTCGCCTATCACGAAGGGGGAAAAGAAGGGTCGAAAGAAGAGCTGTGGTAATACTGACAACAGCAGTTCGAGGCAGCAGGCCCTTGCTACAAGCGCGTGTGACAAGGATGGCTTCATAAAGGTGGAGAGGAAGAAGAGAAAGAAGCCTCCTAGTCGGAACCAGTGCGGGACCGCGCTGGCCGGACCCAATATGCTGCTGCGTCCAGCAATACCAACGACGCTGCTGTATGTGTCCAGGCTACACTACTCCACGAAGGCTGAAGAGGTTGTGGAGTATGTGCGAGTGAAGACCAACTGGACTCTGAGGGTCTTGGAGTTGGAGTCGCGCCATAATACAAATTTTAAGTCGTTTGTGGTGCGCGCCCCGACTCATGATGTGGAGACTTTCCTCAAGGAGCAGTTTTGGCCGAAGGGTGTCATGTTCCGGCGTTTTCGCGGAAGGCCACGTGACACCTCGCAGCGCAACACGACGCCGTCTCTTCGTGTGCAATAGATTTTGTTTATTTTATAATTAATTATGTATGATAGACTTTAAGGCATTTATGTTATGGGCCTTTGTTGCCTGAATTAAATGGAATTATTATTAATATTATTATTAATAAAAAATATTCTATTTCAGTCACGAAATAATTGAAAACAAATTATCATTGCTTCAGCGCTTACTTAGTATTTTCATTTTCATTTGCCACCTAATTGCGCCACATTCAATGCAGAATATTCAATACCAAACAACAGACTGTCAAATTAAGGAATACTTCGGTTACAAAAATATCTTTTTCACAACTTTTTAAACGTTTTATTGAAACACATGGAATAATGCTAGACTGAATTATACAAAAGTAAATTGTAACTCTAAATATAATAGGTTCTTTTATCACATGTAGCGAGTACTTACATACCCACATTTTCAAAAAGTGTGTTGTTAAAGATTATTTTTCGAATTTGGCTAAAGTATAAATATCTACAAACGCTGTTTCTAAAATAGTCTAAACAGATCCCTCAAAAATAATTCACAAAAAGGAATTTCATTTCATTGGGCTGTAAAGGCAAACGCACTCGAAGTATATCTATGTACCTAGTAGCAGATCATAATGTAGTGTTCTCAAAGCGTCTGCCCGCCGACATTGCACGCCCTCCAGACAAACTATACGACGGTCCTTTATACCATAGCGAAGAAACAGTAGACCTACTTTACTCGGGATCATAGATTATACAGTATAATCCTGGTCTCGGGACGGTCGACGCGATACCATAGACAATAAGACATTTAGTTAAAAGCTCTACGATTTGGAACTCTTTGACAAAAACGCTTGTAATTAACGTCAATGATTTAACAGGCGGTGTGTAGTTAGATTTGAGACGCAATTATTATATTAATTTGATAGATTTACTATCTACCTACATTCTTCAGTCACTCGTGATCATGGCGCTTGTAATAGCGATTAAATATCGGTAGTTTAAATAAGATACAAAAGTCAAAGACGCTCCTCTACTTAATATTTAAATCTTGAAATTACGTGGTGAACCCTCTGTAGCTATTTAATTCCAACTGAATTGTGTTTGTTTTATAGATATTTCAATTTATATCTAGGTACATTTTCAATTTTACCAAACGAGCCAAATACTTTAAATAATATCCTTTTATTTACCATGTCTCTGGCAAATACAGGTATTAATTCTATAATAACAGTTGAAATGTGATACTTAAATATTTTACTAACCGTTTTTAGAAACTGGGGCTGCGTATGAAACTAATTATTATGAAGAAAGAAATGAGCGTGCAGTGTTTTACCACAGGTAAGTTAAATTTTACTCTAGTTTTTGCTAGGTTGAATAATATTGGTTTAATATATGTATATTATAACTAGCCATATTCCCACTTTAAAAACCATCTCATGAATCGTAAACTAAGTTTGTAAATATACGTTGGAACTTCTATAATAGATATCTTTTTGTGGTTACTCCATCTTGTTGTAACCCATCATGTCTGCCACGGTCCTTTATTACTGTGCGATTACGACTATTCATTCACTCACTAGTGACACGAACGAATGAATGGATCTAGTTAATTACAGAACTATTGTGCTGAATTGCTAAATAAACACTATTAGGAGTTGAAGATATTCTTGGCGTACCTATCAGCGTTGCGTACAATATTTTATTTTTTACTAATAATGATAGTGACAGTTTTAGAGAAAATAAAGTATTCTATATTATTTCAGACTGGTCAAAGGTAAATTAATGGTTTTAAAAAAATACGATTAATTGACTACCGCAGTAGGATAACTGTAAATCAACTTTAAATTTTTTTCATGAATCTTCCTAAAATGTATTTACAATATACATGTTTCGATTAAAGTTTATTCACGTAGAAAATTCTCTATAAGTCACACAGGTACCTCTTTCGAACTTCAAAAGTATTAGCTCTACATCCATCCGTGATTACCGCTAGCAAAAAAATATGGCTGAGTTTGAGCGATACCCGAAATCAGGTCACGAACTCACGAGCCCGAAACGGATTACATACTCGTGAAGTTTGAAGAAAGGAGGCTTCGGTGCGGGCCCAGAGATTGCGAAGTTCAAAGGTGAAGAGGTCCGCCCGCCACCTGAAACCGGGCCGCATACAGGGACGAATCTGAAACGACATTCACTGCTTGTTGATGCATTTGATATGATATACTATAAATAATTTCGTTTGATGTCATTATGAGTTTGGTCTTCGCTGTTTGAATGCAAACCAAAATGGACGTTTGATATGAAAATAAAGTCTTTATGACCAAAAAGAAAATATTCCCGACAATGAACGACTGCGAAATAAACTTACGCGTAGCACAATAGTCCGCAATAAACACCCAAGCGAGCGCTAAAAATGTTATCTACATGAAAAAGTATTTTATAGAACTAGCATAACGTCTGATAAAATAAACTTTACACACTGAGCCGCTAAAGGAAGAAAAATAAAGGAATCCGCGAATTATTTACAACAACCATTTATTTAAATGTAAAAAGAAAGCAATTTAAAAAGTTTTATGACCGGAGCGGGCGAGCCGGGTCCGTTCCGTATTGCATGCTTGCCCCTACCATGAAACTTTACTTGGATTCCCACTTCGACGCTTTCCCGGTTCGCCATTAAACTCGTGAAATAGTGAGATTAATTACACGAAATGTATAGTTTAAAGGCTCGTCGTAGTATTGAGTTTCGGAAAAGTCCTGCTTTTGGGGTTTCTTTCATGTCGTAGGTTGGTACGAAAAAAATACCCTTTAGGGAAGCCCTGTAATAAACGTGACTTTGATGATTATAATATTTGGGGTTGTTTTTAGTACCAGCTACAATAGTAGGTGTAAGTAATACCATTGGTCCGTTGTACATATTTACTTTGAGATCAAAACCATTACACCTCCTTATCCTTAGTTACTAACTGTAAAAGCTGATTCAAATAACATTGTAGCATGCTCTGGTAAAACAATCACAATCCGTGTACGTACCTACTGTTTTTTTTATATGTATTGTGTGTAAAGTTAAATTGAAATAGAGTTCACATATACATAAATTTTATTGATTGTATGAACACTTCAATCCGCTATTCATGTTCCCATAATGCACATTTCCCCAAAACTCTCAAGTAACTCAAACAAACTACACGAGCGGCTGAAAATTAAAAGTATAAATAACTGCTTTACTGTGGAACAGTCATTTTCTTGAACGAGTGTTGAGCGGACTTTTGGCAATGATTAATGACGCAAAGAAAAGTTTTTTACTTCACCTCGCCGGCTCGAGTTACACCTGGCTTCCTTTAGAAAGGTACGAAAGTGTTGCCATGGCTAAAAGTGTTTCGAACTCATCATTTACCCTTTAGGGAAATATTATGGCAACTTTTTTTTCGGCGCTCTCGTTTTTGAAAGGAATTGAGGCGTTCGAAAAAGTTTTGGTATCATATTTGGTTTAGCGTTATTTCTTATAACGTTTTGGTATTAATGGAGATCATGATTAAAGTCGTTTTTTTTAAAATCCGAATTAAGTATTTGTGTACGGTTGATGGCAACAGGGTCAACGCCTATTTTATGGTACCTACATACATGTGTCTTACACACCGCACCGTGAAATACCATGAAAACTAATACAATGATGGTGGTAGTCTAGAAGACGTTGAAAATGTTTTTTTCATGTACGAGTATGTAGGTATTCAAATTCAATCAGTCTTTCAGCAACACGAGCGACATCAATCCATTACTTACAATTTACATAAAATCGATTTGCCATTAGTCTAGTCTATACAGCATTTGATTACAATAGAATTATACGCGTTATTAAGTAAAGCGTTTCAATTCAAAATCGTTTTACATAATTTGGCTGTAAATACAAAAAGCTTAGCTTTCGTAAGGATTGCTGTTTGTGAGCAAGTATGCTATGTGTAACGTAACTGAAGTTACCCCAGATTGTCTATTGTGGCTACTAGTGTCTTGCAATCTCTTACAGAACGGAAGTCTGTATCAGACAGTAAGAATATTATGGGTCAATAAAAAAATTGTTAGAGTGTGTTATTATGAGTTATTGGGTTTTTCTATGGAATTCTCAGTAGCAGCTCTGACTTAGGATTTGTGCCCGGTTACTGACAATAGGCTCGCCCCCTATTAAAGAGACCTAAAACAAACCAGCGGGTGGACTGTAGGTGTATCTACATTGATAAACCTCTGCCTAACCCTTCAGGGAATACAGGCGTGATGGTATGATGGCAAAAATTATAAATTATTGAACCAAAAAACCTTTAAACTAATACAATGTTATATAATATCTAAGTGGCATAAATAAGCACAACTACTTGAAACCTTGATCTCCTAACGAGGGGTGACCCAGTATCTTAGGGATCAGTGTCCTTTCGCAACCCATATAAATGTATAATGTCTTAATATTACTAAAGAATAACTTCAAAGGTTTTGGCAGTGACGATCTTCTGTACCTATGTAATAAGTTGATGTTGGTTGATCAAATCTTTTAAATATTTGAACGATCTTTGCGAGGCATTGGGGATGAAAATTATGTTACGTATTGTTGATATTATAATTGGGTAGATGACAACACTAATCAATTGACGTACTTTTTATGAGCTGTCAAAACGATAGCGTTTTGATAGCTAAAAAAACAGTTTATTTTTGGTAAAGTTGTGTCTCAGAATTGTTGTTTAATGGGGTCATCTACCCAATAATGTCTACAGCAGAGTGTGTCAAAAACCACTCTACTTTCAGACTGTAATCCCTAACAACGATCTTTGTTTCATAGAATTGAATAAATTAAACTTTTACGTTACATCTTTTCAACATTAAGTACTTAAATGCCTCTTATAATATGTGCTTATATGGGTTTTTTTTTTTTTTTTTTTTTTTTTTTTTTTTTTTATAGACGGGAAATCATCAAATAACTTCCCCCGCCCTGGGCGGGGCGGGAGGGAGTGTCAGACTTTTACTGACTAAAACCCGTCTATGTTCCTTCATGTGCCCTTTGCGTTCCGGGGGCGCGGTATCTCTTTCGAACAACCCGCAGGTGCTTATATGGGTGTCAATTACTTGGGAGTGCTTCGTAATTGTCACTTTTACTCCATCTTTGAATAGCCAAAAAAAGATATTTGAGATCAAAGACTAAAGAAATGGCGTCAGTGTTAGGAGAATAGAGATAAATAAAATGTATTGCATTTAGTTTGTAAGCTTTATTTATCAATGCGAGATACTAATTGTGCTTCTAGTATAAACATACCATCGCGCTTGTATTCCCCGAAGGGTTCGGCAGAGGTGTACCAATATACACTCACATTTCGCCGGTATGTTTAGGTCCCATATAATAGGGGGCGAGCCTATTACCATTAACCGGGCGTAAATCCTAACCCCGAGCTGCTACTGAGAATTTTAGTAAAATTAAACCAAAATGTATATGAATACACAGTTGTATTTTCAATGCTATAATTTAGAATACTTTGACGTCGTAGCGTGCTTGTGTGGCCTTTAGAACTCAAATCTCTCCCATTATTTTCGGCAGACACACAGGTTTTTAAAAGTTTTAACACAATAGTTGTAACCCGTTACCGAGTCGCAATTACCTCAGTCCATTGTGCGGGTATTTTGTGATTGTTTCAAAGATATAACGTCACTGTTGCGACGACTTATAGTTCTATTGTTTGCAAGTTCTCTCGATCATATTTTACAGGGCATGTACACATGGCAACAGAGATGAGTATCCATGGAAGAAATGGTTCCTACCACGTGGTTCTCACAAAATAAAATAAAAAACTAGCTCCTTGCCATATTTCGGTGTTTTAAAAAGGCGCTATACTACTTTTATTAAAATAGAATATTTAAGTAATTTTATATTTAAATCATGATTTAATAATAAAACTTTTAGTCTGCCTCAAGAAGAAAAACAAAAAATCTTCTGATTTAAATACTAAATTCTTTAGAAAGTTATAGTAAATGCTGAATTTTCCATGTCCATCCGAGTTTTGGTGAAAATACTGTCCAAATAAGTGCCTTTTATAAATATCATTGGATGGCAAACAAGCCGACGGTCCATCTGATGTTAAGTGGTCATCACTACCTACAGACAGCTGCAATACCAGAGGCCTTCCAAATCCGCTGCCACCCCAGACACAAAGATGAAATGTCACAATGCCTTACCTTATTGAGTAAAATATACTCGAAGAGGCCTGGTTCGTGAGGTTCGTAGCTAGCCTATACACCTCACAGTTTCGTCGCCAGTACAGTAATGAACATGTATTAGTTGCTTTGTTATGTCTGGAGTTTGTCGGTCGCTCGCTACGGATGCTCTTTGTGGCAAATGTGAGACGCGTAGGGAGAACGTTCGTAATGTTAAGTCCAATTGTGTTTTGTCAATTTACATGCCTCTAGGTCATTGGGTTGGATGTGAAATTGAATTATGTGTGTTTAGACAGTGTACAAGACGGGGCAAGTTTTAATGCAGGTCATGCAGATATGCTTTACTGCTTTACCAGATATTTGAATCGAGGTTTCTGCGAAACGTCGGAAGTTTTATGAAAATCGTTCAATTAGTTTTGAAATAATTTCAGATGACCGGTCTGTCTGCCATTAGGAAAAGGACAAACCTATTTGTTTGGGGGTGAATCCCTCAATGTCCTCGTTCTGAATCCTCCAACTCGTTTTTTATCGCCCTGGGGGATGGAGGGGTCTGTCAGACTTACCAACTAAACCACGCCACTGTTTATTTATTTATTTTTTTATTTAAACTTTATGCACAAAAAAAGTACAAAGGCGGGCTTAATGCCTTAGGCATTTTCTACCAGTCAACCAAAGGTGGTGAAGAGATAACAAAGCAGGTGCAAATGGTGGTGGTACTGTTCCCTTTGCATACTTACGCCGGGAATCCAAAGCTAAGTCGCTCCCCCGACTGAAGACACTAACCGACATTTGACTCATAAGGTGGGAATTGCAAACATTGTGAAATAAAACAAGCCTCCCCATTTGAATAAAAATGCGTTTTATCCCAACGTTAAGACAAGTTTATCCTTCATCCTTAAAAATAAAGAATCGTCCTTTCATCTCACCAGCGGGATCGCGACTGGCTGGAATGCGCGGCGGATCTCGATCTCGAGGCGCAGGCGCATACCGCATTCTAAGATAGTAAGAAGGTTCTTAGGTTCGGAAAGCTTACTCGTAAAGGGCTAACGTACAATCTAGTTACAAAAATAGCAAAAGGAAAAGTATTGTCAAAGTCAAAGCATTTATTTTAATTAGACCATTTACAGGCACTTTTGAAGTGTCAAGAAGTTACAGTTAATAGTTGAAGCTCGTTCCAAAACGTAGGTCTCTATGGAGAAGAACGAGCAAGAAACTCCTTGTACAACAACAACAAAAATTGTAAAATATTCAGCCGGCCTGCAACTTAACACAGCTCCCCCCCCCCCCCCCCCCCCCAATAGATTTATACAAGAGAGGAACTGGGACATAAGGTCCTTTGGAATATTCTAAAACACCTTACAATCTTTTCTATATTACCATATCAAGCTCGCTTGGTCAACACGGAGTACTCCCATTGAAGTTATCTGTTGTGTGTACAAGCGCAGCCTGTTCCCGGGGGACCACGCGTCGCCCGCGCACATTCCTGCCGCCTTAGTCACACACAACCGTTGGATTAGGAGCACCGAATTAAATGTTACAGAAGGTTTGTACCTATTGTATTGCAGGATTAGGTACAATTTCCTAGAAGACTTGGTAAAAAAGGGGAACAACTTTCTTGCCTGGGACTCTGGTTGTTCAGTTACAATGTTCACATTCTAATTTCAGTCTCAATCTGTCAAAAATGCTTCAATTTTACTTTCGCTTTGACAAGATGTTAGCATTGATTTTCACCGAGACGACACTACGACTAGGTTAAAATTTCGAGAAATGACCTTCAGAGGGGCAAGACTACAACGACTTTTAAGAACGATCGGAATCTAATCTGTCTTAATTTGTCTTTATGTCTATATTTTTTACATAAATAATTGTCGCTGAGATTGCGACTTGATTTTTAACGTTTATAATTAGTAGGATAGACCTTCAGTTGTGTACTGAGACCGTGACGAAGGTTATGCGGCTATCGTTATCTACTGAGTATGATCTTATGAATGAAGACTTACCATATCAAATAAAATAATAAAAAATACTGATGTCGTCACTTTTCCGTATCCGAATTCCAAGTCCAACCGACAAATAATAATTCTCAGTTGACCTTCATCGAAGGAAATGTGGGAATTCATATAAATATCTTCCATATTCGAGTCCTTATTCCTACGGCTTCGTACAGCCTAGAGTGGAACTTCTCAACGTTATTCTCAAGAGATTAGCGGCTATAGAGATCTTATCGGGCGGGTCCGGCCCGGGATAATTACACGCGTATGAAGCGGCGATGATTTGTGGGGCCCTTCCGTGAACCCGCTCCATTCAACCGGGGACTTTTATATTAGATTGTATTGTGACGTTTTTATTGTAATATTGTAATTCATAGCTTGTATGCCGTGTGAATTTGGGAAAGTATTTTGTTCGTGTCTATTAGTATGATGATATAATGCTGTGATTCGACGGAAGTTTGGTTTTGGAGTGTTTATGTGTGGTGGGTGTTATTACGGTATATGTTTAGATGTTAGGTACCTAACATAATGAGACGCTACCTAATCAATTCAATGAAATAAAACTTTATAAAAAAATGAAGGTAAATTAGACGCATTTTTTACAGATTGAGGCAGAGCTTAGATTGCGATTATTTCTAAAAGTTAATAGAATTGTTCCCTTGTTTAAATATTTAAACGGTTGATTCAATATGAATGAACACGTGTCTGTTTAACGAAAGGTTTATAATTTCAACCCTATAATAAGCATTTCACTATAAATAACAACATTTTCGTACATGGACATGGACATTGGTACGCCTCTGCATAAACCCTTAGGGGAATATAGGTGTGATGGTATGTGTGGTATGTGAAACATATTCGTGGTTAAAACCAACCCCTTAAGAAAATGTAATGCAAATGTCTATAAAAAATGTAGACTCGCGGTTGGTTTAATTATCTTTGCGTTACCCTCTGCAAGGGACAAAGTGGCCTAGGACAAAGTAATTAAATAGAAATTAGACCTTACAAGGTCATAGACAATAAAGCTAGACACGGCTAGACTGAACTGTATTGTACCTAATTGTGTAGGTAACTGTTGTGATATAAAAAAAACTAAAGAAAATATGATAGGTATAATCACCTGCAATTTATTTTTAAATTACGTGCTTTATGTCTGCTGTAAGCCGCCATTTTGAATTTTCTGTGACGTCATGTAGTCTTATTTTTTCTTTTTTCGTGCGCGTTGAAAATCCTCATGGAGTTCCTCCATAATGTGGGTGACGGAGGGGCATGCCGGACTCTTACCGGCTAAAACCACCGCGATGTTCCACCTCTGCCTATGGCCCTGGGGTGCGGGATTCGCATAAGCATTTACCGCTCCCCCGACAGGCGACGTCATGTAGCCTAGTCTAACCAGCGAAACATCATGACGCTTTCAACAATACCTCGTTCGTTAATATATGACGATATAGGGCGTAGATGCGCACACAGATGTTCATTTGCATGTGGGCCCGGTTTTGAAATGTAATGTAATGTAATGTAACTCTCCAGACCGATTCGGCCACGGCGTCTAATCTTATTGCAGACTAGCCAAGTACGCAGGAGACACCATAGTGCACAAGTGTGTGCACAAGCACAGATGCACTCTCTCTTCCCTCTCTTATAGTCGTGTCGGATACATAAGAGAATGCAACTGACAGTAAAAAGAGAATGATTTCTAAAATCATAACACTCCTTTTGGCGTTGCCGTAGTCGGGTAAAAATTACCAGAAATTCTCTCTTAAAATACTACGCCATGTTTCGTGAAATCTTGTGGTTGTAGGTAGGTAGTATCGTGGCCAGGTGTTTCCCGCGTGTACCTAATTAGTTCGTAAAAGTTGATGAATTCTCAACAAGATGCCAAGTTTCCTTGCTGTGGCGGACCCGTGCAGCCTCCGAGAAAGTTCTTTTGTTGTTTCGCCGCGAAATCAATCAACATTTTAATGAATTCAAGTCTTCTTTCGCGATGCCTTTGCAACTTATATTCGCCAATTATATTGTAGCCTCTGGTTGTTTAAATTATCTCGCGAAATATTTGAGGTTTACATAGGAAGGTAGTTTCTCTACTAACCTTATTGAAGCAATTGTTATGGAAAGAAAAAAATAACAGGTTATTTTAAGATTGTAGTAAGTACAATAGGTGTTCAAATATTCCTATACAGCTTAATTAAATCAATATAATTAGGTTTTTTTTATCTTTGAGATACTCTTTGGCATGATTAATTTGCAATGATTTCAATTTCAGTTTTATTATGTCCTCAATCGCCCTCCGGTTTCTCCCAAAATTAATGTGATTGGTCGATCAAAATTCGCCAATTTAGATATTCGATAAATTATTTAGATATTCGTTCTATAGGTAGGCTTTCTATTGGTAAAAGAATTTTCAAAATCGGTTTAGTAAATCCAGTGTTTACCCTCTACAACCTCACAAGCTCACAAACCTTACATATTTATAATATTAGTATAGATAGAGCGCCTAAAAGCAATTCCTCTTCACTACCGCTCTCATATTATGTTGGTCACATGATTACGTTGTATGCATGCGAGCTGATGGAGGAGCATTACGTACGTGCGCTGCCGACGCCGGCTGATAAATGGCGCCCATCCATTGAGGTGTGATGATGGAGTGATAATGTCCGCTAGTGGAGCTGCGCGGAACCTTGGGTGTGGGGGGACCTACTCTTGGTTGTTTTGTATAGCTGTTGATATTGTTTTTCTATGGATTCAGTGAGTTAAAGGGATATGGATTCTCGATCGGCCAGCAATGAAATTTTCATCAGTTATTATTTATAAATTAGCTGTTTTCTACATTGGCCGTCTAGGTGCTGCACTTTTTATGGAACAGCTGATTTTTGTCATCATGTACTGATTCCATGTTTTTTTCCTCTTTATTTATTATTAGGGACTTTTACACGGACGTGTTGATTCCATATTAAATGTTTTGATTCCGAACTAGTTCGTTCGTAAATATAACAAACTTAAGCTAGGCACTAGTATACAATATACAATGCAATACAATGAAGTGATTTAGCTGAAGGCACTTTGAACTTATGTTTAAAATTATTAACTTAGTATTTTTAGGTTGTTATTCAACACGAATCATTAAAAACCGGGTCAAGTAAAATTAATTACAAACACTGAAAAAAATATTTACATTTAGCCCCTAATATAAAAAAAAATACGTAATCAGAATATTTATACGTAAATCAGCGCGAACAAACACGAGTCGCCCCGAAACATAATCTCATAATCGTTGAAATTGTAGGATAAACATTTTTCGCGCAATGAAAGCAAATAAGTGTATACCCCACCGAAAAGGAGAGCAAACTGGCAAGTAAATAAAAAGAGAAACAATATCTTAAACAAAGTGCTTCTTTGTTCGGCAGCTTCAAACAAAATGTCTTTATGAGTTAGGGCGCAAGCACGCAATACTTTTGGCCGCGACAATCGCGATTGGCGAATGCGCCGAATCGCAAGTTTGGAAAAAAGACTTCGATGTCGGAACGTCATTGATGGCGCTTTCGACGAGTCTCAGCAGTCGCCGGAGCGTTGAAACGTGTTCGGTATCACCGTCTTCAAATCGGAGGCAACAACAGTACAGGGCCAATATAAATATATTGGCTCTGCACTGTTGCTGCCAAACTGCTTTATGGTTTTATGACCAGCAGTAAAATGATAAGGAAGTTTGGAGCATTTAACTTTTGTTTCTATCATCGATTAATCGCTGCTATATTTATTTTCCCACGTAGTACAGTTACATATTATAAAGTATGACAGGATTCGTTTTAAGACTCGATAATATTTTAAGAATTTTAAGAATCGCAAAATAAAATCAATATTTATATTATTATCTGTGATGCACTATTAATTTATTACAATTGTTTTATGATAACAATAGCCATTGAAAATCCAAGTGAAGTGAATGGCATAATTATGATATTATACAATCGTTGTCATCGCAATCGCAATCAGAAAAATATCAAGTGTGCCACAAGCCTTCGTGGTCGAATTTCTTTTACCATTCAGTGCAAAATTAATGAGTCAGCTAACCTGACAATAGGTAAACATTTGTAACAGTTAACTGGACGGTCGCTATGCGGGCTGGTGACGTGAAATATAGTCGCTTGTTCTGAGTGTGAGAGCTCTCGCCTATTGAGTACTCTGCTTCCTTAATGAAGTGATCCCTCTTCGGAGATAACAATAGCTGGGAGGGAAGGAATAGGTGTGTGTTGTTAGAAGCACATTATCATAGTTGTTTCCCGTCACGGGCAGGCAGGACAGTCTACGGGCGGTTCCCTTTACTACGTAATAGAAGATCGAAAAGATAGTCGAACTGATTCGCTAGAACAATGTATAGGTATTTTATTTTGATGAATAACTATAGTTTGTTACTTGTACTTATCCTTTCAAATATATTCATGTTAATAACGCTGTCTTTTACCTTCTTATACCTATTTTTTCTTTAAACGCGCCCACGATTCAGGAGGAATTCCTAGGGCAAGGAATTCCTCCTGAATCGTGGGCGCGTTTATAAACAAATAAATTCACATACACAAACAGCCAGGTTATCAAATATTTTTTAGGAAATCGAAGGCGCGACACGACACGCAACGCACCAGCCAATCGCTGAGCCACTGTGCCAACCATGTCGTATTTACCTTCTTGTATATATTTACATACATTGATATATTCAAGCATTAAATATAATTGACAACTTCTTTTCTTCAATCTTTAAATCTTCGAATTTAAATATATCAGTTTACTTGTGGATGGCACAGCCACATTGCTATGTCTAATCTACACGCTACGTGGTTGAACATTCCAAAGATGATATTCTTCTCAGTTGTGTTTTATTTCCACGGACCACCCGGTTCAATAACGTTGTCGTTTAATTTCCTTCAGCTCCATTTTATCCTGGTTTTGTTGCAAGAGTGCACTGACACAGTTACAAGGAAACGTTCACCGTAATAATATATTTTTTGTCGGAACAGCGGCGACGGGGCTTTTGTTGCAGGCGCTTCACTTTTGTTTTTGTGCTCCTTTAAAACTATTGAAACCATCTCGATGGCGTTTAATGTTTTGTAGAATTTGTGAACAATTTTAAATGGAGTTTTATTGTTGTGAGCACAACAACTCGAACTAATATTGAGAAATAGTTATTTTCAATGAAAGTACCCATCTGAGATGAGTCAGTCATAAAATTGAATACATACCAAACAAAACCTTTCGTTGAGTGCAATCAATTTTGTATCCAATTATAAAAGTATTCGTATTATTTAATTTGTGCACCAATCAAATTGCTCAAAATCAACGCTACAAAAGATTAAAAACTCCCATTCATCGAGTAACTATTCGATTGTGAATCACTAGAATGTCGGAATCGTTTACAATGTATTGAATTCGATTAAAATTCCTTTAGTTGTCAAAAATTGAGGCTTCGTATTCGAATGATTAATTGGTTTGAAGTTGTCGAGTAAGCGAGTGATCAGGTAAGGTTCGGAGCAACCCATTAGCATTGTGGGGTGATTGTGAGCTCATCGGGTTCTGTTTGAAGGTAAATGATGACGCGGCGTGTTTGCGCATGCGTGCTAGATGCCACACAGCTTGCCCCTTAGCCCTTAACTAGCCCTGTTTGATTGGCAATGGGGGAGGCATTTGAATGAGCGAAGAAATGAGGTTCCGATTGAAATAAAATTTTATGCAATAATAAAAAAGTTCTAGTCGTATGTTAAAAGACTTAAATGAACTTGCTGTTAATTAAATACATTACTATATTCTTAGTGCGTTATGAATGACTAAAAGTGTTTAAATAAAAAAAAATCGTTCTCTGTTTCTTAAAAGCTCATAGTCCATTTTGATTGGTAGCCCCGTGTAGAACCAGGGAACATAGTTAAGCTTATAAACATTTCTATAATAACAAGTCTGTACAAGTTTCACACGTATTGAGAACCGTATAACCGTCTACCCGGGTGATCTAAGACTTGTTTTATTTGTGAACATTTTTCACGGTATCACCGGCCATTGTGCGCGGTAAGTTTTTTTTTCTCTTAACTTCTTTTTTACTTCAAAAAGTTTTTATGCGTTTGCGCCGGCCAGTGCTAATCGTTTAGACTTGTGTCGACACGAAGCGACACGTCTCACGCGATTCAAATATTTAATATATGGGAACCGTTTAATTTGATTACAATTTATAGGGGTGTTTGGAAAATGGTTGAAAAAATAAAAAGTAAAGTAGTGTGACACTTTAAATAATGGTGATAGGTATATTTAAAATTAATGCAGGTTATCGAACTTAGCTCAGTGTTTTACAATATTTATAGGCTAGACCTATTTTTTGTAAGCATTTTTCACGAAAAATAGGTGAATTTTCCCGCATAATAATTATTCTAAATGCCATAAACGATAATCAATTACAGTCTAGTAGGCTATCTTATGTAATCTAAACCTATCTTAAAACCTATCATTACCACCCATGCAATACACAACTCAGTAATCGCCCTCAAGGAGTCATTCACAAAGAATGCAGAATACATCTAAGGATGCGCCGGCGCACTTACATACAAAAGACATAAACGCACTCAAGAAATGCCTCCGTTTGCGTCCGCGACTTGCAAGTTGCAACTGTCTGAAGAATTGATATAATTTCCTGTCTTTTATTATTTATACCATAAAAGTGCACCGCCAAAGTGGCTCGTATATTGTACATCTAATAAATACAATAAAGTTTAGAATGTGGCGCCTTCCGTTAGGGTACAATAGTTTTTTTAGCGCGAAATATTTGTCAATAATAAATGAGACGTCCCTTTTATTACCAGTAACAGTCATGGCCGCTGTGGACTGTAGTTTGGGAGTGGGACCACATAAATATACTGCACTACACAGCTGGTGCAATGGACGAGCGATATTTTTATTTTATTAGTAAGGGTGTATATTGTTAGATATTGGAATGAAAATAACTAGAGATAATAATTTAACTAGGTTGTTTTATGCAAAATGTTCTAAGCCACGTTCAGTCTGTATAAATATACAGTAGTATAAAGCTTGAAGAGATTTTTTTGTGTGGTTATTTAAACGCGTTATTCTCTGGAACTTAATCTCAGATTGAAAAAAGCACCTATTGATTAAGTTTGTATATGATAGCCAATAAGTCATAAAGAATAGTGTTGGCTATATAACATACGAACCACGGGAGCGAAACAGTAACTAAATACGTAACTTTATATATAACTTTTATCGATAAACGATATATGATTAACGGGCTATTTAAAAAAAATCGTACTAGTAGTTCCTAGGATTAGCGCGTTCAAACAAACTCTTCAGCTTTGTAGTATTAGTAGTATAGATTACGTGTTTAATAATAAGCAGAGTAACCTTCGTGAGGGATACTTATGAAGCTAATTAAGTTAACTTAAGTTAATTATTACAACACACCGAGGGTGTCGATCAATAAACTGTAATAACTAATCTGTTAAGCGTGGAGTACCACTTAATTTACTAGAACACCGATTCTGTAATACAATCAGTATTCGTGTAATTGCTATTTACAATATCTATAGTACCTACTTATATGGTATTTTAAAACATTAATGTCTCTGCTACTTTTTTTTTCGGGACAAGCTCACTACACTCTTTACAACCACAGTAACTCTTAAAAGCTAGAATCAACAGTGGCAATGAAGCTCGACGAGTCTCGAAGAAACGGTCCAACAGTCTTGGATTCCACAACGAAATTAATCAGAAAACATATTTTCCATTTTCCTTCAAACAAGTAGGAGACGTAACAGAACTAGGCCAATAGGCACAAAGGGGCGTTTACCACTGGGAGAAGCCCAGATTGCGAAGCACCACCGGCTTATAGTTAACATTAATTAATGGGTTCTTAATGTGATCTGCTTCTATTGTTGGTTCTAAACTCTTTGTTTACGTTTTTTTACCTGCTCAAATAAATAAAATATATTACTTACTTCTAAAAACTATAACTTACCCACATCTGCACTTTTTTGCAATATTTTCTAAAAAAATCCTACGGTGAATTTTACTGAAGTAATTCCGAGGTGATCCCTTAATAGGTACAACGATAGTTCACCCCAAAGCTCACTTACCCTAAATAAATTTCATTCGAAGAATATTTTTACAGAATAACAGTACTGAACCCGCTGCCGCTTATAACTTGCACACCCCACTCACCGCTCGCTAACAACAATAGTCGCTCGGCGGGCGGCGACGCGACCAAAGAACCTCAATGAACGTACCTGGATTATCTATCGGTGATAAATTAAAAATATGCCATCTCCACGCATTCATCATCCGAATGGGTCAGTTTCGACGCTCTACCATTGTCTAATAGGACAAAAAAGGTTAAAAGAGGCTGGTTGGTATGGAGGCTACAGTTTTGTATGCAGGTCGTGAGCTCCATCCTTGACATTGGAAATTGTGGCTTTTAGAACATTTAATTATTGTGTTCGGTATTCGAAGCATGTCTACCTCATTATATCCGTCATATCCCAGAACATTAGGTGAGCTATGCAGATGAAAGATAAACTATTTATGATACAACCATAACTTTTACGATTTAGAAGTTGTTAACTTGATTATTTTGATGAAATAAATTTTTAATTACATTGTTTCTTGTGCTTTGGGAGTTCATGGTTAATTTGTCAATTGTTTTGAATTTATTGTGAGAACCACTTGACGACTCGTAAGCGTTGTTTTTTAATCAGCATTTTATATTTAATCTGATGTTAAAGAAGGTATTAGATATTATGTTTCCCGAGTGATCTTTATTTTAGAAAACAATATGTTTCCTCCAAAAATTGTAGTTAAATTAGTTACTAAAGAAGTTTTAAAGGAAATTCCTGTACGCTATGTTTCACGTGAAAATATCTTAATTAATATCATAATCAGACAAGGCAATTTGTTGTGCTATTATTTATTCAGTATAGAGTTATATGAGCATTGAGCAGCCGTCATGTCTCACCGTGATTGAGCGACTAGTGCCCGCCGACGCTCGATAGGCGTGCGCGCGCATCGCCGCAGAGCCGCGACAACACGCTACACGTCCAACTGTCTGAGGAGAATGCTACACACAACACCGACATGCTAAAACCTACGTACCTACACTTTTTGCTACATTTTACAGCCATAAAAAAGCTCCGACAATCACCGATTTGATGATTCGTACCAAAATTCGAAAATTCGCAACGCCTCAAGCTATTCCACAATTCTGGCAACTTTTTAGTTTTTACAAATTTTACACGGAACGTGACGTCATCCCGATAATTGTCCGATCGCTAAATTAATACCAGTTTCGGAATTCAAAAAGCTTTATTTTATTTTAGTTCTAATAAAAGTTGTGCGCGGTGCGGTTGGGCGAGCTCATTGGCTGTCGGCCGTCAGTCCGGGAAGGCGCATCGATGAGGGAGCACGCGTCGCGCTCTCTGGTCGACACGACGAACGCGCGCTCGCGAGTGTGTTACTCTAGAACTGAGTTTATTTGAGAACTTTGTTTTGTATTTTTAAGTGTTGGTGACCATGAGGTGTTTAGTGGTGATGTTGTTGGTGGTGGCGTGTGGGAGGCTGTCGGCGGGAGCCGGCGTGCCGTGTGCCCTCTCCGGCGAGTTCTTCGTCAGGCACAACGTAACAGCTGATGATAACGATGTACCAGGTGCGGTTATATAAACACCTTCCGATGTTCAGGGGATCTGAGTGAAGGCACTGATGGAAAGCTTTCAGATTGCGAAGTTTCGTACTCAGAAATAAGTTTTGAGCGACGCACATTTTTTTGTTTTCCTATATTAGTTCATTTTTTAATTTTAATCTGATTATTTTGGTATGTATGTTGTACAGTCCCTAACTTTAATACCTCGACATTTGATTCTGCACTACTTAGGTATTGTGTATGCACTATGTATAGGTAATTGGATGCACTGTAGAGTTCAGTTACACTGCACAATGCATGACTACACATGCAAGGGTATGCATGTTGCACGTATTACACAATGTTTGCCGGCATTAGGGCACAGCTCCCTATAGAGTCATTAGGCTGCGTTTTGCAAGCAACGGAAAATCCAGTTTCATCCCTCTCCCTTGCTCTACACAGAGCTCTTCTTCTCCTTGATTACCTTTCTGTCCTCTTTGCTTATTCCGTTATTTACGTATTTTACTATCAACGTCAACTTTCAATGAACAATATTTCAAGTTAGAGTTACTTCTTAGTACCTTGTGTTTTTAGTGTTTCGTGCGTGGTACTTTAAGTACCTAATACGTGGTACTTTAAGTGCCTAAGACGTGGTACTTTAATTCTGGTTTTAAGCAATAAATGGTAATGTTAACCGTGGTATTTGCGACTGTTATTTTCTATGAAAAACACTGATGTTTAGGAGCCCGTGTAGTTATTATAAGAGAGATTAACTTAATCATAGGTTTTCGTGTTTAACTCATGTTTTACAACTAGCGTTTTAGGGTTAAGTGTAAAACTTTTTACTTTAATACCTCCTTGGCATGCTCTACTATGGTAAGATATTTTGAAATCGTTGAGGTTTTGCAGTTGCAGAAGGAAGTAACTGTTATGTAGAAGCCTGAACTTTCTTCAGCACAGTGTGAAATGCGATCCTGTGCCGCCCGGTCGGTGGAAATGGTAGTACGAAAGATCTAGTGAACAAAATGATAAGAGAATCAGCCTAGCTGTCCCAAAATGTTAACTAGTTTCGTTCTAAGATTTAGAGATCATGCCATTGAGGTCTTAGTAGGTGCTTTTGCAAGGATAATTTGTTTCTAAGACAGACAACGATCGCAAAGTAATGTACACTATCGAGTATCAACAGATGACAACAGTATCGTCTGGTAAGACAGGAGTCGGGTGACCGGCGCACGCGCCTCTCAGCTGATCTCTGGTGTTACACCATATGATAGACGTACTACTTTAGGTGGAGGTATTTCTATCTATATTATAAAAATCGATTCAACCAATCATTTGGCTTTAAATAAATGCTCAAGACGACATTTCTTCTTTAGTATGGTCTTACTGCAAATACTCTAAGAACCGCACTTTCCTTTCTTTCTTGATGAAGGTTGTACCATCTGTCAACCAGCCAGTCTGTTGCGTCGTAGCTGTCTAAAATGAATAAGGAGGTCGATTTCAATCCATACTACCCAATCAGTGTCGTTGCAGACCATCAGGCAGAGACAAGTAGGTTTATATCCTTTTTGGGAAGAATAAGAAAGTTATGCATATCAAAAGTTACCTCCCGCAATTATTATGCTTGCTGGCTTTTATTGCTGTCATATAATACAAATCATTACCAAAATTAATTAATTAAATCAAGCCATCAGTCAGTTTAAGATTGTTGTACTTGATTTGCTCATAGACAATAGTAACAATTTGTCGTCGGGAGATACAATGCGAGATCAATAATCATTATGTAATGTATTGTTAATCACGTAAATGGGTTCCGTTGAGATTGTGACAGATGATGCTTGACAGATAAGGAAATATATAACACACTATCACGCCTGTATTCCCCGAAAGGTTAGGCAGAGGAGTATCAATGCGAGGGGTGAAAGGCTATTTGTTTTAAGCGACATTTTGGGCGATATTGAGTTATATACATATTCGGAATCAGCGAATTTTTCTGCGTCGAATGAGCCCGGTTTCGTACAATTCTGAGCACTTTTATGGCGCTTAAAACAATGCAATTTTAGTGCATGATTCTCAAACTTGATGTATGATCCGACATCAAATTTGCCATATTTTTTTAGTATTTCATTTAAGCTGTACACATAAACAGAGAATCGGGGCATAAGCCGTTATTCTCGTCCTAAAATTTCAGTTCGATGGCAGATAAATCGTTTTTCGATATGGCTAACTTTAGATGAAAAGTCCCTTCATACATTTTGCTTACGACTACTTACACTATGCAATGTCGCTTCAACCAATTTGCCGTCAGCCAAATTCATTAAGACATATCGGTTCAACCCTTTTCGCTGCAACTGTTTTGCACTCTGTTTGGAGCTTCAAACAATATTTCTGTTCTCAAAACTGGGTTCCTTAGTCGCTTGGACAGTTTATCAGTATTCACATTTTATAAATACGTCACTTAAGATAAATCTAATACCAAGTGGTTAGATTAAAATCATTTTTTCCTGTATCATAATAATAAATAGTTTGTCTTTTAAACCATCCAATTTTAATACGACAATAACAATCTATGTAATTTAAAACAAATAAAAGTTGACATAGTTTTCGTAAACCGTAGCAGTATTAGTACTGTCCCGCCCCGCGCAGGCGCATCAGTCAGTCGTGATAATGTGGAGGAGAGAGACAGGACGCGTTTTGTTGTACTTAGTTTGGGATAAAACCGATTAGAATAAACTTTTTTTTTTTTAGAGATGGGAAATCATCAAATGACCCCCCCCGTCCTGGGCGGGGCGGGAGGGAGTGTCAGACTTTTACTGACTAAAAACCATCTATGTTCCTTCGTGTGCCCTTTGCGTTCCGTGGGCGCGGTATCTCTTTCGAACAACCCGCAGCCCCGGCAGGAATTTGGCCCTTAGTGGCCCCTTCCAGTGGCTGACACCTCTGTGCGCGGAACATTAACGCGCCGTCGACACGGTCTGTCGTTAGTTAATAACGTACGGACGGTGAGCTACCCATTGCTCACCGCTCACAGACCGTGTCTACGGTATCCACCTGCGGGAGGCGCAATGGTGCCGTTATTGGCAAACCATTGCGCCGGCGGACGCGGCATCAGCGGCGGCTGCGGCAGTGGCGGCGGTGGCGGCAGTGCGGGGCCTTCCCCCGGCCCTGGCGGGTACGGCGCAGGCCTTGCCCCCAGCCCGGTGATCGGCCGGCTTGTTAGCCCCGCGCACATACATGCGTCGCAGTGCGGCGGGGCATCACAAGCCGCGGCGTTGTGACCGGGCTGACCGCAGCGGAAACATAGGGCGCTGCGGTCCACCTCCGAGGCGCACCGACATGCCACGTGCTTCCCCACGTGGCAACGGTAGCACCTCAGGGGCCTGGGCTCGAGCAGTCTAACCTGCGCCGATACCCAGCCCACCAGTAAACGCCCCGCCCCAACGATGGCTTTAGCCGCCGCCACTGGGCAGCTGACCATGATGGTCTGCATGATGGTGCGTTCCGGACGGATGGTGCCTGCCCTCACCTCCTCGGCAAGGCATCCAACCGTCTTGGTGACGGCGGCTACCACCTCCTCCGTGGTGACGGAGTCGTCCAGACCCAGGATGCGCAGGTCTGCGCATCTGACGGGCCTGGACACTCGGGCCACGTCCGCATCCAGGGACGCTCTGAGCCTCTCTGCTAGAGCGTCTGCAGACGGGCCGCTGGTGGCACCGGGGACCTCCAACATCGTGGCCCCCGTTGCCGTCACGATGCCTTTCAGGACGGAAAACCGTGCCTGGAAGGCCGCCAGCTCCAGCTGAACCAGGTTAAGCACCTGGTAATCCACTGGCTCGGGCTGGGTTCCCTGGCTCCCCGCCTTGGGCGCCTGGCGGGAGCCGGACCCGAGGAGCTCAGCCAGGTCGGAGTCTCCTATTCTCCTCTATGAGGAGCTCCATTGTGGCTGACAGACGAGCCACCTCCGCCTGAAGCTGCGGGACCCGCAAACCTGGCCTCCGCAGCCGCCGCAATAGTGGCCGAAGCCTCCTCCATGGCCCGAGACTTCGAGCCCTTCATCTTTTTTCGGGCTACGCTCACGACCGCCTCCTTAACCGCCTCCATGAACCTGGACTTACGCTCCTCAGAGCTGCCAGGTGCACCTGCCTCGTTGCGTGATGTGTCCGGCTGGACCACATCGTCGCCACCAGTCTCGTTCAGGGACTGCCCTTCAGCGACAAGCATCGCTGGTCTCCTCCGGGCAGTCACCCTCCCTGGGCCTCGCTCCTGGACCCCACCGCGACTGCTGGTGGGGATCTTGCAAGCCGAGGCAAACTCGCCTTCGGAGGACGCCTAGTCCTCCGGTCTGGGCCGCTTCCGGAAGAACTTCCCGGGCGGCCCAACCATCTTGCGGTGGGAGCTCCCTGAGCTACCCACGCTCACCACGCTAGGGGCCGAGTCGGACTCCGACCCGGCATCCCCCTTCCCTCCTTCTACGTCTTTTGGTTTCATTGTAAGGTCCATTTTGATTTCCACGAGTAAAAACTATATCCAACCAAGAAACAAGTGGTTCGCACTAGCGACTGATGTTCCATAGGAACGCCCGTCAGCCATACATCCCGTCACGGTGCGCCGCCGCTTGGGATTCGGGGTGACTTTTTATAGAGGTTTTCTACCTCGCGGTCCGGGCGGTTAAGCCAAGACCCTCGGTGCCAATCGAAGCCGCGAGACATGATCCACGACACTCCGATATGGGGTTACGATGTACGACGGTGACAGAGAAGAACCACCCTCCTCTCTGTCTGCTCGGTGGCAGGGTGAGTGCACGCCGAGCCCGTCCTCACTCCTCCGCTGTGCCCTCTGCTGATCAGAGGGACACGCGGAGAAACGCCCTCGGTCCGAATCGGACCCCGCCCGTCAGAATATTGGCCACGAGCAGTGACATTCCCCAAAGAATAGGAATCTCTTCCCATTCCTCAGGGAAGATCACTACCCGTGCCCGGAGTGCACCGGCCAGCTAGCTGCCGTTCCCTCAAGACGTGTCCGAAGGGACAAGCAGCCGACGACGGTACGCGTGGAAGTTTTCTGACCAGCACCCCAATAGAATAAACTTGTAAGTATAATTACTTTAATATTGTCATATTGTGTCTATAAATGAATAAATTAATTTGATTTGGATTTGGTAATAATGCTTACATTTATATCCATAATTTATGTTTTCTTTTTCGGCCATATCTCTATTTTGTAATAAGTAAATATTTTCCTTTCTTTTCAAAAACAAATAATTAAGTACTTGTTTGATTTACTGTACTGTATTTTTTTTTATATAACGAAACTTACGATCTCATTAAGACTGAGTGTTAATTAAGTTAAAGATGCGTAATAAATAAAAAAAATCTAATTAACAGAACTTTTTTTTTATTCCTGACATAGTAATTATTCGCCCATATCAATACTACAAACTCTTAACTTACTATAAATCTGTCATTATTATCTTGTTTCAACAACCAAGTTATATAAACTCCTTTCGAAACCTGAGACATCAAACAACTCATTAAGAATGTTCATCGTTGCTTAAGCCAACTTGCCTGTATCGTTAACAAAACCCAAATGGTAGTTAAACAAAATAGCCAATTCCTATTATTATTGAGTAACGTCGATTCAATCATTTCGCCTTCTCCTGCATTGGTACTGTAAAGTCACTTAAACCATTTTGCCTGCTGCTGATTAGTGACAAAGTTGGAAGTTGAATCATTTTTCTTTACTCTAAAAATAAGGCGATACAGATCATTTTGTATTAAGCGACATTTATCTTGGAACTTATAACTGTTTTTTTCTTAAAAAATATACCAAAACATAAAGGGATTTTTTTGCAATAAAGATTTGCGATCCCCATTAAAGTGAGTGCAGTAGTTTTTTCATGACGATTTTTTTTCCAAATTTTGAATCTTTAAATGGCTCTCCTGTAAAGTTGGTGAAATGTCGCTTAAAACAAATAGCCTTTCACCCCTCGAATGCATAACCACAGTTCGCTGGTATGTTTAGGTCCCACGTAATAGAGGGCGAGCCTATTGCCATTAACCGGGTATAAATTTTAACTCCGAGCTGCTACTGAGATTTTCATAGAAAAACCAACTGGTCGAAATGGGAATCGAACCCAAGGTTGTGTATGTAGCAGTCGCGCTTAGGACTACTAGGCTAACGAGGCAGCTAAGTTAAGGAAAAATATAAGATTGTGATTCACGCGTTTAAAATTTTTAGATAGACATATTTGAATTTAATCAAACGAGCCCTTGGCAACTACCGTCTATTCAAATGTATTTACTTAACTCCTGATAACGTTTGATTAAGAGTTAACATATACATACTAGGTAAGTAGACATGGATAAAACATTCTCAGACAGACAGATAATGATTGACATGAATCATTCTGTAAACATAGTGGCAACACTGACGATATCCACATTAAGTAAAAAGTTTTTAAATAAAATTAAAACGTTGGGTTTTCCACCTGTCAGTTTATCTGTGGCTGCCGATAAAAACATCGTTACTGTCCTTTCCCTCGTAAAACTCACATCAGTCTTCTTGTTTGAGGACATTTTTAACTGTTGCGACTACAATATTACCGCTACAAACATAAAAAAAAACAATGAAGAGGAAAATATTTATAAAAAGCAAATTTTTATTAAAAGCAGAATTAAAATCATCATCTCCCCTCACACATTAAAAATGAATGCATTCAATTATACAATAACAAAATGAATGTCAAAATTAAATTAAAATGAAAATTTACTACTTGGCAACAACGAAACAAAAGAAGTAAACACCAAATTGGAAATTCATAAAGTAAATATTTCAATTTGTGAAAAAAGCAAATGGAAATCGATCGAACGCGTTTAAAAACTTTATGGTGACATTTGAATCAATACTCGCCACTTATTGGTGCTAAGAATTTCAAAAAAAGAATAATGTCGTCAGATAATGATTGAAATCTAAAAATATCTGTAATAGGTGATTCGCGGTTTTACAACGAGAATAAAAAAGAAATGTTATTAAAATCAGGTATGTAGGTACTTTACTAGTTCTATAAAATAAGCGTAGTTAAATTAAATCTGAGAATTAAATCAAGTGCTCGTGGGTTTTATAGCAGTTTTAGTTTTCCATTTATTCCTTCTTTTCTAATTCGTATTATTTTAATTCTAAAAAGTGCCAATTAACGTAATATGTGCGTTCTGTAAATTGATGCCCATTGTTTCATGTAAGCCTACTGTTACAGTCCATAGCTGTGTGGAAATACATATGTATTATTAAAATAGCAATAATTAAGAGTCAGCTGTTCGCTATTCGACACTCGACCCTGAACTGGTCTGCATGAATGGAACAATAACACTTATTATAATCACACAGTATGTACATTATTTTTGCGCTACATTACATTGAGTCGCATGACCTGACGCCACGCCGGTTCATAATGAATTCCGTACAGTGTAAACCGCAAGTCGTACATACATAATTTATTAGCCGATCACGTCGGTAAAAATAAAGCGAATTTACCTTTTGCGGCTTAACGAATGGGGCACGCGACGATTTTTGAATATCGAACGTATCGAGTACCGATTCACGGCATCGTAAAAGCTACTTAGGGGAAAGTCACGAAAAATTACGTGTCTGGGACGGAACCGCTAGCGGCGCGGGGAGGGCGGGGTGAATGACGGCGGGCAGGCTTTGTTGCTCGTGCTGGCATTCCTCGCCTGGGAACCGGGAACGCGGCCCTCCCGCGCGCCGCACCTGCCCGCACCCCCGCCTGCATTCCTGCCCTCTCTCACTTTCATTGTTCCCGTCGGCGCGGGAGGTCGCCGCGTACAAATAATAGAACCAGTCGTTTTAGTGGGGACGACTTGTTGGCTCACTCCAATAAACACGTCTGACCTGTCCATAAATGACATTTAGGGATACACTTGTTAGTTCCGTGGCGCTGCCCTGCCCGACCCCGCTGCTACTAACTGGCTTGTAATTTAAAGTCACGGCTGGTAGTTTTTGTTATCCAATTAACTAGAAACACTAATCATATGTTTGACAGTTAACGGTAACGTTTAGCAGCGCCGCGGCCGGGTCGGGGGGCAGGTGCGCGGGCGCATCCTAATGAAATCATCCCCAATAACAACAATAGAGGTGGCCATTATTATTGTAATTTATCAGAAGGGTCCGAGGCGTTAGTCATCGTTGTTGCGCCGAATTTTGATTCATTTCGGATGCTCGGAATGCCATTGTGGGCGCCGCCATTACCTGAGCGCAGGTACACCCACGGCCGCGGCCCGGACACGCAGCCGCACTTTTGTTTATACGTTTTGACAAACTTTTGTGAGTTAAAAAGTGTTATTATCAACAAGGGTGGCACCCGGCTATTGTGTGCTATCTTCCTAACACTTGTTCCCCTTTGTCTTCTCCGAGTCGCTTCTGAAGCGAAACGTATCTATATCAAAATAGCCATTAACCGGAATAAATTGAAGGAATATGTTAAAGAAGGTGAAATTATGGCGGAAGTTACGTCTACCAACCATTTCTACTAAGAGCTTCCGGTGGGGGGTAGTCTTATTGTAATCTATGGAACACATAATATACTTCCCTCCGGTGTAGCATGACTGTGTGTTGATATTTACAGCCGTCCTTTTAAAAAGAACTTGCTTAGTTAATAGCGTGATTACGAGCAATTAAAGCGTTAACAGCTTTTTTTATTGGACAACTGTTTAAATGGATGGCAAGTACGTTTACATAATAAACACTGAAGAAAAATACCTACTCTTCATCATTCATAATTATCATTATCATATACTTTATACAAACATTGTTCGAGAATTCCAGATAAAAGTTATTTAATGTAAGTAACCCGATCAGTGAACTGTGTACAGCGATTAGGGATTAAATTGAATTTGGTGGTACATTTGTGTGGGTTCACATCGATCGAGTAGTCCCAATCTCCCAATAGAATTAATTAAAGTACGATAAGACAGTCGTGCTAATTATTCGCGTGGTCCTCTGGACCGCTTGTATCTAAGAGCGGTGCGCGCGGGTTATCGGCAAGGTTCAGAGCGGACATACTCTCTCATAGGTATGTACCGTACGATGTACCGATGTTAGATTAAATAAAGGTTAATTTGTTCTTGTTGCCAGACAAACATGTTTGTTGTGACGGTGAGGAGAAATATTTGCGAGATAGCACAAAATATTTAGAAGCTTTTACTTTAGAACTGCTGATAATTTAAATGCTAATTAATTAAATTGCAGCTAAGCTAAACTCGAACCTAATCGCTATAAAAATACGGTTCGATATAGTTTTCTGAGTGTAATATTTCGGTCATCATTAGCAAGGGTTAATACTTAATCCCCATCGATCGGTCCTTTGAATTTAACCCTGTGAGTCATTGTGGTCGAAGTAATCGGAGCTGGGAAGCCCCGAGGCGGTCCGATGTGAAACCGATAGTGTTCGGGTCACCACACAATCTGACCGACTCGGCGTCCCGACCACCTGTTCCACAACTGGCTACTCAGGTATTGGTCAATGAAAATGTCTAGCTAAGTCTTAACAGCATACACACCTGTGGAAATCATAGGCTGATTGAGATCATGGAAAAAGTCCTTAATACACGACCTTCTTTATAATATGGTACGGTAGCTATACCATATGCGGTGTGCTTACTTAAGATTAGCATTTGAAATTGCATGCGTCTGTGGATTAGGTCATCTCTTGAAGCGATTTTCGTTTTATTTTTTTTTACTTAAATACTTTGTTGTACACACAAGACAGACATATTTAAAACCAGTGTACAATCGGCCTTCTTACTAGCAAAGACGATCTCTTCCAGGCCACCTTTGGAGTGACTGAATGGAGACAGATTTCCATAGATACAACACCAGCATAATTGACGTTAGTTCTGCCAAAGTGAGCCAACACACCATCTCTCAATAATTCAAAAAAATACTTCAAATAATTTCAAACCATGTTATGAATTGACCAAGTCCTCTGGATCGATGATTATAAGCTTCTGGTGACCCTTCACCTAATGAGGCCGGTCCTGATACTAAAAATATTGACATTTACGTTATACACGTAAATTTAATGGATAAACACATCAAAAGAATCCTTTGATCCTTTTTGATACCAGATATGTGTGGCGGATCAATTATTCGGAAATGAGATATTTTGGAAAGAAGCTTTATGGTATATTTCGTAATCAGATTTTGAAGATTTTCATCATAATTATTGGTAGGTATGTCAGGTTCTTTTACTTACTTAAAATTTTTATATGGTCATCTAGCACCATCTTTTACATAGAACACTTAATTAACTGGTGAATAAATTTAACAGTATAGTAAGTATTCTACTATTATAATTTTGCGTAGTAACTCTGTCAGTTTGTTCAAGGCCAAACCACTGAACCGTTCGGAATTAAATTTGACGAAAAGGTAGCTAGGGATTGGGATATAGATTACCTTTAATCTGCATCTTCGTCTGTGTCCACGATAAACGACATTTACGTGGACAAAATCGCGGGTAAAATGTAGTCTAGTAGCTTACGCACCTTTGTATAAATATGCGTTAACATCCAGTTCATCCTGTTACTCATAAAAATTATAAACATTAATGTATGAGCTCGTTTTAATTCGCTCGTGTCCGCTCTATTTTCGATTGCTATTCGTTGGTTTCTAGCTAAATATCCTCTTCCTTTTCAAACATATTTTTTACTTCGTTATGTAAAAAACTTAATTCTTTTTCAATATTTCTCGGTACTGACATCTTTGTTATGATGAAGTTACCTGTTAATATAATCTCTTTACCTGTCACTTACGACTCATTTTTATCTTAAAATTGACGTGACAAAAGCTCTTTTACTTTACCCTATATTGTTAACTTAGGGCACTTAAGAACTTAAGATAATGTTTGAAGTATTAAACATTCTATAATGCTTAAAAACTGTTGTTTAAAACGAACAGTGAATAGCAATTTTGTGTCCAGTCTGACATAAACTGGACATAATTACATATTATACTGTCGGACTTACAACTTAATTAAAGATGCGCTATTGTTTAATTTTTTCTACGTAATTAAGACACGTTACGTTACGTTCAATTTAAAGCGTTTTACGAATTTCTGAGATAAATAAAACAGACTTCAGTTCACACCTCTTTGGAATGCTAAAAAGCGGAGATTAAGGCCCTTAAATACGACGTGTTTGGGTTCGCACCCACGATTCCCGTAACCGGGTTATCTTAAACGAAAAATGAATTTCAATAACGTTCTCACGGCTGCAAATCCCAGGGCCCATTCAACTGGGACCCGTCGTTTTCGGTCGAATTCTTATCTTTAACGAGGTATGATGGCAAGTTCCGATGGTACAGGAAGAGGGCCATTTCAGTGTCATGGATTAAATTAATCTAATCAAGCGATAAATTGAGTGGCTGACTGCGGGCCGCGTCATACAAGAATTGATGGCGAATCGCTACCAACCGACTCATCTTTCTGATTGCTTCCAGATACAGGGTGATGGCCTTCGAGTTGTGTTTATTAGAGGCCCCAACTGGAGCATTATTCATTTGTTTATAACACTGGTATTATGTATAGAGGACTATTATTAGTGGAGGTGGCTAATAGTAAGAGGTCATTGTCCTTCTTTTTGGACCGTTCTTGATAGTTTCCGCCCTAGAATGCTACAAAATAAACTAGGTTAAGTAATTGTAGGCCTTAGGTACATAGTCGTATAATAATGATCGTAGATAATCGATTAGTGTACACCGTACCGTTTTTCTACAGAAGGCCAATTCTACGAAATAAGAACATTGAAAATCTAGTTGCAATTAATTTCGTCTTAGCGACAATGAATGTCAAAAAATGCTGGCAAATTAAAGTCATTTTTGATAGATTAAGACTGAGATTAGCAGTCGTGTTTATAAGCTTATAATTATATATATTAAACGCTTGTACTAAAATTAAAAACAAACCTAGAAATTAGTTTATCAATATCGAAAAATACATGTTCTAGTACAGATAGTTCACGGTCTGTGGGCGGTGAGCAATGGGTAGCTCACCGTCCGTACGTTATTAACTAACGACAGACCGTGTCGACGGCGCGTCCATGTTCCGCGCACAGAGGTGTCAGCCATTGGAAGGGGCCACTAAGGGCCAAATGCCTGCCGGGGCTGCGGGTTGTTCGAAAGAGATACCGCGCCCCCGGAACGCAAAGGGCACATGAAGGAACATAGATGGTTTTTAGTCAGTAAAAGTCTGACACTCCCTCCCGCCCCGCCCAGGACGGGGGGGGTCATTTGATGATTTTACCATCTTTAAAAAAAAAAAAAAAAAAAAGTACAGATAGTTGTACTGAAATATCACCTCTATCTTCTAGTATATAGAAGACATATCGAAATACAAGGTGGTTTCAGAGTAACTTGGACTTCACATATTCCTTACTAATTAATTAGATGTACTCTAACTTGTTAGAAGTTTAGCACGTGAGCGCTAGTGCAGGGAGCTTGCAGCAATTATGTGCATACCGAGGGGTATATAGGTACCTACAGACATGATTAATTCAAAGATGTTCATTGCAGTACTGGGTGTCTTTTGCATTGCTAGCAGGTGGGTTGGTACTCAAATTATATACATTAGCCGTTGCCCGTGTTCCACTTGAATCTTGAACATTATATTATTAACGCTGGTCGTTTTTTTATCTTCCTTACCTTATCCAAAATTTATTTTATTCTGTTCTGTAGCAAATATCCAACTCACAAGCTTCTGAAACATCCCAATTTCTACAATCGTTTTATGAATAACTTGATTTTCCGCGTTCGTAATTTTTTTCGGAGCCTCACCTCACTTTATCTTGCCTACACCAAACAATCTACCGAAATTCAGAAATTAATCGAATGATTTAGGAATAGGAAGACATACAGGACATAAAAACATTCATTTTTATTTTATAATAGACTAGCTTCTGCCTGCAACTTCATCCGCATGAAATTTGATATTATTATCCCACGGGAACCGTTCATTTTTCCGAGATCTAAAGTATCCTATGTGTTATTCCACACTAATCCTTTCAACCGTTTAAGCGTAATAGAGTTTGGAAGTTGGTGGTGTGACACCCCCGTGCCTCGGAAAGCACGTAAAGCTGTTGGTCCCGGCTGTCATTCGTAGATCTTTGACAGTCGTTACGGATAGTCAGAAGCCAAGAAGTGGTGACAACCAGTCCAACCAAGGGGTACCGTGTTGCCCAGTTACTGGGTTGTGGAGGTCTGATAGGCAGTCGCTCCATGTAAAATACTGATATTCAGCTGCATCCGGTTAGACTGGAAGCCGACCCCAACATAGTTGGGAAAAAGTTAAGCAGATGAAGCGTAATAGAGTAACAAACATCCATCCATCCAACCTCTCAAACTTTTGCATTTATAATACTAGTAGGATAAATTACATCATGCAATTAACATTGTCCTCATGATGACAGGTATATTAGACACTAGCGGACTAACCTCGACTTTTTCTGCGTTGCTTATTTCACCCGCATTAAGTTACGTCTTTGGTTATTGCTCTGCTCCTATGGGTCGTAGCGTGATGTTATATAGCCTATGTTACTCAGTGATAATGTAGCTTCATAACGGCAAATTAAGATTTTTTTTAATCGGTCCCGTAGTTTTTAACTTTATTCGTTACATATAAAAATACAAATCTTTCCTCTTTATTATATTAGTATAGAAGTATAGATTTGAGGAGCTCGTCGCTAAATAATTACAGCCGCATAGACCGATCTTCCGGGTTAAGCCACGCTTGCCGAGGTTGGTCTGTGGATGGGTGACCATTTACCATAGCGAGTTTCCTCCGTGCCTCGGAAAGCACGTAAAGCCGTTGGTCCCGCCTGTCATTCGTAGATCTTTGACAGTCGTTACTGTTAGTCAGAAGCCAGAAAGTCTGACAACCAGTCTTACCAAGAGTATCGTATTACCCATTACTGGGTTGTGGAGGTCTGATAGGCAGTCGCTCCATGTAAAATACTGATATTCAGCTGCATCCGGTTCGACTGGAAGCCGACCTCAACGTAGTTGGGAAAAGGCTAGGCAGATGATGAGAAGTATAGATTTCCTCTGGTCACGTGACAACTCAAAGTATTTTAAAAAACTATTGTGTTTTGATTTCTATTTAAATATCTATGTTGTCATGAAAAAACCCAATCTATTGTCGAAACTATTGTGTTTTTACATGAAATCTATCTTGACGTGAAAAACCCAATGTATTTTAAAAGCTATTGTGTTTGTACATTATTTTAAGCAGGTATTTGTCCTGTTATTTAAAATTATATAAATCACCCATAACTCATTAGATTTAACTTCATAACTAATAATATTTCGCATTGTCAAAATAGGTTTGTCACATTTATAATGTTCATCGGGTTTTACCCATAACTTAGTTACACTTGCCTCTTTAAAATTAGATTGTTGTTTTGTAATTTGTATTTTCCTAGCGTTCGAGTTAACTAGCGTTCTTGCGAGTTCGTCCGCGGAAATATCGGTTATCGCAGATGCAGGCGAAATTGCGGATTAAAAACTAACCTATGTCCTTTCTGCCCCATTAGCCTAGTGGTCCAAAGCGCGACTGCTACGCTAGAGGTCTTGGGCTCGATTTCCTAGTCAACCCAAGTGGTTGACTAGAAAATCGAAAATCGTTGACTTGGTTTTTCTATCAAATTCTCAGTGGCAGCTCGGAGTTTGGATTTGTGCCCGGTTAATGGCAATATTCTCGCCCCCTATTACATGGGACCTCAACATACCCATATGCGAACTGTGGTATGGTACATCTCTGCCTAACCCTTCGGGGAATAGAGGTGTGATGGTATGCATGCTGTGTCCTTTCCTGGCGCTTAGTTGAGTGAAAGCTTTCTCTATACTCGATAGATGGTGTTGTACAGATACTTCATGTTTCTAAATCTCGCTGAAACAGATTTTAATACATTGTTATTCTCGTTTGGCTCTTTGTTTTATCTAGAGTTCGATTGGGCAATTGGTTTGCGTAGTAACACTTAATCCGTACTACATTTTATCAAAATTGGTTCAGTAGTTTAACCGTGGAAGCGCAACAATCAAACAAATGTACAAACGCACTTTCGCATTTGTAATATTAAGTATGGATTATGTAAACGAAATAAAATAAAAGTGGAACTCCAAATCCATTAGGAACTTCCTCATTCATAACATTACGTGAATTCGCAAATGTATTTACATTTGATTCCGTTCCATTTGACGTCTCGCCCTGTTCTGAGAAATTCAGGGTCCTTGAATGATTTTGTATTAGAAAGTGCGTATCTATCAGTCATGTGTGTGTCTCACCGTTTTCTTGTATTCACGTCCGTTCGAACGTGAATATATATTTAGCAGATCCGGCCGCGTCACAGTGCGCGGGAAACCACATGTGCAAATATTATTGTCTTTGGAAGAGCTTGCGTATACCTAAAGGCGATATAATTATAAGGACAGAAATGGATATGCCTAGGGGAGCTTGAAATAATAAAGGGCAAAGTAGGGTACTATCTACATTGAATTTTGGACTTAAAATGAAGATAATAATCGGAGAAACGAAACTTTAATTGCCCAATTTTATTGTAATGCAATTCCATCCTTCATTTCAAACTTTAGAAATGAAGGATGGAATTGCATTACAAACTTCTTCTGCCATGTAAAGTGCATGTCTCCATAAAGGTATATTATGAGAAGCTATAACATTCATGTATGTACATACATAATGGAGCACGACAGGTCACATGCCTTGTAAATCAGTGCGTGACAAGCCACTTCGCCGATCGAATTGTCACTCGATATAATATTGCGATAACTCGAATACTTCGTTCCGATTCACTTCCCGACGGCAAGCGATATCGATTCAAGCTCTCTTTTGTTCGATTTTTAGGCAGGGTGGAAGGCTGAGTCAGCGATCGTACACTACATCGCTTCAATATAAATTCTTACACAACTATTTCAATTTTACGTCTGCGATCTGAAAATATTTCTCACTTTTCTTGCTCTTCTTCAAGTAATAAAAGCGTTTTTATTTTACACTGGTCTAGTATTTGCAATACGTTCTTTTACATCTTTGATAAAGCGGACGTAATAGAGAATACGTGGGGGTCCCGTGGGAAATCAAATTGAACACACAGAGATATGGTTTGCATTTGCGGAATACAAAGTATTATAAGATTTGATTGTTGCGGACAACCAATCTCCAAGTAAGCCCTATTTAAAGAATATAAAAAGGGAGTTATGTATCGCGAACGCGCGTTCAGCATGCGCGGGACGAAATGTGGTTTGAATGCACATGACTTACACCATTCCGAGGCGACCGGCCTTATTTGGAAACATTCGATTTGCACTTACGACTCGCTGCATAATTCCCGGAATTTATGGTAATTGATATAGGAGGAAGAGTTCTACTCCGATCTAATATATATTTATGAGGATAGTTGAAATAAATTCCAAATACGTCGAAGTTTTTACGAGTGAAGCACTGAAGTGACAACACCAACTCGCGTCGGATTTATGGGCTGTATCCCACGCCGTGGCCTACTTCTGTGCCACCTTGACCTTACGGAGTTTAACAAATATTTGGCAGAAGGGCGAGCTTCGCCCAGCTGGAGCAGTAATATATTCCCCGAGTGTTCCACTTTCGTCACGTTGCAAGTGCTTTGAACTTCCCTTGTCGATTTTGCTTCATTGAGAAGGCACGTTTTAATGTGTTTTGTATCACGACGTTAAATAGCATATTCATCAAATCAATGAGCGAGCGTTGCGTAATGTGGACCCGATTAAAACTGCCAACTAATCGAATAATTTAAATCCATTTGGCTCGAATTCAACAGTGTTCGTAAATTATTCAACGTAAATACGCTTTTTAAGGATGACCTCAAATATTGTAGATGATAGAAGATATTTCGTTTTAGGTTTCTCTTTAGTTCTATTTTTACAGAGTACGTTTTAAGTTTGAAGTGCTCCGTTTGAAAAGTGTTCGTTGAACATCGCTATCGCTCGTCATGTCATTTTTCGGTAAGCCGAGGCGGCAGCGTTCACAAGTTTTTGCTCTTATTCGGCGCTCTATAAAAGTTTCGCTTCACCGCTGAAACCGTAACGACCTAACTATAAAGCCAAGCACACACGCTCCCATTGGACTTTTTATCGGTTCTCTGAAAATGGAGAATGAATTTTGTATTTAAGTACCTACGGCTGGTTCGAAATTAGTTATAGGTAAGAATAGACATGTTTTTTTAAGTTTAATGCAGCAATTAACTTGGAGTACTGGCTCATAAAGTATAAAGATTATACCTTAACATAATCTGCATATTTTATGTAAAATTTAACAGATGCTTATCTCAAACAAATAAATATGTTTGAATAATTATCTGCATATTGAATTTAATTACGGAACGTTAAATAATTGTGTCAGAGGTCAACGACAACGGCGACAAATCTTTTGTTTAGTTCTTTATATTTTCAAATCTTCGATAGTTGATTGAGACATTTATCTATCTGAAACCATGGAGAACTTCTGTAGAACCATGCACCAGTACTTAGCAAAGTATACCTACGTCCATATAATTTCTATAAAATATTCTAAGCAATGCAAATTCTGGTTTTGTAAGATATGCCCTCAGTGACACTGCAATAGTTGGCTGGCGTGGAAACTGAATTGTCGTCGGGCGGCTAGTGTTGCAAGCCTCGGTAACAATGCTAATGAGTCGTCTGCCCGCGGACAGATGTCGCCCCAAGCGACGCGGACGGCAAAACAAACAGGCAGACGCGACGTTGTGCACTGCGTCTTATTTTATTTATTTTATATTATACAGTCGTAAAATAAATTGTGTGTAAGAATTTTTGCAGTTTTTAGAATATTTTTAAGCAGGATAAGTCTTTTTTCCATATTCCCAAGTGTATTTTCAAGAAGTTTTTAAATAGTGGTAGAGAAAAAAGAATAGTCTTGTATCACCACGCATCAACCTTATCACGACCGCTGTCGAATATAGTCCTCCCCTAAATTATCAAAAGCTGGCATAGGCACACGGGTACCCTAAACACGGCATTAGACAATGTTCGGTTTACGTAACCTCGGCAATTTTGCTCAACACGACATCCATTATAGATGTACCGCCAAGCCTGGCTTTAAATGAGATTGATTGAACTTTCCGAGGTTTCGGGCATTTCAGGCATCAATTCTGACGCCATCTGTGAGGTATAGCGGTTTTAAACGTACCTGTGCTATGAATATGCCATCAACCTTATACGGGCGAAAAAGTTGACGAAAATTAATTACGATCAATCTTCAAGATTGACATTTAAAGTAACTGTTATTTATTTATTAAGGTAAGTAGATTTTATTTAAAAATAAAGAGAAATAACCCCTACAGAAATAAGCTCAAAATATATAATTCTGCAAACCTTACTAGACAGCTAAAGAGAGTTTTCGTAACCCGACACGAGCGCTGTCAAGTTCAACAATGAAAATCAACCCACATTTTCCTTCTCAACTTCATACAGAACGGAGAGGAATGTCACAGGCATTTCGTAATTGAAAGTCTCGCAATATTTGTTTAGCAAAGGCCCAAGAAAACGTAGGGTCACTGTATCAATCTTCGGCGCGGTTGATCCGGCCCGCAGCCGAGGTGTCGGGCTTCCTCTATCAATATCAATCAGTGTCGGCGAAGGTCGACGGGACCAGCGTTACTAGACGTTTCGTGACACATCCTGATTTTTAAGTTGCGCCGCGACTTGTCTCTTTATGTAAATGTCGAATGGTATTTTTACGTTCCGGGTTGATTCCATTTGGGGATACCCATCTGAATTGGTTTGACCGTACCTATTTCGCAAAATTCGATTGGCATTTGATTTACTGTACTACCTTACATTACCATCACCTTACATTTACATAACGAACTTTAATCGATTTTAAGCCAATACAATCTTAGCTTAAACGGTGAGTGAGAAGTGTGATATAACAGAACCCGTTTCGCTTCCGTTGGCGTCGGCGCTTCAAGCCAACCAGTAACTTGGATCAAAGTTCGCCACAATTACGTTGATACAAGTTGTTCGCCTCCCGCCCACAAGCGCCATAAGAGCCCATTTTCCCAAGTTAACTATACTTGTTGTCCCAAATGTACGTCATTGTGGCCACTCGGCCGGGCTATGTGGGACGCGAGCTGACGCGGCCGTGGTCCCACGGTCCCGGCCGGAGCGACGCGGGCGCGATCAAAGGCGACACAGCTCATTTATAAAATTGACACGCGTTGATTTTGACGTATTTGGTTCGATCGTGTCCGTCCGCTCTTAACTACAAATGTACTTGTTTGGTACTACACTGAGGTTTTTATAACGTATCAACTGTAAATGATCAATGATCGTGAATGATGAATGAGTATCCCAGCTCCATACATAAATTGATTAGAATTAGAAACTGACTAGAAATGGGTTTATGACATCAATTTCTAAAGCAGTTTTCACACTAAGGCTTTCTGGCAGTTATGTATCGAATTAACATATAATTAAAATTTAGTTAAGTTCAGTAATTATTCCTAATTACTGTAACTGGCCGGAGCGATACGAACACGGACGGAAACGTCAGCTACAATTAAAATTATCGTCGTCTAAATGACCATTACACAACTTGACTAAATATCTATCGATTGAAACGAAGCCTATCGCCGCATACGTAAGGCAAGGAATTTTTATTAAAAGAAATTAATATTCAAGATACATTCGTTTTATCTGACAAATTTGTCACCATTACCCGACATTGCCTATTTAATACTAATAAGGGCGATTTGAAGTATTTTTAAAAGCTATAGGAGTTACAGCATGTTTGTGTGGGCGGACTGGAGAGGAGCTTGCGACATGCCTGCGTACGGCATTCATGACACGTTTCGAGTTATTACCGACGCTTGTTCGGGTGTTATCGTGCTTTTTCGGGGTTTTGTGGGTCCACGAATGTGCTTAAGCACACTATAGTAGGTGTTGACAATTTCGAGTTATACTTGTAGAGAAAGTCAATCTAGTTAAGATGGCAACGTGGCTTGGTTCATTGCACTTCCATGCAATATGCTGATAGAGCTAAGCCTTATCAATTAGTATCGGTTTAAATGTGTGTATTCGTATAAGATAGGGCTGTTTATCAGCTTAACTTGCCTTCACAAAAAATAAAAGTATTCTAACTCTTTGCTCTTCCTTGGCATCGAGTCATACCAAGGATGCAGCCATTGGTTCGCAATTTTTAAAAAAAACCCATCATTACTGTTGGGTTAAAGATTTTGTTTCATCCTTCCTAATCTTTTGGTATTGGTATTTAAACGGGCTGGTGTCCGCAACACCACGTCTGAGCTCGCATTTTGCGTACGGGTTTCCTAATCTAATATTTAAAAGAGTTGTTAAGTTTGCTTGCCTTTTAATTGTTTTGTAATGGTCTGATGAACAAAATTCTTTAATTGAATAAAAAGCTACACTATTGCCAAATTTCATAGGATACGGTTTACGACATATTCGACTTCCATTTAAACAAAGTCGCGTGGAAAACCTAATGTAAAGCTTCATAATATATCTCAAAAGCCTAACCTTAGATAAAATTTCCACACATTCGTCGATGGCGACACGATTACCTTAACTATACCATTAATTATCGATGCAGTATTCAATTGAAAGTGCGTTAGTACTGCACGTGTAGTAATAATGCATTAGGTTTAGAAACTGTCGCTCGTGTTACTACGCCAGCCCGCACTACTGTTCCGCAATAATCTATTTTCTTGCAAACGTGGGCTGGATTGTAAGCAGCTAAATTTATTCTTTGTATCATGCTGGAAAGAAATGTGACTGGTGTTTTATTAAAAAGAAAAATTTGTTCTGAAAATGGTATTATTCTTTAATACGTGTTATCTCTTGCAACTCATAACAACATGTGTACGAACCTACCTTTTTGGTTTTCTGGGGAAAATCTTTAAAAGGCGCCCGGTCTTTAAGAATATGTATGTTTGTCTCTGGGATAGCAAAACATTTGCAAGGCCTCCGGTATTGCAGATGTCTATAGGCAGCGGGGACGACTTAAAATCAGGTGGGCCGTCGGCTTGTATGCCATTCAATGACATAAAAAAAAATACAAAAATAAGGCCGGGGAGTGTGGGATTAGTGTTTCCTGAAGAAAATTATGTACTTAGACGTTTGACACTAAGTTCTGCCCTCGACTCTGCCCGCGTGGGAGTCAAAAATACCATAAAACATATTTTATGACACTAGGCAACAGCGTAGCTTTCTATCAGTCCAAGATTTTTTTGTAATCGGACCAGTATTTATAGAAATTACCTTGTACAAACCAACACACTTGACTTGTTTATAATATTATTAGTATGCATATAGATTTAATGTAATGATAATAGTCAATTTTATTCGTAATGTTCATATCCAATTTGAAAGAAGGTAAATGAACTAATCACAGATCACATTATTCACATCCTGGAGCGACATTAGCGACATTTCTCACAAAAAATCCTATTTATTGCCGGTGTAAATGACACGCGGTTTTATTTGTACAGCGAAGCTTTGTGGCTGTAGGTACTAACTTTACAGGCCATTGACGCGACGAAATCTATCTATGTATATTTAATATTATAAAGAGGAAAGGTTTTTTGTTTGTTTGTTTGTACCAAAAAGGCTCCGAAACTACTGGACAAATTTTAACCATTTTTTCACCAATAGATAGCTACATTATTCCTGAGTAACATAGGCTATATAACATCAAGCTACGACCCACGGGAGCAGAGCAATAACCAAAGACGTAATTTAACGCGGGTCAAATAACCCACGCGGTTGAAGTCGCGGGAAGTACGCTAGTCTCTAAATACATTTACACAATTTTTTGCGTGTACTATATCAATGCTGTACTCAGAATCCGCAAAGACCGCCTGATTGATTGACAAATCTCAAAGTGAGCAAAAACTGAACACGATCGATTGATTATTCCGTCCTATTGAATAGTTATTTACATAATCGTAATCGTAGAGATAATAATAGATTTTATGTTCATTAGCAAATATGTTAAATGTATGGTAATGCGTGTTGCAACATCAGTGTTAAGCGCATTATGCACGTGCATGGTGATCGTAAAGAAATTAGCAAGTTGTAATTGCCTTTGTAATTTTTGGTTAGCGTACGTACTTATTACTTATGTTATATAGTAGGTCTTTATGTGATGATTAATTAATTAATTTTAGTTTAATTAAAACGGTTGCGGTTAACACCAATGACAATACTTTAAGACACAAAACTTAAAATAGAAGGGGGCCGTTAGCTTGTTTGCCACATTCAGTGGTATAAGTAAAAAAAAAAAACATTTAAAATAAAACAAAGTTTTGTTACTACTGCCGGCTTATTCTGTAAGAAATCTCCCTCAGTGAATTAAGGTGAAGTGAGCTAAAACTGGGCTGTCACTATACGATGCTAGGGATTGACAGGACGCCACACGCTCACTTCACGGAAGGAGGGTTTTACAGAATAACACCGCTGATCACTTTTATAAATTCCTATCACAGTACTTCTAGCATACCAATAAATTCTTCGTCCATTTGCCTCTATATACCTATTCATCCTGTTGTTTTTTTTCTGTTTTGTATTATTTTTGTGATCACAGAGAACTGCATTACTTTTATATAGGTATTTCTTTACATTTCTCAATAAGTAACAGTAATGTAATGTTCTTTTCTTGAGAAATAAATGTCTTGTTCCCGATCTATCAATCAATGTAGATTATTGCAGCATTGACAAGTAGACACATGTCTTTTGTAAGTTGTGTCACGACTTAACACTTGAGTCTGGCTTCCGCATCGAATACAGTTCTCATATTCGAAATGTTTGTAAATAAATATTTCAATAAAGTCAATTTCGACTATGGGGTAATTCTAACAATTGAAAACAACTATTCCATATCTGATATTTTACTTATCCTATAGTAAGAATTACACTATTGTCGAAATTGCACCACCTAACCCTACTTTAAGATTTCTCAGTCCCTTCATTATCATCATTAATATCATAGCAGCATTAGGACGTCCACTGCTGGACACAGATCAGTTTTAGTCATTTCTCTATCCCTCACCTTTTATTAATTTAACACTTAGAGCATTAAATAACATGCTCTAACTGCTTTTCACATCTCGATAAAGGTTTGTCTAAGGCTCTACACATACGCACCACAACCACACCACATCGAAGCGACGAAAAATCATTACGTATATCACCCACACGGTTGCGTTCCGCGATAAAATGTGGTCAGTGTGAATTAAACTCTTCATTTTTATAAAAAAATAGTGCCCGACTTCGGGTTTTTGTTGTGGTTTGGTTGTGGTACGTCAGAATAGACCCTAAACATCTGTGATATCAACCTTGAACTCAGTAATGTTTGTTTGCACCAATTTGTCATCATCAAAGTGTAGCCGCCGCGTAGATATTCCCATGAAAACACGAGCAAAAAAAATATCATAAATTATAACTTTGCATGTAGTCAAATAGATTGCCAAGCGAGATAGGTATCATGCAAAAAAATCTACAGCTAGAGTCGTCGCTCGCATTACATACAAATGTCAAAAGTCTTGTACATTACAAAGTAATGGTTTATAAATGTTATAAATGACAAACAGATGGACATCCGAAGTTCCATTAGGCTGTTACCAAACGTGATCTCATCTCAATTATAATTTTAATTGTGTCGCCTGATACTTGTTATTATTATCACATTAATGGAGTAAACATACATAAATTACCTACTTGTATGTATAATATAAAACCAACAAATATAAATAACTAGCTTCTGCCCGCGACTTTGTCCGCGTCACAGTTGATGTGTTATCCTACGGGTACCGTACATTTTCCCGGGATAAAAAGTAGCCTATGTGTTATTCCAGACTATAATCTATCTTTGTGCCAAATTTCATCCAGATCCATTCAGCCGTTTAAGCGTGAAAGAGTAACAAACATCCATACATCCATACATCCATACTTACAAACTTTCGCCTTTATAATAGTAGTAGGATATATAATAATATCTACTATAAATGTTCGGCCTTCCACCAAGGGGCAATTCTAGAAACTTTTAGGAATGTTCACATTTTAATCTAAGTCTAAATCTGCCAAAAATGCCTAATTAGCTTTTTTTTATAATGAGATTACAAGATTTATATAATTAGATGTACAAGAGATTGAGATAAGATGTGACGCGATTTTTGATGTTTTTAATAGAGTTTCTTGACTAATTGGAAAAACAAAAAAGTTACTAATGTTAAACTTTTTTTCGAATCGATATAACTATAAATAGTAGGTACTTGACCCCTGTGTGTGGCCGTGTTTTCAAGTTAAGCATTTTTTGAGCCAATGTCGATAATTTTATTGGTTAAACAAGTCCCGCATTATACATAAGATCATTGCAAATGAAGACTATCGACCGAACAACTGTTAAGTCATTTAGCAGTCGTGCGCGGATATCCTTCATTATTTGGCTATTAACACTTCTGTATCTCACGAAAACAAAATGGATTTATTTCTTAAAATCAATCTTTCGTTTGTAATTAATAACATGTTAGGAACATATTTAGGAAGCTAAGTAAAAGTTTTCAGGATATAGGTAATCTTTAAAAATTGGCAGGTACTTAAGTATAATTTCGGTTACCGTATTGAAAATCAACATGAATAAAAAAACTTTTGGGGTTTCTTTTTTTATATGTTTGGATGGCAAACAAACCGATGATGGCCCACCTGATGTTAAGTGGTCACCGCTGCCTGTAGGCATTTGCAGTACCAGAGATGTTGCAAATTAGTTGCCATCCCAGAGACAAAGTTGAACTGTCTTCTGTGCCTGTAATTACACCGGCACCCATAACAGTACACGGCAGAAATAGGTATGGTTGTAGTACTTCCCCGGACGAGCTCCTTCACAAAGAGCTCTTCTACTAAAACGGGTAACGGTACTATTTAAGTGGTTGATAAATGTTCGAGCACATGCGGGTATATCTAGGCGACCTTTTTCGCCCAAGTGTTACCCTAAAAGTTTGCGCAGTTAAGGAGACACATGGGTAAAATAGATCCTCTAGTAACTGGTGCGTCTATCACCCTCTTAACTGGTTAGATTAAATTATTAACGTTAAATTAGTAACATAGAGCCATACTAGACCTATCCGTTATCCTTCCTCAGAGAGTCGTTTGTCGTAACTTCAAGCTATTTTACAAAGGATTAGGTACCTAAATAATGAAGCGACTATAGTAGAAATTCATTTTGCATACAGATAAAATTATTCTTACTCCTCCGCATTACCTTTTTCTTACTCCTCCGCTAATCTTTTCTGATTAATTTCGTTGCGGTATACAAGACAGTTGAAATGTTGTTAATAGAACTAGGAATATAAAATTTTGCTTACAAGTAGTCTTTTACGATGTAGGTGAGCACTAAGATTTAATTTTTAATAGTTTGTAAAGGGAAGTTCAACTGTATGGAAAATCTCATTTCTTGGGGGTTAAATCTATGCGAACCTAGTTATGGGTTAAGTGCTAGTATGTTATATGTGTGCACGTTTATGGTAATATGTTAGTTCTCTCCTCAAAGCAAACCGATTCCTGCTCGGAGGAGCCACTCGGGGCCGATGCCTGCCGGGGCTGTGGGTTGTTCGAAACAGGTACCGCGCCCCCGGAACGCAAAGGGCACAAGAAGGAACATGGATGGGTTTTAGTCAGTAAAAGTCTGACGCTAAGTGCGGGAGAAGTCATTTGATGATTTCCCACCCAAAAAAAAACCGATTCCTGCTGAAAATTAGATCTTAAAAGAAGATCATTAAGTAGTTGGTCATGGTCCGCAGCTAATTTTTCATTTACAACCGTGTTTAAAGTTGTGGAGCACCGCTTTCGGCGATTGTTCAGACTTAACAAGTGAACTTGTGAAGAACTTTGCCATTAAAAAGTTCTCTTCTCGTGTTTACGCTGATAAACTTGGTCCGCGACCAACTTCTTTTGCTAATTGTTATTTGGGTTTCTTTGGCGAACTGATTTACGATTCTATTTGTTCAGAATTGTGTTCTTAAGTCATCGTTATTCATTTTCACCAGTTACCAGTGTCTCAGTATAAATTACTTTCAATGTAAATTGAATATTTGCAGATTCATAATTAATTAAGATTGGCATCTTTCTTTCTTTAAATACACACTTTTGAACCCTCCTGAATTCAGTTGCCAACTTGATCCAAGCGAAGATCCTCCCACTTAACAGAAATGCTATTCATAAAATAACCGTGTTTTCAGCATGAAAAATTATGGAGACATGAAACTTAAAAAATGTTGAATTATTCATTGGAACCGTGAAACTTTAGAGGTCAAGCGAGAAGTTCCTTTTAGTCGGCAGTTTACATTTAAGAAATTCATAAACTTTTAAAGCGGGATTTGGCTTTACGCAAATGAGGTCGTCATGATAACATTTTTTTTATTTGGCTGATACCTAATCCTGGTGTTATTAACTGCCCCGTTTGTTTCGTGGCGGCAAGCACGACTTTTGAGCGTGGGGTCCTGGATTCGATTCCCAGGTCAGGCAAAAAGCGTTATTAGGTTTTGCAAATAGGAATTATTCAGTAACAGCCCGGAGTTTGGTAGTTGGTGGTGTGACACCCCCTTGTCTCGAGAAGCACGTAAATGCCGTTGGTCCTACGCCTGATCTATCCCCAGTTGTGTCGGATTGCCGTCCCATCGCACTATGAGAGTTAGTTAAGAGGGAGTGCACCTGTGTTTGCGCACACACTTGCGCTCTATAATATCTCCTGCGTATTTGCTAGTATGCATTAAGATTAGCCGCGCCGTGGCCGGAATCGACGTGGAAAATAAATTTAACATTATTAACGTTGTTTTTTTTTCTTTTGCAGGTAATTCGTTTGGCTGATTTCGATAAGAATGTAAGATATACTTTAACAAAAGTTTAAACAACACATCGGTGACGTGGGCAGAAGACGGAAGACAGTTTTTTTTTTTTTTTTTTTTTTTTTCACTTTTCAAGTATGGTACAGTAAATTCACTTTTATGGCCTTCTAAAGAACTGTTCCTCTATAAATTCAACACGATCATGGCAGGTTTAAAACTAAATTTGACTTACAAAACCAACAGTGTCCAGTAGATAATAATTTATGGCTTCAGTCTAAAGTTCTAATAAACTAATGTAACGTGAGAATAGTTTATGGTCGGGTGAATGTCGCAATATATTATTATCTGTCGCAGGGAAATGACCCTGGTACGAAAATTGATAGTTATTCGCTGGCTAACTTACTACAAATGGGTAGTCGACACTACCAATCAATTGATATACTTTTTATGAGCTGTCAAAACGAGATTTGACTGTGGAGTTTGTAAGACAATAGGATACTGTGACGTCACTTATTTGTTGAGTCAATTGACTAACTGTGTATTTATTTGAAAAAAATTGAAACGGGTAGTGACACCACTACGCAATTGACATACTTTTTATGAGCTGTTAAAACGCGATTTTCCCATAGATTTTGTATCTAAATCATGACGTCACTTTTTTGACATCTCAATTCACTAACTATTTATTGATTGCAAAGCAACGAATAGTTATTTAAATATTATTCGGGTTTTTATTGGTAAAATAAAGTGTTTTTTAGGGAATTTATATCTTGAAATTAATGTTTAATGGTAGGTATCTATTACCCGAATAAAAATTTACAGTTAATCGAAAATAATTCAGGTTTCAGTTTTATTGGTAAATGGTGTCTCCTAATACCCAATTAATGTACATTTTTAACGATCGCTTAAACGTTACGACCTACAATTTGTAAGTGCGTTAAGTTTTACGATGTCAAGATTTTCTTAATGTGTGCTTCTTACGATACAGATAATACATATTAATGATTCTGTATACATTTAAAGTTACTGCCAAGTAGCCTATGAGCATATTGAACTTAGATCGATGGACATTGATAGATTTTATCTCATCGATCGATTAATCGTCGAATATCGTAATAGCTCAGTAGCCGTGGTTAAGGCGTGTGTGTGTTGTGGATTCGCAATCTGATCAATCGATTAATCGTTGAAATAGCTCAGTAGCAGTGGTTAAGATGCCTCTCATGCACGAGGTTGTGGATTCGCAACCGTGCAAGCAAGTACCAATGTTACCTTTTCTAATTCATACCTATGTACTTTGAATAGTTTCTAAGTTTATATTGGACATCGCTGACATCGATGAAGGAAAACACCATGACGAAACGTGGCCATAAGATTAATACCATCACACCTGTATTCCTAGAAGGGTTAGGTAGAGGTGTAACCAATGTACACCCACAGTTCGCCGGTATGTTTTTAAGTCCCCTATAGAGGGCGAGCCCATTGCCATTAACCGGGCACAAATCCTAACTCAGAGCTGTTTTTGAGAATTTCATAGAAATACCCAATAACACTTTTTGTCCAGGGAATCGAACCCAAGACCTCTAGCGTAACAGTCGCACTTAGGACCACTAGACTAACGAGGCAGTCGACGATTAACTCATTTGACGCCTCTGTACCTGACTAAGTACAGACGTCAGCACATCAAGACACCCGAAACTGTCAAACTTTCGCAATCAACTTTGAACCATATACTACAGCGATAAACTTGAAAATCTATTAAATAAATTTGACAGATTGTAGTATTTTGATGTGCTGGTGTGTCTGTACATACCTATATATAAGTCTGAAATTGCCAATCTGCTTTAAGCAGGCGTGGCGATTAATGCTCGTGCCTTCTCTATACATATAGGCTTCTGGCCTGCAGTCAGACAATAATAGGCTAGAATTTATTATCAATTCTGCGGGTCTTAGCGTTCATTCAAATGTTTATCTGTTTCCCGTGCTTTTAAAGTAAATAATAGAAGTGACTTGATGTTTGCTCAAGTGTCTCTGAATAAGTAGAGTAACACTAAAATTCAGTTCAAATTTATTTATCACGAAACCGTTTTCATATAAATTTATGAGCCACTTAAATGGAAATATATCCATTTCTGTTGGTATAAATCTATTGGTGAATTAAAATTGAATATCTGAATGGTGTGCTTTGCTATCGGTAATACCGGACAGCTGATCACCTGTTATATCTCGCTAGTATTGACTTTGCTATTTAAGTACACACCGCCCACTTCACCGGTCTCAATTAGTACCCGAATACATTAAAGTTTTGACGCAATTGATTATTATCGCAGAATAACTTAACTTTTTTTAAGCAAAGGTGTCGTGGCTGTTGGTACATTTTTTTATTTAGCCTGATATGTCCCTCTGTTGGTAATAGGCCTCCTTTAAAACCTTCCATAATTCTTTTGTTACTACCTCGAACTAATCGTCTTGGTGTGAGTCTAGGTCATGTTGTCACCTCTCCCTGGGCCGGCCTCGGCGATGGCGACCACTCTCAGGCACCCATTGCATGGAGACTTTATCTCAAGCAGTCCCAATGTCTGGATATAACATGATTTCACAAGTCAAAGCTCTTTTTCAGTGCTTTTGAATCTGCAGAAAGTTACAAATGTTAGTACCTTTTCAAATAAAATAATTATGATGCTTTTTCAAGAGAAAAGTCTTGAGCTTTCTTCAATTAAATCTTAATTGTCATATCTCGTCTCAGTTAGAAGTTTATGTGATACCAAGCGGGTACAGTCTCGGACAAAAGATAGGAAACTTTCTATAAATTCGTACAGCAATGTTTTTTATGATTGGAAAATGCGAAAGCTTTTTGTGATTATGCGATACCTGTCAGATGTATCGTGATACGACGCTTAGGGGCCGTGCGCGGACACCCACGTGACGTGCGCCTACGCACGCCTTGTACGGTCAGATTACTCTGTATGGGCTTCATTTAGTGAGGTCAACTTTCGGTTGGCGTTAATAAGATGTTTATTTATATGAAAATTGTGGGCGACTCGACTAATAATGTGGTGAAGTGACGTTAAGTGATGGTACCACCCACTGGCCATAGTACCAATGCTTTGCCAAGATACGAAACTCAGGAGGTACGATTTTATGTGATCGCGATCCCAAGATTACAGCTAAAATATAAAGATAAAGTTTGGAAACACGGTTTCGACATGTTGCTGAACAGGTATTCAACGTATTAATTTGCACTGTAATAGAAATATCTGGTTTCGATCGAGCGTTACGCCTATTTATCGATTAGATCCAATTTGCACTTTATTGAGGCAGATCGGCGATAGTCTGATATATAATTTAATCAAACAAGTTCCCGGTTGTATTATCATATCATAAATAGTTGAGTAAATAGTAAGTGGTTAGTACGAATTTTAAGTTGTAAATCTAAATCCGGTCCGGCAAAGGTGGATAACAGAACTTGGGTAACATTTAGGCTGGCATAGTAGGGCATCGTTCTGTTTTCAAAAAGAACATTATAATCATCAGATTTTTTCATGACGTACGACACGTAGAAATATAGTCTGACAGACATAAAACTTCTTCTCAATGAATCATCTTAAAAGTCCAAACAATACACAATTACACAGCTATACGAACCTTAGTTCAAGTCTTCCATTCAGGCCGATCGTAATAAATCTAAATAAAAGTCATCAGTCAGACATTAAATACACATCGTTACTAATACTCCGGAACTCCCATCACAGTCGCAGTGTTGAGTCTCGCTGACCTTTTGCGAGAATAGGTCGCGTGGTGATGGAACCTCGCCAATACCTCGCTACTGAACTAAATGCTTTGAAGTCGCTACAGGAAATCGTTTGTAATATCTATTTATTGTTACTTCTAAAAACATTCAAATATAAAAGAAAGTAAACTTCACAACTCCAAATAGATCAGTGCACAAAAAGACAAAAAAGCTGCGCTTAAAAATCGCTTGTCATATAAAATTTTATTCAAGAAAAATTTCTGAAATATCACGAAGGAGTGGAGGTACAATGGGTTCCGCACAATGAGTATTGACTTCGAGTATCTCGGATAGAAAAGTGCTGTGACGTCAACAAATATGAAGGGAAAAGAATAGCAAGCAAGGAACGGTGACTGAATTCTGTGGACCGGATAGCCTCTTGTCCTTCGCAAGGAAAATCAATGACCATGGTACAGTTAATATAAAACTGGTCATGGGTAACGAATCTGCAATTTTTGAAACAATTATATTGCTTTTGGCTGGAAAAAGACAGTAGTAGCTATTTACAATACGTTTAAGCAAAAAGTACCTACTACCTATTGTAAACGTATAATTTATTCCTTATATCGCTAAGTAATCCATTTCTGGTTTTCTTTGCTTTTTTCCTGAAAGTTTATCTACTTAGATTGGTTATTGTGACATGTTTTTTTATTGTATTACTGCAGTGTTTTTCTGTAAACATCCACCTAAGTGAATTTACGTGACGTGAGCTTGAGGTGAGTTGTCAATCCCACTAGGGAATTGCTAGGGATTGACAACTCACTTAATTTCACAAAATGAGTTTTTTTACAGAATTGACCGCCTGATCTCTATTTTAAAGTCAGCTTTTCCCCGTGGTCATACATATTAGTCTAACGTAATATGGCGAAATAAGAATGTTTTTAAAATTATCAAAAAGTACCTTTATGAAGCTCGTGTTAAAGTTTTAATTTAATCTAATTGGACGTGTAATCCGATACCCTATAGAAGTGCGTCATCCGTTGATATACGATACAGTTGTTTCTAATCCTCATTATCGCTGGCGTAAGTATTCATTGACTAGTCACCGTGTTTTGAAACAATGACTGTGTTAACATACCCCACAATGTAGGGCTCGCATTGAATTGTACGCGCTTACAATGTTTTAATCAATAATAATCGTGTCAAACAAGTTAAAACAATGAGTATTACGTGGCTATAAATATGTGTGACTGATTTAAGTGATTATAATTCTGAATAGGCATAAATCAAGTTCGTGTTTCACAATGAAGTTAAGAAATCTTGTTATCTGGACTTTCAGCGTGGATTTAATCTAATCAACATTAACTTAATCCAAGCTGAAGTGCCTTTTAACGGGTACTTTACTCCTAACTTGATAAGGTACAGTGCACCTATAAAGTTCGTCGTTATTTTAAGTTGGAATTAGCATTATTCAATTCGCTGTTCCGTAAGAAGCACAGTGATAAACTTTAGTGGCAGTTTGTACGTGCACCAAGTTGCGAGATGTGTATTGTGTTGCATTCCCCGGGTGACCTTTCATACAGTGTCCATACATACAATTGATGTCACTGACTGCAACTGTCCTCTAACAAATGTGTTTTGTAACTTCGCAGTGGCTTCCAGATCTTAAACGTTGACATTTTGCTCGTTTAGAATTCTATACGCAAGTCGCTTGTAAAGAACGGAGTGTCTTTTCTCTCCGTGACTTCTAGTTATTTGTAAATACACAACCAGAAGCCTCGGAGTATTATTTTGTGTTTAAGAATAAAACCCAAATTCAGGATTTTGTAAGATTTATTTAATTCTATTTTACGATTGCACACCGCTGTATTATTTGGGGCACTGACGAGTATTAGTTTTGGCATTCTAAAGAAGAAAATACAGGTCACGTTGAAAAAGAAATTCCTTTACGAGCACAATAATGAAATCGTCAAGTCGGCCGTCGCATTTCCGTGTCGTCAAATGGATAATAGTCCAATGATGTGGACACGCCACCACTGCCCGTGCGACTTAAGGCGAGGGCACATGACACACGTGCCGCCGACACGTAATGATGAGTAAGTCATTCCCTAATGTGCCTTATGAGATTTTCCTCGAACCATATTTCTTGTAAGGGCTTTTAGAAAGATTTGATCAAGACACTTGATCATATTAGGAGAATGAATTGTTCAAGTTCATTTTGAAAGTAATCATATTCCTTGTTTAAAGAGTGATACTTAGCTTTTAATTACATGTCTAAGTTTGTTCTTTCTGTTGCTATGCAGATTGTACAAAGATATGAGAGCTGTAGTATTGATTTAATTTACTGCTTTATTCCACAGCTGTACTAAGTTTGAAAGTTTCCAACTAATGTCACCAGCGCGGGTGTTGAACCCGCTGTGAACTTATCTGCATTCGCAGTGCTAGTTCGTTACAGTGGCTAAACATTTTGCATTTGTGTTTGCAGACTAGAAAAAAGGAATGAAAAGCTCAGCTTTTAACTCGCTTTTTATTAACCCCTTAACTGCAGTTGAAAGTACCGAGATTTAATATTATGTAGAGTTAAACTCTCAAAGTAATCTGGCGGAGTAGTTTTATTTCAATTGCTCTCGCCTTTGCATAAGCTGTAAAAGATATTCTGCTTACATTTTTGCGAATGTTTGCCTAATATTAAAAAGCACTTATCTGCGCGGCTTTATGAGTTTGCAACAAAGCTTCCACATTTCTTTGTGGCTGATATTACGAGCGAACAGCGTAATAACTCGCAATATACATTTTATCGCGGAAACTATAATCATAGCTGTTTAGTTGTAAAACTTTTACGTTAATAAACATGGAACCGGGTTAGTCTGTTTAATAATGTAATAATGTGCAGTTTTTAGTAAAACAGTGCCGCGCCATAATTACATTGTCGGTGTTCTGTAATCGAGGAAGCGCTTAGTATTTTTAGACGAACAAAAGTTTTGTGAACCATGTCTGGCTTTATTTTGATGTCACATAAAATGCTATCTGATAGCCATGACAGCCCATACCTGGTATTGAGTTACATAATAGGCATGAAAGGAAGGTCACCCTCGTCATAGCTTCATAGTCCACCAGTTAATGCGGGCGACGGCACAGGAAAGAGCTAGTTACTCATAAATCCGTTTCTTGCGATATGGGTTAGTAGCGGCACGCCGTGTTACCGACGGACGGGACATTCGACACGCGAGCCCGACCGTTTTAGGGTTATTTATGTTTTTCACCTACACTATAATAATGTCAAGTTATTTATTTAACGTGTTATTTATGAATTGTGTTGGCGTTGATGTATTAAATCGATATGTATTGAGATATAGCTGTCAACGTGTGTAGTGTAAATTCATTAAGAGAGATGAAATAGTTAACTGGAAATCGTTTTAATGCTTTTTGAAATAAAGTTCAATGGGCAATAAAGAGCGTAATCTTACATTAAAAAAAAGAAACCTATTGTGGATTTTTTTATTTGCGTCTACCAAAATCGTTCGCAATAAAACTTATCTACGTTCTAATTAACCGCGAATTAAGCCAGTCAGTGTCGGCGGCCAATGATGATTTGAGATATCGACAAAGTGGCAGTGAGGTCGTGACGATGACTCAGTGGCCATCGCTCTACCGTTCAGCATCCGTCGGCACTCGGCACTCCCCGTCATTTAAGTGCTATGGACCGCTATGAAATTTTACTAGCGCAATTATTTTACCGACCGTAGGTAAGCTTAGGAAATATTACAAAGGATGCCTTGTTGGCTATATTCCGCTGCTATTTTCAGTTTCCAAGTAAGCACAGTTTGCATGGACAAAGAGACCTGTAAATGTTTGTCGTTCTTTGCACACTTTCAATCAGAGAAGGAGGTTTTAAGCGCGAACAGAGTCAGAGAAACCTATTTATAGTTTATCAGACAAACTATTCAAGACTAGTTTATAAATGTCTCACCTACTTGTGGTTAAAGAATCTTTATTTACTCAAAAGAAATTCACTACAAATTTCACTTAATGAGAAATATTTTAACTAAATAAGAAAAAAATCGTGAGCCGAGCTGGTATGACATGCACAATATTTAAGGACTATACTAAGGACTATACTTAGATATTAAATTCAAGGAACATTCGCAATCTAATATAAAATTCCAATCTTCGAAAGTTTGTTTAACAATTACCGCTTTCCAGAGAAAATTGTTCGAGTTTACAATTTGTATTTCTTGCAGGGAAATAGTTGCTTAATCAACATTGTTGGTTGGATGTATAGCAGTTATATTTATTGTGGCAATCGGCACTCCTTCACTCACGAATATATGTGAAAGAAATACAAAAAGAATCGACACCATCTGTACACCCACTGTTAAAAATATGAGAGGCGTGCCATCAAACTAAAACTATCGATTTATAAACATGTTGAGCGATCTTACACGTAATAATATATTGTTATTCTATTGTAGTCATTGTGATATTCGAGATAATATGATAATAAAATGGTATTTATTCTTTAAATCGTTTCTCTTATCGCCGTTACTTTTATAGCCGGGCCCACCTCGGACGATAGTTATTGCATCACGTTCCTTCGCACTGTATTCAAAGTCGCCGTGCTACAAGGAGTGGCAAATTTGATGAGATTGTAAAGAGCATAGAAATATATTGCTACTATATAATCTCGGCCGCCATCCTAAAGTGAACAACACTATAAATCTTCAACAAATAAGTGAGCCAGCCGATTTTATGCGAATATTTAAACGTTATCTAAGCGCGGCTTGGTTGAGGATAATTTACTACTTTATACAAAAGAAGTTAATGTTTACTTACTCCTTTTATAAAGAAAGTTTTTTTAAACTTTCTTCATTTGGAGTTTAAATAAATTGCCTTTCAGGGACGTCTTAAAGTCGGCTATTTTACGTGCCGCCCTAAGGTACAAGGACAACGAGGGAAGGAGGGTTGCTCCTCATTACCATGCTCCGCCGTCTCGTAAAACACTGATTTTATTAATTTCACAGGAGCATTCTGTCTGTGCAAAGAATAAGTCACCCTCTTTCGCGCCGTAAATGCTATAAGGTGTCAGGGGGATGGGGTGTCTCATTTTCCTGTGTTTTTATCATGAATTTGCGTCTAGCGCGGTGATCATGACAATTTTTCGTTTTTGCTCTTTATAGTAGTTAGGGTTGGGCCCTTCTGTTACACTTTAAAAGTTAACGGTAATACGCCTATATTTTTTAATGTTTTTATGATGATAGTAAATAGCTCATTCTGTAAATATCTAAATGAATACCTAAAAATATTTATTTTACTTTGCCACTCAAAATAATATCGATTTTAGCAGGTGTCCATAATTTGGATTAGCCAAGGGGACTTTCTTCTTATTTAGTTAGTCTGTTATTGTGGGTCGACAAGCAGGAAGAAATTATGTCAGTTTTCTCAGTACACGAGTATGTATCGACTTTTCTCTAAAGCTACACTCAGTATTGGTGTAGTTTTCTTCAGTGAAATATTTTTTATATTTTGAGTAGTATTTGCAAACAAAAATTTTATAACAATCAAACTTTACCTCTTTATAATTTTAGTATAGGTAAAGCAAATAGGTAGACCTAGCTAATGTACCGCAACAGCGGATGCAGTCACCACGTAAAAATAAATGTTGCAGCAAGGGTTACTTTGTAATTGGTTTTATGCTAATATCTCACACGCCTGTAGGTACACGTTGTTAAAGTGTCAACAGGGACTGGGGGCGTAGTGGAGCGTCATGCTTTCATCTTGTACATATACAGCCTTACTTATAAAAATACCGCTGATTACTAATCAGCTACCTCTCAATTGAGTAACTCTTAAGTCCTTAAGTAATGATCAACTTTTTTTTACTTATAAACCACTTTCAATGGTATCTCAGGTGAACGGTCGTTGAAAGATGAAACACTATTTTAATCTGTCAACACTTAGACGGTCAGCATAGAGCATGACCAAATTATCCGACTAAAGAACGAAATCGAACGAACTGATCCCGTATACATATATATGATGTACTCTGTGGAACTGATCATGGTCAAGTGTCAAAATTTTGAAGTTGACTTTAACAAATGACATTTGTTTGGTGTCGATTGCCGCCTTGTGTTCAAAAATTTTCAACAATCTTAAAATAATATTAAAGTTTAAAGTATTTATTAAATAACAACATACATAAACATGGAGCAGATGGAGCCCCCAACAAAAAGAGCGCGCTCCATCAACTGGTGTGAACAGGAAAAGGTTACTAATACATCAATAATTAATTGTGAAGTGGTCAATAAAATTATTCTGTAAGTACATAAATTATATTTCAATATTGCACGTTTACCATGAAAGGCTGTTTTAGATTATGTTCAGGAAGCTATTTCTCGAGCGGGTGGCAATTATTGAAAATAAAGGGACCACGACGATTGCCAATAGCGCCAAAAAAGTTGCTTGGGAGGAGGTTTTGTCTAGGGTGGTTTTGGCTGTTTTTATTTTTGTAAAGTTCTTCATTTGCATACGTATCTCAATTATGTACTTATTACTTTCAGCTTGAATGCAGTCAGCCCCACCAAACGGGACATGCCACAATTACTGCTAACGCAATGGCGTAATATGAAAAATCGTGCAAAAAGAACTGAGTTTTCTTATAGAAGAGCCAGAAATATGACTGAGGCGGGCTACCGCCTCCAAGTCCGCCACTGCACTGGAACTTCATGATGGATGATCGTATCACAGCCGTGTTTGGACTTGTTAGAAAGGTCTTGTAATGAACGTTGATCATGATTAGGTTTCAAGATCCGATGATGAAGCCGGAAAATAGGCACTAGCATTCCATGATGAAATATCGTATCATAGCCGTGATTGGACTTGTTAGAAAGGTCTTGTAATGAACTTTGACCACGATAAAAAGCTAAAGCGTGTTTTTTTGTGTTTTTTAAACTATTTATTTATTTTTTAAGTCAATTAAATTAAAGGCTGTGATTTATATGTATAGGCTTTAATGTAAAAAACAATGTAGATTAATTATTAAAATAGGTTTGAATGAAGGCGTCTCTAGAGATGTGTGCGACATTATCGTCTTGGATTGCGTGAGTTTCTTCTTCTGGTTGCTCAATTACCAACGCTGGTTCTTGTGCTGCATCTGTAAAGAAGAAAGTCGTATCTTTTAATTGTACACACAGCATAATATGAAGCTAAACTGTAAAAATGTTGCTTGTTTACAATTACTTTTAATACAATTACTTTCGTTTTAAGTATCAAATTTTGTTGTATTACTCTTGTCGAACCTGCCATATCAACTCTTCACCACCTTTGGTTGACTGGTTTAAATAAATAAATAAAAATATATGTTATAGAGAAAATATTGTATTTTTAATTAAACTAGCACTGGTACATACCTTGTTCTTCATTAAAAAGAATCGCTAAATTATGCAGAACAGCACAAGCGATAATGGTGATTTTTATTGTCGTGTAAGAACCCCTCATGATCCCCTGAAGAATGCGAAACCGTTGTTTCCACACCCCAAAACATCTTTCCACAACGTTCCGAGTAATAATATGACTGTTGTTGTAGCGTCGCTCTGCTTCAGTCTGGGGTCTTAGCACTGGTGTCAATAAATAAGGGGTGCAGGGGTAGCCACTGTCACCAATCAGCTTCCCCACAAACTCATTTTCTTCAAACCGTCGTTTGATGGAGCTTTCCCGAAAAATCCTGGCATCGTGTGTACTGCCTCTCCAGTGTGCCACAATGTCACAGATTTTAAGGTCAGCATCACACACCACCTTAAAGCAATTTTTTATATTATTATAGTTAATATTTATTTAAATAGCTTTGTGTTAATCGGCTAAGCTGAGGAATAGTATGGAAGCACTATAATATGTCTTTAATATGTATGTGAAAGTCAGGGCATGAAAGGGTTTAAAATTGCATGTTTGATTCTTGACCCTGTCAATGTCTGTATGTCTGTCGGTCTGTCGATGTTAAGGCCTACATATTTCAGTTGATATAAAAAAGTATTAAGAAACTTACTTGGGTGTTTATAGAAAAATGCCCCTTTCTGTTGATGTGATACTGACCCACATCACCACCAACCTTTCTAATTTTAATGTGTGTACAGTCAATGGCACCACTTATGTGCCGAAAGCCACAAATCTGTTGGAAGGCTTGAATCGCCTTGCTTTCCTCATTTAAGTTGGCTGGCATTTTTATGTAACGTGGACTTTTGGATGCCAGAGCAATCGCCACTTTGCGACACAAACGTGACAGAGTATGTTGGCTCATACCATGTATGTCGGCACAATCCTCCTGAATCTGTAAGTAAATGAATCTGTTACTAACTGGCATGGCACATACATGCTTAAAAATGTATCAAAATATTAGTACGTACCTCGTGACGGCCCCAGTATCGTAACACGGCCATGACTTGCAGCTCCACGGGTATACCACCACCTCGGGTGTCCACCTGCAAATCCCTCCCCACAATACTGACAATTCGGCTCATGTTTGCTTTCGAGAAGCGGTATCGCAGCCGAAATTCAGAGTCGGAAAGATCTAGCAGAGGATTAAACCGCACTTTATAAATTTTCCTCCTTCGTCTTCGTGGAGTCGCAAAGTATCTCAGCTCTGCCACGTCATTTTGAAAATCGCGGGGTATACTGTACAACTCCATTATTGCTTATTTATAATATTATATAAATTTCACAAATTATATTATAGACACTAATGTCAACCTCGTCACAATAACATAACGTCAAATCGACATGTCAATGTAATCGTCTCAGCTGATTGAAATCCGCCATCTTGAACCAGACTTAAACAACGAGTCGCCGCTGTTTAGATTTGAGCTGATGCTCAACAACTTCTCAACGCTGATTAACGTTTATAAGTGAGATTTTTGCTGATCAGTCACTGATTTATGTTTAACTGTTTCTCAAATATTTGAGACTGCTTTATAAGTAGGGCTGATAGTGCTGTTTGTTCCCGATAGTTGCGAACCAGGTTGCCGCAACTGGGATGGAGGGTTAACATACTAAATAAGCCGTATGAAACGTCCTGTAATAGTTTCAATGTAACTGCAAAGCTGATAATTGCTTGAAGGATCTATATATTTTGGTCCTTTGTGAAATTGTTAATTGCTAACTATCGGAATTGTTGTTTTTTGTAGGTTGGTAGTGCCGAATTTGCATATTAGAATAACGCCATCTCCATCCAATAAAAATGCAATAATGTTTGAACGTTAAAATTATTTAAACATTGAATAGGCTTTAAATCGAGTACCAAGTAAGTAATGTATAAATATTCAGTTTCTCAATTTATGAATATTCAAGTAACCAGTACATAGAACTTTAATATTTTAAGACTTTATATTTAACTAAGCATTCTAAACCGTTTACGTAACCACCTAAAATAAAACCATTTTACGATCGAAAGCAATCAACAAAATTCGGCACGAAATGTTCGATACGCCTGTTATCCCCAAAGTTCGCAATACTGGCAACACAGACTCTTAATAACAGACTCCACAAAATGAGTCGTCGTTTATTTTATATTCCATTTTTAAACATTACGAGTACCAATCATCGCAACTCCCGCGTCGATTTGGATTGGAAATGAACCCGAAGTGTTGCACAAGCCAAGACGTCTTCATCAAGACATATCAGACCGCTTAATGCACGTTAGATGCACTCATCAGCACTTATTAGGTGCCACCCACGCCAGTGCATCGGCCTCAGTAATTCGACTTAATCATCTCACCCACTGTGAGAATAATTAAAGTATTAAACCCTTGAGATCATTCTGGCAATCTCTTTATGCTAATAACTTCATTAAAAACGTATACAGATTTTTTTGATGACTTTTTAAAGACACAGATAAAATTAAAATTGTTCTTAGGCTTGGTGAATTTTATGGGGCTGACTTTTGACCTGGACTATTATTTCCCACTTCAAAGACAGTGGGTGGGTGGGAAACACCAATCGGCAGGTCATTAAGGTCTTTATGAGAATTTGATAATTAAAAGCCAGTTCCATAAACGGTGGAGGTGTCATTATTAGCAGCTTAATAAGCTGCGTGGCGTAAAATATCGTAATATTAAATTAACAAGCAAAGGCTTAATAGCTTTTGACGAAACCTTAAGTAGGTAATAATATTGTTAATTATACACCGTGATATTAACTGCTCCGTTGGTCTCGTGGTCGCAAGTGCGACTGCTGTGCAAGGGGTCCCGGGTTCGATTCCCGGGTCGAGCAAAAAGTGATATTGGGTTTTTCTATGAAATTCTCAGTAGCGGCTCGGAGTTTGGATTTGTGCCCGGTTAATGGCAATAGGCTCGCCCCCTATTACATGGGACCTAAATATACCGGCGAACTGTGGGTGTACATTGGCACACCTCTGCCTAACCCTTCGGGGAAATCAGGCGTGATGGTATATTTATTATTTATATATATATTATTATCGTAATTCAACAGCAAACGATGAAAATTATATCGTGTAAAAAATATTTTTCTTCTAAATATTTATTTGAATCCAATTAATTTATCCTCGCAATGGTACGAGTATTGTAATCCAGCAAATATTTTGAGATTCTCAACTCAAACGAACCATACTCAAATTATTATGTAACTCATCATTTCTACCGAGGCTTTGTTCTGGCAAAGTATGAACTTCTGGTCCTTCTGTACGCATTCGTCAAATATGTAAATTTGTAATAAAATAATTCTCACAAAGTTGACGTAAGCAATCACACCCCAGTTCTCATTATATTTACCAAAGGTAATTTCTTACCCAGACATGATTTAGTTACCTACATAAATATGTAAGTGGGGTTTGTTTAGGGCAAGTGAAGGGCACTTTCGGGCTCGCAGGACGGGAGGACAATGCCCTGCGTTCATGTCTGTCATCATACCTCCGTGATAACTCTTTCTAAATGATTCAGAGTACAAAATAACAGACGCATTAAATGTTGTAACGGTCTTTATTGCGTCCAGTGTTTTAGTTCGTTATCATTTTATTGTTGTGTTACTGCGAAGGTAAAATATGGTCCTAGGTACCTACTTGTTTGTGTGTGTTGTAAAATGTTGTGCAAAGATTTATTCATTATTGGTATTGGTATATAAAGAAATGAAACTACACTATAGTTTCATTTCTTTTATATGTAGTGTCAAAAAATGTGTCGTTTCATTAATTCCAAAACATAATACCTATCATTAATTTCTGAACTAGACAGTAGAAGTACTATGTCAATAATTAGGTCGTGAACGCTCTCAATATTGAGACTGTATCGGTAGAGTGAGCCAAGTTCGCGCGTGAATTATCACTCGTCATTATCTGCGAACGATTTATATACGATACGCGAGCAACGACGGCGGCGGCTTATCCTTTGAATTAAATTAAAACAACCCTTGTCAGGCGCGCCGCATATTTCACAACACACACAATCTGACACCTCGAGCCACGCCGGAGAACCGAGCATTAAGATAACTCACCCAAAGGAATTTTATGTAAATTAGCCACATTTCTGTTTTTTGTTTTTTATATTTTTGCATACCTGTAGGCCACCGTGCGAATGCAACTAATGAACTCGGCTTTGTATTATTTTTTTTTGGTTCTGTGTTTGTTGCGGAGCTCGCAGGCGCCGCCCTGATCAACATTTTAATTAAGTGTTAATAAAAGTGATTTATGGATTTTATCGAATCTGTGTGAATTTTATTGTAATTGGATTTTTATTGCCTAACGAAGAGAAGCTTGTGGGAAAAAATAAGAAATATAGTAGGTGTTTTGGTAATTATGCTGCTTGTGTGATGTGTTCATGACCGACATTTTCTGACATTTGTTTAAGGCATTGTCAGAAAATTATGTGACTTCGCATAACAATTGCCATTAAGTCTTACAATAACGCATTAAGTCTCACAATCACTAAGCAATTGCGATGTTTAAATTAAGTACCTATTAATGGGAAATTGACTTAAAAACTCAATGACTCTATTTCCACAGACTATTAATTCCACAATTAAAAAAAAAATCTTGACATTGACATTCAAGTTTTATCAATGTAAATGAATCAGTAAGCGGTACAAAAAAACGTGCAACTAGATGTTAATTGTCGACGATTACCGGGAGCGTGACAGGAAAAGCTGACCGATTACATCGAGATGTGGATCGTATCGCCTGTTCGTGGAACAAGTAATTATTTTATTGACGTAATAGGACCCACGGCACAGACAACGCACCCACACATACAACGCACTATATTTTAGCGGTTTTATTATGTCATTACACAGTAGCCATTGTTTTTTAACGTAATAAGTGTGTAGGTAAACGTTTTGTAGTGTGGGTTGATCAAATTATTGTGTTGTGTAAAACAATTTGGTTAGTATAAAAAAAAACAAATGAACATCCTACTATAATATTATAATGCGAAAGTTTGTGATGATGGATTGGTGTTTGTGCCTCTTTCACGCTTAAACGGCTGAACGGATCTAGATGAAATTTGGCACTGAATTAGATTGTAGTGGGACATAACACATAGAATAATTTTCATCCCGAAAAAATGTACGGTTCCCGTGGGAAAATAAATCAAATCTGATGCGGATGAGGTCGCGGGCATAAACTACAAAATAGAGTCCGTAATTAAGTGATTCGCGTTTCCCAAATTCTAAAGCATGCGTTTTTACTCAACTTAGATTAACTTTTTGATTACAAACAATACTAATAATACCTCAATTTGAAGATGTGCACGATAAAAAGGCGATTAACGTTAAACGAATCCGAGCGTCTACAGAACAATTCTACCATAATGACACAGTTCCAAAAAACCCAATTTATTTTGCAATAATATTAATGAGAGTACACCGTAACGGCGGTTATTCTCAAAACAATTGTAATTAATGACACGTGCTGTATAATTTATCACGGGAAGGGTAATTGGGGCCCGAGCACGGGACGATCGTGATTCCAAATTATTGCGAATCATGTTCCTACCAAAGCTCTTTGCAGTTGTGTTTCTGTTTTGCTATTTATTTAAACGAACTGCTACGTTGGTCTCGTGGTGGAAAACACGACTGTTGAGCGCTGGGTTTGATTCCCAGGTCGGGCAAAAAGAGTTATTGGGTTTTACCATTAGGAATTTCTCAGTAGTAGTTTGGAAGTTGGTGGTGTCACACCCCCGTTGCTCGGAAAGCACATAAAGAGTTAGGGAAGAAGGAGTGCACGTGTGTTTGCGCACACACTTGTGCACTATATTATCTCCTGCGTACTTGGCTAGTCTGCATTAAGACTAGCCGCCGTGGCCGGAGTCGGTCTGGACAATACATACAATTATTCAAACGAGTGCCTTAAGTTAAAATGACTATGTTCCTACTTACTGCATGTCAGTGAACTTCTTATAATATTTGCAAATAGAAGCTTATAGGTGATTCATAGATCACTAGATAGGTACTAAAAATGTCAAGTGATTTGAATAAAATTTGAATCGTGCAAAAAATTTAAGCATGTATAAATAATTGTGTTTGTCATAATATTTAGCATTGTATGAGTGACTCATACAGTATTAGGTAGCGGTAACTGTCCAATGAATATAAATCTAGACTTAGATCAGAATCTATAGGTTCGTCTATATCTGGTTAGCGGTTTGAGAACCGATGACTGATGAATTCCTATTGTAGTTATATGCAGGGAAGAGAGATGGAGAGATGTCTTGAACAATACTGAAATAAAATCTAGGAATTCAACGATATGAATTCCTAGATTTTATTCCAGTCATAGTTGCGGAATAACCTCAAACATGACCTACTAAGAATCTATACATAGTATAAAATAAAGTTGTTTCTCGCCGTCTGTCCCTCTGTACGCTCAGATCTTTTAAACTACGCAACGGATTTTAATGAAATTTTCATCAGTAGATAGAGTGATTCAAGAGGAAGGTTTATAGGTATAGAACATCACGCTAAGATCAACGGGAGCGGAGCAGTAACCAAAGACGAAGAAGGTGACACTGCGGGGTACGCAAGGATATGACAACAAATTACAAAATAATTTGCCACGTTTGCTAGACTCGGGGCTAATTATTCTACTAACGTTTGCAGCCGTTAAAGGGTTCAGGGTTAAGGGTTTCAGAGTGCTTTTCGTCATTTTAAACTTGAAAATATCTTGAAAATATGATTGGCTAAATAAAATATGGTCATGTACCGTAACCTTTATGTACTCAACAATTCATACGCAAACATAGAAATAAACGTATTTACCAATGAAATGATGTGTAATGACAAACAGGCGGTCAGTATGTGTGCTAAGGCCACACTGCGAGCTACAGCGGTTACTGCTGCACGCACTCATGCGCAGGACACGCAGCTGTGTTCAACCTATACTGAGATGTAAATTAGCTGGATGCGTCATATGAGTTAATTTGTTAAAATTATCATATACGTAGGTATACGTTTGAGTTGATTAAAACATTAAAAAAAATTTAAGTGTCGGTTTGTAGAGGCAAAATAATAGCTTTTTACTATATGCATGCTTATGAATATTTACACACTAGTTTAGACTTTTTTGTCTGTCTGTATGTTTGTTCCAGTTAATCTCTGAAACGGCTAGTCTGATTTTGACGGGGCTTTCACAGGTAGATAGCTGATATATACAGGATAGGAGTAACTTCAGCTACCCTTATTTCAGAAAAATAATTAGGGTTCCGCGCAAAATTAATTAAACCGTGTAAACCCACGCGGGCAAAGTCACTGACACAAGCTAGTATAATAATAAGGTAAGAGCGAAATAGTTTTAGAAATTAAGTACCAAAATTGATAAAAATATTGTTACTTTGTATTTCACGAGAAAAAGCTTTGTGAGTCACGTGAAAAAGCTCAGTCAGTTTTTCATTAATATTATGAAATTGAAAATTATTAAATTCGTACAAACCTATTCTACAAATTCTGTTACGCAAATATTTTATCAAATTAAAATCAATATTAGGTACGGTGGGTGGACTAGGCTAATGAAATTAATTAGTGAAATAGGTACGTCTGTTAATGATATTAAAATATTGATAAAAATAACAATATAATGTTATTGGAACTAATAATGTTAATTATTGTAACGTGCAGACCTCGCTGGGCTCGCAATTATTTCATTTTTTATTCAATTAGTGCTTGTAATCAGTGTGTGCCAATATATTAATGATAATATTTCAGCTTATTTATCTACGTTTAATTAAAACAAACACGTTGTTTTTGTATGACATCGTACATAGATTTATTAAAATAGGAAAGTAATTAACATTTTATATGGAAACAAAATCAATTTTAATTACGGGTATGTTGGTTTTTATCTATTTTTCCTTGTTTTTTTATATAATAATAACATACATACCATCACGCATGTATTCCCCAAAGAGTTAGGCAGAGGAGTACCAATGTGCACCCACAGTTCGCCGGTATGTTTATATTAAGAAAACGTACATATATTCGAATTATTTTAGCATTAGAAAAATAACCGCCGAATTCTGGCCAGTTTTTCTGTCTGACTGCATTTTGATGATATTAATTTGTAAACGGTTAATAGTCTACATGTGCTTTATAATTCATCGTGAAACAACGGAGCTTATTACAGATTAAAATTGAAATAACGATAGAATTGTAATGTTATATTGAATATAAAATGTTTCTACTGTCATGTGAATGGAGTATAATATCTTTATTCATCGCAACACTCTGGTTAAAGATGTTGTATTTCGTTTTATTGGTTAATCAAAGAATTTGACATTAGCTAGTAATATTATTCAACCAATGGTTAAAATAAACATACAAACAAAAAAGATTAACTAATGTATTATTTTTTGTTACGGTATAATCTTTGTTAACGTATAAGTACTAAGGCAGGTAACGTTGTTCGTTCCCTACCCGTACCCGATGTACAAGGGTAACAGTAACAATTAAGTAGTTCTGTAGCACTTTTCCCCAACTCAAACACGAGCCTCCCTGGGATGTTTAACAGCTGTAGCGTTTTACACAACGCGTCTACATTTACCTGTGTAGGTGGACAAGAGCTTTATTAAATTGCTAATACTTTGCTGACTGATTAATAATTTTAAGCCTACATAACACAAGAAAAATATTTGCTAAATTAATTGGTGATTCGTGTCTATTTCCTCTAGATTAGAAGGTAACATGGCAAGGCATTTTTTTTTATATGATTTTTAGACCAATATTTTTACTGGCCCTAATAGGCACCCTCACTAGTTAGTCGGTAAAATAACATCTTGCAAAACAAAAGTCGCTGAAATCGCATCCAATCCACTCAAGATTAAAAGTAACAAACACCCCCAGGCGATTTTTTTAATATCATTTTTAAGACTAATATTTTTTTATTATTACTGGTACTAGTGGGCACCTCCTAATTCATCGGTAAAATGACATCTTGCAAGACAAAAGTCACTGAAATCGACACACACGCATTGTCTCCGTATGATAGGAATTAGAAAATAACGGTGTAGGTCCAAAATTAAACTTCAATTTTTGTTTAATATATCGTTTCCGTTCGATGCGCATTCCAGTATAGTTATATCTGGGGTGGCGAGCGATGCGTCGTTGATTGCCAATTAGCAGAGAGCACCAGATGAACAGTTTTGTTAGGTTTCAATTAAGTTCTGCTGCCTATCATTGTGCCATCGATGCATCAGCCAGTTTGTAACGGAAAGATAATACAACCAGTTATTGGTGCACATAATTATGAAGTGGTTATACGTAGACTAAACTAATTATAGAGATCAGATTAGAAGTTTAGAGTTAAGAAAATTAGTATAATTTCAGTGATAATAGAACACAAAATCTCAATTCTAAAGAAAAGTATCTCTTCCAGCATCACAATACACGCTCCTACTAACTAAAATATTCTTTTTTATTTTCTCTGCCCTCAGGCTGCGTATTTGCAAAATAAGCATTCGTGTAGAAAAACAATGGTACACATTTTTTTCAATGTTGTCTTTACATAAAAATGAATGCAAAGGACTCCTGTTTTACTTCCGCTATTCTGGCTGGTCACCATTACGCTCCATTTTTATGTGAAATCATACCCTAAACATTATGTAACAGTCTTAAAATGTCTAAAAGGAAAGCAAGAGCCTTTATATTCTTTTTACGAGCGGCCGTACTAAGGTAATATCAGGCTTTTGTTATAAAAAATGGGACTGCACAAATTGAAATTTGTGCTATCATAGAATCCAGCAAACATCCAAAGACCCTAGAGATTTACGACACGCGTTCCAAATTCAAAGGGGAATGTTTTTTTTTTGTTTTCGGCTCGAGGAGGCTAACTATTTGTTATTGATTTTGTCTATGATAAAAGATTTGGCGGAGGTTTGTTGCAGAAATATTATTTTGTGAGTAGAGGAGTCGAAAGTGTTTTTTTATTTTTACTAGGATAGTTGGATGGTAGTACTTAAGCTAACAAAGATAATGTAGAAATCTTAAAACATTCCAGCATGTTTCGTTGACGATAAAGGTATTCTGCAGTCGACGTTACAAAATATTAATACATAATATCTTTAAGGAAATGTTACTTCTGAACTGTCGACCTAGCCCTTCGGTCAACAAAGAGCTAATTAATAAAACAAGAGCATAACTTATGTACCTACCCAGTTATTATGATTACTTGTGCGTCGCGCGGAGGATGATATCAATCAGACATCGCCAGCAAATTGTGTTCTTTGAATATTTATTAGATCCTACTACTTACTTACTTACTCGTATCTTAGATGTTATAGCAACTGGAATAATATAACTAGTACTATTACATTTTCTATTAATTTACGTATGTTCCTACATGTCCAGTAAATCTAGGCATGCGGGAAAATTACGAACTAAAACGTAAAATGTTCTGTGTTTGACATATATTTGACGTTTGCTAGAGCAAGCAGCGCCGCCCTGAGAGCTCATTTTATATTGGTCTCAGTGAAGCAACACAGTCTTGGAAGTCCTAGATAATTGCTGGATTTATTGTCGTAAATTACGCCTTCTATACAATTACTAAGTTTTCAACCAGTGTGTGGTAGGTATTATTAATTTGTTTGCGTCAAACAAGGCTCATGAATATGCCAGCAATTATTTACAAACCACCTTGTTAATTATGTACATAGAGACGTAACAATCGTTGTTATATTACGACACATATGTATTCCTAATTTTGGTCCTTACAGTATAATCTTAGAAGTACCTAAAGACCAAAGACGAGTCTAGAAAAAAATGGCACCTAGCTACTAGGAAATATAAAGAATTACAGGCATAAAAATGGCAGATGAATTATATACGTAAATAATTAACAAGGTACTTGAACTTAGCAAATAAAAATAATCAATAATTCTTGCACTGACTGTGTAAATAATGTATTTACTGATATTCTTATTATAACAAACCATTATCACTGTTGAGCGTAGTTAAATATTTATGTTATTTATCAACACTATAATATGTAAATAAATGTAGGTACTACAAGTGCGATGTGCCAGGAAAATAGGAGGCAGAAAAAGGTATTCTCAATGTCATCACTTGTTCAGTCCAACAACATAATATTACTAGCGAACTGCCTGTGACTTCGTCCGCGCGGTTATTTACATACAATCACACCTGTATTCCCCGAAAGCTTAGGCAGAGGTGTACCATTCCGGCACTGGTTCAGGCCATGGTCCGGAGCGAGGGGGAATGGGAAGCAGTCGCCTCCTTCTGCGAAGCTGTAATGCTAGAGAAGGAGGCGGCGGGACGGGAGAGGGAAAGGAGGATCCGCCGTCCCAGCGGCCGCCGCGGTAGACGCTCCGGGCGTCGGGAGCCGCGAGACGACTCCCGGCCACCGTAGACGCGTGTCTGTGGACGGTGAGCAATGGGTAGCTCACCGTCCGTACGTTCACTAACGACAGACCGTGTCGACGGCGCGTTCGTGTTCCACGCGCGCCTCAAAGAGATGTCAGCAAACTTGGATGGGGCCACTGAGGGCCGATGCCTGCCGGGGCTGCGGGTTGTTCGAAAGAGATACCGCGCCCCCGGAACGCAAAGGGCACATGAAAGGAACATAAACGGGTTTTAGTCAGTAAAAGTCTGACACTCCCTCCCGCCCCGCCCAGGGCGGGGGAAGTTATTTGATGATTACCCGTCTATAAAAAAAAAAAAAAGAGGTGTACCATAATGTTCACCCACAGTTCGCCAGTATATTTTTAGGTCCCATGTAATAGGCTTATTGCACCCGCCATAAGTTACGTCTTTGGTTAATGCTCCGCTGCCGTGGGTCGTAGCGTGATTTTACATAGCTTATGTTTCTCAGAAACTAAGGAATCATGTAGCTGACTATTGGTGAAAAAATGGTTAAAATCGGTCCAGTAGTGTCAGAGCTTATTCGTTACAAACAGACAAACAACTAATAATAAACTAATAACAATATATATATATATATATACCAGCACGCCTGTATTCCCCGAAGGGTTAGGCAGAGGTGGTACCAATGTACACCCACAGTTCGCCGGTATATTTTAGGTCCCATGTAATAGGAGGCGAGCCTATTGCCATTAACCGGGCACAAATCCAAACTCCGAGCTGCTACTGAGAATTTAATAGAAAAACCCAATAACACTTTTTGCTCGACCCGGGAATTGAACCCAGGACCTCTAGCGTAACAGTCGCGCTCAGGACCACTAGGCCAACGAGGCAGTTACTAATAACAATAGTAAACTTTTTTCTTTCTTTCTTCTTTCAAACAAAAAAGTCCTACCTCTTTATAATATTAGTATAGAATATCAATTTATCTGTACAATATGAAGGTACATGACGCGCCTCGATCTAAAGTTTGCATCGAGAACTTGCCTCTAAGTATAACTTTGTACATATGTGAAGGAGAAACTTCGATTAAACTGTGAAGTGTAGTTCAGTCTACAGTAGATACGTGTTCCTTGTGATTAGTATGAGGCGTTAGATTAATCGGTTTCCTTCAACAATAATGTGAGCCAATTATTATGTTATTTGCCTCAGATTCAATGTAATTAGTCAAGAGAGATTAAATTGTAATAATCTAGAATAGATTGTCTCCGTAATTATTGCATTCATTAATTACTAAGTTTTTAATTGACGTTCTAGACTTTTTATTGAACACAGTAATAAAAGAAAGCAACAGCTATTAATAAAAAGCAATCTAATTTCCTACCCTATATCAAAAGCTTTAAGCAAGATTGGAATAATTATTTCAGGCGATCATTCTGTTCGGGAAGTACAGTCGTTTACAAACAAAATTTGATTCTTTTTCCGTGTTGTCTCGTAGCGAATCATTAACAACTGTCAATGCAATCTGGCGTTGTGTCAAGAGTGTCAGGAGTTTCGGCAGTGTCGCGCAATTCGATTGTATGGCAAGAAACCCTCCGAAATTACTGTCAGGAATTGCTTTGGTAATGACACTCTTGTCAAATGAGTCTCTGATGTCCTCACAGGCGTGGCCTCGAAGACGGCGACAGTCCGGTAAATCATTTACATAAATGTAGTGAATCAGGGTTAGGCCGCACTGCGGTGCGGTTTCTAGCCGCAAGATTTCGTATCACGAAGAAAGTTGAGCGTAATACGTGCACCTTAGCGGTTCAGCCGTTGCTATGCGCGGCAAAAAACCGCGGTGCGACCTTGGGCTAAAACGATCATAGACCTGTAGGTATTTTCTTCGATAATAATTTAGTATCATCTTTTCTTCTATCAGTAATAATAAAGGTCTGATACTTAGACATAATATAATTAATAACTCTGTCTTGATCTTTCTCTCGAGTACTTTTTTTGCGTTTAAAAAGTAAATAATATTCAATTTCAAAATTTAAATATCAATTTTAATTAGCATATCTCTCGTTTGCGTAATATTTATTTGTGTGCGAAGATCTTGTTTGCTTAATTTTTCGTATATTTGAACCTAAACTGTATTGCAAATATTGTTGGTTAAATATTGGAATAGGAGACGGGCTTAAATATATGCAAATAAATATTAAGTAGGTATGGGGTACGATAAATGGATAGGTATGATTGCTTATTAGAACATCATGATCAATTTTAAGGTTTGTAGCCAAAGGACCACCCGCTGTCTGTTCGTCTGTCACGGAGCTCTATTTTTTTAACCGTAATACCTAGGTAGATACTTGAAATTTTCACAGAATGTGTTAAAATTGTTATGGCTGTTATAGTGTATAATATGAACTAAAAAATATAAGATACAAGAAACGCATATTTCTATAAAACTACAAAAAAAATTGTGTGAGTCCGGTTTGCACTTGGCCAATTTTTTTTATTAGAAAGGATCCCGTTTTTTTTAAAGAAACAGCGGTTATTGCAAAATCTCATAACCTCAATCTTGCGCGCTCTCTTAGGGCACTGTTTAAATTAATGCGTCTCTCAATGGAAGACTTTCCGTGGATGTCAAAGAAAAAACGAAGAAAATGTCGTGCCGAGAACAAAAGGATGGCATTACCGAAATGAGGGAGACTAATAGTATTGCACCGGGACTCTGGACTTTAGTCGGAATTGTATTAGCTAGGCTATCAACAGATTTCATTTTGTAATTAGGACCTTTTATTAATGATGATAATGACTTAAATATAAAAATAAAATCACAGAAGCATACAACGTAATCTTTAAATTCTTAATAAGTACTATAATTCTTATGTACTAGGTACATATTTTTTAATAAAATTGTTTGCTAAAAATATAGTCATACTCTGCTAATAGTTTTTGACTCTAATGTTCTAGCACGTAACGTACCTACAGCAGTTGAAAGTTTTTAACCAACTTCAAAAGAGGAGGAGGATCTCAATTCGGTGGTTTTTTTTTTTTGGTTTGTTACTTCAGAACTCCGTCATTTATATAAGAGTTCGGAAAATAATTGTTTTATTTGAAAGGTTTAAGATTGGTCTTGCACCAATTTTATTAGATCTTCCAATACGAAGCTGCTTTCTTTTTAACTGTAGCAATACAAAACAATGAAAAAAATCAAAGCCGGACTTGAAAACGAAAGTAGTTTTTCACTTTCTAGTTTTCATATAAAATTTGTAGTTATTTATATCGATGCGAAGACGTCCAGCTTCCAACGTGTCAAAACTACAGCAATGTGTCACTGCTGATTTTGGCCCACAGAAATATCGGCATCACCCGACAGTGGGCGGTTATTACGTGCATTCACGTTATGTGCGCCCGAAATAACGTTGTGAATGAACAAGAAGTTTACGTTTATTTATAAAACGGAGAGTTTCCCCGCGTTTCCCCGAGCGTGACAAACACACGAGATGCACCCACTTACAATCGCCGACTCATTTGATTTAGTAATTTATTATATTTGGGAACTACGTTGGACGCGACTGTACGTGAATTGATCGTGTTTTAGTTAGGAGAGCTCCGTTTGCGATAGAGAAACAAAGCTTTGTATTAGGGTCGGTATACACTTTAGCAGGTCGGTGTATTCGGGTCGGCATTGTCAAACAGCCTTTGGTGATGGTATATTGTGGATGCCGAACCGAATGCGCCGACTCGTTTATGTGTATTGCGACCCTTACAATCGATTCTCTTTTAATTAATCTAGATACGTTAAAACAAATGCTATTTAGTAGTCCAGGTTCAAGCGATCGTGTTTCTTGAGTGCTGAACTCTAGCGGAGCTGTTAAAAGTAATAGTTTTTCGTTGACAAGAGACTTGATGAAATTATAAGAGACTAGCATTTGCCGGCGACTTCGTCTGCGTCAAAGTTGATAGTAATCCCATGGGAACAAAAAAAATGGAATTGAAGTTATCCTATGTGTTAAGGTAGATCGCCACCTATATGTAGGTAAGCAATATTTCAGCTAATTCCGTTTAGCCGTCAAACCGTAAATGAAAGAGTAACCAACATCTATCCATACATCCATCCATCTCATAAACTTTCGTATTTATAAGATGGAAGTAGGGTTGGATGAGATAGTAGAAACTCCTACGTTTTGACAAAAGGACACGTTTGACAATACGTTTACGTTATACGTTACGTTTTGACAATAATTACAACTATGAGCTTAAATTCAGTGTTATTTTCATAAATACTTATTTATAATCTCAATATTATTTATCAAAGAAAACACCACAGACTATGTGACAGCCGTGACCTCAAAACAGTCTCAGACTAAAAAATCTGCGTAACAATAGTTAACCTTGTATGATATACAAAGATATCTAAAAGTAGGTACGGTCCACAAAAGAGATAAGTACCCAGACGGTCTAATATAGTTGAAGTTTTCTTTCAAACCAGTGTTAGGTTTTAAATGAAATTTAGTTTAATTAAAAAACTGTTAATTTTCTATTAATAAAAATAAAATTCATTAAAAAACTTCTATCGATTTTTTAAAAACATGGTGGTTCCACACGATACAGACTTTTGTCTGTACAGATATCTGCACAGACTATAAAGTCTGAGTAAAAATTTTTACTCAGAGGTCTTTACCAAATGTCTGTGCAGACTTTTCGTCAGTTCAGACTTCGATTTTAATGAATAAATTAAGTAATTCAATAATTATGAGTTTTGCTCTGACAATCGTACAGACATGTACGCAGACTTCCGACTTTTCTGATACACCGACATTTGGCTGTACTGATTTGTTGTACAGACAAAATTCTATAGAAGTCTGTGTTAAGTCTGTGTCGTGTGGACCCACCATTAGGCGACCCTGGTTACTTATCTCCTTTGCTGACTGTACATTAGATAACGTTACAGCTTTCAGAAGAGCGTGAAATGAGAACGAATTAGCTACACGTGTTGAATATATTACTCAGTGCTTTTACGACTTAATTATTAATGTTACGCTGAAAGGAAAAAGACGATTAAGTAGGTAGGTAATTTAGTAGGTAGGTGTTTTAGCATCACTTTAGCATTACTTATTTGTCCCCCAAAAAGTGATCATCATATTATTATTCAAATTTCATTTACTTACGTTAAACATGGGTTTGAGTCTGTTATTCTATATAAGGGGGGACGTACAGAATCCTAAAAGTCTATGTTTTCAAGTTTGAGTTTCGATTAAAAACGAACAGATTTCATTCTAAACTACATTTATGTTAAAACAATCGAAATATTTATTTTTCATATTTTCTTTTGTCACGAAATGGTTCAGCTAAAACAATGGAAACCGCCCTTTTATAATCGAAGTTAACAAGAGGACTTCTACCTATCCTAGTAACATTATAGCCTTGAAGATACAATATAATTATACAAAGTGGGGCAAGCAGAGCTATAACCGTCTGTTAGAGGAATAGACTTGAAGATAAGACAATAATAGCCAGTAAATATTTATATTATTGTTATTTGTAAGTGTTCTGGTCGTAATAATAGACTGGGTACAACAGCTGGTCTGTGTCTGAACAGCTGTGTTCAACTGTCACTTGTAATAACGTTTAATTAAACTTTTGTTGCACGAAACAATACACAGAAGGTGACCCTATCTACTTATGCTTGAATACGTAAAATCCAATAGTAAGTAGTAGTAGAGTTATTTTTGAAGGAGTTCGTCCGAAGAAGTACTACCACCCATTTCTGCCGCAAAGCAGCGTTGCTGTGTGCCGATTTGAAGGGTTTGGGTGTTAGTGAAATTACAAGTACATGAGACATTTCAAGTTGGTCTCTGGGATAGCAATGCGTTTCCAAGGCTCCTGGTTTTGCAGATATCTATAAGTTACTACTTAACATCAGGTGAGCCGTCGGCTTGTTGCTATCCTAAACTAACCTAATCTAACGATGTTTAAAAAAACCCTCTTTTGTAAAAGTGTTCTTGTTAGTCTACTGACTGATTTAATATTTTTTCAACCTTTTTCATTTGTTTTTATTGAATTAATAAACAAAGTCTATACAGTTACAAAACTGTTTTACAAAAGAGAAAGAAAATATGCCTAAAAGAAGTTAATGTAAAAAAAAATGGTGTGCAAACATTTTGTAAATGTTTTTTAAAGTTAAGTAATCATTTAGTGATGTCTGCTTAGCCATACATTATTTTTTTACCCGAGTTTTAACTTCGAGCAAAGTTTTTAAGTAAGAGCGTTAGTGCCTAACTATAGCAATTTTAAAGCTCTATTTTATTATGACGATCATACCGTATCGGGCTCAGTACCGCAGTACTTACGAAATGTGTCAAGGCGATAAGAATGATGGACGATCTAATATCTGAGAGCACTTTTACAGATTCTCGCGAGACATGTATTTAATGACATGTTGTAGACGACATTTTACCAAGTATTTGTTATCTTGTACTTACAAGGGAGGAGATTATCTCTGTTGTTGAGGATGTAAGAGAAAATTAAGAAGAACAGTGGTTCAACTGAAATTCATTATGATAATAGTAACATAACATACGTCTGTATTCCCCATTCCCCGAAGGGTTAGGCAGAGGTGTACCAATGTACTCCTACAGTTCGCCGGTATGTTTTCGGTCCCATGTAATAGGAGGCGAGCCTATTGCCGTTTACCGGGCACAATTCCTAACTCCAAATTGCTACTGAGAATTTCATATAAAAATATGTGCGTGTGGTGTGAGTGATCTTTTTTTAAAGTTCATCCAATCAAACCCAATAACACTTTGTACTCTACCTAGGTATCGAACCTAAGCACTCTAGCGGAGCAGTCGCGCACTAGGCTACCGGTGCAGTCTATGATTATTAATAGTGATATTTTTAATTGGAACGAAGTATTCATACTACTAATATAAATGCCAATCTAATTTTGTCTGTTTGTTTGTTACGCTTAACGACTGAAAAACTTAACCTATTAAGAAAAAAATAAGGGTAGGGTAAGCTTGAAGTTTTAAAGGGGCAAAGGCTACTTTTCAGTCTGCAATAATCGATACACGTGAACGAACTCGCGGGCAAAAGCTATACTTACTCCATAAATAACTAAGTACATTGTGGAAATGATCTGCGGTAATTTCCCAAGCGGCTGGAACTTAAACTAACTATGTATTTACTCACAGTTAGAAAGCTAATGTTTGCTGAGCATAATAATGCTTACAATTCTCAAATAAACAGTAGGTATTTCCTGATATCTTAATAAATTTTGTAAATGCGAAAGTAAGTTTGTTTGTTACCTTTCATGCCCAAAAAATCGCCCGTTTGATCCCAAAAAGTACTGTTTCCCAGGAAAACAACAATAACGTTGTTATGAGAATAGATAGCGACATGTGTCTTTCAAATCATGAATGAAAAACACGCCTTTTTCTCATGGGAGTAGGCAGAAACCACAGAACGCCACCTGCTACTATCCTAACATTCTCCTTTCGCCTCGTTCACGATCATATATCTGCAGTGTGATTCTCTAAGCCTCACTTCGTAATTCGAAAGCTGAATCCGAAGTGAGATTACAAAATGGTATTCTGTTAAACACGATCACGCCGGTGACGTCACCACGGCGAACGAATACTAAACCAATGACAAGTTGATTCGTTATTGAAGTGAGCGCGATTACTTTAGTGAGACTCGTTTTCGAGTTTGCATTTTAGAGAATCGCACTTCTGGTCATACAAGCAGAATCGACAGTGGCGACCATAAGAAAAGCACCGAGACATTCTCGAAATGATTCAACTGTCTTGGATTCCGCAACGAAATCAATCATAAAAGATTAGCGGAGGAGTAAGAAAAACAGCTAAAAGCTAGTATGCTAATAAAACAATTGCCAACCAATTTGCGTAAAAAAAATACAACTACCTACGCAACCGTTAAGCTAAAGCCCATGTATAAAATCCTTAAAACCTCAATTGAGTTGGGATTGGTATATTACATACACGTGCCAAAAGACACGTCCTTATTGTGCAGGTGGCTGTGCTAAGGCATCTTCCCTTGGCACTGTTGTGCCAAGTCACCGTGTGTCGATGTGGTGAGCTCACTGTCGACCGCTCTGCATTGGTAATCAGCTTGCGTTCTCAACTCTGCAACGGATAATGACATGCGCGGGAAAAATGGCACGTGGTTGATTGGCGGTGCAACCTTGTTATGTTGCATGCATGCAGATCTTTTAGTTAGGTATGTTATATTTGCATGTTTGAGAAGAATTTATTAGCTGTATAATGTTATGTTTTTGGTTACTGCTCCACTCACGTTGGTCCTAGCGTTGATGTTGTATATGTATTAACCTGCCTCTTGAATCAGTCTATCTATAGATGAAAACCGTATTAAAATCCGTTGCATGTTTAAAAGGATCTCAGCGTACAGAGGGACTGACGGCGAGAAGCGACGTTTAGTTTTATACTGTGTAGAGAATTCGCTAGTGATCAGAGGTGAGATTTCAGAGATCTGCCAATGTTTTCCGTTAAAACCTTCGAAGAATTTAGGAGACGTAAGATTGTGGAGAGCTTTTGTGCTACCCGATATACTACGAATTTTCAGCTCACCTTAACTCATTTTACCTACATTCAGGAGGAGATTTGTACAGAATAACACTGCTTGTTCGAAATGAACTAAGTAAATATTCTAATCAACCAGACGCTTTTATACTTCGCACAGATACGTAAATATTTGTATATGTTTATATCTTATTTAGAGTTATATTAACATTCAGATAGAGCCAAGATTCATAATATTTTCTTGTGACACAAGTAAAACCTTTTCCTTATTTATATTTGCTTAGTTAGACGTACAGTCAAACAAACTATTTGGTATACAGGCAGTTTACTTGCAATTACTTGTAAACAATATTGTGAATGTGCTGAACAGTCAATTCTTTTACACCATTCTCTTGAGTGTTTCATTAGCTTAAAAAGTTATTACGCATACAATAAAAAATATGTATTGGCACACTGCATTTTCATTAGATGACAAACAAGCCGACATGGCTTACCTGATGTTAACTGGTCACTGCTGCCTAAGACATCTATAATACCAGAGGCCTTGCAAATGCGCTGCCATCCGAGACACAAAGTTGAAATGTCTCATGCCTATAATTTCACCAGCACCCATACAAACCCTCAAACAGGAACGCTGCTTTGTAGCAGATATAGGTACGGTAGTACCTACTACTTCCCCAGACGAACTCCTTCACAAAGAGCTCTACTACTACTAAATAAACTGCGGGTTGTTCGAAAGAGATACCGCGCCCCCGGAACGCAAAGGGCACATGAAGGAACATAGATGGTTTTTAGTCAGTAAAAGTCTGACACTCCCTCCCGCCCCGCCCAGGACGGGGGGGGGGGGGTCATTTGATGATTTTACCATCTTAAAAAAAAACTACTAAATAAAGACAGACTAATAGAAAAATTTTACCTGGATACCAAATAGTTTGTTCAACTATACAAAGAAGCTCTTATTCACCAAAAGAAAATAAATACATTTGTATTTCAGTGATTGAAATGTATGATCAAAGAAATAATTTTAGTGTCGTTTTTTCACTCGCTTGCGTACTCCACGTGGGGGAAAATACTCTGAAGAATATTTTTGTAAAAAGAATCATGTTCTGAAAACATCTCGGTTCCAGGAACTTAAGTGACTGTTGTTGTTTGTTTAATATGCGTGCGATCAGAATGGAAAAGGAAATGTTCGTTTTTTCCTCTTCGGATTATAATAAGATTCGCAAAACTTGATTATTTGGTTACTACTACTGATGTCTCGGAATATTCAATATTCCGAGACATCAGTAGATATCAGTCAACGTTTCAATCATCAGACAATGTTTTTACTGTATCAACTAGCTTCTGTCTTCGACTTTGTGTAGACTTTAGAAGTAAGCCAATATCCTATTGAAATAGTCCCACGGGATCACAAAAAAGGGATGAACTTTCTTTAAAGTGAAGACCTGGCTGTCAGTCTTATTTACTGTTACTAGTCGGTTTTATTGGCTGTAAGTCTTCCATATTAATTAAATAAAAATATCCTACAATTTGAGCTAATTCCATTCAAGAGTTACATAAGTACATCCATTTATCCTCACAAACTTTCACGTTTATAATAGAAGTAGGATCATATTTATTCACAGTTTATGTAGATAGGTCCTGAAACTTTGTGAACCGATCTTTAGCTCGATAACAGCACATAACACGTGTCGGAACTCGGACCACACTCAAAATACTTTGGCAAAGTTCTAAAACCGACGGTGTTTGTTCGGCATTTCACAATTTGTCGGCTCATCGGCTGCCCTGCAACGTTCACGTACCTATAGGTAGCGTGAACATGGAACACTTCATATCTTGCGCTGAATGTTCTATTTCATGTTGAAAGCATTCGTTTGGTGAGTGGAACTGTTTTAAATGAGTTTGTAAGTTTTAATAATGTAGATAGGTACCAGTCCTGCCAAGGTTGCTTTATTTGTTCGAAAGACTCAAAACGAAACGGATTTAGGAGGAACACGGATAGGTTTGAGTCAGTAAGAGTCTGACACTGCCTTCCGATGCGCCCAGAGCGAAAGAAGTCATTAGATGAGTTCCCATCCTTATAAAAAAACGTACCATTGGCAGAGGGTCAATTTTCGTAACAATTGCTTAATTCTTTTTTTTTTAATAATCTTTTACAATTTGTAAAACTTACTTAAAAGTATTTAGTTTAGCAAACCCAAAAAAATATATTAAAACACCATTATTTTGTCTGCGGGTTGTTCGAAAGAGATACCGCGCCCCCGGAACGCAAAGGGCACACGAAGGAACATCAGATGGGTTTTAATCAGTAAAACTCTGACACTTCCTCCCGCCCCGCCCAAGGCCCGAAGTCATACGATGATTTCCCATCGTTAAAAAAAAAACCTTATTTCGCTTATTTAGCTTTACTTTACTTTTACGATTTTTGTTCGACAAGCATACCTACATAGCATATAAATATAAATGCTATATAAACTGCCATTAGGTTCTTCGAATAGATAGTTACACAAACTTACGCCATTCATACATTCACATAATACTTCTTCGAAATAACTTATAAGTATAAGGAGATAAATGTTTGCTAACCGTTCTGGCTCGTTTTCCTCTAGTTTTTTACTAACACACACTCTTAGTTATTTCTTTTCAGCAATGATTACTCCATTTGTAATAGAAACCAATTTGAGTAATAGTTATTCTGCGAAAGGTTTGCCCATTGCCACGTTTGTAGACACGGTATTTATTAAAATATTACAGTATAAATATGTGTCTATTTACACACATATTTATTTTTAACCGACTTAAAAAAAGGAGGTTCTCGATTCGTCTGTATGTTTTTGTATTTTTATATATTTGACTTTTATTCTTTAAGAAATGTCATCATCCACTGCTGGACAAAGAACTCTCAATACAGCAAGCTTTCTTACCGCCTCTCAATAAAATCTCTTAATCTCCGTATGACTTTTCAATACGGTAACATTAATATCACAGTGCCGTTGTAAAAGTGGGGCAATTACACCGACACCTCGCAACGGACTCGTTTGAAAAATCACCGCTCACCCGCTTTCAAGTGCCGTCCATTTTCCGTCGCTAACGTCTCGGGAACACAGCGGTACAAATGATGGATTCTTGAGCGAGATTTCATTTTTATTTAAAGTAGTTTTGTGTTTAAGAATGTTTTGTGTACCTAACTACTTGTCGTTTGTGGTCTCTTTTGGTTTTAACCAAAGATGAACTATTCAAATAGCAGTAGCGATTGGCTGTCGCGGATTTGATTCGCGCACGGAACAAATATTAAAATGGCTTACTGATTGTTGTTCCGAGTCTGGCTGTTTGTGTATGTGAGTTTACCTATATGTTTGAAAAAGCACATACGATACAAAAAAAAATTAGAATATTATGAACTGCATGAATTTGTGACAGTTAGAGTTAATCAAATTATCTCTCTTGCCAAGTAGAGTATGAAGGAATTGTCATTCGGTTTTATTCCGTAAGTATACGCAATTACGTAGGTTATCCTATGCAAAACACGCTTACTTCAGATTACCACAGTACGGGACTTACAGTTGATCTTCTTGTTTGTCTCATCACCCTGGCGCACTGCCAGGTACACTTTCTATGCACCACTTTATTTGTACTTCCTCCTTCCAATGTACAGTCGACAACATTTTGCCGTATGGGTAAAAGAATTTTCAAAATCAGTTCTGTAGATCCAGAGATCCTGACAAACTCACAAATATAAAAAATGGAATACTTTTATGTTAGCGCTTTTGTGCTAGGTCTATTGGTGTGTCTTCGGCGTAGATTTGGTTACTATCTAATAACATAAAAAACGCATAACGTTTTCTTTTTACATAAAAAATAACGTTACAACTATTAGCGGAAGGGCTACAGTACTTACTAACAACGCCACGTACTGTCATAAACAGTGAATACTTGTACAGTCAAGTACTATATAGGAATTATAGCTAGTATGATCTACTACATTATCATACCTGTTACTAGTACTGAATTGAATAATGGTCACGTTATCAATATTTATCATTCATACTTGATGCGAATGTTGCGCGCATATTAATTTAATATGTTCATAAATAATGCAGGTGAGATTACGCAGCAGCTCGTGTTCCCTTGTTGTTTGTTTCACTGGTATTCGTTTTAATATTAGTTTCGTTTAATGAAATAATTATTTGCAAATATTATTTACTTCATGATTGATGAAAATGAGAGGGCTTTTTGTCGACGTGTGAATATTTTCTTCCTTAAAATTTTTGTGGAATGCAATTGTGAGAAAAAATCGAGTGTAAATACCGTTTTACAATAGTCATTGATAGCCTTGCGTTAGGAAATAATCTCTAATCGTTTGTCAAACTAAAATCGATCTGGATCTGGTCTTTAAATTCGACGTATATTCATTGAAGTTTGATTTTTTTTCTACCTAATTATTTATTATAGCAGATTTAATGATTATGATGATTTATGCCTTTGTCATTTTATATCGCACTATACTACATTCAATTTTAAATGAACTATATAAAACCTGTTAACACAAACCACCTTACATTACACAAGTTCTATAAACATTTGCCTAGCCCCGGCAGACTTTGTCAATGGCATAGTTACTTACCTTTCTCAGTAGAAGTACTTATGCAACTCCCAAGTAAGGCTGTACTCTTATTAGCATCAGTTCGCATCGAGCTGAATGGCTTTAATTACACTTAGCGCATCGCATGCTTAGCATCGTGAAGCGTGAAAGATATCGGGCACATACAAGAACTTAAATGGCTTGATTGGAACTGTATTTGTGTTTTTGTATTTGTGTGTTCTGTATTTGTAGCGTGAAGGTTTATTCGGTTAAATGTTAGATATGGATGAATCCGAAAATGGATAAAGCGAATCGATTTCATCCATTTTCGGAGTTTTGGATGAGATTGATGAGTATGTTATGATGTCCAATGTCTTCGTAATTGTACCTCTGTTAATAAACTATCGTCTAAGTGACGTTAGTGTCCATCTAAGTTGATAATATTCGACTTTTTAGAAGAAAGCATCAATGTTACGAAGTGTGAGGATCAAAATTAACTTCTAGCACCTCTTTTTACTGAGGATTATTTAATTTTTAATTATTTGGTTTTATTTAGGATTGATTTTTGCTTTTGACTTTAGTCTAGGTTAGAGGTGACAAAGACATTCGGTTAGACTGGAAGCCGACCAACATAGTTGGGAAAAGGCTAGGCAGATGATGACAGGTAACAAAGACAAGTCGACGATGAAGTGAGCTTACCCAGAAGAAGCCTGTTCACTCTAACTTTGAAGGGATTAGGGTTGAATACGTTCAGGAATACAGACACAGGTAGAGAGTTCCACTCCACTGCTGTGCTCATTATAAAAGACATTTGGAAACGCTTAGTGCGCATAGCAACAAGGTAGGGATTTACCAAACGCCGACGACGCATTACGTAGACAGAAGACTACTTATAAGATGCACAAAGTACGTCCAAGTTCAGCATATTAAGGAAAATAACAGACCTGAAGTATATAGGTACGTTATCGTAACACGTGGCTCCAGTTGACTCGACAAGTCAACACCCTTCAATCCGCTCCGGTTACCGTCGGCAACCGACGGAACATTCCGCGATCGAACCTCGCCACTTTGACTTTGCGAACTTGAGACTAGCGTACCTTGGGTGATTTAGCTGGGTAGTATAAGGTTGATGAGAGTATCCATTTTCAAACGGAGTGATTTGCTATCTATCAGCAGTGTTATTCTGGAAAAATTTCGCTCGGTGAGATGGTAATCCTCAGCATTGGTTATGCCAGCTCTCCTTAAGCTCACTTCACTAAAATAACTTATTTGTACTGAATAGGTTATAGGTACAATAAACAACGAATTATAAGACGAATTTTTAACCAATTAAAAGGAGTATTATGCGCAATCTTGTCTGTTCATAATATAAAACAAAGTCACTTCCCGCCGTTTGTCCCTCTACAGAGGGACAGACGTTCTAAGCGTACACGCTTAGATCTTTTAAACTATGGATTTTCAGGAGTTTTATATGTATACAACTTCGCGCTACGTGCAACGGGAGCGGAATAGTAACCAAAGACGTAACTAAACGCAAGGTTAATTAATTAAAAATAATGCTCATTTAATTTACGGCAAATAAGCGACTATAAGTAAATAAAAAATAAATAAAAAGTAAAATCGTTGACAGGCTGCACGCCTTAATCAAAACAACACTGCTACCAACCAAATGCACTCACAAATGCCCATAGAATTTTCGCTACACACCAACAAAATCTATAGGCGAAAGTACAATTGAACACAAAAGGCTCTCACCATTAACGAAAGTCTTTCATTCCCGTCCATTAAAAGACAAAGGCTGATATGAATGACGGTAACGCAAGGAGGGTTAATGACGTCAGCGAACGGTTAATGACGTCACAGAGTTTCGTAGAGTAATTAATTGAAAATCGATGTCTACCTGCGAGAATAAAACGGTTTATTTTATTGACATTTTAGTATTTCGCTAATATGAGATGATGGGGGATTTTTATTACAGTCTTTAGCGTAACAATTCTTTAATAAAATGAGATTTTTTAATAGCTTTTTTTGATGTAGCGGTTACATGGAGATAGGTATAAGATTTTAATAGGTTTTCTTATAATTGTGTTTGTAGGTAGACAGGTAATTACGGAGTAGGTTCCTGTAAAAGGAAATTTTATCTGACTAAAGATTTCACATTTCCAACGAACTCAAAGTGTTGGTAGGTACTAAGAAAAGCTTAGCACAAAAGCTAAACACAAAACCTTCTGTTGAAGCTTTTCATGATTTAAAGGGGATATAAAATTTTACTACTCGCAGTTTATTAGAAGACTTATAATTTTACTTATAACGTTAAAATTATATAGTTAGGGTACCGTTATAACTTCATCAAAAAGCACTCGACAAATACTTAAGTTTTCGAGAAACAGATAAGCAAGTAAAATGTTCTGAAGTTAAATCTAGATTCAGTTGAAGTTTTAAGAAGATTTACCGCTTCCTCGGCCAAAAGTGCTTTTACGTGACCATTGAAGAATTTGCACTGGTCCTAAGCGCGACTGCTACGCTAGAGGTCTTGGGTTTGATTCCAAGGTCGAGCAAAGTGTTATTGGGTTTTTGTATGAAATTCTTAGTTGCAATTCGGAATTAGGCCGATTAATAACAAAAGGCTCGCCCCCTGTTAAATAGAAACTAACGGCGAACTGTGGGTGTATATTGGTACACCTCTGCCTAACCCTTCGGGGAAAATAGGCGTGATGGTATGTGAAGAATTTGCTGCACCCTGTGCTTTTGGTACTAGTAGCAAAGATGGTGAAATGCGAGACTCTTACTAGTAGTCCAAAATCCAGAGGCGCCAAACCAACGTCAAGTTAGCTTGGCAAAAATTTAGCAAATATAGAGGAATATATTGTAAAGAGGGTATGCGTACTAACTAGCTTTAATGCTGGGCCCTTTTTCAGGTATCAGGTCTAAAAGGTTCACTTACGTTCAAGTGTCACTGGTTTTTATATACACTTGGCAGGGTATTATAAAATACCAACATACAATATTTTAAGCTTAAAAGCGTCTGGCTGAAGTTATGGCTCAGAAAAAGTGTCTGGCAATGACGAATAATGGTTTGTTTGCGTTTTTTAAGCTGGCAAGTATGCATACCGTCATAACGACATCAGAAAGGTCGGGTGCGTAGTACTCGTAACCGGCGTGCTTGTATGACCAGATGTATGATGGTGGACGAGGCGAAAAGAGTATGTAAGGACCGTAGCAGGTGGCGTTCTGTGGTTTCTACCTGTCCCCATAGGAAAAAATATTTAACCACATTTTCCTATATGTATTTAAAAAAGCAGAATGTTAAAATGACGTATATTTGGTGACTATGGGATCTTGGATCATTCTATATTCCAATCAACATCACCCTACCCTTTGCCAACAAATTGGTATCCGATTTCAGTCTAACCAGATGCGACTGAATGTTAAAATATTCGATATTTATTTATTTCAATATTATTTGCAGTAAATATCAAGATTCACGTGTTTCGTAGTATCTACCTACATAAATGTATTCAGCATGTTTATTTATGCTGTTAGTGTTTTGAGTTTAGTTTTTGCAATGCGTTTGGTCGAAAGTGAGGTTGTAAGCGAGTCGATTTCTGGTTGAAATCCTACTATAAATAGTAGGATTTCTGAAAATTTTTGAATAGAAAAATTTAATTTATGAATTTTTGAATTTGATTTTTGTTTTTTGGTTGAAGTTAGAAAGTTTAGTCATGTAAATAACAATAGGTTTGCCCTAATTAGCAGCATAAGCGTTTCCTAGGCCACGGTCGGTGACAACACCCGTTTTGCACGCGTGATGGCCCATCTGTCATTATGCATTCTGCCTACATAGCTCTCCTAATCCCATTTCAGCCACGCAGACTTTTCTTGCCTTACATATTTACTCTTTTAAAATAAAAGTGGACGAATGAAAGATGCCAAACACATTACAGTCAGTCAAGACTCAGGCTTCTAAGAATACTTATCTAGTCGTGATAAACCGTACTTAACTAAGTTTATAATAGAAGTTATTTTCAAATAATTTGCATATTGTCGCTCACATTAACACAGAAAGTGCATAGCTGACGGACATTGAATACTTTATGTTCAGCCGGTCTCTTATACCGGCTGTTAGCTGATTAGTTGAGCTATAATCAAGAACTGAATGTCTAGGAACCTTGACAAGCGAATATGATGCTTGTTTCTACAGACTAAAGAGCTAAAATCGTGTGTTAAGGTGATTATCACAAGATATTCAAGGTATTTGCAATATTGAAATGGAAATAGAGTCTTCGTTAACGGTCCAATCCTAATGTTTCCTGTTTTAGGGCAAGCATTCCCAATATTCTCACTCTAAATTGAAATTCAGATATTTTGTTTGGTACAACACGTCATGTTTGAATCCCTGTTGGATCAAATTCCTTTGGAAGGCGATTTGGTTTTATTAGAAAATTACAGCAAGAGAGAGAGAGAGACACAAATTAAGTTTTGGGATTTACGTTGTATGAAATATTTAGCCATTTCCATCCGAATGTTTCCGAACAAAGAGTCTCATAGCTTGAAAATTTGTTAGATTTATGAATAAAGATAGTGATCAGTTTTATGTTGTACCTTTAATTCCTTTTAATGGGAATACGTGTCTGGTAGTAATAACATTATCATTGTACCTGTTCTGTGACTGCCTTTATGTTACGTTTTCATTTTAACTCGTAATGACTACGTTTAAAGTTGAATCCACTGATTAAACTGAGCCATTGTTTGGTTTTAATTACAGGCCCGTTTGGGTAAATAAGTAGCGAGAGCAAATTATATCGATCGTGCCGTGTCCGGCCCGCGTCCGGCGGCGTCCGGCGACGTCCGGCGCGATATACGCTGACAACGCGCTATCTGGCTGGAGTTTGTCAGGATTACACGGAGATTTGTTGTGCGTTCGTACTGTTACCGTCATAAATTATTACCAGCCTGCAACGTTCGCTTATTAATAAATCAATTGTTTGCCAAACAAGCGCTGTTCCCATCTATCTATCAATACATCTTATGATTAAGTTCATGTACTTTTTACTCACTGTTAATAAAACCCCAATCTGTATCGGGCGCTCTTCCAAATCACGTACGAAAACATGTCGAGTTCACAAATTGAGATTGTGCAGCCGTCGGCGAGTGTACTTTGGTATTATTTTGCATAATCCCGCTGTAAAGTGTTATTAGTCAGGTCGCAGCGCGCCGCCGCGTCTGCTGCATGCAAGGAAAAAGGCAACTAAGTAGAAAATCGGATGTCTGCGGCGACCGGCGGCGGCGGCGGTAACCTGATCCACAATCACAACTAATTTAACTCAATCAGCGAACGACAGCCCTTGACTGTAACATGATTACCACTCATTAAACCAACCGGAGCTTTATAATTTGATATCTACTTGATCGCGAGCACAGATAAAGCTTTGAATGAACGTCTGGGCATCGTTTAGTCTGTTGTCCTCCGAGACGATAATAACTGATAAAAAGTTTTGCTAACACCAACAACAAAATGTTAATTGAAACAATTTTAGTTGGAGCATGTAATTAAACAATTATAATTTCCACTTGAAAATTCGGCACTGGCGCTCCGTGGTCGGCCTGTGGTAATCACAAGTGCACTAGATTTGATTGGGCGAAAATTGTTCGCGAATGCACTCTCGAAATAGGGCAATCCACCCGCAGAGACAATTGAAATAAAACGTCAGTGCAGCCGGAACGGGCAATTGCAAAAAGCTGGAAGCGAATTCCGCGTCGCGCTAAATTAATTCTTATTACAATTTGACAAGAATCGTTTTAGCTTTGGCGCGTTCCGCGATGATGTCATTTAGCGCGCAGGTCAAGCGCCTACTTCGTACCGCAGGCTCTTCTTTTTGTTCCGCCGCGAAGAGTTTTATTTTAAATCTGTAGCTCTAACGAACCGAGCTCTTGTTGCATGCGACGGGGCCGCGCTTGCAGCTGTCATTTTACCCGTATTCATCGTTATCACTTCTCACCACAGTACTGCATGGGCCGGCTTTTTCTTGGCTTTATTATTCGTGTTTAATTGTGAACTCCTCGTACGTTATTCTATCGAGGCACGTATTTAGTGCGCGGGGTGTGGGTGCGGCGCTCGTGCGGCCGCGGCGGGCGCATTGTGTTCTTATGCCGCATACATTAGCGTGCATTCTCACGAACGGAACCCGTTCCTCGGCCCGGCGCGCTCCTATCTTGTTGTTCCTTTACAAATCTGCGTGGCTTGTATCGCTTAGTTGACTTTTTTGCACGCTGACGTTCAAAAACTTCGCCTTGTATCGAACATGCCGCGAAGTCTGGTTGCCATGCGCGGCTTATTCAGCATTAAAACATCGGTTATATTGTCCGTCGTTCAATTAGACGGAGCAAATGTTAAATCCAGCGAAATGACAGCAATAACTGTCGTGTTGCGTTTTATTGTAGAAAGTTAGCCGCAGCGATGTTAAAATTTATCGTTCCATTGTCAATAGGAGTGGAGCGGCGCGCTCGTAAAACAAGTTGCGGACTAAGTTGGGTTGATACATTCGCGCTAATTGTACTGCAATCACGTCGCGTGTGTTAAGTTTATAAGTTATAACGTGTAAAGGAACATGTGCAAACGTTCTCGAAATAATTTAATGTGTGCGCGGCGGGGTAACGACACGGGGCGTGCTCTGACGCTAATTTCGCATGCGGCGTCGTCGTCGGCGCGCACGCATATAACTCGCCACATTTAGCCCGGAGCCGGCGTGCCCTGCGCGCCTCGCCACTCAGTCTGCCCCTCGCCGTGGTCACGTGTCCGCACTCGATGATTGACTTGTGTGCTGCGACGGATGCTCTAACGTTTTACTTTTTTATTTTTTCAGGTAATTTGTGAATGTGGAGCTAAATATTGAGTCAAAGTAGGTAAGACGCCGGGAACGCCTGAGTCGAGTGCGATTACAAGTGTGAAGTAAGTGGTGATTTGTATGTCGTATGTAAAACTGTTTGTGGGTAAGAAATTTTATTTCAATGATTGACGAAAAGATACAGCCCTGAAACAGCCGGACGGAAAGGCAGCGCAGTCTTAGTAATTGGGTCCCTTTGAGTACGAAACTTAAAAAAAGATTGTAATTATTTAAATTAAACTTTGAACATAGAATTAGCAAACAAAGTAAAAATAGAGAAGGTAGAAACTTTGTCAACACGTGAATCGAACATTACAATAACTTTAACCTTTTAGCAACTTTGAATAAGCTTTTAAAGTTTGATTTGCATAAGTCATATTTATACTTTACTAGCTGTTCCCCGCGGTTTCACCCTCGCTGCTCAGCACCTGTTGGTCGTAGCGTGATGTTACATAGCCTATAGCCTTCCTCAAGAAATAGACTATCCAACACTAAAAGAATTTTCCAATTCCAACCAGTAGTCCCTGAGATTAGCGCGTTCAAACAAACAAACTCTTTAGCTTTATAATATTAGTATAGATACAAATCTATACTAATATTATAAAGCTAAAGAGTTTGTCTGTGAGTTGTCAGTGAGGAAAGTGTAACAATACACTTTCCTCACTGAAACTACACGAGCAACTAAAAAAAAGTGATAAATATTTTTTTTTCAAAAGTTCAGTAAAGTTTTCGAGAGTTTGTTTCCACTCACCCTAATTACTCTACAAACGTGTAAAAGAGCCTTAACACAGCTAATTACACACAAGTGCACACAATTCCTGCACATTGGTTCTACTGTAAAGTGTCACTCCATACAATTTCACGGGAACAGCAAATAAATCCCGCGAATGTATACGTGTCACCCAGGGATTTAATTAAGAGACCTTAAGTGGTGTAATTAAAGGCACGGCAGAAAGGTGGCGATGTGGGGTACCCCCATGGCTCGGGAACTGGGGTACCCCCGTGCCCCGCGAACTGGGGTACCGGTGTGACCTTATGTGGAATGTTATACGTGTTATTTGCGTCATTTTTGGAGCAGGACGTCGTGTTAATTAAGATTGTTTCTTGTCATTGTGCTGTGAGGTAGTATAGGCGTAAATTATTTTATTTTATGGGGCTGTGTTCAGACGACTTTGAACTCTTATTGTGTGGAAATGAGGTTTATTCTTACTTGGTAGTTGGGTTGTGTTTAATAAATAACTCTTACGCTAGATAAATGTTCAGTATTTTAATAATGTTTTTGAATTTCTTTTTCGAGATCTCGAAAATGTATCATTTATAATACTGTGTATTCATCTAAGTACACATATTTGATTAAATAAAGAGGTATTGTGAAAACATTGTTACTTACATATTTTTTTATTAAAATAATTCTACCAGCAAAGGGAAATCTAGAAGAAAATTCCAAATTGTTATGTAATCTTTTCCTTCAAACAAATAAGGTTCTTTGAGAAAATATTACACCTCCTTTGTGTAGTCGTTATTTAACAGAATGTTGTGTAATTAATTCTGACTTAATAATTTTACTTAGCATTAAGTATTCTGAGTAAGAAATTTTATTCGTTCTCGTGGAACTTAAATAGAACATAATCCAACACAACTACGTAACAATCACATTGTAGAATATTCAGGCGCACGGGTCGAGGGTTCCGAAGAATTAAATAAAAGACGAGCAGAGTCTTCAACCACTTATATTGTTGTTCACAAGCTTCCGATGATTGCTACAGTACGACTGACTTACGACTGACAAATTTTGCCGTGAGGCGGCTATATTTATGACTTTCCTACGTGGGTGCAAGTAGTGCCATGACAAATAAAATAACAAAAGGTGTTTGCACCAATCACGTCACAGTATTTCTCCCATATGTCTCTACGGTGGTGGAAGTAGTGGGTAGGGCGCGACATCATCAACAAATGTTCCACCAATCAAATATGCACATTTTTGTCATTAAATTTACTTATAATCTAGAATCATATATTTACCTTAATTCCAGATGTATCCTAAGTTACATTAATGCTAAAAATAACCTAGGACTAGATAATCAAAACATACATCATTTGATAGCGCAAAAGCATCTATATTTACATGAAAATCAAATATTGTTACAATTATAGATTTAATCTTCCTATTGTACATATTTAAAACTACAGAAAGCCCTCGTGCTCTCTTACAATTCCACCCCCCGCAAGAGGGTTCAACCGATTGCGCTTCCGTCAGTAGGGAGCACGACAACTTTTACTACGGGCCGACGCAGCGTACCCTTTGTAGTTTTGATATCTACAATTCTAACAATACTATCCGCACCTGGATGCACTTTGGCTATAATGCCTTTGGTCCATTCACTACGTGATTTGTTGTCATCGACCACTATCACTACATCGCCCACTTTTACGTTCGGCACTACACTGTTCCACTTTTGTCGTTGCTGGAGCGTAGGCAGGTACTCGCGCAGCCATCGCCTCCAAAAGAGGTCGGCCAGCGCGTTTACTTGGCGCCACATGCGCCGCGAGTCGATGTCGGCGGCATGCTGACGCGTACACGGAGCATCTCCCGCGGCAGTGCCAAGCAGGAGATGGTTCGGTGTCAACACGACGGGTTGCTCAGCATCGGTGCTCACGTAGGCTAGTGGCCGGCTGTTAATTACCAGCTCGGCTTCTGCGAGGAGAGTGAGTAGCACCTCCTCCCGAGGCGCGCGCTCTTTTAAAGTAGAGCGCAGCGCGTTCTTCACGGAGCGCACCAGTCGCTCCCAGCTCCCGCCCATGTGCGGGGCGGCTGGCGAGTTAAAGTGCCAGGCGATTCCCCGACCTGTCGCCTCGCTTCTAATGCGACCCACGTCTAGGTCGCGCAGGGCCTGGCGTAGCTCGGCGTGTGCTCCAACGAAGTTGGTCCCGCGGTCGGAGTATATGTCCGCGGGACATCCTCGACGTGCGATCAGGCGTCGCAACGCCAATATGGCTGAGTCTGCACTCAGCGACGCCGCTAGTTCCAGGTGTACGGCGCGTGTGGTGAGGCAAGTAAATAGAACGCCCCATCTCTTCTCCCGGCGCCGACCGATGCTCACCTCCATAGGGCCAAAATAATCCACTCCACAGTGGACGAATGCCCGGCGCTTAATCTCCAATCTCGCGATGGGTAGGTCGCCCATCTTAGGCGTCAACGGCTGGGCTTTCTTAATCCTGCACGTTTGACATTCTCTTGCGATTGCTTTCACTGTTGACCGTAAGTTCGTTATCCAGAACTTTTCTCTTAAAGAGTTCACCACGGTTTCCTGGTTGGCGTGAAGCGCTGTTGTGTGGTATCTTTTAATGATAAGCCGAGTCAAGGCGTGCTTTCCGTCTAAAATAATGGGGTGACGCGCTCCGAAAGTAAGTTCACTGCAGGCGCCCAACCTGCCGCGTACCCGTATCAAACCATCTTCAAATAACATTGGGTCTAGTTTTTTAATCTTACTGTTCCGTGGTAGCGGGCGGGCTTCTTGTAGAGCTTTTGATTCTTCCTCGAAGCTCTCAGTTTGTGCTATCTTCAGTAAACGTAGCTCCGCCTCTCGTAGATCGTCGACCGTTACGGTTGTCGAGTCGCGTCGTTTGCGACAGCGGTCCGTGAAGACCTTTATACGTGCTACTACGTATAAGATGCGTGTCCACGTACTATACCTTTCATAGGGCAGCGCGGGTTCGGCCTTAGTAGTGACGTTCACGTTGTGTACCCGCTCTAGGTCTGCCTCTGACACTGCGTCAACTCCAGAGTCCACCGGCCATTGCTCCTGTGGGCTGGAAAGAAATGAGGGACCCGAAAGCCACATATTACTGTTGACGGGCCACTCCAACCGGGTGCCTTTATCGGCTGGGTTCATCGCCGAGGGAACCCAGCGCCAGTCTTTCATCTTTGACCTTTTATCTATCTCTGCTAACCTATGAGATACAAAACGTTGGAAGTCGGTTGCTTCCGAGTGGATCCATTTGAGTACTGTCCTACTATCTGTCCATAAGACCTTTCGGGTGATTTCAACTCCTAACTCTTTCTCCACGGTGTCGGCTACCCTGCAGGCCAACACTGCCGCCTGTAACTCAAGGCGTGGGATTGAAATCACCTTTTTAGGTGCCACTCTAGCTTTCCCCATCACGAAGCTAACGCGCCTAACGCCGAGTGCATCTTTTCCCACCAAGTAGGCGACTGCCGCGTAGGCGGATTCACTAGCGTCCCCGAAGACGTGAAGTTCTACCTCTGATAACTTTATACCGTACCATCGCGGGATGGTTATATTGTTTAAGATTATAAGGTTCCGTAACCACGCGAACCATAAAGTTGCCTCCGCTTCATGCAGCCTCTCGTCCCACTGGATTCCTGTACGCCATATCTGCTGCATTAATATGCGCGACTGAATGACGCATGGATACAGGAAACCCAGCGGGTCGAACACCGACATTATGAAGCGAAGAAACTCTCGCTTCGTAGGAACAACGTCACCCTCTATAATTGTCTTCGGTAACTTTTTAAATGATAGGTCAAAAGCCAATTCATCGGTCCCCGGTGACCAAATCATACCTAAGGTGCGCTCTGTGGCGCCCTCGTCTTTTTCTAACGAGACTCTGTCGGGCATCTCTATTTCGAGAATCTCCCTGAGTTGTGGCGAATTGGTGACCCACCCCCGTATATTAAACCCGCCTTCGGCGTGGATGTGAGCCACCTCCTCTATGCGTTTGCTAGCCTGCGCGACGGACCATGCACTATCTAAATAGTCGTCCATGTAATGACTGTTATGTATAGCCGACACTGCTTCGGGATACTGACTATTAAATCTGGCCGCATTTTTATTCAAAATATAGATTGCGGATGTAGGGGAAGACACAGCACCGAAAATCATTGAATTCATGACAAACGTGTCAGGTTCTCCACTATTATTTTTATTCCACAAGAAAAGCTGTGCCCCTCGGTCACGTTCTCTGATTTTTATACGTAGGAACATGTCCGCTATATCTCCGGTGAATGCTACCGGTCCCAATCGGAATCTAATTAGAATTCCTAAAAGAGAATTTAATAGGTCTGGCCCCGCGAGCAAGCAATCGTTAAGAGCGGTACCTTGAAAAGTGGCGGCGGCGTCGAAGACTAGTCTCAATTTCCCCGGCTTATTAGGATTCTGTACCCCAAAGTGAGGTAGGTACCACACCGGATCTTCGAAGCGGCCGTCCGCTTTACTCGCATAACCCTCGCTAATTAATCGTTCAATTTGATTTTCATATGCTTCCGCGTACGTAGGATTCTTATGCAACCTACGTTCTATTCCCGACAGTCTCTGTCGCGCATAAGCATAGTTATCGGGTAGCTGTGGATCGTCACGCCTCCACAACAATCCTACTTCCCATTCGCCGTTAATAGTGAAGCTACTGGTTTCATCTAATATTTTTAAAGCTCTGTCGATGTCTTTATGAGACCTAGGGATTTCGGTTATACCTATTGCTTCTAATTCGAATTGGTTTTTCACCATATCATGCAGTTCAGACAGAGGTTCCGCTAAACAGTTCACGGCTTCGTAGCCTACCCTAAACCCTTTACCTATGGGCCCATGCAGAACCCAGCCTAGCTTGGTCAAAGATGCAACTGGCTTACCGGACTTTCCTCGGCGAATCTCCTCGCCGACCAGCAACTCCCAGTTGTCCTGTCCCAGCAACAGCATCGGCTTGACTCCGCACATTTCCTCCAGGCCCAAGTCACGCAGGTGGGCGAGCTCCTTTATCAACGCAGCCGGCACCGTTTGGGCGGGCAAATCCAGCCTCTTGAACGTACGCACACTTATTTTGTGATTCACTTTATTTGGCCCGCGCACTGTCACATATATTTTCCTTGAGGATTTATCAGACACCTCATTACCGCGCGCACTTTTTAGCACTAAAGGTATTCTATCACCCGTTGCCTTTCCAGCTATCGAGTCGTCGATAAGCGATACTGTAGCTCCGTCGTCCAGTAGAGCGTAGCAATCTCGTTCGTTTCCGTTCACTGACACGGAGACGGGAATTATCTTCAACAACGCTTTGCCGTTATATTCTTTCACATTAGTGACGCTTTCAGTTTTATGCTCTCTATCTACGTGCAGTAAGTCGTGATGTGCATAGTGGCATTTCGAGCATTTGCTTGCTCGGCAGAACTTCTTCGCATGTTGTTTTATTATACAATTAAAACACATCCTCTGATCTTTTACAAATTGCCATCTCTCATCAGAAGTTAGTTTCGCAAACTTTTCACACTTCGGTAATTTATGATCTCCCTTGCACATAGCACACTGCACATTGTTCTTATTATCTTGTTCGCTGTCGCTTTGTACATGTAATCTCTGAACATTTTTAAAGTGAATGCCTGGCTTACTATGTGCGCTTCTCAAACTTTTAACATTAGCCGTTTGACCGGCAGCGCCCATGTCCATCTGCACATAAAATGACGTAGCTCGGGCTAAATGGCTCAGGAATTCAGATAATATCTCTAGGCTGGGTGACACTCTCACATCGATGCCCTGAGACGCCGCCATACCCATTGCGAAGTCGCCATATTGAGCCCTCTGCACAGGCGTTAATTTACTCAGTAATTCACTCACCAGTTGTGGGTTGTTCAGGTATCCATTCGCGTGCACATTCCTCAACAGCGACACACAATTCCTCACTGTAGATGAGAACTTTCTCAACTCACGACCACTTTCTGTTACTTTCGGTAACGCACGCACTTTCTTCAACGCACACTCCAATATTAAATTAGGATGTCCGAACTCTTCATCCAGTGCCTTCATAATCTCCGATGGGTTAGTTGATGTCCGCAATAAGTCTTCTACCGCTATTTTTGCCTCTCCCTGCAGTGACGTTTTCAAGCGCGCTAAGTTCTCGTGCGGCTTAAAGTTGTACATAGCTGTTGTGTCCCAGTACATGTTCTTGTACGATAGCCACTCTGCCGGGTCACCGTTGAAGTATGGCAACTCATAGGCTTGCCTGGGTACTGGCCGCGGACGAGCTAGGTTTGAAATAGCTTCTGCCAGCTGATCTATTTTCCTGTCTCGCGGCTTGCTTCTCTCCGTTTCTTCGGCGAACGATTGATCCCATTCAGGCACTTCACGTGGTGGCACTCGCGGAACACTAGCCGTTACTATCGGCGTATATTCGCGGAACTGTACGGTCGCGGGCGCACACTGAGGGAGCGCAGATATCGAGGTCGTATATACTGTATGCGGTTGCGCGGTCACTGTTTGCGGCGCGGTCACTGTTTGCGGTTCGTACGCTGTTTGCGGCGCGGTCACTGTCACTCCGCGGGAGGTCGCGGCACTCTCGGTTGCAGGCACTCCGTACGCAGTCGTTACTACTGCGGGCACTGGCACTGGCACTGTTTCTTGCGCGTCGTGAGCTTCTGCGATCACTTGTGTTTCACTCGGCACTGAGTGTGTGATCCAATCTTCCACACGGCGTGTTGTAGTTTCTTCATCGGACGAGTCTTCTTCGGCGACGGCATCTATCTCGGCCAGTTCCGCCTCCAACTTCTTCTTGACGAGATTTTCCCTCAGGCGCACTAATTCCCTCTCAGCCTTGTACTCGGCCCTCCGGCGGAGGTAATCGGCACTCTTCTGGCCGCTCTTCGATGAGACGTGGCTGGTTCTTGATCTCGGCGTCCGTACCACCCGTAGTATCTCCGATTCCCGAGGCACTGCAGCCGCGTCGCGATGGTCAATCACGCGTCCGGGGCCCGCCAATGGAATCACGGGTGCGGGTAATGCCGACGACACTGTAGGCGCTATCGAAGGTGATCCCGGTGCCATTTCAGACGGCACTCCTGAATCGGCTTCCATCTCTCGTCGCTTGTTCAACGCTGCCTCCAATTTGCGCAGCTTGCTCCTCGTGGCGACTGAGCTTCGTTCACTCATCTTGAATGCTTCAGACTTCTCAGGCTTGAAACTTCAAACTCTTCAGGCTTGAGATGTAATTCTTCAGACGCAGGATCCGGCTCGAAGGACCAAAATTGTAGAATATTCAGGCGCACGGGTCGAGGGTTCCGAAGAATTAAATAAAAGACGAGCAGAGTCTTCAACCACTTATATTGTTGTTCACAAGCTTCCGATGATTGCTACAGTACGACTGACTTACGACTGACAAATTTTGCCGTGAGGCGGCTATATTTATGACTTTCCTACGTGGGTGCAAGTAGTGCCATGACAAATAAAATAACAAAAGGTGTTTGCACCAATCACGTCACAGTATTTCTCCCATATGTCTCTACGGTGGTGGAAGTAGTGGGTAGGGCGCGACATCATCAACAAATGTTCCACCAATCAAATATGCACATTTTTGTCATTAAATTTACTTATAATCTAGAATCATATATTTACCTTAATTCCAGATGTATCCTAAGTTACATTAATGCTAAAAATAACCTAGGACTAGATAATCAAAACATACATCATTTGATAGCGCAAAAGCATCTATATTTACATGAAAATCAAATATTGTTACAATTATAGATTTAATCTTCCTATTGTACATATTTAAAACTACAGAAAGCCCTCGTGCTCTCTTACACACATACTTCATTGTCTCGCGTCTACGCTACAAGTAACAGCGTAGCACCGTAGCACGTAGCCGCTGTCTCGTAGACCCGCTACGATCGATGGCGTAGAAAACAATTTTTCATTACTGTTCAAATTCCTGGAAAGTATGAATTTGTTTACTGTATACACAGTGACCAGTGTATCTTGATACTTTATAGTGGCGCTGTGAGTATAGGATAATGTCAATATTATGTCAAATTCGGTACATTTACATTTAGTACCGTATTTTGCCGCCTACCAAGATATGGTGGGCTCTCCATATGTTTGTTTTACGGCCTATAAAGGATAATGGACGAGGCGATACGGATCCATTGCCAGTGATATTGCATTGCATATTGATATAAGGATTTGTGGGGTATTATTTTTGTTTCAATTCACGATAAGGGCTTTAACTTTGCTCTGACGCAAAAAATCGTATCGATCGAACATTTAAATATATTTTTCATTCGCATTTTGTTTTACGATTTGTACTATATCCTCACGAAACTTTGATTTATAAATATAAAAGGTAAGGTTAAATTATACATGTTTTCGAAGATTAAAACGTTTAAAAAGTGCGGTACAGTAAGATTTGTGTATTTTTTCTTGCAAACTAGTGTAGTAGTAAGATAATATGTTACTTTTCTGTTACCTTATCAGGCTCTATTTTTCAAAGTCAAAGTCAAAATATTTATTTCAATTACTTCATGGGCGCTTTCAATTTAGACGATTGGTGCCGGACTGCTGCAGTCCGGGTATCGTACTGCGCACGGGCGGTTATGATTTTTCATACAAAATGTCTCGACGCAAAGTCGTGCGACAGCAGTGCGGCGCACGTCCGTTGGCGGAACGGCAACAACCTGTCTCAGTGTCTCAGCTCAGTCGTTGTTCGCTAGTGCTGTGAACGCATCGTGTTTCTTAGACGTTTTCGTGCATACCTACCTAATTATGGATGATTTAAATACAGAAGATTTTATAAATGAAATAGAGTTGCAGCCCGCCGTTTGGGATTCTAAATGTGACAAGTATTCAAATCGCTTGGAGAAAAAAAGGCTTGGGATGTTTTATGTATGTGATTTTTTTTTACCGATTTTCAACAAGTCTCTCTTCGGCGGATATAGTATTTTTGAATTTAGTTTCTTAACGTTGTATTCTATTTTTAACTAAGTGATATAATTCATAGAAATATTCTCTAGACATTCTAAAATAGTTCAAAAAATCAGCTGAGCTTTCTTTTAATCTAGGGTAAAGTGTATAAAAATCACCAGTTTTATATTTTAAAGAAAACATTGGCGACGCCCTAGTACGGCGTCGTTTATGTTTCTGCCGAAGCAAGAGAACTAACAATAACACTTCCTCGTCAGAGTCCATGGCACCGACTAAAGTTGGGTTTTGATGGAAATCACTAAAATTCGATCGGACTGCAGCCGCGTATCTCTTCAAATAAGACGATTTACGTCGTACTGCTGTCGTCCGGCAGCAGTACGGCTCATGGTCGTAACAACCGTGCGGCAGCAGTCCAGCACCAACCGTCTAAATTGAAAGCGCCCTAACAGACACTTTTAAAAGTCACATTCAATTCAAAAGCTCGTGGCTAAATAATTACAGTCGCATAGACCGATCTCCCGGGTTAAGCCACGCTTGCCGAGGTTGGTCTGTGGATGGGTGACCATTTACCATAACGAGTTTCCTCCGTGCCTCGGAAAGCACGTCAAGCCGTTGGTCCCGGCTGTCATTTGTAGATCTTTGACAGTCGTTACTGTTAGTCAGAAGCCAGAAAGTCTGACAACCAGTCTTACCAAGAGTATCGTATTACCCATTACTGAGTTGTGGAGGTCTGATAGGCAGTCGCTCCATGTAAAATACTGATATTCAGCTGCATCCGGTTCGACTGGAAACCGACCCCAACATAGTTGGGAAAAGGCTAGGCAGATGATGATTCAATTCAAAAAAAGAACATTTACTACGTAAATAAAACTCATAATGGAAAATCGAAAATCACTTTATTTGACAGCACTACCTATAAGCCTAGATACTGTAGTGCCCCTTTAATACCTAAAAAAAATATCGACCACAAAATTACTAAAGTACATTTCAAATGAAGCGTGCTCACGATAAAATCATTTTAACAAAGTCAAACAACTAAAACAGCGAGTTTATTCAGCAGTAGTCAACATCACCCGGTCGATGCTTACATAAGGGATTTCCCGACACTAGTAAATAAGGCTAGGCTTAGGCCCCGCTTCGTGTAAATAAAGACTTATGTACTAATACTTAGGTACAGTCTCGACCATAAATATGTATATACTTACCAACATTTGGTTCGTTAGCCTAGTGGTCCTAAGCGCGACTGCTACGCTAGAGGTCTTGTTTCGATTTCTAGGTCGAGCAAAGTGTTTAATGGGTTTTTCTATTTAATTCTCTCGGAGTGAGTATTTGTGCCCGGTTGGCCATAGGGCGCCCCCTATTACATGGGACCTAAACATACCGGCGATCTGTGGATGTACACGTCTGCCTCACCCTTTGGGGAATATAAGCGTGATGGTATGTTTGTATCAGAAAAATTCTAAAGCAATTTCTTCCCAAAGGATTGATGAAAATGTAATGGCGTTACAAATATCATATTCTGGATCCCATTTAACCATGAAATTGGTCTTATCTCAACGTTGCAATCGTTCATTTTCGAGAAAAGCGCTTTTAAATTTTGCCAAGTGTATACATGTTAATGCTCGCGAGTGTACACAGTCGATACGAGGCCGCTTTGTCTCTTGCCGTCGATGTAGACCCGTCTTTACTCGCTCACGTCTGCTTCATGTAAAATAAATGAGTCTTTATTACATTGTTCAGAATTTATATCATTTATTTAGTAGACTTCAAGTCATTTTCTGATATCCCGGAGCGCTTATCAGAAAAGGTTCTTGTGAATTCAATGTTTTTATATCATTACCTTTTTTTTTTAAGGTTCCGTACCCAAACGGTAAAACGGGACCCTATAACTAAGACTACACTGTCCGTCTATCACCAGGCTGTATCTCATGAACCGTGATAGTTAGACAGTTGAAATTTTCAGTTGTATTTTTTTTTCTTTTTTTTTCACTTAAGATGTATTTCTGTTGCCGCATTAACAATGAATACTAAAAAAAAAAACAGAATGAAATAATATTTAAGAGGGCACCCATACAATAAACTGTGATTTTTTTGCTGTTTTTATAGACAACTAGTTTTTGCCCGCGACTTCGTCCGCGTGGATTAGTAGTTCCCGTTCCCGGAGGATTTCTGGGATGAAAACTATCCTATGTCCTTTCTCGGGTCCCAAACTATATCTGTACCAAATTTCATTGAAATCGGTTCAGTGGTTTAGGCGTGAAGAAGGGACAGACAGACAGACAGACAGACAGAGTTACTTTCGCATTTATAATATTAGTAAGGATGATACGGAACTCTTCGGGCGCGAGTCTGACTCGCACTTGGCCGGTATTTTTTATAAATAAAACAGAAATAAAGACTATCTTACCTTCTAATCCAGGTCTTTAATTATGTTAACAAACGTCAAAAAGGTATTTTCTTTCAAACAATTTTAGCTTAAAAATATAACAAAACAACTCTGATTCTAAGTAAAGCCAAGTTTCATAAATAATAAATTTTTTTCTCCACAAAAAAGCCCCAAGAAATTCGTTACAGATGCTCTAATTCCTCTAAGCCCAAATAAAGTACCAAGATTAAAGTCTGTCTTCACCTTTATTAGCATTAAGTAATGAAATTATTAAAAATATCGCCACTTAACAGACTTATAACGAAGCTTCATAATCCTCTTAAATGGGTGGTAGATATGTACTTAGCTTTAATAACGAGCGCTTGGATATAAAATTGTATTATTAATTGTCAAGTTTTCATAGTAGGTACGTACTAAAAAGGTCAAAAGGTTTTACAGCTGACTTGGTATTGAAGGTTTATTATGCCTTAAATATAGGTAGGTTAGGCGAATCCAATTTATGAATTACCTGAAGATATTTTATGCGATTTGGTGAGGGGGTAATAGCTCGCTACCTTTTATATAGTGTGGAAGTTGTCGAATGAAATGAACGAATTATTATAATGTTCTTTACTATATGTTTGGTTTATAGCTTCGGCAATATTAGGGTAGTTCTTAGATTTTAGAATGTTTGGTTTAATGTTGACGAAAGTTAATTCTATGAAAAAGCGTGTTAATTAAATTTAAATTCATTTATTTCAGGTAATTTTCACCCATTGCTATTTATAAAATGATATAAATAACACGTAAAAAAAGGCAGTCAAGTATTATTTTATAATCAAGAAACTTCTTACTGTGGGTGTACATCGATACACCTCTGCCTAACCCTTCGGGGAATACAGGCGTGATGGGTGGTTTTTTTTACTTTTAGGTATAGGTACAGTACGGCCGACGTATCTTGGCGAGTCTGAAGTTAGCAGTTTGTCTGCGCAATGGATCTTTTAGGAACAAAATTGTCTACTGCGCAGCTAATCGGCTAACTTCAGACTCGCCAAGATACGTCGGCCGTACTGTACTTATGTTAAAGTACTCGTATGAACAAAAAATGTTAATGAATACCTAAAAAATTAAACGTCAAAATCTAAAATAGAATACCTCAGTAATTACTTATGTATTGTTTTGTAAACGCTTGCTTACTACACCACTTTAAAGAATTATATATTTATTTTGATAAATGTTACGTTTAATCACTGTAGTAAATAAATTCAAGTTAGAGAAAAAGCAATTAAAACTCTTGTTGTACCAAGAAATTATAGAGGAAATATTTATTTGACATTGACGATTTATTTTCATTTTGAAAAAGAAAACCATTCCAAACTTTATATATTCCGACATCGCCTCTCTTATGCTTTACTTTTTTTTTAATACGTCCGAGAGGCTCGCTTTTGTCAGCCAGGGTAACCTTACCAACTCCGAGTTAGTTGATATCTTTAGGGGAGGCCTATGTCCAACAGTGGACAAATCTTAACTCGGCAATAGTCAATGTCAAAAATGAATGTAAATTAAAAGTATTTTGAATAGACTGAGACTAAATTGCGATCCCTAAAAGTAAGTAGAATTCGTCCCCAGATCAATAATGTCTATTGAGAAGTGGTGAAACAGGCTCTAAATAAAAAATGTTACGTAAGGGCAAAGGTTTCTATTTAAATAAAATTAGTCCCTCGCTCCATACGTATAGAGAATTTAATTAATTCTCTTGTGACAAACAGAGCACAAAAATATTTAGAATTTCGTCTTTGTGCGCCTTTCTTGAGATTCCTTCGTGGCCTTTGATTTCCTTTACACATACGAACATTAACTGTGAAGCCTTGGTGTTTATTTACATGTCACAGTGATGAAATTAAAAACAAATTGTAGTAAAAAATAAACAAAAAGTTCGTGAAAACGCTGGATGCGGGCGGCGCATGATCAGTCATTGCGGCCATCTATAAGGGAGGCCTATGACCAGCAATGGATTACGTTCGGCTGGTATAATGGTGATGATGATGAAACCAAAAGTAGAAAACACTAGATAGGTATTACTTTGAACCGACGGACCTACAGACGCTGTGAGGAGGCGGACGAAACACCAGCCCCCCTAGCCAAGTCACAAACGATAAACGCAAACGCTGAGTAGGCTTTAATAGATCTTCAACTTTATGTGCTTGGTTTTAAGTTGAAGATCTAATGAAGATTGCATAGCGTTTTCGTTCGTTCCAGTCGCTAACGCTTAGAAATCTTTAATAGATTTTCAACTTAAAGCTCTTGGGTATTAAGTTGAAAATCTATTGGTACCTACCGAGCGTTTACGATTATCGTTTGCGACTTGGTTAGGGGGGCAGTTCACCTTCTGGAATAATGCGAAGCACTGATCCACAAACGCAACTTTCATCTGGGCACACATTTTAGGCCTGGATGAACTGATAGAGATTGCCCCAAATACAATCCTGGAGTTCATCACTCGCTGGGTTTCGTGGCGATCTCTAACCACTAAAACGGCGATCACAATAGATCAACTATGGTCGCAGTGATGCAACAGCCGCAATCGGCAAATAAAAAAAAAAACTGCCATACATTTTGCCGTGTGCTTATGTCATTTTTATTTCATTTTATCTGTGAATCAATAAAAAATCGGAAATTCGGAATCTCGATAAATCTCACCCTAGTTAAAACATACCCTAAATTGAACCTTCTACAGGCGCTTTTCAATTGGCATAGTTAGTTAGTTGTGCATTCTGAAGTGTAATCCCTATGGATTGAAACTGGAGAGCTGGTAAACTCTACAAGCAGTAAACAATTTAACGCTAACTATATCCTAGGGTATTCGTAGCTTTTCAAAACCTATTAATAAATTGGGTGTCGTGATGGCCCAGCGGTTAAGGCGCCCGCCTCTCATGCACGAGGTTGTGGGTTCACAACCGGGCACAGGCAAGTGCCAATGTGGCTTTTTCTAATTCATATGTACTTTCTAAGTTTATCTTGGACATCACTGACGCGGTAACCATGTCAGAGGCCCTTGAGGCGGCTTAGAAACTCTGACACTAGGGTGTGTGGCGGTCGTTAGACCCTACTGCCCGCACGATAAAGAAGAAGAATAAAAACCAACCTATCTTAATATCATCTATGTTGTTTAAGCTAAGTATATATTATTTTTGATGATATAATATAGACTGTAGCGAAGGAACTTACAGAGTCGGACCAGTAGTTCCGGATATTAGCGCATTCAAACACAAACTCTTCAGCCGTGCGATTCTGTAACATATTTCAACGCTGCGCTCGACGTTGAGCTGGTTGACGAAACTTCGGTAAAATCAACTCTATGCGTTGTGCGTAAAGTTGATTTGACAGTAGTGTCGTCGACGAGCTCGACGTCGAGCGCAGCGTTGAAATATGTTAGAGAATCGCACGGCTGCTTCATAATATTAGTATCTATAGATTTCACTAGTTGTGTTTACACTATATTTTTCTTTTAAGCTTAAATTAAAAATTGAATTTGATTTTTATTGCTTTGAAATAGATTACATTTAAAGGAAGAATAGGTCTCGTGGTCGCAACTGGACTGCTGAGCGAGGGGTCCTGGGTTCGATTCCCCAGGTTGGGCAAAAAGTGTTATTGGATTTTTCCATTAGGAATTTCTTAGTAGCAGCCCGGAGTTTGGAAGCTGGTTGTGTGACACCCCCGTGCCTCGGAAAGCACGTAAAGCCGTTGGTCCTGCGCCTGATTTCTCTCCGGTCGTGTCGCATTGCCGTCCCATCGGGTTATGAGAGTTATGGAAGAGGGAGTGCACCTTTGTTTGCGCACACACTTGTGCACTATAATATCTCATGCGTACGTGGGTAGTCTGCATTAAGATAAGTCGCCGTGACCGGAATCGGCCTGGAGTATAACAGTTAAGATTACACCTATGTATAGTGCATGTTCCGATAGCCATCACGTAGTCAGTAATGGGGCACTTCCCCGATTGCCTGTCAATATAATAACGAGCCATATTGTTGCCGCGCCGACATCCATTTCCATATAGAGGCAACATAGATAGGTAGGTATGTAGTTTAAGTAGTTTTACTATAGGCGTACCTAAATTTTCAATACGTTTAGGGACACTATACCGAAGTCAGAAGGTACATGTTCTTCAATATTTTTTATATTAACGAAATCCACTACTTCTGTACTGTTGGATGTTTCCATAAGCGCAATGATAATCACGTTATTTTGCGCGGTAGCAAACAGTGATTTTTCACGTTAAAATAAAAAAAAACTGGTTTCCCAGCAATAATTACTAATTTTTGCTCAATATTACTTAGTTATAGCTATAAAATAAGATTTTAGTTTGCTTTGAAATCAATAAGCAGTGAAATAAAATGTCAAAAAAGTGACATCATAGTTTAGTATTGTCATACAAAATCTATGGGGAAATCGCGTTTTGACAGCTCATAAAAAGTACGTCAATTGATTAGTGGTGTCATCTACCAATTCCTACAACTTACTCTCCCAGCAACCGCTCCTCTTAAACCAACTAAAACCGATATTTCTCAAGCATATTATCCCAATCATTTACATAATCCGGTGCAAATGTGTCCAGTAAAGCGCATTATATACGCCGGCGCCGATCTATTCATAAGTTCCTTCCACACCCGTGTATAAAAGCCTTGTATAAATAGCTGCGTGTAAATAGCCCCATGTATAATAGCCCAGTAAATGTAACGCCCACAGCTATGATATTCAACTTTCAGACCGGTATAGTACACGGGAAGTTGGACAGAGTTAGTTTTGAACTGAGTGAAAATTACCACCACTGATTTCCTGGTTTACATTTTATGGTTGTTGTTGTATAGTGCGAGAATGAGTTTTTTTTTATTTAGGATTGTTTTTTTTAGTTTTGTTTTAGTAGGTTAATGGGGTGGAAGGGATATCTTCATTAGGAAACCTTTTAACGTACATTCAGTACATGATTCTAGACACACCAGGGCGAATATTTTTCGTAGATTATAAAAAAAAAAACTGCTGTTTAAATAAAAGTCCTATATCTACAACAAGGTCAAAATGTATAGATCTATGAATTTCATCTCTAAGTTGTCTAGTACTATGATAAATATGGTCAAAGTTTTCGTTACGATGTCCCTTCCTTCCCATATACTGATGTAGAACAGCGGCTTGATGGTTCCGTAGAATTGTTAGTCTTGAGTTTGAATGAACTTTATAAGATCCTAGACACTGTGTAGTTCCGGGCGTTAAGCAGGGAATTAATAATGTTTCTCAAAGATCCCTGAACTTAATCCGTGGTCATCGACTGCTGCATTGGTATTCGCCCTCTCAAGGATTGCAAACGGTTATTGATTTGGTATCAAGCAAAGTTCGGGATTAAGATTGTGATGGAGAGACATTATTGATTTTGGGAGCTAGCCAATATTCAAATACTCTTTAGTCTTTTTAGTCTTTTAGTAAAATTTAAAGCTGTCCCACACTTGGAATTTCTCCTGTATCGTGGGTGCGTTTACAAAACTAACATACACAAACAGCCAGACTTGGAACAACAATACATTATTATAGGCCATACAAATATTTGTTTCGTGCTGGAATCGAAACTACGACACTCCACTTCTAGTTATTACAAGCTTATGCACTCAATTGTCCATTTCTGTAAGCGCAAAAATAAAATGCAAAAATAAACGTGAACTCGGTAACCTCTAGATAGCTCATATTCTACTTTTCCACTATTCGGCTCCCGAAGCTTTTAGTGGAGCGTGGAGGTCCAATTATAACCTTTCCACTCCTTTTTTCATGGCAAAATGCTTCGGGACGAAAGACTTTTGGAAACGTCGTGTATTTTTAGCCGACTTTGAAAAAGTTCCCAATTCGACTGTTTTTTTTTTGTCTTATCTAAATTGCATGGTTAAGTGGCTTGGTTCGTAAATCAAAATAATTAAAAAATTATGTCATCCAAGTAAACGAAATCGCATATTCTGCTTTCTTGTCACTTTTAAATGGTGTCTTGTTCATTTACTTGCCGTTCCTTCATGGATTTGGAAGACAAGAGGTACATACTATTACTCAGGTTCCCAAGATACAGGCCCCACCTAGTTTGGGGACCATTGTATTGTATTGCAAATGCGAACCGTTAACAGTTACCGATCTTTTTTTGAACCTAGATATAAGCAACTTATGTAATAATGAATAATAAACTTTTACTTTACTTACTTTACATATCAAATAGTAGTGTAATGTAGTTTTTGAAGGCGGTTGGTTTTCTTTTTATGAAAAAAGTTTTTCACGTAATTACAAGTATTGTTTGTGCAGTACATTGTTACTTGTTACTAACACGTGTCTCATCACATGACATTACCATCCCGGATATTTCAATATGTGAGCGCGACATTTCCCTCATTTTCTCGTCCATACTTCGTTTTCTTTGTCTTGTCTTTACTGTTTCAGAGCCATGTGTCATAAGGTTCTTGTGTTACGGTGTTACACTTATTAGTGAGGGAAATTGGAAACATGAGTTGAGTTATAGGAGCTTGTATGAACAAGAAAGAGGTGATGAAAGGCCGGCGTTATGGGGTTTATCTTTTTTTTTGTAATATTGACATGTGAAACTGGTGATTCTGAACATAATTTACATATGATTTGGCTATTCTTGTTTTCGGTTTTTTGTTTTTTTGGTGGCGTTCAGTGGTTTATGCCTTACCTCCGTGGGAAAAAATCGTGAGTTTATATATGTATGTATTTGTATTTTTGTTTTCTTTTAACATGATTTATTTATTGCATCCTTGTCATTATAAGATGTAGGTATAAGTTTTAAACATGATCCTATTTTTACTATTGCTTTGGTTATTACATTCAGTGATTATTCTTCTTTCTTGTCCGACCAGTATTGTTCAGTAATTATTAAACGAAATTATTACATTAAATCAAATACATTACATTAGTTTTTACCTTACTTTGTTTATTTACATTGAAAACACTATTAATGTTTCCCGTGTTCTATTTCTAACTAAATGTAATCAAAGCTACTTTCTTCAGTTTCATGATTAGTTCAACTTTGCTAACTTCATTTTAAATGCCTTGCTACTAATAATTAGTAGCGAATTTCATGGCAGTTTAGCCATGTTTAACCTGTTTAAAATCGATCGTGAAATTTTAGCTTTCCCCCAGCTTAGCATGAAAACCGCAAGCTATGCTACATTATAGTACCTAGATATTATTAAAGCTTACTTGTTTGTTTAATTACTGCATAATATTAGGCATAGTTTTGTTGGAAACTGCTTTGAGTTAAACAATTAGTATATTCAAAAACAATACAGTTTCAATATCGATATGTCTAAGTCAATTTTGGAGTAATTTTGGAGTGGATGAGCGTTTGGCTGTTGCGCTGTGTGTCGCGGGTCCAATTCCCGCACGGAACAAATCTTTGTATGGGGCCATAAATAGTTGTTTCGGGTCTGGCTGTTTATGAGTTTATACGTTTTTACCCATGATTCAGTAGAAATTCTTGGATGTTGCCCATCCTTTTCTTTCAAATATCGATTTGTGGAGTTTAAGTTTGTAGTTTCATACAAACTTTAAATTCCACAAATCGATATTGACTTTCGAAATTTTCACTTTCGTCAAAATTTGTGTTAGTAAAAGAACATCGTCATTTTTTTTAAATACAGGCATCTTTTCTATCTGTCACCGTGACGTCACAGAGGACAACTACGATAAGCCCTGTTTCAAGCAACCCCTTACTTCCGATATGTAATGCGATCGTAACGAGATCGCTTATCGTCAGCACGGCAACACCACACCACACCATTGCACCAACCCTCCAAGCTATTATCAACCATCTGTCTTTGAATCTAAAGCTTATAACAGAACGTGTTGTTGTAAGAAATTACATTGTATGTATTAGGCTCGCGTGTTTTGTTTTCCGATGTTTTATTGTCTTGATCGTCTGTTGATATAGTCTAAGAATAGGTTGCTGCATGTTTAGCTGGTAATCATAAAAGTTAAGGGTCCTTACATTATGGTTTTATGACGTTGATTTGCGGAAACGTCAACGGTTATCGTGTAATGAGGTTTTGAAAATGGAACGGTGCGAGTGCAAAGGAATTTTCAAAAGAGGTTTTCAATTTTATTTTTATGCCTTTGCGATAACCACCATCCCACTACCGGGGTTCAATTGAAGTCGAGAATTGATGAACTTCATTCGGATTATAATGGTAGTAATTACATTGCACCCAGGCGAAATTCCTAGTTTTTCACAACTTTTTTTTTTCAAAACTAATTTTTTACTTACTTTAAAAATCAATAAATAGTAAGTCAATTGAGTAGGCCACGCAGTGACGTCATAGCGTGCTATTGCCATACAAAATCTATGGGAGAATCGCGTTTTGACTGTTCATAAAAAGTATGTCAACTGATGGTGATGTCAACTACCCAATTAGCAATTTTCTTATCAATGGTTTCTATTTATCGGTTATGGCTATTTTAACGATGTTTGCAATAGTGGCTACTCGTTGAAACTAGATTATCAACGTAAAATTTCACCATCACATAAACAAGTAAAGCACCCAACAACATAACATTAAAACCGCTAATTTATACCACTACATACAGGAATACTAATGCTCTAGTTAAAATTAAACCTAACATTCGCGATAATCGTAGTTTGGCAGAGGCACTCGACTCTAATGCTGAATGCTAATGTCACTTGCAAACGGTTTTACATAACTATTCATACCTACATACACATATGTGACCAATCGACTTAACAACCAGCTTACGAAGATCTCCAAGATATAGGAACATTGTAAGTACATACATGTCTAACGGTAGTGGTTACTGTGAGCGAGGCGTAATTAAATATAGGTATCTAGTGGTGGTCTTATCTTGTCTAGTGATCTAAACTGTCTTGTTCTAATCCTAGGTAGTAGTTATACATAGTTAAACTAGCTTGTGACCGCAACTTCGTCTACGTGAATGTTCGTTTTCTGAGGGGTTTTTAATTTTTGTTAGGAACCCTAATTCTTTTTTTAAATAAAAGTAGTAGAAGTTACTCATTGTACCATCAGATGCCAGTGAAAGCCATGTCAAAATCGGTTCACCCGTTTCGGAGATAAACCGGAACAAACAAACAGATAGACAGTTTTTTTTTCTCATTTCTTGTTTTGTAGAGTTTTAAACTACCGTTTAATCATTCATTTGTAAATACATATGAATGATTATGATGAGCTTATTACTAAATAGTAATAAGCTGTTATTTTGACATTACAAACAGATACTTCAATTTGATTTAGTTGTAGTATAATTGAACTAAATTAAAATGATTAAATCTAGGATATTATATTTTTGATTCTGACTACCCCTAGTCTGGGGCTAGAACAACCCACATTTTACTTTATAAAGGCTAGTTTACAATCACTAACATCCCGATTTCAGTGCGGCTTCGACGTAACTCAGTGATTTGTGAATAGGGTTGTGTCACCAAATGTGACAAAAAATGGACGACTTTGTGAGAGTTTTTTGATAGAAGATTAGGATTTCTTCGGCTTTTTGGGCTCTTTAGGTGTCGCATTAGCTTTTTCAGTGGAATATATACTTTGAGGTGTCTATAATTCTGTACCTACCTAACCTAAATTAAAAAAAAAATCTAGCTATGTATGCCGCGGTGTCACCCGTGTACAGTTACATCTTTAGTTACTGCTCCTTTTTCGTTGGCCGTAGTATGATGTTTTATAAACCTTCGTCTTCTTACTCTATATATTTATGGAAACCGCATTCAAATCCATTGCGTAATTTAAAACATCAGAGTAAATATGCTAGCTATTATGTTTGCCAAATATGTAATTAGTCTAACTCGCATTTATTACTCAATGATTTAATCATAAGTAATCTAAGTCCTTTTCGAAATCTATTGGCGGCAGTGGGCGTCCTGCGGCTGATATGATGATGATGATGGTTGAATCAGAACTAACAAACTTAGTCCCATACTTATAGACATAAAATTTACACAAGAGACTTTTCTTTGCCCTATAGAATGAATTCAAGTTCATACTTTTCCTGATCGTTGGTACATCGTATTAATAATGGCAGACTTATCGAGGGGGAGTCTAGACGCGGGTTATGGGAAAGTACTTACATGTAGAGAGGGCGAGGCCGGCTGTCACCATATGTATACATACCAGTATCGTATCGTGCGTACTTTTGGCAACTAGTATATCGAGTACCTACGTTATGCATTTTAATCAAAGTGCGTACTGTAACATAGTAGTAGTAGAGCTCTTTGTAAAGGAGCTCGTTTCGGAAGTACTGCTACTATACGTATTTCTGGCGCAAAACAGCGTTGCTGTGTTCTGGTTTGGAGGTTGCCGGTGTAATTACACACATGAGACATTTTAACTTGTCTCTGGGATGGCAACGTATTTGCAAGGCCTCTGATAATGCAGATGTTGTTGTTGTTGCTGTCTATAGACAGCGGTGACCACTTAACATCAGGTGAGCAGTCGGCTTGTTTGCCATCTAAGGACATAAAAAAATAAAAACAATAAGGAGAGTACGTAATCTATTATTCATGCGTCTTTATATCTATTTCTCATTAACTAGGAATTAATTGGACAGTTGGCACCATTAACCGATAATTCAAAGACCCAATTTCTCTGAAAAAAAAACACTCTAATTTAGCCCTGAACATCCGATAAAATTTCAATTAACAGTGAAAATAGATTTTTAATCGCTTTGAAATCAATAAATAGTATGTCAATTGAATCCACAAATTATGAAGTCACGGTTTACTAGTGCCATATGGGGATCCTCATAGATTTTAGAATACAGAATACGATGCACTTTTGTTTTTTTTCTTACAATGAAATGTAAGAAAAAAACAAAACTGCCTCGTTGGCCTAGTGGTCCTGAGTGCGACTGCTACGCTAGAGGTCCTGGGTTCGATTCCCAGGTCGGGCAAAAAGTGTTATTGGGTTTTTCTCTGAAATTCTCAGTAACAGCTCGGAGTTTGGATTTGTGCCCGGTTAATGGCAATAGGCTCGCCCCCTATTACATGGGACCTAAATATACCGGCGAACTGTGGGTGTACATCGGTACACCTCTGCCTAACCCTTCGGGGAATACAGGCGTGATGGTATATATATGAAATGTGTATCTTTTCGTGTAGTAAATAAAGTCATATTTTGAGTCGCTCAAAAACTGCAACAACTGCAACTGCAACTGCTGCTGCTTGCTGTGGCTGTTTAAATGTGCGCGCAGCGTCGCGTCTCGGTGTGAAAAGGTAACAAACGGACTTTCGCATTTATAATATTAGTTAGGATGGCTAGAACATAGCTAAACAAATCAAATCGAAATCAAATTCCTTAGCTCTCGATAAAGCACAACACAGACAGACTAATTAATTACAATTGATCAGCGTAAAGCAACACAATGTACGCCCGCTCGGGGTGCCGCGTCCACACGCCAGGGGTGGTCAACACGGCCAGACACCACAATCGCGTATTGTGCTTATTTTAGAGCGCAGCGGGCGCCGCGCTACGTTTACCCAGTAGCTATACTACCTATGTACTAAGTACATAAAATTTGTGGAAACGTAAATATTTGCTTCGATGTGTTTGTAGTCTGAATAGTAAATAGAGGCTCGGTTTAATTAGAAACGGTTTTATGAATTATTCAGTGCATTATACCTTCTGTCTTAGCTCTAATATAGATTACTAGCGTACTGCCAGCGACTTCGTCCACGTGGCTTATTTTACCCGACTTAGCTTAATGCTCCGCTCCCATGGGTCGTAGCGTGATGTTATTTATATAACCTATGTTACTTAGGAATAATGTACCTAGTTATCTATTGGTGAAAAAATGGTTAAAATCGGTCCAGTAGTTTCGGAGCCTATTCGTTATAAACAAACAAATCTTACCTCTTTATAATATAAGTATAGATTTAGTACATTATACCTTCTATCTTAGCTCTAAATAAAGACCAATAACGTTAAAATAAATTCGGAGTCTAGTCTATTCTGTATGCATTTTGTATTGACAAAACGTACGCCCAAATCTCAGGGGCCTTTCTTTTTCGGGATCCACGTACCTACTTCGAATGTTTGACAAGTTCGCAAAATCAGTAGCAAAGTTAGAACGAAGTCTCTAGGCGAATTAAGTTTGACATTTTAAGCGGTCCAAACAAAACAAACCAATTTTCGAATTAAGAATCGCAAGCCTTTTTTTGAAAATGGAACTCCGAACCGTAACAGATAGTGCCTTGCGTGTTAGTGTAGACTTTATCATTGTCTATGCTGTTTCAAACTCGCCATACCGCTTTATGTGGTGTTATGTGCCATAAGCTTACCTCCATTACGATTTGCATACATGTAAAGGTATAATTTATTGTTCACTGTGGCTGTTACAACTAGTCGTAAAGTTGGCCATTAAATTAACGTTGATGTTATTACCTATTTACCTGTTTTGAGGACTGAGGACATTGGTGTAATGAGTACTTAAATTTAAAATTGGAACACACATAATTTTACGTCTACCTCATGATGAAAGTCTTAGGGCTATGGATTTAATCATTGGATCTCTTAGGCCGCTATCCCACTGGCGTTTTACGAGCGTCGGCGTCTCTTGAACGTCTGCGCAGCGTCAACGTTGCGAAAACGCGACTTTGACGTCGCGTCGTCGCGTGACAAGCATTAACGTTAGCTGGACGCGACGTTAACGTCGTGTCTGCGCAACGTTAACGTCGCGTTTGTAATTTGTTGGCAACAGGTACAATCACGCCGTCCTGCTCTATCCTATACACGGATAGAGCAGGACGGCGTGATTGTGCCTGAACAATACCATACCTTGTATTTACTTATAGTAAAAAAAACAATAGTGTGACTGACTTAGAAGATATGGGACATAAATGCCTGAAAAAAAAAACAGCTAGAATACGGTTTCCTTCTGCTAAATAATAATAATCTACGTAATACTAGAAGTACCTAAATCCACAGATTCCTACAATTTCATTATCATTCAAGACATCTAGAAAAGGTACCATAGAAGTGAACAATCGTAACAAAAAGGGTTTTATTCTAGTAGGACTTGACTGAAGGAAAGCTCTCAGAAAACTCATACAATTTGGCCAGAATGAAAAGGACATGTTCGTTATTTGTACCTTTTTCTTTGCCTTTTAAATCAGTACCGATTGGACGAAATTCAATTGTCAATTGGGATTCTAAATCTAAAACAAATCACGGTTGGATACCTACCTACTTCTTTTTTTTACCGATGGGAAATCATCAAATGACTTCTCTCACCCTAGTGTCAGACTTTTACTGACTAAAACCCATCCATGTTCCTTCTTGTGCCCTTTCCGTTCCGGGGTACGGTATCTCTTTCGAACAACCCACAGATACCTACCTACTTGGAACACGCCTGTCATTTGAATTTGAAAATAGAATACAGTAAAATGGAAAATAAACAGTTTATTAATATTCATGTTGCCAGCTAAGAAATAACCAGGTAGGTACGCAATTAGTACTAAAAGGATATCATTAATGTTGCCTTGTGTAATAAATCCTTTCAATCGTATTTAAACGAAGATTACCTTTAATTGTCAATAGAGCCGGTTGCACTGTAAATATTGCTTGCGGCAACCCAATGTCAATTACTCTAAACTGCCATACATATTGCATGGGATTATAGACTTTATATTTTCTGGTATACCGTTTAAAATGGTATATAACTTGCAAAATAAGTGTTATTCAGTAGTGCAGTGCTACGATAATGCCGCATAATCATTTCGGAATGGCGATGGCGTTAAGAGTGGAAAAGCATGCAAGTTTCGATAATAGGTAGATTATACTCTTTTTATGCAAATGTTGACCTTGACTTTTATTTTTTGATATATCAATACAATTATGAGAACTTTTCAAGGCGCTTTATGTACAAAACCCAATAAAAAAACTTTTGAGGTAAAAATGGCGCATAGAAGTAGTAGTAGAGCTCTTTGAGAAGAAGCTTGTCCGGTTTTCCTCGCTTCTTATTGAAGAATTGTTTTGTTCGAGTGTATAAGAGTGAGCATAATTAAACACATCCTAATTTTAAATTAAAAACTAAATAAATATATTATTTAGTTTGAAAAGTATCCACTTAAGTACCTACCGCAATAACAAATCGCAACACAAAACTTATAAACGATAATAAAATAAAATACAATTAAAAAAAACTATCACAATATATTCGATATTTAAAACATAAACTCGAGTTCGAATTTCAATGTTGACCGTTACTATTGAACAGTTCAACTAACGTTTGGTAATGTTGTTCTAAGTTAAAATTAGTGGCAAAGGAAATATTATTACAGTGCACAAATAACAGCCCGGTTGCACCGGTTCACACCAGCGTGTTGATATTTACCACTCCCGCTGAGAGAGTTAACGCACGCCACTTACCAATTTACTACTGATTACTCTATGTAGCTGTGGTCATACCGATCATTGTATGAGTGATACTAGAGCCATTTAAATGAGCTGATTCAATGTGAACATTTCATGATTACCATGAATCAATTCGCAGTACGGGTAAAAAACTGTCTTGAAAAATAAATCAACCTGTAAAATAGGCATTTGAAAACACTATATACTAACGATTAGACATGCTTTCATATAATGTATTAAAAACCTCAATCAATAAAGCAGAAATTTTAAAAAAAGCTTTAGAAAAAAAAAGTTCCATTGACACCATGTTATAGGTACTATTCGCACAGGATCAATAATGTCATTTTACTTGTAATAAAAACTAATAAAAAAGACAAGGAGATTTCATTCCAAAAAATAACAATAGACAATTTCAAATGCAAGCTGGAAATATTTTATCTCGTTACAATTAAAAGAAAAACAAAACATTTTCCCGCTTTTCAAAAGCAGTGTTCGAAATAAAAATATTATTATTGTTCAACAAAAAAAGCTGTTACTCCGTAAAAATTAAATTATACTTTATATTTCGCCCGGAAAAATCCACAAGGGAAAAGTAAGTGTTACATTTAATGAGCGCCATATTTATTTATCGTTATTCCGGTGTTCCCGCACTCTTAGCTCTTCACACTATCATTAACTGGATGGTGTACAAACATTAGGGAATAAAGTTCTCCCGCCATACAATTTGTACTAAACTTTGTAGTTTGCTACTGTTTTGAGTAGCTTATGTTTAGGTAAGCGATCTTTATTTACCTATGTGACTACTTTCTACACGAAAGAAAAAGATAAACATCAAATAAAAGAGAGAGAAAAAGAGATCATTTATTCATTCATTTTTTAATACATACTGATTGCCAGCACATAAAAGCCAAAGCACCAAAGGGCACATGAAGTAACATAGATGGGTTTTAGTCAGTAAAAGTCTGACACTCCCTCCCGTACCGCCCAGGGCGGGGGAAGTTTTTTGATGATTTCCCATCCATAAAAAAAGGCAGTAGGTATACCTACGTACCATATTTAATTTGAATAAATATAACTATTTGGGTAGTTAGACACCGGAGCGGAGTAATTAAACTTTTTCTACAATACGTACCTACAGATGTAATAAATTTTACGATAAATCTTTATAATCTTAATGCTTTTTACCCGACTGCGACAGAAGGAGGGTTATGTTTTTCGAGGGTATGTTTGTATGTATGTATGTATGTATGTATGTATGTATGTATGTATGTATGTATAATTGTTTGGCACGCTCTGCAGGCTGAACGCCTCGATGGATTTTAGCTTGAGAGGTGTCGTTAGATTCGTATTTACTGTGAGAGTGACACTGGGTATATCAAAATAAAAAAAACAAAATGGCGGATTTTTGGCGCCAAATTCAAATGTTTGGCTCGCTCTGCAGGCTGAACGGCTCGATGGATTTTAGCTTGAGAGGTGTCGGTAGTTTCGTATTTACTGTAAGAGTGATACTGGGTATATTAATTTCTTTTTTAAAACACTAAAAAAATAAAAAAACGGTAATTTAAAAAACTAAGAAACCCGACTGCTATTATTTAAAAATCCCTAAAACAAGATAAATTGTAGCAGTCGGGACCCATTCGGGACCATCTGCAATGTAATATAGGTATGTGCTCTCAATTCACTAATCCTCCATTTCTAGAATGGGTCCCGACTGCTACAATTTATCTTGTTTTAGGGATTTTTAAAGAATAGCAGTCGGGTTTTTTAGTTTTTTAAATTACCGTTTTTTTTCATTTTAACGACAGCATTTTTTGTTGCGTCCGTTCTTGTAATAAAATTGAGGAAACTAGACTTGCAGGATCTCATTCATTCAAAATATTGAAGTAGCAAGTAACGGTGTAACTTGATTATCGCTGTATCTCATTTGCATGGGGCGATACCCTAATAAATTAATTTATTTTTAGGGTTCCGTACCCACGGAGTACAACGGGACCCTATTACTGAGACTTCGCGGTTCCTTTGTCTGTCTGTCCGTCTGTCACCAGGCAGTAGGTATCTCATGAACCGTGATAGTTAGACAGCTGAAATTTTACAGATGATATATTTCTGTTGCCGCTATAACAACAAATAAAATAAATATTTAAGTGGGTTCTCATACAACAACCGCGATTTTTTTGCTCCTTTTGGCCGATACGATAACTGCTACAGGCTTAAAATATTCACAGAATATTTTGTTAAATAGTTGCTTTAAAAACAAATCATTAAATTAAAATAAAACAAATATTTAAGAGGAGCCCATACAACAAACATGTTTTTTTTCCGTTTTTATAAAAAAGGTTCGGAACCATTCGTGCGCGAGTCCGACTCGTACTTGGCCGATTTTTTCATATTCTGCATCCACAAAATGTTGCCACTCTAAATAAAATAACTGTCTCACCATAAAAAATAATCTAGACTAGTTTTAAATCATAAAAAGCAGGTAATAAATGTCTTTTTATTTTATAACTCATTTAATCCGAACACCTGTGTCTTGCGTCCGTATGTTTGTTATTTTTACGTACAAGTATAAAAAATTAGAGATACGCGACAAGACATCATCAAATAATCGTAAAAAGAATTAATGGCGGATGTTGTTGACGTTACATTTTAATTTTATTGCGTTTTAAAAACAATTGGGCGGAATATTCATGAGTGGAAACGGTGGTCCATGGCCCACGCTGCGTAGGTATGTGAAAAAGTTGTCAACAGTCGTGAAGCAACCAATGAATGTCTACAAAGAAAAACGGCCGAAAAGCAATCATTCAAATTGAGGAATGTAAACACAAACATAGACGACACGAACACGGGTATGTTTCTATCGTTTTTCAATTCAATGTCTCCATTCGTTTTACAAAGTTTTTTACATTTTCTTTCTCGATAGTACCGCTTCTGTATGCCGGACGCATTCGTCAACTTGTACACACTGTTTTCGATCATGCCCGACGCCCTCACACCTTCAAATATTCATGAATCAATTCGTCGCCGTCGTATAAAAAAGTTTCATCATACATGTAAAATCATTTAAAGTACAGCCGTAGGTCATTCGGTTTTACATAACACACAGTGATGGACGCCTCCAGAGAAACGCGCTGAAGACGGTTTTATTTAAACACTCCTATGTTTATTACCGCATTACCGTCTCGAGGTAGTATCAATTTGTTACCCAGTGTTATTCATAGTAATCCCACTTTTTACTACCACTTATACATTCACAAAATGATTGATTGGTCAGTCGTTCTAAACCAAGCCAGCAATTTACCAAGACAACTTTATAACCGATCTATTTGCCGTAAATGTGGTATTAGATTTATGACTCAACCTGTACCTACCAACACTGAGGGCCACTGTTTAGTTAACGAACAGTAGTTGAAGTAGAAACAACAGAAAGACGAGAAATGAAAAAGCTGTATGAATCAATCAAAATTGACTTATTTATGGCATCTCTGTGATCTTGTTAGTGAAGTGTTCGACACGATTTTCGTGACCGCAATTATCATTTATCACCTTTGTCTTGTAATAATGAATGTAGGTGTTTCCTGCTAATCGCGGAGTCTCATTATTTATCAAATTTATGTAGGTCTTATAGATGTGGGTGCTCAGCGTGCTAGGCACCGCTCAGTCTGGAGGCGCGGCCTTGTACCGCAACAGCTGTCGGCTCGTACACTAATACCGAACATTACATAAGCTAGTGATATTATTGAACCACATTACTCTTGTAGGAAACGTGCAATTATGCTGGCTTTGCAGTGATACTGTTACTGACATAAATACAGATAACAGTAGTCGATATCGGTTTCAGGTCTTTTGCAATAAAGTCAACTCCTGTACAGTTCTAATATTTTGTATAGGTATATATTATTGGACACGTAGTCGGCAACACAAAGTGGGCACAGACGTTTCGAGGAACAGAATAAAGTTAAATTTTTGTCGAGTTAAATTTAAAAAAAGAACTCGTGTCTGCGGTATTCAGCAGGGCGTCTTTGTGCGCTCTCGTCTAGCTGTCACACAACAATGCGCCGACGCAGCCTTGAACCTGCGCCGGGCGTCGCTCTCACACGACATTGTGCCAAATGTAATTTAATATACATGTTTATATACACATAAACGTAGTACATGTCGTATTGACGAAGCTAGTTAAAACGTTTTCAACGCTAAAATGACTTTTTTCTTTTCTGTCTGGACCGAGTCCAAAGTAAAACGACGAGTAAACGACTACTATTCTAGGAAATATTGTTTCATTTGATTTAATAATTAATTAATGTCTGCAGTGCTGAAAAGTGGCTATTAGGAGTTTAATAAAGAATGGTTTAATGGTTCTTTTTCATTAGCACCAAATAAAAGGGAAATTGGTTAACAGATGAAATCGTTTTATTTAGGTTACAGTCAGCGATTTGATACAAGTGGGTTAGCACTGATACTTTGCATATCATCAGAATAGACTCGAAATAATACGGTGCACGGTATTTCAGAATTTAAGGAAAGGTTTAAAGTTTTCTATTATCTTGATTTTACATCCATTCCGTATTTCCTTTAGTGTTTATAATTTGTGGGTGTACATTGCTACACCTCTGCCTAACGCTTCGGGGAATACAGGCATGATAGTATGTTATAATTACAGTTTAAAAAAATCGTAAAGTGTTTCAAATAAAAGAACAATGTCAAATCAGTGCAACGATGGAAGTTGTACTGGTAACTATTAACTGCCTACATAGTAGATACTAAATCATTATAGTCAATCGATAGAGCATTCAACCCTTGGATTGTACTTTAGCCTTGTCTTCTGCTTATATCAGAAACAAGAAGGGCTACTTATACAAGTATCTACTTAGTACGAGTAAATAATTTAAACTCCATTCGAAGTTAGCAATATAAATCTACTCCAAAGTTTGAGAACACATTAGGTAGGTATATGTTTGCTCTAGAATTCGGTTCATTTAGAATTGTTTACTCTAGATACACACTAAACGTGATCGATATAAGTCAAAGTAAATATAAGTAATCCGCGTGGAAATCAAAGAACCTCTTCTTCTTAATTCGGCCCTGTAGCAAAATCCGTTCTTAGTTAACGTCTTCTACGTTTTCTACGTATAAACTACCTACCAGCGAAATTTTTGCTTCGTTTTTGCTTTTATTTGTAAAGAGTATGTGACAAGTTAGATAAAGAATTATTAATCAAAAATTTATTGATTACTTTAGGGACTGCCTGGTTAGACATGCACAAACTTATTTTAATAGCTTTTTAACGTAAAATAGTAATGAGGTAAACTCGGTGCTAAATTAAAAGATAATGATAATGACTTGAAAATCCGCCACGAAGTCTGTCAGGTAATAATTATAACAATTACAATATCCTAAATACAAGAAATATTCATTGAGACTGTGATTAATTAAATCAAGAGGAGATTGAACCTCCGGGCAGTCCCACGTCGGAGTACCTACCTACTTAAATTTAATGACAAATATTATCTAAATCTTACTGAGAAGCTAAACGACTCAGTCAACGCAATAAAAAGCCTAGTACACTCGTCACATCCTGTGATTAACCCAAACATATATTTCGCTTCGTTTCAGCGAATATTAAGTTCTATTTTTACAGCACGATGTTTAGTTTATAGTCATATGAATGTGTTGGCATACCACAACTAACCAGACGACGGTTTTTACACACCGTGTACAATGGCGGGCCTACGTTGGACCATGTCCAAAGAACACGGTTGAAATACCTCACGTCTCGCGACGGTTTGCTATACTTATTGATATTATATTATTTACTATTTGACAACCTAGTTAGATTATTTAGACTAGAGGTCTAGAGGAGCGTTCATTAACACTTTATCTTGTGTCATTTATTGTGTCAATGTGTCTTGTATTTAGATAATGTGTTGATTTATCTAAATTAGGATTGTTGACATTTGCTATTTATAGTGCTGCATATTGTTCGTGTATAACTAGAGGTGAACTGGTATTGAATAGGGTTTGTTGGTCGCATTTCACTGAAGTAAGGCCATTGCTTGGCTGCATACTTAAGTACAGTTACTTTAGGTTTCCGTCATTATTGCTATTTATATGTTTGTCTGTCTAATATTATACTTACACCTGCTATAATTTTAATTTAAACATAAAGAAAAAATGGCTTCTGTCCGCTACTTCGATGGTGTGGTTTTTTTTCCCGTGTTATGTAAGGTACGTCTTTGGTTACAGCTCGGCTCCCGTGTGTCGTTGCGTGATATCATATTATATTCCTCATTAATCTGGCTATTATTTACATTTATTTTTCGAACCCGACTGCGGCCTAAACATTAGCGCGTTTAATCAAACAAAAAAGCTCTTTAATAAGTTTTATTCTATCAGAATAGATAACGAACTATCGATACGTGTCCACTCTAAGCTGCGTTGGAAATTATTCTGAGTGTTCTTCTAACGTTTACGTTATTCAAAGCAGTAATCGAAAGTTTTGATTGCAAAATTTTAATAAGAAGTATTCCGTCGGCTCCTTGAAAATACAAATTGATATTTCTTTAAAATAAACATTGCTAGACTCAAGATAGGCTTAAGAGCTCCGATTTGAATTAATTAAAGTTGCGCATTTAATAATAGCTTGATTTGATTAATACAATTTGTCTTTATAGTCCGGGAGTTAGTTAAAAGAAGGAGTGATTAAGGCGAGTGTTTCGGAGGCTGTTAAGTGGAGAGTACCCTCATCACCGGCGACACCTGTCACGCGACCTCACTCCGCGACAATTTACCTTTGACCTCGTATTAAATAGTAATTGGGAATGAAGCACTACTTCCCTGCTCTTTGTGAGCTCTATCTAAGTACACATGAACGTTTCCATCAACATGGCTAAGGGTTTTAATAATGTTTAATATTTGGTTGCTTAATATCTAACATCTTATTATCTACATTATTTTTTTGTGGTGTGACACCTCCGCCTTGTAAATGTGGGATGAAACGCATTTGACCAAAGGGGTATGAATATAAATGTGGATAGATGTGTGGAGAATGATATGAAAGAGATATCAGGGAGGTGGAATGAAAGAAGAAAACATGTTGTGCCGACCCTAAGTATCATGGAATAAGGGCAGGAAGATGATGATGACTCCCGCCTCGAAAAACATAGAAGCTGTTGGTCCTGCCCCTGATCTCTTCCCAGTCGTGTCGGATTACCATCCCATCTGACTATGAGAGCCGGAGAAGACGAAGTGCACCTATGCACTATAATATCTTCTATGTACAGGGGCCGATTCTATTGCAAATGGCCGCCCGTCGTAAACGAAATTCATTCAGGAAAATTACATTTAACCTACATTATTTTTTATGATTTGTAGAGACATAATTAATTAATGTTAAATATTAATTTTGCCAACCAGTAATAACGGTTATGAAAGAGAATTTAATTAAGTACGTGCTTTAGCCCAGTTATGGAAATTGTTTGTGGTCGATTCCCAATTTATCGAATACTTCAACAACAACCGGGCGAGGTTCAGCCGAATAAATCCAGCTGCCTTTTCGCCCAACCAATTGTTTGGATAATAATTTTCCCGAATATTTCCGAGAAGGGTTGATTCAGTACCTACGTAATTACGAATGAAACGGATCCAATCAACCATTTAGGGTCGCTGCGTCATTATTTCGTAATAAGGCTCTATACAGTTTACACATAAACTTCAACTCGTGATTTGTGGCTTTTGTTTGGGTCACTACAATTTTGCCAACGTTACTTTGAATGCGAATGAAACTTCTTGCCAAAATGAAGACACGTTTAACATTTTTTTTTGTAAACTAGTAAAATATAGAGCATAACAAGACTACATAGCCTTTAAGTAGGTACGCATACTGCTCATAAAACTAAAGGTAACTTTGAGCAAAAGTTATTTCAGGGAAACGATTTTTATTTGTTTTAAAAATCTTTTAAGTTTTTTTTTATAGCGGGTAATGTAACGCAAGGAACAAATTGTGTTTAAGGGTATAACAGTACAAGGGTCGTTGGGGGTATTTAAAATTTTATCATAACGTTTAAACCTAGTTTCCGTAAAAATGCGTTAAAAAAAAAGATACTTTGACCTTCGTAGCCTGAAGGTTCCCAGTTATGGTCTAGGAGCTAAAGAAATTTCACCATGATTCGAAGAATATGTTATTATGTTAAGTCTCTTTTGATACCCGTTGTTTTAGGCTCTGAGGATTCTTAAAATGCCCAAGTGAAAGAATTTCTGCTCCTACTTGTATTCATAAAGGTACAACAAGCATCTCAAATAACTTTATATTTTAATGTTTTTCGTTTATTTTCAGGTCAAATATGCGGCGGCCAGTGCTGCGGCAGGGGGCGCGAGATTCAGGTGCAGTCCGCACTGCGACGGGCAGCCGAGGTCAGCACGACCCTCCCTATCAAGAGAACTGCCAACTTACTGCTGAATACCAAGAGATCGTTACAAGGTACGTGATACGTTCCATTTTGTTTAAAAAAAGTATTGGAAAATTCTAGAAAGGAATGTGTTCTTCACTTACTGGAATCTATACTATTATTATAAAGATGAGGGCTTGTTTGGTTGAACGCGCTAAACTCAGTAATACTGGTTCGAATTAAAAAATCTATTTGTATTGGTTATTCCTTTTATCGATATAGGATTACGATCACGATCTATATAACTTCACGCTACGGCACTCGGGAGCGGAGCAGTAACAAAAGATGTAATGAACGAAGTCGCGAACAGAAGCTAGTGTCTTTATAATTGTTTTTTAGACACTTCGTCTTTGTGTTGACTTTAGTTTAGGTTTGATCCTCTTATTTAGAGCTTCACTAGTCTTAGATAATGTTTGTAATGTAGAGAACAGATTTTCGACATTTCAAGATTACAAAGAACGTGACTTTTACGCGTTCGGTATATATATTTTAGGTATACCTATCCTTAAACTATCTTGAATTTTTATTTTCTTGGAAGGCCTTGGTATTTATAGTAAAGTCCCAAACATAAAGGTGTTTATCGTTTGCAGAACAAAACTAAGAACCTCTTCTTACGCACACTCGCTTTCTTTCTATACCGTTCTTACCACCAAAGACCGGTTTCCAAAGAAATCATGAATGAATGAAAACACTAAGAGATCTTAAGCCGCTGCTTACCACATCTAGCTTCTAAATTGTAAGTGCCTAGATTAAAGGAACGGGCTGGTTATGCTCTAGTTGTTTCGCGAATCATCAATATTGAACGTTGGTTGTGAGATCAAAGTGGATGACTAGCTGTGTGGAGTAGTAAGTAGGTACACTTACACTATTGTATCGCTTCCATCAACTTGATTGCGGGGATTTCGTGTAATAGATTAGGTTTTAAGGTAGCTAGATAACAATGGTTGCAAAGGATATTGGATGGAAAATAATAATATGTGACGTATGTTTACCTGAACTGCGGCGAACTGTGGGTGTATCTAAATTGGTGCACCTCTGCCTAACCCTTCGGGGAATACAGGCGTGATGGTATATTTATTTTTTATATTTTTATATATGTTTACCTGAGTTTCATTTTTGTGAGTGCTTTTGTTTGTACGATAAAATAGAAATTAGTTTTGTTTTTATTTTTGAATAATTTTATCTTTCACTAGCTACTGCGCAACTTTGTCCGCGCCAAAGTTGATATGTGTATTATATTTATTTATAAAAAGTAGCCTCTGTGTTATTTTGGACTTCAATCTAACTCTGTGCCAAAATTCATCCAGATCCGTTCAGCCGTTCTGGCGTGATTGAGTATCAAACATCCAAACGTCTTCACAAAATTATAATGTATAAGTAGGATTCAATAAGTGTAATTTTCAATACGTTATCGATAGTTAAATACTCCATTCACAATTCCGTTCACATAACACATTCTTGAATGAAAGAAGCTTTAAAAATAGCACACATGCATTCATTTATAAATTGTATACGTGCATTATACAATAAGCACTATCTGTAACCTCATTGTACGCTCGTTATAAAAGGAGACGTTATTGAAAGACGAGTGAGCGTAGATATGTTTATTATGTCAGTGGCCAAAGATCAATCGGCACAAAAGCAGATGCGTCATATCTTTTGCCACGAGGCACACCGAGCCTACCGCAACCCGTGTCCGCTGCACTTACAACAATAAATATGAGAAAGTAGAGGCGGGCCCGGGACCGAGTGTTAGTCGAGCGAACAATACTTGTTTAACAAACAGTCCCATCGGTCGACAAATTGGGCACTTTCAACGACCCTTACATGCAGTATATATATACGTGTGCCCTTGTAATAGGCAATTGGATAGTTTTAACACGTAATTCTTAGCAAATAATATCCGATACCTACACCATACATTAATAGATTCCAAGATCGATTGAAATAAAATTGATTCGTATTAATTTCCTGTATGTTCCACCTCTATGATTGCCTCTGGTCATTCGCTTTTTGAAACTCGTTCTGCAATTACATAGACTAGATATTAAGATAATTAAAAGTTAGGTTTAGATTCCAATCGATAAAATTTTATGTCGTTTATTAGATTAGAAAGAATGATTTATAGCGTATAATTGAAATGATAAATATTGTTCGACATGATATGGTTTGTGTTTAAGTACCTACTACATGTTTTTATTTCGTTTTGTTATGTTACATAAAAAATAATGGCTGACACAATTAAAAAATACACAACATTCTCTATTAAATAAATATTATATTGTGTGTTTTCCAGAGAGATAACCTCAAAAATATTTTTATTCAGCCAATAAACATGATTAAATTACTGCATACCCATGTATGCATACATTAAATAAAACTAATAATGAAGACGTGACTGCACATATAATATTAATATTCATAGAAAAATACAACAGTGTTTTCGTGACTACGGTACGTCGGACACAGATGTTGAGAAAAGCTTATTTTAGAGTTCTTATGCTCCTGTACTAACAGGCCGAGACTAAAGCAATTTCAGTTGGAAAACTTACTTTTTCTCATACATTTTATTTGTGTAGGTACATTAACAAGGCATATGGGTAACATTTGCGCTACATTTAAATAAAGAAGCGAAGTATATAATAGAAAAAGTTTAATTTGCACCTGGTACGTTGCTAGAATTCTGAGTAAAACCTTTTTTGGAACGAAATGAATAGTACTGGCTGGAATTGAGAAAATTGAAGGGTTTTCTTAGTGGTCTGGTGATGAAATGAACTTAGAACTAATGCCATCTATGTGTTAACACACTTACTACTGCAAACACGATTGAACCGTTTACCATTGCTTGGCTTGTTTATCGTCCAATTACAACCCGACAAGTAAATAAGAAATAACGACAATAAAATTGTATAGTATCTAAAAATGTACTAAGAAAATACAAAAGTTGATAATCAAACTAAATTGATAATAGACCGAAAGAGCTTTTAGCTCGGCCTGAAATTATTATCAACAAGCGAACTATTTAAATGTTATAGACCAATGAACGCTGCATGCGCTTCTAAATGCTTAAATAGCTCACTATAGCTTATACCCGCAACTTAAGTCAGTAAGTAAGTAATTTTATAATGGATTTCAATATAAAATTTACAGGTAAATAATGGTATATGGCCTATATTAAAAACTCTGGGGTAAAGTAGCTTTCTATAAAAGTAAGAATCGTTTCAAAATGGAACCAGCCCCCCTAGCCAAGTCACAAACGATAAACGCAAACGCTGAGTAGGCTTTAATAGACCTTCAACTTTATGTGCTTGGTTTTAAGTTGAAGATCTAATGAAGATTGCATAGCGTTTTCGTTCGTTCTAGTCGCTAACGCTTAGAAATCTTTAATAGATTTTCAACTTAAGACTCTTGGGTATTAAGTTGAAAATCTATTGGTACCTACCGAGCGTTTGCGTTTATCGTTTGTTACATGGCTACAGGTGCAGTAGTGCCGGAGATTAGCGGTTTCAAACAAACCAACTCTTACCTTGTATTAATATTGATTGCCATGCAACTGCATGTAATACATGGCTATATTCGTTTGATGAATGACCGGTACATGTGGCCTTTAGAAAATTAATTTAATTAAACTGTATTTTCTAATAAATGCCGCGCGATTAACTACTACAACAGTTGCAAATAAATTAACTACCATATAGGGCTTGTAAAATGTTTAGGAATTTCTCTGGGATCGGTCGCAGTGACCTATCGGGTAACTAATGACTGTGTACAACAATCTAGAAGCTGACTTTCAGTTCGCTTGTTTACGTATGAAACAGCTGATTTATTTATTGATATTTTCGGATTGGTCCTGTAGTAAAAATTCATGAGTACTTTCTTACACCCCGAAAAATGAACAGTAAATAAAAAGTTTACAAGTGTAAACTGTTTGTTTTCGGCGTGATAAAATTCCTACAAAAACTTCAAATCTAGGTATACAAATTGTTTGTGAAGAGTTTTTAAGTGTGTTTATTTTCAACGTGCTAATCTCGGAAACTTCCAGTCGGATTGGAAAATATATTTGTATATGATAGCCAATTACATGATATGAGCCAATATCATCACGCGGCGACCCACAGGAGCAGACCAGTAACCGGAGACGTAACTTACTTAACCCGAATGAAAAAAAACATGTGATATAAAATACCAACAGTACCTATAATCTCTACTAAAGTTTGCCACTGTTATTAAACAGTCGTATCGTTGCTGGTCGGTTGGTAACGCAACGTACATCTAGTGCCAAGCATTGACTAACCCTCGATTAATCTCTGTTTAACACGCAAACGAGCATAATATATAGCCCAGTTTAATAACACACAGACAAAAGCAATATCAGCCAACACACGTACGATTAACGACAACGGCTTGCAATCAAATACTATCTGTTATTTATATTCCGCACCCACATATAAATAGGCTCTCTCATCTTTTAAAAGAATCTTCAAGGCCTATTTCCCTGCAAGTACTCTTCAAAAGTTCCCATCAACGCGAGTGGCGCGTTATTATCTATAAAAAAATATAATGTTGGGTGCGACGACCCCGCGACTAACAAGTATGAAACAATGAGCTCCAACCCCCAGCTCCTGAGAGGAAATAATCAGAGTGTGCTTCACGCCGAGGGTCCCCTTTATACCATTGTCGAGCGAATGCCTAAGGGCCCCCGGGACCACACGCACGGACCCTCATTAGAGCACTAAAATAATTTACCTTTGTGCTTTATGAAGGTACCCCACATTAACGTTAATACAGACCATTTAATATTAATAGAGTTCTCATTAACAGCTCTTGTCTTAACGCTTTACTTTTACGGAGCTGACAATTTGGGAAACTTTGTGTAAGTACTGTTGATAACTGAAGTAACCCTTTTTGTCCTCTCCAGTTGACAATGCAGTGTATGGTCTCCATTATTCATCCAGTTTTGTTCTCGGATGTATAACCACTGACAGGATATAATCCACACGAGCTACAGTATGAAATTTCCTTAAACGTGTTTTCTATAGTGAGCACACCTCAGATTTATGGGGTATGAAGATTCTATCTACCCTGCTATACGAACCCGGAGACTCGTAACTTACGGAATAGAGGGGATTTTCTTAAGATAAACTTTGTTAAATGTCAGTCTTTGTACATAAACTTAGATGAAACGTTTTATAAAAACATTTTGAGATTGTGAAACTACCTAGCTGTTAGCTAAAAGCTAGTCTTTTAAGTAAATGAATGGTGATAAAAGATGGTTATATATTTTCCTTAGCGAGCTCCTACAGTCTCGTTTATATTCACTTTCCCACGTCTCAATTCTGTCTAAATTACCGTCGCCCTAGCGTCTCATTACTATAGTTCAGTCCTGCTTCACGAGACGAAATTGCTTAAAATGCAAAAAAACTCGTAGCTTTGGCTTGACTGAGTTCATTTGTTGAAACAACCTCTGTACTTCTGTAGCAGAATTTGCATAACTAAGTAATTAGTCCACTCTCCGCACTCCACAGACTATTCACAGTTTAAGCTGCTACACTGTAGTGCAACATGATTCTGTAACTAAATGAAGTGGGCGGTGAAAAATGTCATGATTTTGATGAAAGGACGTTAATTGCGAAGGGTGCTTAGCTCCTTGATTAGGTCAGCTTTATTTACATTACATTTTGAAATGTAACGAAAGGAGGGATAATTATAAAAAAAACATTTCTGTTCTTGATGCTTTCGCAATTTTTTTCAACCGTATTTTACATTTGAATTAAACATTTTTGCTTGTTGTTTAATTTTCATATTTAACAATTTCAGAGCAGTTTTTACTGTCTCCATTTTCCTGCTTCATTTTTGTTTAGAGTCAAAACTCAAACGTTTCATTAGTACAATATTTGAGGATAACGTGTTAGCCCTTTTCTAAATATAAGCTGTAGAATACGTAGTTAGGTTAAACGCTGCCAGTTCGGCGGCCACCGCAGAGGGCGTCTGGAGGTCTCCCCCTGAAAAGACGAATGACACTTATTATTTATTGAAATACGGCCGCCCCACTGTAAAATAAAGAGATACAGAATACCAACATTGTTTAAATACAATAATAGTAAATAAAAATGAGTAATTTCGTATACGTTGAGAAAATCAGATGATGCTCTTTGTGATGGAGCTCGTCCGGGAAAGTACTACCAGCATGCCTTTTTCTGCCTCAAAGCATCGTTGCTATGCTCCAGTTCTAAGGGTGTAATTACAGACACATGAGACGTTTCAACGTTGTCTCTGGGATGACAACGCATTTGTAAGACCTCTGGCAGATGTCTATAGGCAGCGATGATCACTTAACATCATTTGGGTCGTCGCGTCGGTTTGTGTGCCACCCAAAGGCCTACTACCTATTGTGCAAAATCCTTCCAATCTTAAGAGCCAATATTTTCATGCATCACGTAGCTTAGACACTCGTTGTGCGTGGTAATGATAGCAATTTCCCCAGATGTTAAATTATCGCGGTTGGCAAAATAAATTTTCAGCAGCTAATGTTAATGTTAACAAAATGATGTTGTGAACCTTCTGTTCCTTTTCTTTGGTACACTACCTTCCCGGATTTTCTGCCGCGAAACACTGAATGCGGGGATTACTGTGAAGCACTACCAACTGTCATCAATCCTCTATTGTGCAGGTGGAAACCGTGGGGGTTACTTTAATGTACTAGCTGTCTATAGCATCCGATGACAGTTGCGGCGAAGTCTAGGGGATATTAAAAAATAATTGTAGCGTAATTACCCGACTGCGCCAGAAGGAGGGTTATGTTTGTGAGAGTGGCACTGGGTATATCAAAATAAAAAAAAACAAAACGGCGGATTTTTGGCGCCAAATTCAAATGTTTGGATCGCTCTACAGCCTGAACGGCTCGATGAATTTTAGCTTGGGAGGTGTCGATAGATTCGTATTTACTGTGAGAGTGACACTGGGTATATCAAAACAAAAAACTAAAAAAAAAAAAAAAAACAGTAATTTAAAAAACTAAAAAACCCGACTGCTTTTCTGAGTATTTATGAAAAATCCCTAAAACAAAAAATTCGTTGTACCCGATTGCACTTAAAATTGTAGCACTCGGGACCCATTCTAGAAATGGAGGCTTAGTGAATTGAGAGCACATACCTATGTAATATGGTATGGTCCCGACTGCTACAATTTTAAGTGCAATCGGGTACAACGAATTTCTTGTTTTAGAGATTTTTCATAAATACTCAGAAAAGCAGTCGGGTTTTTTAGTTTTTTAAATTACTGTTTTTTATTTTCTCTACTTGTAATAGGAATCGAATTTTATCTTTGTGTTTATTATGATTTATTTCATACCTTCTTTGGAGTTTATTAATAAAAAGATAGGCAGTCGTTAAAATAAAACATTTAAAATGAAATAGGTAAATAGGCCGTAAGTCCTTCTTCATTTAAAGGGATGAAATATACACATTATCACTTAAAAGCCTCCCAAAATTAAACCATGTGACATTTAACTCTACGCTTATAATCCTTAGAGATTTATAACAAGATTCATAATGAATCCTTCAAGCGTACGGTCCACAGGTACATCTAGCTACGCACGGTAAACGCCGCCAGCTAAAAAGCTTTTCGTCAAGCTCCGCAGATCAAAGGCGCTTTTCATCCTCCGTATAAACATAGTAGGCTTTCCTTACAGTTTAAACACAAGACCACTCGGATTTAGTCGTAGTAGCATTTTGATAAAGAGCCTCGTGTTATTTAATTAAAAAATATCTTGTAGTTATCTGTATTGGGAAGATAATGTCGTCTTTGAGCGCTTAAATGAGGAATGCGCCGAGGCGTTGATCCCGCGGCCCTGCATTCCTCAGAGATAACACTAGATACTCTTATTGTACCCAAGCAGGTGCCACAAACTATGAAGCCAAATACTCGGGGGATGTTTGAGCAACTAAACGTATTTACACAGGCTCTGTTAATATTACGTCTAATTTATTGTACACAAATGTTTCGTATAACATGTATCTAGATGGTAGGACGCAAGGTGAATATGTGCTCTTGAAAGTATTACTAACATTATTATGAAAAGAGTTTAGTTTATTGCTGAATAAAAGTCTAGGAATCAAGAACTAGGTTCCTAAGAACATACCTACTAATAATCATCACCTTAAAACAAATATACTAGCATCCGCCCGCAGCTTCGCCCGCGTTATCCATACTAATATTATAAATGCGAAAGTAACTCTGTCTGTCTGTCTGTCTCTTCTTCATGCCTAAACCACTGAACCGATTTCAATGAAATTTGGGACAAATATAGTCTGGGACCTGAGAAAGGACATAGGATAGTTTTCATCCCGGAAATCCCCCGGGAACGAGAACTATTAATCCATGCGGACGAAGTCGCGGGCAAAAGCTAGTAGTTAATATAATATTATTCCACGGAAACCGCAAAATTTTCCGGGATAAAAAGTAAGCTATGTGCTATTCCAACCTATAATACATCTGTGTGCCAAAAATTCATCAAGATCCGTTCATCCGTTCTGGCGTATTCAGTTAGAATCCAACGAAATTTTCGCATTTATAATAGTAGTAAGATTTATAAAATTCATGCAGCTGTTTATAATGTTTACTTCTCTTCCCTACAGATCACTTAACGGGACTGTCACACCAGTCGCAGAACAAGACAGCGACGCTCTTCAACCAGTTGTACCGAGGACACGCGACGCGGACGGTTCAGCCTCTAGCAAACTTATACGATGACATCCGAATAATCCTCCGAGCAGAAGGCGACCTGTCCAGTGAAACCCTCAGTGCAGGCCCTCCGAAAGACCTCACAGTTACCGCGAAGAGTTTCTTCAGAGACCTCTTCCCTGTAGCCTATCATAATGTACTTAAGTTGGACTCGAAACAGTTCACTCCGGAGTACGAGGTGTGTCTTAAAGACGCCTATGACGCAGTGCAGCCGTTTGGGGATGTGCCGCAACAGGTAATAGCGATTATGCTTCCTAACTATTTCGGGAATTTGGGTGAGATAGGTTCATTAGCGAATGAAATCGTCTCTCACGATGTAACAATATGTTTGGCAGACATTCCTATTTGTTAAAGAAACTTTTTCGAATAGTTTTTCGCAATATACAACGCGGTATCATACTAAAATTAATGTGACAATTTATCAAGCGCTCATAAACCGCTCTGATTGGTTGTTGACAATTCAGACAACCAATCACAGCACCTTACGCGCACTTGACAATTTGTCACATTAATTTTTCGCTCGAGAAACCGCGGGTAACTCTCTCTCCTTGAAAACTCATAAATATAATTTATCAAAATGCTCGTACCATATCACGGAACATTTAAAGTACATAAGCGTGCAGATATGTTATACTAAGTGCCGTATATAAAATTCAAAATTTCTCGGCAATAGCGCGAAGCACGCGACGAAGGCGAAACAAGTAGGCGGAGGGTTCGGCCATTAAAAGTAATGGTGCATTACACCTTTTACTCGAATGCTGGCACGCGTCTTAATTGGGTTAACCCGGAGATTATCCGAATTAACCTGCGCCTTGCACTGTCATACTCATGCCGGGGAAGGATAACTCAATTTTATTTTATGCTTTTAACTTGTTACAATTTCATAAAGGCAGAGAGGGTTATTTTCATAATTTAAGCCCTCTTTTCAGTCTATTAAGATTTGTCTTACAATGCCGGAAATGAATTAAGAGGATACTCATGTTGTGAGTGTCGTATTTGTTAACGTTATTTATTTTGACCTACATAAGACATATTTATACCTACAATATTCTGCGAGACCCACCTATTATTTTAATATGGGTGTACAAGCGACCAATCAGCTGTCATAGTTTTTATTTCCTGTCAAACCTCGATTCCCGTGATTTCCCTCGTAAAAGATAACTTTTTGCCATATAAATGGCAATAGGACGCTGTGCGCACACTTATTTACCAACTCAATTTGCTAACTATTTATTTAGGCAACATTATAATTTGACAGTAAATTCAAAATGAATCGGGTGACTGACTGAAATGACTTTTTTTGGTTATGCCTTGGTATTATTGGTTAGTGGTGACCCGTATTGTGTTATATTGTGAAAATAACAAACACGAAGACTCTTTAGATCCATCAGTGGGTCGGGATGTTGCAACGGAGTGTCTTTTGAGAGACGTTGTATGCAGATTGCCGGACAAAGAGTGACAAAGGCCCAGTGTGCACAGCATAATGAACACTATTGCAAAACCCTACTGTTGTGGCATCACGAAATATTGCTGGCACCAAGATAACACAAGCATTTACATAAAACGGAATGCCTTAGGTATCTCAAATACAAGATTCCTGCAAGATATTGCAAAACTGCTTTAGGTGCTACAAGACAAATCTAGACGTCTAAGATTGCTTTCATTCAAAACTCGTGAATTTTAGGTCATCGTCGGCGTAATTCATATGTACCTAGATACTAACTACATCATCATCTGCTTAGCCCTTTCCCAACTGTGTCGGGGTCGGCTTCCAGTCTAACCGGATGCAGCTGAATACCAGTGTTTTACATGGAGCGACTGCCTATTTGACCTCCACAACCCAGTAACCGGGCAACACGATACCTCTTGGTTAGACTAGTTGTCAGATTTCTTGGCTTCTGACTATCCGTAACGACTGTCAAAGATCTACGAATAACAGGCGGGACCAACGGCTTTACGTGCTTTCCGAGGTGCACACACACCCAACACACCACCAACTTCCAAACTCCGGGCTGCTAGTGAGAAATTCCTAATGGAAAAACCCAATAACAGTTTATGCCCGACCTGGGAATCGAACCCGGGACCCCATGCTCATCAGTCGCACATTGCGACCACTAGACCAACGGGGCAGTAGATACTAACTACATAGCTTTGCATATCCATAGACGGAACGTAGATTATACTGCAACGTTCATACGCAAGCCCCGGATGTATGGGACACGGGGAGTGCGGAAGTGCGATAATCGCTTAGCCACATATTACTAAATCCTACTCACCATTCAGAGATATTCGCGTTTATTTATTTTGTATTGCTGACATAAAAAATAATAAAAAAAATACGTCACGTTGGGGGACCGCTCGGGATGATCGTATCCTAAATGCAACATCGGTCCCCCAACGTGACGTATTTTTTTTATTATTTTTTTACTTTTTAAAGGGCTTAGGTTTTTGTGTTGGGGGTTTTTTAAATTTTTAATTTATTTTTTTATTTTATACTTTTTATAGGTACCTACTTATTATAATGTCGATTTTGTTAAGTTTGAGACCCCACTCGAGTATATTTACAAACATTCAGTTTTTCTTCCCTACTTTCACCCCCACAACTTTTAAACGGCTCAACCGATTTTCATCAAACATGTCTAAGAACACTCGCACATAAGTCACCTTTAATGCAAAAAAAACTAAATTGAAATCGCTTCATCCGTTCGGCAGCTATGATGCCACAGACAGACAGACAGACAGACAGACAGACAGACAGACAGACAGACAGACAGACACGTCAAACTTATAACACCCCTCTTTTTGCGTCGGGGGTTAAAAATAAGCCGTAAGCGCTTCTTACAGCGCCGGTGGCCGGCTCGTAAAGCGCTAAATCGGATTTATTTCAATGTAACTGTCTTTCGTCGCCGACGCCATAATAAATCATTTCCTAGTTATTTTAACAACTTGGTCGGGAAAAGTCGTTTGATATTTAAAGCTTTTCTATCACTTTCGAAAGTAGATACATAATTTTAATTGGATTATTTGATTTATTATAATTTATTCATAATCGTCACGTCGTCGCGAGACCTCCCAGTTTTACGTAGGTGTTTTTAACTACCTAATTGTGACAGTTTTAAGATAAACTACCATAAAATTAAATTTCACAAAATCAATTAATACCTCACTAGCCTAGTGGTTCTTAGCGCGACTGCAGCGTTAGAGGTCTTGGGTTCGATTCCCAGTTCAAGCAAAGTGTTCTTGGATTTTTCTATAAAATTCTCAGTAGCAGCTCGAAGTTAGGATTAATAGTGTCCGTTTAATGGCAATAGGCTCGCCCCTATTATATGGTATATAAAGCATACTGCGATAACTGAGGGTGTACATTGGTACACCTCTGCCTATCCCTTCGGGGAATACAAGCATGATGGTATGTATGTATGTATGTATGTGTTTTTTCTTGTCAACAGCTGGGCACGTCTCTATCTCGGTCACTGGAGGCGGCGCGCGCGCTGCTTCAGATGCTAGCAGTCGGTGCAGATGCACTGGGTTCCACTGAACGAGTGCTGGCTGCTGGGTGTGAGAACTGTGCAGAACGGTTACTGCGGGCAGGCGGGTGTGCTCGCTGTGCGGGACACGACGCCAGGCCTTGTAGGAACTACTGCCTCAATGTGGCTAGAGGGTGAGCATCTACCTCTTTTGTCAACCGAAATTTAACATTATGTACAAGCACACAAGATAGATTAAGCTACTCCATTTATCGCGGAAGGCGTGTACTTTCCCGGGATCCCTTGCATAAGTGTGGGAAGGGAACATCGGGGTGGTTTTTAGTCAGTAACAGTCTGACAGACCCCTTAGAATGTAATCTTCCCTCCTTCCATCCCTTAAAATGAACATCCATGAGGATATTCCGTCCCGGCAACAAATAAATGGCTGCTGCTCTGAAATAAATTAATAAAAGAAATAAAATATCTGTTGACCGAGGCGTTAAATTACATTTTTATCACGAACTGTTGTCTCCATATAGCGTTTTATCTTTATAAACCATCGTAACATCGTAAACTTCGTATTATGCATTTAAGTTACACATTACACCATGCTAAACTCAAGTTAGCATGTTCCCTTTCTCAAACACGAGTGCTGTGGACAAGGCTCGGCTCCTCAATTCCGCTTTGGCGCTGGTCACTTCCTGTCTACTAAATTCATTCACTCCATTGTCAAACTTGAACGTTAGGTCCTCCATATAATTTAGTTCTAAGAACGCTCCATGCTCCTCTGTGCTTCTAATTTGTGCAAACAACCTCTTTACGCCTTGGTCTTTACGTCTTTATGCCGTCCACTAGCGAAGTACTCTTACTAAAGAAATTGAACATTTTCATAAACGAAATTTTCCAAAAATGTTGGTGGCAATAATTCTATGACTCGTTGGCAAGACTATTTCGGGTTTATAGATATATTATGATCATGGTAGGGATACACTAAAAAGGTCGTGTTTTCTAATAATTATGGATACCTAGGTAGAGGACACAATAAAATCCCAGTTTTCTTAAACGGCTATGGCAAAATCTATTTTTTTTTAAATTATTTTAAAGTTATTTTTTATGTTTCTAGTACAAGTACAAGTGCACTTTAAAGATTATTTTTAAATACCAAATTCTGGGATACCTATCTATAAGACACTAAAATTTCCACTGTTAACACAAATGGCTCGTTCAAAATGTAGTCCACAATAATATTACGTAAAGTATTGGTTTAATAGCAGTTGCTTTAGAATGTGAGGGCTGGTGCGCCGGCATGACAGGATTGCGTGCTATTGTCAATAAGAAATATAGCGAGAATGCGCCATGGTGTCGCTTGCAATACGAATCGGCATTACAAACGGAAACTCCAAGTTGCTAAGAATGTTTGCTATAGTATTTTCCATTTTGCCATTATATGAAGGGATTATTTAAATAGAAATGCACTCAAAATGTTTCAAACGTACATAGGTATTTTTAATACATCGGTTGGCAAACAAGCCAACGGTCCACCTGGGATTAAGTGGTCACCGGTGCCTATAACCTATAAATATATGCATTATCAGAGGTCTTGCAGATGTGTTACCATCCCAGAGACAAAGTTGAAACGACTCTTATGCCCCTAATTACACTGGCACTCATACCTTTCAAACCGGAACACAGCAACGATGCCTTACAGCAGAAATAGGTATGGTGGTAGTTCTTCCCCGGACGAGTCCATTTATAAATAGCTCGACTATTGCTCATTCAATTAAATAACTAGTATTCTATACAAAATTGTAAATAATGAGATCCTATCATAGTTTTCCAAAAAGCAGGATGACAGTTACCTAAAATATTCCTTTTTCCGAAAACAACAATTTATATGCCTCTCTCAAAAAGTCTATTGAAATCCGAATGAAAGGTACGCTACTGCAAACACGTTGCTAATTAAATTCGTTAACTTCTGTCAAACAAAGAGATTTCAACTTTAACGAGTACTGAAACTCGTGATAAAACTCAGCAATGAGGCGGACGCTATTCAAAAGTATGCCACAATCCGCCATGAATCTACCTATCTATAATACAGGCGGAGGTTTTAACATTAACTTTTATGAACTATGCAACTATTCATATAAAAAACACAGTGTTTCAAAACTTAATTTAACGAATATCGCAAAAAATATGTGCAAAAGTTATTCCGGAAAATTGTAACCCGCTGTATAAAACTAAACCTTCTTTTGTTTTAGTTTTATTGTTATAGGTTATTTATTAAATATGAAAATATTGTACATATTTGGTTAATAAAAATGTGGCTTTAGCTATCTGTCAATGTGACTTTCTCTAGCGGGGACTTATGTCCACCTGTGGGCATAAGGGGGGACTTATGTCCTTAGCGATAGTCATCATATCAGTACGATGATGATGATGATGATGATCACCACGACGAAAAACGTTCTACAAAATAAATACTTCTCCTGTATCTTACCATCTTAACTGCGTTGTTAGTTAGTCATGTAATTGTATGATGATTGATGAGTTTAACGGTGACATTAAGTGATCACTTGATCTTCGTCTCTTAGAGCCGTGTCACTGTGTGTTATGTGATTGGTGGCTCGTGCGTTCTGCTCTATTGAGTTAAATTGGCACTTCGTTGGAATGCAACCGCCATCCCGCATCGTCAGGCAAGTCATCCGGCTATTTATGTAGAATTACTGATTCATGTGCCTAGTTTGAAGTTCTAGGAAACTGTCAAACTAAACAGTGTCATAATACAAACAAAAGTAGTTTAAATTGAAAAAAAAAAGTTTAGACATGCAATTCACATCGGTACACACACAACCAGACCCGTAAAAACTAACCTGTAAAGCATATAAATATTTGATTCACTCGCTCAGCCACTGCGCCTTACCATATCATCAAGGTCTAATACATACACATACAATTTCTCTTACATTGTTTATTTTAGATACTATTTTGCCATGCAAATAAACACCACTTTTCATAATCTAAACTGCAAAACTAATGTCCGTTCCACGAACAGTTCAAAAGCACAATACAACAACAAACCAAAGCTTATACACCGAAATAAATTCACTGAAAATTAAATCCCAAACATAAAACGAAACTACAGTTCAGCAAATAGCAATTCAAAATGAAATTTTCAAGTATGCACGGTAAAATAAATTGCAATTTCATTTAAAAAATGCTCAATATCAGTTGTGGCTAGACTGGCGAGTAATCAAGGCGAGTAATAAACTAGCTCGGGTTGGTGGTTGTACACTTGTTCTAGTCGTGCGTGTGGATTAATTGCAGCCGGTGTACGGTGTACACCCGGCTTGTTGCTATGTGGCTGAGGCCCGGACTTTGAGCGAGCATCTCTGTGGGATAAACTGAATTTGAGAGAGGAATTCATAAGAGACTGTAAAGTTAGGATGATCATTTTATTTATTTATTTACTAGCTACTGTCCGCGACTTCGTGTGCGTAAATTCCAGTGATTATCCCACGGGAACCGAACATTATTTCGGGATAAAAATGTGTTATTATAGACTACAATCTATTTCAGTGCCAAATTTCATCCAAATCCGTTCAGCCGCTTAAGAGTGAAAGAGTAACAAACACCTATCCATTCTAACAAACTTTTGCATGTATATTATTAGTAGGATTTATTCAGTTGATCTTACAAGCTAACAGATCTAAACCTCTGGATCTGGAATATCTTAAACTAGTATTTATTTATTTTAACTTTATGCAACAAAAAGTATAAAAGCGGACTTAATGCCTTAGGTAATCTCTACCAGTCAGCCAAAGGTGGTGAAGAGATAATATGGCAGATATGGTATGGTTGGCATAGTAGTATCCTATCCTATATTAAAAAAAAAACTACTAGATAAAACAAGAAAACCTTATATAAGGTGTACAGAAGTGCCTTTAAGTTGTCTTATTAAAATAAATAATTTGACTTTATCCTACTAATATTATAAATATGAATGTCGATATTACGTTTCGGGGAGCATGGATTTGGTAAACGGGTAGACTATGACGTAATATATATAAATATACCATCACACCATCACCATCTTTGCTACTAGTACCAAAAGCACAGGGTGCTGCAAATTCTTCACATACCATCACGCCTATTTTCCCCGAAGGGTTAGGCAGAGGTGTACCAATGTACACCCACATTTCGCCGGTATATTTAGGTCCCATGTAATAGGGGGCGAGCCTATTGCCATTAACCGGGCACAAATCCAAACTCCGAGCTGCTACTGAGAATTTCATAGAAAAACCCAATAACACTTTTTGCTCGATCTGGGAATCGAACCCGGGACCCCTTGTACAGCAGTCGCACTTACGACCACGAGACCAACGGGGCAGTTACTATGACGTAAATTAGGACAAATTCAGAAATTAAAATAATTCGGAGGTTTATTTATTTTTATTGGTTTTTACTCAATCCAAGTCAGCCTGGTGCAGCGTTCAGTTCTATCATAAATAAGGATTAAAATAGTGACATTTTGCGGCGAATTGAAGTATATGACAGGTTTGATATATGGCCTAATACTGGGTCGATATTGAGCTTAAATACTACCGTACTGCTTGTTGTATGCGAGAATATCTGTGCCCTGAGCCAAGATTTTAGTTAAATTGAATATCTGGGGCTAGGAATTGAGTTAAATGTGTTCTGCACACAAGATCTAGCACAGGAATCCAGTTGAATGTATACGATAGGATATAGTCTCGAACTCGGGTATAGTCGGTTAGCTATTGTATTGCACTCCAGTATTGAACTGAGTTATTCGCAAGATAGTATTAAGCTCTAGTGTTACAATATGCCGAAAATTCATACAAGAGTAAAAAAAAATCTTTTAAAAACATGCATAACATCGCGCCTGTACTCCCCGAAAGGTTAGGCAGAGGTGTACCAATGTACACTTACAGTTTGCCGGTGTGTTTAGGTCCCATGTCATAGGGGGCGAGTCTATTGCCATTAACCGAGCACAAATTGTTACTCCGAGCTGCATATCACTTTTTGTTTGACTTGAGAATCGAGCCCAAGACCTCTAGTGTAGCCGTCGCAGTTAGGACCACTAGGCTAACCAGGCAGTCACAGATCTTATACAAACCAATATATTATACAAATTACTGACCCACAATGATATAAACTAGCAGACGCGAAAACCAGAGCAGCTAATGCAAATTCTATTAATTTAATCAAACTATAAAATGGATCAAAGCACACGCATAAACTTATACAAAATGTAACACGCGTTCAAAGAGATCCTTTGCAATCCATAACAAACTTGATCAAAAGCAACATAAGGCCGATATCACACTAGCGGAATGCGAGCGTTTTCAAAACGGAGCGGAAGCGCAACGAGATCGCCGAGAATATCAGTGTGGACGCCATTTTGTAAGATGTTAACTTCAAATACGCGCCAAAAAACGTCGCGAATTTGCCACGCGACCGCAACGTCTTCGCTGTGTAGCCGCGGCGTGTTCGCGACGCGTTCGCTGCGCACCCGCCCCACCTCGCAGCCGCTCGCAAACCGCTAGTGTGATAAGACCCTAAGGATGGCATAAGAGCATTTGAACTTCCTTCGCAAACGCAACAAAGTGAAACACGGTCAACATTTTGAAAGTCTCGGAGACAATTGGAAGAACTGCAGACTACGTTCGCAAGAAAACGTATAAAAGTTTTTCATGTTTTACTATCTTTGCAGTCGGGTTTTATAAGGAGAAGTTGGTTGTCTGATATATTTTTCTGTCTGCATATTTTTTTTCGTGACATCCCTTTGACAATGGATAAGGTACAGTGTCCCTTGATATCCAACTCTTAGAGTGCACCAATCAACTTCTGAGTTTTTTTGAAACCAGTATTCTGCCATGACTTTGACTTTGTTTATCTTCATTGAATTTACTGTTCATGTGATCTTTATTGTATGTTCTCATAAATAAATTATTTTCCAACAGGTGCATAGGCTCCCTGCTGTCCGAGCTGGACGGGCCCTGGGCAGGGTACGTGGAAGGCGTGGAGAGACTCACCAAAGTGGACGCCGATGTCGCCCTGAGGGAACTCGAGACCAAGATCTCTAAGGCCATCATGTACGCGCTGGAGAACAGGGCTGTCTCAGAGAACAAGGTAACATTGATTTATGTAAATATAAATAAAATATTCTAAAATACGATAAAAAAAGCTTTAAAGATGTCTCCAGATGGTAATCTAACCGTTATCTAAAGATAAAATATTGACATACGAAAATAAAACTGTTTAAAGACTTAAATCATCGTGGGGCCAAGTTAATTTAAGAGATTAAGACTAAAATAATATTTACATACAGAAGCAATTTAGAAAGATAATCATAGCTTGATGAACAGGTCAATCTGATCAACGCCCTCTTTCTAATTGGACAACTTTCGACTTCGATTCAACATGATCATTTTCTCAACGATAAAATATGACTCTAAATTCACATCAACCATAATTTCGTTTGATTTACCGGTGCACGGGTACTCTGGTAGCTCACAGAAGTTCCACATTTTGCGCTATTTTAGCATAAAATTGCTGTTACAACTAGGAGCGATGAAATGTGGCACCGCCACTTCCCGCTCATAGAGCAATCAAATGAGAAAATATATTCCCATTAAACACGAGAACTTGAATAAAATAAAGTTACCGGTCGCGCCCTACAGTTTGGCTGCTCGCCACACGTGCCCCGAATACCTCCACGAGACATTTCAATTATTCCTTAGTTACTGCTGGTTCGAACTGAAAGTGCTGCTGTCGAAGATTTGCATTCAGCTATTTACGTACTAGAACTCGATCGGTGCAAGAATTCAATTACTTAGTATCTATTGGATGGTCGTGCAGCGCAGCATCTCACTGTCTAAATGTTTACACGGTATTAAGAGACCATAAACAGTTAAAAGCTACGTAGGCCGGGCTCGGGTCAGCGGTGGGCGCGGGTCGCGAGCCCGCCAACCCGCCTGCACCCACCACATACTACAAAGAGAAATTGCTTTTACACTAAGTGAGCTTTTTATCTTCGCATCTAACGTTCAAAGTGAGTTAGCGTCACAGCGAGCAATGGTGGTCAAAAACGTAAATCAAAACCGATAAATCGATTATAGAAAATATTGCATTCGAAATTAAATGCCTTCTCAAGAGTATTACCAGTAGATTGAAGATTTGATTGAATCAATTTTATCAGCTGACCCATTTCGACTACGGTACATCAAAGATCGATTACCGAATAAAATTTGTGGCTTACTTCAGCTGTCTTCTTTTAATAGGTACCTTATTATGTGCTAACTTAGATGCCAATTTCGATCGTTTTCCATCGCTCGTCTAAAATCATTCACAGCTCATAGATTAAAGCGAAGTCTAAAGCGGTTCATGGTCGTTTTATTAGAAATAACGAGGCTCATAAAGACCTCCCTTTATTTAGCGGTATGCATGCATCCACAGCGCGTTAAAATATCACATAACATGCGTTTCGCTTCATGAATATTAATACTGCAGAAATATAACTTACAGTTATTGTGGAACGACGTTTTAACATCGCATTTTCATTTACTTTACGTCTTTTTTAATACCGCACATAAAAGGATTTCCGAAACATAATAAAAGGCTGTGAGTGATTTTGGCTATTTGCCGTTTATACACTGCAGATGACTCAGTAGATGCTTTAGTCCATCCAGCGTTATTATTTTTCGCAAGGTAATTAAAAACAAAGCAGTTCCAAACAAAAGTTAAAATATATTTGGCGAAATTTGTAGCGCTATGATGTGGTTTAAAACCATAAACTAAAATCCATGGTTAAAGTTTACGTCACAATGTCCCTTTATAGCACAACAGCTTTGTATCCAAATAAAGCCAAAATGACCCCGGATAGACGAATTGCCGTCACACGTAGGATACATCCCGTTGAGTCACACGTGACATAACACATAATATCCCATATATTTATGTCACAGCGCACCTCGGATCAAGGACACCATTTCCGTCTTCCAGCTTAATAGGTTCATCTGTATACAATACCGTTTCGCAGAGATTGAGTAACTCAATCGGAACACCAATTTATTTTAAGCGTAAAGTAAAAAAGAAAAAAAAGTGCCGCTCTGTTTTTCTCCGTGAATATTTTCTCTTGGAGAGAAAATATTTTATTTTGTGTCCTCTCCCCGTAATCAGCCGTGGCAATATTGCCAATATAGGTAATCTTGTTTCGGTCTCAATCATTTTCCTCGTATACAGACGGTTGATTCAATAAGCTTGTGACAGCATACGTTCGTACCTTCAAGTTTTATTTGCAGATACAACTGATCTATAACATTAGCTAGACAGATCGATACAGTATGTGTAATAATCTTTTTGTACATACACAGCTTTTGTACTTCGCCACAATATGCTGCTACTGTGGATGCGATCGGTGACGACGAGATCTTTGAAAATGAGTAACTGCCTCGCTACGGTTGAAGTCTTGGGTTCGAATCCCAGGTCGAGCAAAGTGTTATTAGGGTTTTTCTATGAAATTCTCAGTAGCAGCTCAGAGTTAGGATGTGTGACCGGTTAATGGCAATAGGCTCGCCCCCTATTCCATGGCACTTAAACATACTGGCGAACTGTAATAAAATAATAATAAATAATAATAATAAAAATGTTTATTAAACAACTGTGGGTGTATATTGGTAAATCTCTGCCTAACCCTTCGGGGAATACAGGCGCGATGGTATGTGATGTGTGTAAAATTCCATTCGCATTAATAACTTAGTGTGCGGCAGCTTATACAATATCGTGACAAAATATGTACTCATTTATCTATGTGTTGGTTGTATTCATACTATTTTGTATGGACTAACTGTTATGAAAATTGAATAGCGAGAAAATAACGGAACATGGTAAAAGAGGAAGAAAAGATCAACATGCAATATCCGAGAAAGAGCTAATAAGCGCTTAGTTAAGAGATGTTTTTGTTATTTTGTAAAAACATTGCGTGTTTGCTTGAATATTGCGCTAATATCTACAGGTTAGTGAAGATTTATTGCAGTCAAAGGGAAGTTAAAATATAAATCGAAATATTAAATTAATGAAAACAATGTGTATGTAACAGTTTAATGTTTTCCTACTCTTATGAACTAGTAGGCTAGCTAGGCTAGCTGTAGGCTTTTGCCCTAGCAAAGTCCTCTTCTTATACAGAGAAGGCATGATTATTGATTTTCAAGCGTGTTCAAGGCGAATTGGCGATTTCAGATTTATATTAATTACAAGTTCATAAATAAGAGTAGGAAATCTCTTCTCATACAGAAAAGTCACTGCAGGCAGTGGGACCGTAATAGGCTGGTATTATTTTATTTTATACCTTAAAAAATTCGGTATAAGTCGCTGGTCCAATTTGAATTAAGTATAAAGCTGCTAAAGCAGAATATACGGTATAAGCTAGGTTTCTCATTCCGAAACACCAAGCACATAGCAGCTAGGCGTACCGCAATAAACTTTTTAAATCCTGTTTTATCACCGTAGCAATATAACAAAAGATAAACGACTCAGAATATAACACACTTTAGCTTTATTGCCAAGACTTGGGCGCTTTATAAAAACTTTTCACTTACCAGCCAAGCCCGACATTGTAGCCTAGACTAGAGGTTGTTGACTTCCAATCCGTACCTAACTACGAATTCGCCTCGCCTTTTATTAATCAAGCAAATGAGTTAGTATTTGCGAAACAAATTTTTGAATAATGAAACAGTGGAATGGAAAATGAAAAGTTTGTGGATAATGCAGAAAATTAACTGTAGGTTTAGATATAAGTTTTCTATGCTTAGATTTGTGGTTTGCAAGTGTTTATCGATAAAAAGTACAATGATAATATTAGTTACCTATAATGTTTCTTCTTTGTGTAAACTGGAATATAATCCATTTAACTTTTGCTTATTGTAACATTACAATATTAAAAAAAATCTCTGTTACCAAACGCCAGGTGGAACAGCATTATCTTTAAAAATGTTTGCTATAGTATTATGAATCTTACTCCCATATGAAGTATCCCATTTTTTTAAATATATTTAGGAAATACAAAAAAAAATAGTCTAAAAAAAGAATCATATAGCCTATTGCACTCAGGAATACCTAATAAAATTGGGCCAGTAGTTTCAGAGATAAGTGCATTCAAACAAGCAAACTCTTTAGCTTTTTAATATTAGTAGATATGAAAATAAGTAGTGGTAGATCTGTAGATCCCACACACGGCGCACACGTCACGTATCTGTGTCAAGAGCGGTAATCATCGCCTCTCTCGTTCGCTTCCTACGGCTGCAATTTACTTGTTGTGCGCTAATCATACCACGGCTAATCTCCTACCCACTGAAGACAAGTTGTAATCATGGGCGAACACACGTAATCTATTCTAGCGATTTGTATGAGTGATAATCTTGAAATCTTTGGTAGAAGTTCATTGGATGTACTTACAATTTCTTTATCTCACTCAAGTAATTTCACACAATTCGAAAATTTACTCCTCGACACCATTCGAATTCTCCATACTATTAAATATCATTACTTCAACCATTTTCCTATAATTGCTTTGCAGCTATATAAAACCTATTTATGCAAGGCGAAATCATTCGTTTTAATCACAATATTTTTGGAAACATTATCATTTATACATTCAACATCGTACTGTCATTGAGAGTTCAACTATTTCTGTTATTACGTAGTATTGAATTACTTATGACTTCGTTATTACAGTTTGCAGTGTGGAAGAGACGTTGGACGAGATCTTAAGTTAACGCGTATAGATATATTTTTTAATTTATTTATTGGCCTATCTACAGTTGTTACAGTGTTTATCCTAATAATTCAAGCAAAAGATACAAGCATAGTTTACACGATGCGTTAAACACATCATGCATTAAACTGCAATTCCGAAAACTCAGGTCTTTTCCAACAAAACTATTGGCAAACTTCCTGAAATCGTGTAGATTAGCATATAAAGAGCGGTGTCATCGACACGTGTCGTTCCGTAGCCCATGTGAACTCCGCCTGTGTACTATTGAACCCCATCTCGTATTTCCATCGTGAGACGCCGGCGCCCGCCTACGCTAGTGCGTGCTTTCACCTCGCGAATCGCAGGCGCAATGTGCAGACGACAGCGACAGAAAATAAATGCATAGGAGTTTATTTATACTGTTTTACTATACATTTGAAATGCTCGTAACTTCGAAAGTGTGATAGTAGTGTCGTTGTTACTTCAGAAAGCTTAATTTATATAAATGTTAAATATTCAGGAGAAAAGCCAACGAAAAAGTGTTTTGAAAAGCGTTTCAGGACGGACACGATCAGCAATGAAGTACGTTCAAGAGAAGTTAAGATAGACAACCTTCTAGATCTATAGTATCTATGAATTGATCTCTGCCTGTAACTAATTGGTGGCCGATTTGAGCGATTGACTAGTTCGGGCAGGGATCGATCTAAAGATATTTTACAGATTTGGGGCTTCTAATTAGAAATAACCAAATAAGATTAAACACAGATTAAATGAGTACCTATGGTTAATCATTGGCATACAATGTTTAATGCGCTTTACTAGCAAGTACTCGGGTCTTATTGCGGTATTCCAATTACCTGAAATACTTACCTACATACCTTCAGTTTAAGGGCTATTAATGTTAAGTTGTTTATATCAGGTCGTGACTTCCCTACACCTATAAACAACCGGCACATTACTCAATTTGTTCAAAAGTAAGTTTCAAAACTTGATATTGTAAACAACTATTTAATATGCCGCCACATATCAAGAAACTCGATAGGTATACCGAAATTTACAACGTAAAAGATAACATGCAACGTGTAAAGCTATTAATATTAATTTCTCAACGCATTTCCCGGCGCCTACGCACATTAAACTGTATGGCACACGACCTTATATAAAATACTTATAAAATTGAATAGAAAACTTCAGAAAAGCCAATACCTACAGAAAAAGCTTGACAACAATTTCCCTAGAGAGCAAAAATTTTGCGATTGTCTGCAATTTAGCTAAACCGTAGTTACATAAACACAAAAAGTGTCATTGGGTTTTACTATTGGTATCTACTTGTATCTCCGCATACGACCGATTTTTTGACCGATTATTGACAGATTTCTTTGTCGGCGAGAAGAAATCTGTCACAAATCGGTCATGTACGAAGACGCTTAGCAATTTCTCAGTAGCAGCCTGGAGTTTGGAAGTTGTTCATGTGATTCCTTCCTCGGAAAGTATGTAAAGCCGTTGGTTCTGCACCTGATCTCTCCCCGGTTGTGTCCCATTGGACAACGAGAGTAAGGGAAGAGGGAGCGACCTGCGTTTACGCACATTTTTGTCCACTATATTTGTTGATAATTTTCGTGCGCTATAGAAAATGAGCCTTCTAAACCTTCCCACATAATATACTTATTAGTTAAAATGTGGGTTTGGCGTGTGGCAGATAGTACCGCTCGCGTCTTGGGTCATGACTCACGTGGGCGAAAACTTAGAGCCTCGATACGACCAATCACAGAACTGACGTATAGCCGCACCGGCTTTATTTTATTGTAATACTACGACTTGTTTATGAAACGACTTCTGGTTCTAACGTATTTTTTATTAGGACTTGCGTATGATTAATTATAATTGTACTGTTATAAAAGTTTGGCCGCGATTGCTACGTAAATAGAAATACGGAGTTGGGTCGTAAAATAATTAATGGCATTGTTGTAATTAGTTTTAGTAGGTTTCCAGTTTTGAAATGGGACTAAAAGTGGTTTCATGTCGCAGAATATGTATTACAGTATTACGGCAGTTCTCTATTTTGTTTTATTTTTCAACTAGCGAACTGCCCACGACTTCGTCAGCGTGCTTTATTTCACTCGCGTTCAGTTATGTCTTTCGTTACTACTGCGTTCCCGTGTATCGTGGCGTGATGGTGTATAGCCTATGTTTTTGAAGAATAATGTAGCTATCTATTGGTGAAAAAATGGTTAAAAACCATCCAGTAGTTTCGGTGCCTATTTGGTACAAACAAACAAACAAAAAATCTTTCCTCTTTGTAATATTAGTTTAGATTGGTTTGGAGACTAATTATTTCTTCGTATTGCCTTAAAATTAAAAGATACTAAGATCATCTCTTTAAAGGTAATCGTTGTCATAATAAATAAATAATATAACACAAATATACGTGTACGTGTACACAGTACAAGAACAGGTAATGTTCAGTTCAGTCGACGATTAATTCTGAGCGAAGTATTTCTTATTTATTACCTTGTTCTCGGTAGCAAGTATTACTCCTATGCCTTATAATAATGATTACTATTTATTAAACGAATTAACTATTATCAAAATTAATAGGAATTAGAATTAATCATTCAAATTCATGGTTATTAAGTTGATATTCCAACACTTTTAATATCCCAATATCAATTAAATTATTAATTGAATTTATTTTATTTCTTACTCATAACTTCTTAACGGAATTATTTATTAATGTAATCAAAATAATGAAACCTTTTACTTCGATAATTTCAGACAAAGACAGTATTTCTTACCTGCTTATTATTTGATTAAATAATACATGAATAGGCTGTATAATTTACACTTTTAACAATGGCGTTTAATGGAAAATTTACCTATTGAGCGTCTATTTACCGCTTTAAAGCGCTAATCTGCGCTGAATAGTAAATGTCACGTTTGTTTGTCTGTCTGTCTGTGTACAATAGCTAGTGACATTATAAACACCATAGCACGCAGAATTATACGCTTTGTAGCTATATATTACCAAGTTATGTACAACGTTAACATGCGTGTAGGCCATGTGAATTATAGGCAATGAGCGAAGAATTAAAATTATGAGTAATTGCAACTTGCATGCGAACTAATAACGCAAGTTTTACAAGGTACCTAGGTACTTGTAAAATGCATCTTGAGTAAAATAATGGATACAGATGTTTTATAGAAGTTTTGAGCTAATAGTTGACTATAAAGACGTTTGCTAGGAAATTTGTTTTTTTTTTAAGTATGGGGATATCTTCTAATGACGGGTCTTCGCAATGCGGAAATCTGTGTGAAGCGACTTCGAGTGTCAGGCTCTTACTGGTTAACACTCACCCGTGATCCTCCTATTGCCCTTTGCGTTCAAGGGCCGCCGTAACTCTTTTGAAAAAATTCCGCAGCAGCGGCTGCTAGGAAACTGCAGCCATAAAAAAAAATACTTTCGGCCCATGTCATGTTTCTTTCTATGCCTGATACGGTCATAGTATGGTACAGTGTAGTAGGTAGACTCCTTTAAAAGGTTTCCCCTAAATCTTTCGTGAAAATTAAGGCATAAAATGTTCCCAAAATAAACAGAACGTTAAGCCACCTGCTAAGAAGTTGTTAAACCTAATTAATTTCAAATAGGCAATCGCAAGGAAAACTTTTCTTATTTTCTATTAAGTAATCTTCCGGGGCGGCGCGCCCTGTAATTGCCTCATTTCCCACAAATGGCTGTCCCGAACCATTGAATGTAACAAGGACTATGACGTCACACTATCTTTTTTCTATTGTCGGTTTTGAGGCAAATGATCGTCACCTTTTGGGCCAATTTGTTATAAGATAGTTTTCATTTATTGATAGAATTATGACTTTATATAATTACCTAATAAATACTTTTAGATTTGTAATTATTAAATGTCCGTTAGTAATTTTATTAGATTTGCGGTATGAATATTTCTAATTTTAGGCATAGGCGTACTAACGGAGTAAAGCAGAGGGAGAATGGCCCCTCGTTCTTTTCGCTGGAAAATTATGTGCCAATGCCTAAGTACATACCTTCTACACAAATTCTTTGCTAAGGAACCTTGACTACAAGCTAAGTACACCAATGATAGTAGGTAAATATAATAGAAAAAGAAGACTCGTGCAGTTTTAATTTAGTAGGGCAAATAATAATTTATTTCATAAATCAATAGCGCTAGGCAAAATAAATCACTTTCAGTATAATTTATTACTGCTCCACGCCTCAAGTAAAACGTAGATCGTAATTTCTAACGAGATTAACTAAACCCAAGTAATAAATTTTACTACACTTAGATGCGTTTCACGACTGTAACATGCGTGCAATTCATAAGATTTCCCACCAAATAGGTGAAGCAATAATCCTTTACGTCACGAATTATGGTTATAGAGAAGTATGCCCGATTTACGATAGGCCATTTATAATATGACGGCGTAAGGCCATTTTCACATTAGGACGTTAGCAGCGCGACAGTAGCGCGGCTGAAGTACATTCCTTCACAATACAAGAACAGATCAAAGTTTAGGTCAGTACGGTGCACTGCATTTTAAAAATAGATGCGGTGGGCGACAGCTCTTCTGTTTTTTTATTATGAAATTCTGACGGGGCGACCGTCGCGCGACAGCCGCGCTGCTAAAGTCGCCTAAATGTGAAAGCGGCGTTACGTCTGAACCTAAAATATTTATTGTCATGTTGGGAACACCTATAAAAGTGCCATTTATTATTTATCTCGTACAATCTAGTTATACAGACGAGAGCGCAAAAAATGTGAGTTAGACCGCGGGCCGGATTGCTTTTTGTGATGTTCAGATGTGATATGATTTATGTGTTCGGGTCTTGTTGTTTATCGTGTTTGGGTTAAACAGACCCGTGTTGCCATCACTTTGTATTATTAATGTGAAATTATTACCAGGACGAGGGGAAAGAGAGTGAAGTTGTGTTTGCGCACACACTTATTCAGTACTAGCGAACTTCCTTAGCGTGGCTTATATCACCCTCCTTACGTTACGTCTTTGGTTACTGCTCCACTTCCTTGGCTGGTAGCGTGATGTTATATAGCCTATGACATTCACAAATAACGTGGCTTTCTATAGGTGAAAGAATTTTCAAAATTGGTTCAGTAGAGAGATCCAGAGATTACCCCCTACAACCTCAACTTTACCTCTTTATAATATTAGTATAGATAATATCTCCAGCGCACTATCCTAGTCTTGAATGAAAAAAAATAAGACGGCAATATACCTATTAGTATAATTAATGTGACATCATGAATATACCTACTCTGTGTAACAAGTATCACACCATATTCCTATATGCAAAAAGCACATTTTTGATCCCACCTTTAATTTCTCATTCGGAATCTGATTTGAAACGTGCATCCCCGCACAAGAACTGCCATTAATACATTCCACAGGTATATTCGGCTCCAATACAAGGGTAATTTAAGTAAGTACGCGATATGCATACAGTAATACGTTTTTACAAGTCCCAAGAACAGATGTCATTCATAAAAACACATTCACATTCAATGACGAATTTCCTTGACACCGGATGTTCAGTTTTTTGTACCTCTTCGTGAATTATTTAACACTTCTCTGATATAATGATTGCGTTTTATATTCAGCTAATATACCGGTGTAGAATTACGTGCCTATTAATTTAATATATCAATAAATAATAGCTTATACCTGGTAATCATTCGTTTAGTATTTTATTGGTTCCTGGTATATATGACGCATGCACATATGTCAGTCTGTATGTTTTTCTAGGTATTTTGTAATTAGTGATTATTCTAGAATACTTTTATAAAAGACCAGTCAAGTACGAGTTCGGCTGGCAAATAAATAGTTACGTGCCACCGTACGATATTAAGAACGCACAGAAAACGCCGGATAAATACACGTTTCATGTATGGAAACCCCCTTTAATTTTATTATTTGTTGCTATAGCGGCTTTAGTACTTACACACTCTGTAAATATTTCAAGTGTCTACCTATTAGGGTTCAAACGATACAGCTCTGTGACAGAAGGACAACAAGAAGGACGGACGGATGAGGGAGAAGAATAGGCCTCGAATTGAACTCCAAAAAAATCGGTTATCACAAAATAAACCTCTAGCTAGACTCAACTATTACATATAATATAACTAGTTTCGACTAAATAGCTTTGTTACTGTACTCTAGAAGGAAACAATGTTTCATGTTTGGAACTTTTACATCTTTACAATAAATAAATAAATCTATGCTTGAGTATAGAATAGTATACAATACCGCCCCATGAAAGGACAATACTCAACTGTTATGAATTAAATAAATTATTAACATAATAACTGTTTTCTATTGTAACGCTGCGTCTAAAATGAACAATGAAACAGATAATAATAATACAGGTAATTTTAGATCATTACTGATATTTACGTGCTACAAAATATAATATTTTCATACACACTGCACAATTACGTATGATTCATCGCGAACAAAGACGATCTCATATTACAATTTATTGTATAATATTTATCGATTAGTTTCAACAATGCGTCAGTCATTCGATGTAAATGGTAATCTAATAGATTGTGTGACGTGTCCAATGAAGAGCTTGCCGTAAATAGGAGTGACGGACACACGTATATATTCATAATTAACGTTTAATTAATGACGGGAAAGTAGCGCAATTAACAATGGATTCGTTGTTGTGTGTCCCGTCGAAATTGACACTGTTTGAAGTTTTAACGAGCGCAGGTATTGAACATGGAACATATACTAGGTACAAGAATAGCCTGCCAGGCTTGCAGAATTTCACAAAAAGACGCTCCGGGCGTCGGGAGTCGCAGGGCGATTCCTGGCCACCGTAGGTCCGGGCCTGCGGACAGTGAACGTTTGGTGTTGGTGGCTCGCCGTCTGGAACCAGGCCCGGGTCGACGGCGCGTTGTGTTCCACGCGCGCCTCAAAGAGATGTCAGCGTATAGTCGACGGTGCCCGCTAGGGTCAGTGCAGGCCAGGGTTGCGGAATTGGTCCGAAAGAGTTACCGCGACACTGGAACATAGGGATTAGGAGGAACAAGGATAGGTTTTAGTCAGTAAGAATCTGACTCTCCCTTTCCTTCCGCCCAGGGCGGAAGTAGTCATATTTTGATGATTTCCCATCGTCAAAAAAAAGGACATTTTAATCAAACAAAAAATGAATGTGACAAATTGTCAAGCGCGCGTAAGCTGCTCTAATGTGATTGATTGATTGAATTATCAGCAACCAATCACAGCAGCTAACACGCACTTGACAGTTTGTCACATTAATTTTAGGTTGGTTTTCGGATCATCTTTTTAGCAGAAAACGAAATAAAAATAGGCATGTAAATTGGTCCTTAGCGCAAAATAGAGGTATCATGTCTTAATAAGCACTTCTCTACTTACGAAAGGCGCACCTTTTTGGATCTCATTTTGTATTCGCCATACCTCATTGTTTGCATAACATTGCAATCTGCTAATCTATATTTAAATAAAACTTGATGCGAATTGAATCATGTTCTAAAAAAAATAATCTCGGAAAAGACCGTATCATTCAAAGGAAAACTACTGTTATATTAATTACTGCTGTTTGAATTCGCAATCATAATAATTTCTGTCGATCTCATCAAGATCTCAAGCGGTGCCTTTAGATCGGTTAAAATAATATATAGTTTGTTTAATATTGTAATTATTGCTTACTCTACAGTGCCCACCCGCGGCAAGCAAATGCTAGCGATATTCCTGCCTTCAAGCAGATCGTTTTTTTAATTCTTTTCGTAACCAAAGGCGGTACAATCCGGTTGCGGTCGTGCAACCTCAATGCGTTAATGAATATTTACTATATTTAGTTGTCGGTGCCTTTTTATGTATCTTGAGCAGCTGTTAGCAAAAAAACCCAGTAATTAGCACATAATATAAAGAGTTTGTGCCGACCATCTGAGTTTTCAACTGTTAAGTTTTAATTGATGTACGCTTTTTGTTGTACCACCTTTATTACTTGCACTGTCGCTGTTTATTATTTCATTAGGTTTATTTCAACTTTTTGCAGAGCTGTCAGTGTTATTAGCATCATCTCTCCTTTTTTCGCAATTTTTTTTTTTTCATATATATCGGGCGTTTTGTTTGTGCAGAATAAATAATTCTTCACCGTTTTTTTTAAGCACATAAATCTCTTAGGTGTTTTCGTACCTTTATGTTGTTTAAAATAAATCATTATCAGCCAGAGGTGGCGAAAACTCATTTCACAAAATTTCACAATTGAAAAGTAGATCTCCATTTTTTTTAAAATCTGGAACTCTACGCAAAATAAATAATGACATTAGGCTCGCCCCCTATTACATAGGCCCTAAAACATACCAGCGAACTGTGGACCCTTCGGGAAGTATACGCGGTTTTGACTTTATACGAATATTAGTGTAGATATCCCAATATTAATAAAAGCAGAGAAATAGAACGTATTCTATATAGGTACCTATGTGTTCGCGACAGATGTCACAGTCGTAATAAAACTTTGTCCTGAATCCTGCGGGATTCATGATATTACTCCTAACTTGCGGTATCTTTGCGTAGCTAACTTTGCTGGAATATATAAGATATCTCATGGGATAATGGTGCTTTTCAACTACAGCTGCTAGACCAAAATCTTGCTAATTTTTATCTTTTGACGTGAAAGGAGTATGTAAGGATTGTAACTGTGGTTAGAAGACTGATCAACACTTCCTATCTAGGTACCTCTCTTACTACTTACCGTCAAAGCGTCCATGACGATCAATAGTAAAGCCGTAACTTCAATTCTAAAAACTCCTAAACTCCCAATCAAAAAACTATAAAAATACCGAAATCTTGCTAATTCTTATCTTTCGACGCGTAAGGTCGAGTATGTAAGAATCGTAACCGGTGGCGTTCTGTGGTTTCTGCCTACCCCTATGAGAAAAAGGTGTGAGTTTATGTATGTGTGTGTCTCTATTTGAAAAAGGTGTTTTCTAAATACCCCAGCCATATACTCTTAAAAACCATTTAAAGAAAGGTCACGTATGCCATTTAACAAAAAGCAAAAACATTCACCATTTCAAGCATGTTAATTTAACTGCATTTCGAAGTACATGCTAAAAATAGCAGAAAAATGTCAAACATATTCACGGTGGCGTCGCCTGGTGGTATTATGTAGTACTTTTTGCAATAATTGCGTCGGAACTATGCGCCTATTTGCGTCTGTGTTGTTGTGGTTTATTTGCGTGTCGCGAGTCGTTGAGGCCGTTCACTCTGCGCACGCGCTGCTAACGCCGCACTCCAATATATCTAGACTAGTGATGTGAGGAGTGGAATGTTAACCTGTTTGTATCTATACGTATGAGTTATTGCAAAAAATAACGTATTGAGGTTTGATTGGTAGGGTGAGACAGATCTCTAGAACACTGGCTGGCGGTAACATAATAAAAGGCTGAAGTGTTTATAGATTTCATAGCTTAAATCAAACCAATATAGGTAATTTTAAACTTATGGTACGTTAGCTGTTATTTATAATAATTTTGCACGGAACCCTAATTCTTATTCTAAAACAAAAGTAGCCTAAGTTACGCCTTATAAAATTATCTATTTGTCAGTGACTAAAGGTCCCGTCGAAATCGGTCCAACCGTTTCGAAGATTAGCTGGAACCAGCTGAAACAAACAGACAAAAAAATATGATTTTTAATATTAGTACCGTATAAATACTCATATGATCTTAAGCATTTAGTAAAAAGCTGTTATTTTGACATTACAAGCAAACACTTCTTTTATTTATTTGTATAGTTAATTGTTTAAAAGGCATAAAACATACGCGCTCCCCGGTTATTCACACCACCATCCAAGATCTCCCCGTGATAATCCAGCACTGCAGCGCTGCAGCGTCTCCCCGCTGACAAATGACACGACTGTATCGATGCTACACCGTCGTTTGTCTCCATCTCGGCTGGAACGCGCGCAGATTACATCGCACTTTTTGCTAGTTATAGGGGTAGCGGTACAGCATTCCTTGTTTGTCATGTATTTACTCATAGGTCCTAATGTTGTGAAGAAAATTATACTTTGATTTACGTAGGGTGTAATGATTATAACTGTGATAGTACTTACCTAGGTATTAATAGGTTTGTTGGAAATTAGACCTTATAGCTTATGGTTGTAGGTTTTAGTTTTGTTTAATTTTGATGATCATTTGAATGGAAGACGTTGAGACTATGAGTTCGTTGCTGAATATGCTCGTTAGTTTTATGAAGTTCGGCAACAATAATATGTGGTAGTAATAGGTGGCTCTTCATTCACTTGCCATCATTCAGGGGGCGAAAGTACTCATGAATATGAACAAGTTTTCTAATGGAACCAACTTCGAAACAAGATTTTAAAAATCAGCTGTTCACAGCTGCATTGCTGTGGACAGTAAGAAAGTACATAGGAATTAGAAAAAGTCACATTGGTACTTGCCCGTGCCCGGTTGTGAACCAACAACCTCGTGCATGAGAGGCGGGCGCCTTAACCACTGGGCTATCACGACACCATTATCGTTATAATTATTGGTTGGCCATTTAGCAAATGTTTTTCGTATACATGAGTACTTTCACCCCTGTCACCCACACCGCAGTCAAATAAGCCATAAACTCTTCAGTTGTTTTGATCACCTTCAAAATGTAAAAAATAACCAATACCTTTCCTCCTAGGTGCGTCAAGAATGCGGCCCCCCATCCACGATGGAGAACCCAGCTGCTTCGTCTGCACAGCCCACACCGGGACCATACCGTCGGGACAACCTCCGGGCACCACCACCAGACACCGAGCTTCTTCAGCTCGCTGCCACCCTCGCCTCCACTAAGAAACTGTTCGCTGGACTTGCAGATAGGGTGTGCGATGAACCGGACTTTGCTGCTGATGAGAATGAACGCTGTTGGAATGGAAACGCTATTGCAGAGTGAGTAGCTCTTCTTTTTGTTTTTTGTCTTATGATTGCCTGACTATTTATTTTATTATTATGGTGGACTCAGATCCCGGAGTCGGAACACCTACGCCATTTTCGCATGTCTGAAATTTAGAGAATATAACGAAAATGTAAGAGATTAAAATCGTAAGAGATTCGATATTATGTTACATGTTTTACAGGTTATACTACCGTACCTTCTTAGCTATTTCTTAACCTATTCTCAAGATTTCAGCCATATTAAAATGACGTAGGTCTAGCGACACTGGGACCTTACACCATAGCATGCGTCATGAAGGGAGTTTTTATTCTGCATTGTGTCACAGTAACTGCTGAGTTGAGCCAGACGTTTTTAAAATACTGTCCCTCGTTAAACCTCTCATAATGAACAGCGTTCCGTTCATAAATTACCTTTATGAAAAAGCAGAAAGCTTGTGTCTAGATAAATTCATTAAAACATTGTTACCCCGTCACTAAGTTAACCTTTGATGTTTGGACGGACCTCTAAAATCCTATTCATATTTAATTACGTGCAACGTGACTTTAATACTAATCTCATTTCAATTTGACTGACAATTTGGAGCATGCAAAGTTCAAAGCTGTCCCGTTGTCACGCACAGATTTCATTACCGTTTCTGTTTTAATGTTGATGTTATTTCCTTTTGCTGTCTAGCTATACCAAGCCCTTGGTATCGTCTGCTTCGCTGAGTGACCAGAAGTACAACCCAGAGATCACTGGGAGCGCTCCTCAGGACTCCAGAGTAGCCACCTTAGCTGATAGACTGCAGCAGGCCAGACAGGTAAACACCATGCATTTAATAGTTTTATAGTAGATAATTGCCTCGTTAGCCTAGTTGTCCTAAGCACGACTGCTACGCTAGAGGTCTTGAGTTCGTTTCCCAGGTCGAGCAAAAAGTGTTTTTGGGTTTTTCTATGAAATTCTCAGTAGCAGCTCGGAGATAGGGCTTGTGCCCGGTTAATGACAATAGGCTCGCCCCCTATAACACAGGATCTAAAACATACCTGTACATTGCTACGCTACTGCCTAACCCTTTGGGGAATACAGGCGTGATGGTATGTTTAGTAAATAACTTTAGCCAAAGAACAATTGATACAGTACACTCGACTAACAAAATTCTGACCACTAAAGATCTTCTTATTAGCAATCGTGTTTATCAAGTAATTGAATAAGAAAACCATTAGTATAACAAGACAACTAAAGGTCAAGTGCTTCAATCTAACGATATAAGATAATTTGCCAGAGTTGGTGATGTATCGTGTTTAGCTACAAACAATTGTTGGTTCTTTTGTACAGAAGGATAAGTCTTGTACGTGGCACTGAAGAATGCATGCCAATACAGCTATGAATGGGGTCGCGATTCCAACTATGAGGAATAGAGAAGAAAAACTAAATGTCGTGTAAGAAAAAGCCAAAAAAGGCAATAAACCAGCCTATAGCCATATACTACACCGTGTCTTACTTTGACCCTAAAAATTAACTTCCTAGAGTCATGCGCATTGATGTATGACAATGTATATATTGATGATAATGTAAGGTTAGTGAACCTTTAACTACTGATGATGGTGGATGATGGAGAATTACCAGTAAAATGTCACTAGATTCTACTGGTAATTCTCCATTTGAATCTTGACCTTAATAACCCCTAAGTTAACGTTGACTCTTCTCTGACACGTCAAAGCACCCATGTTCTACTTATTAAACACCACATGACAAAACAGTTGTAAGTTTTTTTTACAATGTCCAAACTAGTTCCATATAACTAACAAAGCGCAAAGCTTTGTAGATAAGGAACAGGTTCTAGCTGTACAGGAAGGAAATGCACAGTTAAAAGGTGTCGTTAAACGTTAACCTGTGTAATGGAGGACGGGAAACACTCAGGGATAAGTGTTTATGGCTAATTGACATCGGTCTCATCGGCCTTTTTAGGGTTCCGTTTTTCCAATGGGTAAAACGGGACCGTATTGGGACTTCGCGTTCCTGTGTGTCGGTCTGTCCGTCCGTCTGTCACCAGGCTGTATCTCATGAACCATGATAGTTAGACAGCTGAAGTTTTTACAGATGATGTATTTCTGTTGCCGCTATAACAACAAATACTAAAATACTGAATCAAATAAATATTTAAGGAAGCTCCTATGCGAGCAAAAAAAAAAACACACATTTGTTAATATTGTGTGTTTTTTTTTTTGCTCGTTTTTGCCCGATACTGATAGCGGCAACAGGTAAAGGTTAGAAATATTCCCAGAATATTCAGTTATAGATAATTACTTTAAAAGTAAATAATTAAATTAAAATAAAACAAATATTTAAGTGAGCTCCCATACAACAAACGTAATTTTATTGCCATTTTTATAGAAAACTAGCTTTTGCCCGCGACTTCGTCCGCGTGGATTAATAGTTCCCGTTCCCGGGGGATTTCCGGGATGAAAACTATCCTATGTCCTTTCTCGGGTCCCAGACTATATCTGTACCAAATTTCATTGAAATCGGTTCAGTGGTTTAGGCGTGAAGAAGAGACAGACAGACAGACAGACAGACAGACAGAGTTACTTTCGCATTTATAATATTAGTAAGGATGGTACGAAACCCTTCATGCGCGAGTCCGACTCGCACTTGACCGGTTTTTTAAATTAACTGCTTACGGCTGCTCAAAGAGAGGTTCAAACTCCAGAAAAACGGTTCCGAAGTACGCTTCACTTTGGTACAGTGCTTTGATTGCGGAGTTCACGCAAAAAGTATAATTGAAATTTTCTACAACATAAATCCTTGGTTATGGGCTATAACTGAGGATTTATGTTTTGTTATTAAGAAGACGAGGAACTCAATGTGACTCGTGAGGACTTTGCTTTGGAATCAGATACAAGATCCCGTTCCAACTAAGATTCATTCAGTTGATCGATCAACGTGTCTTAAAGTAGTGGAGAGTTCTAAACCGACGGGATCTCTACTTGTACCGGTATTTACAGTCTAATATGCTTTGTAATATTTTTTATTTTGGGAATATTATGTCCTAGCCATCTGCCGTAATAACGATCTGACATTTTCTACCTATTTTAAACTAGCGTTTATCTCATAGCACAGTTACTAAAAGGACTACAAACTACTACTACTAGGAAGGCACTAAAAGGAGTTTTTACAAAGAATCCCTAATTTCATCATCATCCGTAAAGCACCCATTATTTAGAAAATGGTAACGCCCATCGTTTTTCGATCGCGCAGTTTCCGTGACAAATAGCGCATCCCACAAGTGGCTGATTCTCGTAGAAGCCCAAGCAAATACGCGTACTTATGCCTCGATCCTAAGTACTCTTGTTTATTTGTCTATTACTTATCTCTTCGAATTTATTTTATTTAATTTTCGTAACACAAAGCTTATAAACAATAATTCAATTACGAAATATGTATAAGTTATAAAAAAAATAAGCTTATAGGGCTTCAAAAATCCCATCCGCATCGGGCAAGTGCCCAAAAGCACACCGCACTACATTGTATAGCAATGCTGATTCTTCGGCCCAAGCAAGGGCCAGGCCACTAGTCACGTGAAGATACAAACATTCGCTTGGCGATGTCCTGGAAACCTAGATGAGCGGTAGGACCCCATGGCCCTTGTGTTTCAACCTCAAACGGCGCTTGAATGAATGTAGATGTTATTCACACTTCTTTACTTTCTTCCCACAGTTGCTCGTCTCCTACTCTCGCAGCAAGGAACTGTCAGCAGAGGCGTTCATGCAAGGTGACGAGGCCGGTGAGGAAGGCTCAGGATCTGGTCGCAGCTACCCTGACGACTACGACTCGGAGGGGTCGGGAGATGACGGCTCCGGGGACCATGAAGGACGTGAGTATTTAGTGGTGTTAAGACTATGAAAGCAGTTTTATAATGACCATAGGATACTCTGAAATCTCTGTGGCTTCTGACTAGCAGCAATTCCAGATCAGAATTTGTAAAAAAAAAATGGTGATAATCAGATATTCACTCCAGTGATTCGGAATCGTAGGAATAGATCTCCTCTTAAGCCTGCCTTTTTTATGGATGGGAAATCATCAAATGACTTCTTCCGCCCTGGAAGGAAGTGTCAGACTCTTACTGACTAAAACCCATCAGTGTTCTTTCTAATGCCCATTGAATTCCAGCCTTCCTGCCAGTGAAATAATTTCTAAAAAACCGGTTTATTGTCCAAACAGAAAGCAGATCGTACCCCAACGAGACTCCCCCGGACTCCTCAACGCCCAAGGTGTTCAACTCCGCGACAGTATCCACCGCATCAGTCCTGGTGCTGCTCACGGCACTCATGGCACGCCTCACCTAAGCGCACCGCACACACGTAAGAATAACCATATCATTTGTATGACGTCATGAGTGAACGTGTGATTGACTGCCACCTGCGCACGGAGCTCAGTCTCTCGTGCCGTCCTGCTCACGCGTACTAGCGAGTCGGCATGTGAGAGAGACGCGTAATGCTTCGGCGTACGGAACATAGTGTAGTGACGCAATAAAAGACACGTGAGTGATACGTAGTGCGACCGTTCTCTGTAGCTAGTCCTGAACTATGGTAGTACCCCATGCAAGGTTTCCGCGTATTTACAAAGATATTCGAATAAGATTTTACAATGAAATCTCATAGTGCACGCGACAATCCCGATGCATTTAAGATATTTTAACGTTTGTAAATGTACAGTGCATATCCCAGTTAATGTACAGTGCATATCGATGTTGTCTTCATTTTGTAAATATTTTTTTTGAAGATTCTTCTTAGAATTAGGTGGAAATATACATTGTAATGGAAGCTTTACTATACTTCTGCATTTAAAAACTTCGAGGTGATTGTGAAATTTATTGTCATAATAATAATAATAAATTATTTGAGAAAATCTTTAATCATTGTTAAACACTAGCTGATTGGCAATAATTTTATTAAGAAAAATGTATAACGATTAGAATCGAGTGAGAACTCTTAAATAAGGATTCTGTGTACAGATTGTGTAAATACCTGAAATCCTACTGGTCTAGGTGCTTAGCTAGTAAATATATTTCGTTGCCATATTAATATTACGGATATTATTATTTATAATATTAATTAAGTCATAATTTAAACTAATATTATGTTATGTGATACTGATTAGTTGATAAGTTGATGCACTCGTTGCATTGTATTGTGTTTTAATAGAATTGGTTTATTAATTCATTACATAACATGTAAGTATTTAATCCAAACTTCTAAATACAAAACATAGTTCCATCTAACAAAATAAACTAAAAGATATTATTATAAATAGCTGTATGTTTGTTGTGTATAATTTATTTACTACAGGCCTAAGTACCCGTGTTTAATCTGATATATAAATATTAAGTTCCAATATCAATAAACCAGTAACGTAGGAAGAAACAAAATGACAAGCAAAAAAAAAATATAAAATAAAAATATAAGTTATTATGTAGCAATAAAATACGTTTGTAAATTGCTTTAAAGATTAGTGAATATTATAATAAAGTGTTGCGGTCATGTAATGGCTGCGTTTTGTATGTATCGTAGATATGGATTGTTGATGCGAGGACCAGGTTGGAATGCGGGACGTGTCGCTACTACACATCTAATGTATACAGGGATATTTTTTATGACTATCCCAGACTTTGACTTTGACTTTGACCTTCTTTTTAATAGTGTTCTGTTCTGTCCCACTCCTGTGCGAAGGCCTTTCTTTATTCCCTCCATCTTCTGCGATTCCGAGCTTTCTCTAATGCAGGATTCCATACAGTTGGTCGCGCTATCACCTTCGTGATTTCATCACTGTTTCAGGGCACCAGGTTTGTGTTACTTGAGCCTACAGTTTATCTGGTGGTCCCGACAGACATAACTGTCCATGTCATGAAAATCTGAAGAACTAAAATGGACTATGGAATGGAACGGAATGGTCCATTTTAGTTCGATAATTTCAGAGACAGCTACCTTCTAAAAAAAAGTCATCAAAATGCAATTGGTTTTCCAATCTGCAGAATTAGATACATATTTGGTAAAGATGTTAATTTCAATGATCAGTTTTCAATAGTCATTAAAAAATAACCCTGTATACAAACTTTAAATGTTAACCGTTTTTATCACGATCTTTTCGTGTTTGATCCGAGGCTCTTAGCTTTGACCGAGAAACTCAAGTATGCTGATCACTTCCAAGTGTCGGTTTTAGGAAGATGCGCTCTTTGACGTCACGAAAGAACTTCTCAACCTTGACCAACATTATTAAGTGAGCCAGTTTATTAAATTATCCTTTTTTCTTTGCAATATGTAAGTAATATAAGTACATTTTTATTATCTTGATTTTAAACTTGTCTCTTCTTAAAACGACTAAGGGCCTGTGCACAGCGCTTTTTTTAAACGCGCCGTTGACGCGCGTTTGTAAACGCGATACGCACGCGAGTCAGACAAAATCATACTGCAATGTGGAGTAAAAAACGCGCTGCCGACGCGCGTTTAAAAAACGTGGTTTGCACAGACCCTTAGGTACTTGTATTTTAATTTTCGTTGTTTCATAAAAAAGAATTTCTGAAAAGAATTCGCTATAAATACATTGTTCAAAAAATGTTAGGCGCACACACTTGCGACTTTTGTTACGCGATTTTTTATCATCTACGTAGCGAGATATGACGAATGGTCACTCATTTATTGCTTGTAAGGAAGTGTCGAAAATACTATATCTTATTTTAGTAGTTGCAACATTCATCCTGCACTGATATATATTTTTTTCTGCTACCAATTCGATTGCAGATGTAAGTATGTGCGACTCTCCGATAATCGCATGCCAACCCTATAGACATGGAGTGACAAGAGTCGCAAGTGTGCGCAAACCCGAATAACACAATAATATACAGTGTGGGTACCTCTTTAATATAGGCAAAACAAAATGTAGCGACATGAAACCCAGAACTCAATGTAAATATTGTTGGAGAGTATATAGAGTGAAACCGAGACAATTGCTGTTATATCTGAGTATATAATATGGAAATAAATTCTGTACTATACGCGTTCTTGTTTTATTGACAACCCTAAAAGTTTTATACAATTTACATATTCCTTCCGAGTTACGACCTCACTCCTATTCCTTTTTATGTTCGCGAATTTCAGCTATGTCGACATGTATACGAGTTATAACAAGTGCAGAGATTTATTTCATGGAAATCGTTTACCACGGTGAGATATAAATAAATAATGCCAGCCTATTATACTGTCCCACTGCAGGGCAAAGGCCTCTTCTTACACTGAGAAGGCAGGAGCATTGCGCATCACGTTTGTTTTCAGACTTATTTTCATTATAAGTCCAAAGGAGACGGGGATTTCTGGGCCAAATTGTATTAAGTTGTGATATGGGCTAAAAAAAGCGTCATATTTTTCTATTTCAAATTACAAAAAAAATTGCCTAATTCAATATCAGGAAGACGAGAAATCTTAAAAATAAGTTTATGTCACGACTAAAAGGGGATATCGATTACTATAATAGATTAATGTGAATGAGTTTCAACAATTGAACAGAATATATCTTGCACCAGATGATTGATTTAACATAATGCCCGCAGTTAAAAAAAAACAACATAATATAAATAAATCTTAAAGTTGGTTATCGTTTACAATTCGATTTATTACTTGTATTTTTAATCTGTGCTGGCAGTGACATAGAATACTTTTTGACAGCTCTAGTAGACTGTCATTCACTCGTTTTGTAGTATCGTTTTGTGAGTTTCCTAATGTAATACAATTAATATAGTAAATACAATACAATACACTCAATACAGTACAATTAATATAGTAAATAACAGTATAACATAATAAAATAGCAATCGCTCTTCAAAATTCGTCGGTTTAGTATAGGTTTTTGCCAATTTATTGCATAACCTCACTTTTAGAAAACCTTCTATAACTCTGCTCTCAGACTCAAAATTCGCCGAATGTTTAGTAATACATTGTTATTATATTATAAGCCATTAATTGACACCAATTTTATCTTTTTACACCCAGGCCCAAGAATGTATGAAAGCGTATCCGTCTCCTTTCCTCACGATGTTTTCCTTCACCGATATCAGAGATGTCCAAGATAAACTTAGAAAGTACAATTAAATTGAAAATGTCACATTGTTACTTGACCAGTATTGAACCAGCTACCTCATGCCTGAGTGGCGGGCGACTACACTATTAGACCATCACGACATTCGGTAAGATATCATCATCATCATACCTGCCACAGGACGTCCACTACTGGATATAGGCCTTTCCCATAGATTTCCAAAAGGCCTGGATGGAAGCGGCCTGCATCCAGCGTCTTCCTGCGGTCTACTGCCACTTCAGCTTGCTGATTCGCTGGGGTATATCGGTAATTTTGGTTCGTCTGCGGATCTCCTCATTTCTGATTCGATCTCGCAGAGAGATGACGGTAAGATAAAAATTCCATGAATTAAATAATATCAAGTACCGAAAAAATCAATCATAGTATAGTTTAATCCGTTTCTAACACTTTTCAACTTTGGTTTCAAGTAACAACAAACTTAGGTAAAAGAATTCCTATGTATCACTTTATCCCTTCACAGGTCCAACGTAAACTGAATAATGAAAAAAGCTTTTAGTGTTAAAGTTTTAAACGCTAAACCGTGTCACTAATCTCCTTCATTTTTAATGAAACTCGCAACTCTTTTGTAAAAATACCAACTCATTTTGAATTTATTTTGCAGCTAGTGTTCCGAAGCCCGCTTTGTTTAAAAGGTTCGTTTGCATAAGCGCTTAGACCCAGCAAATGACAAGTTTCTTTTCTGGATTTTTGTGTAGATACTTACTGTAAAAACATACACACAAATAAAATAACATTTATTTTCACAACGATGAAAATCCATGTAGCTATAATGTGGACTAGTTACATTGATATTTACTTATTAACTAGCTTCTGCCTCTTGAACCTGGTGAATATATTTAAGAAAAGATTTTTAATCCGTCTGGTATCTAGTTCTACAGAATAGCGCGTTTAAACAAGTAAAAAACCTCCACAGTTTTATTATATTAGTGACAAGTATTAAACAAGAAAAACGTATATTTTATAAACTCCAAGTAATTTCTCTCTGTAGCGAGTCGCTCTTCGTCTAGTTAATAATTCAGTCACAAATTGAATTAAAGACACAATCAAAGAAAATTACCAGTAGGTAAGCAACCCAGATTTCGTATCTAGAACAAATAAAACACAACCTTAAGGTAAGTACACCTAGGTTACTGTTCAAATACAATACATTTTGACCTGGTTACAGCAACAGAGGTATACAAACACACAAAGCACCGTACTAAGTACATTGTAGTGACGATAAAAGGACGTGCAGCAGATATGAAGCGTTGCATAGGACGCATTGGGAGCGCAACAAACACGGATGAGTAAGTCAATGGAGTTCTCACTTCATCTTATGATTCGACGATGATGGCGATAGATGTGGAATGTTTCCATAATACATCTACACAACAGAATAAAGCTAGGTTTATTAAGTGATAAGAAAGGATAAAACGTTTCATGTAAGTATTGTATTCGTAATACATAAGTATAAATATTTATTGATGACTGAGATGGGTCAAACAGCGGCCTTACGTATAAATAAATTACGATAAGATTTCGACAAGCTGCCGTTACGTAGCCAGCCGTCAGTACAGCGTTTTGAAAGCATGTTTCACGCAGTAAGCTCACACTCCATTCGCTAGCTCCTCTATGGCAACACGGTGTCCTCATTTCGGTATATTTTATTCATAGAGAGCATTGTATGCAGTCGGAACGGCGTCATAATAACACCAGTAATGTGCGACTCCACCAACGCTTTTAGCGTTATGAAATTTTGAACTATATGCAGTACATGCTTTACAAGTAGCGACTTCAGGATTTCATGAATGACACGGCACATTTAAGCAGATTAAACACACAAGTAAAGACGCTGAATGATCATAAAGGCGAAAGTTTGTGTGTTTGTCTCTTCTTCACGCTCAAACGGCTGAACGGATCTGGATGAAATTTAGCACTGAGATAGTAATTCTCCAGACCGATTCCGGTCACGGCGGCTAATCTTAATGCAGACTAGCCACGTACGCAGGAGATATTATAGTGCACAAGTGTGTGCGCAAACACAGGTGCACTCCCTCTTCCCTAACTCTCATAGCCCGATGGGACGGCAATCCGACACGACCGGAGAGAGATCAGGCGCAGGACCAACGGCTTTACGTGCTTTCCGAGGCACGGGGGTATCACACTACCAACTTCCAAACTCCGGGCTGCTACTGAGAAATTCCTAATGGGAAAACCCAATACCACTTTTTGCCCGACCTGGGAATCGAACCCGGGACCCCTTGCTCAGCAGTCGCGCTTTGCGACCACGAGACCAACGGGGCAGTCACTGAGATAGATTGTAGTGTGGAATAACACATAGGATACTTTTTATCCCGAAAAAAACATTAGGTTTCCGTGGGGTAATATGTATAAACTTTGCCGCGGACGAAGTTGCGCGTAAAAGCTAGTAATCCTATATGTTCCACAGTTGTTTTTATTTCAGTTCCCCTTACTTAAATTGTATTGATCCATGATAGAAATAGTTTTGTAACAAGTAACGTCTGACCTCTGAGACCCTCAGGGATTCCTAGTTTTTACCAAAAAGAAATAGTTTCGACATTTTCTTTTACAAGTTCTTGTACTCCCGCGGGAAGTGCGTGGTTGGATCAATTTGTTTGAGACCAGAAAAATAACTAGGCTTAGGTATTGGATTTGGAAACCCAAACCTACCTAGATGTAGGTTTTTAGTAACAGCTGTAAACCAACAACGTAATGTACCTATGAAACTTTAGTGTAGTTCTGCCATTCGACAAGCTAAAAGAATTTACTTCTAAGTTCTTATGAAACTTTATGTAATAGTATACTAAAGAAAACGACCGAACGTAACCCGTAACCAAGATTACTTCAAATATAATAAAACCTAAACGAAAGCACCACATAAGTAAGTTCCAATACATTTGGTATCTCTTAGCGTATCGTCTGGGAATCGGGCAATCGAATCGAATAACGGATAGAATAAGTCAAGAGCTGTATCAGACGGCCATTTCACGGATCATTTAGCCCGAGGTCGAGCGACTCCACTCAATTTGTACAATTGCTTACACGAGCCTGGCAACGTGGAGTATGCACGAATGGAGTGTTAATGTGCACGCCACCGATGCAACAGAAGCCGCTGAATTCAAAGACTTCGGCAAAACTGTAGGTTGATAGTGTATTTGTTATTTACATGATCTGCCAATGATCAATGAAAACCAAAAAAATGAAGAATGAATGAATGATGATGAATGAGTACCAATGTGACTTTTCCTAATTCATATGTACTTTCTAAGTTTATCTTGGACATCACTGACATCAGAAACCATGTCAGAGGCCCTTGAGGCGGTTTAGAAACTCTGACTCTAGGGTGTGTGGGGTCGTTAGACCTTACTGCCCACACGATAAGAAGAGATGATCTGCGGACATTTGCCTTTGCTTTGCTGCCAAAAAAACAATTACTATACCCAATAAGATTAGAAAGGACATCGTCGTCCCACCATCATGCATGAACATAATTTCAGTTTACACTCACTTTCTTTTTGAGTTGAACTGCCTTGTTGGTCTAGTGGTACTGAGCACGACCGCTACGCTAGAGGTCCTGGGTTCGATTCCCAGGTCGAGCAAAAAGTGTTATTGGGTTTTTCTACGAAATTCTCAGTAGCAGCTCGGAGTCTGGATTTGTGCCCGGTTAATGGCAATAGGCTCGCCCCCTATTACATTGGACCTAAATATACCGGCGAACTGTGGGTGTACATTGGTACACCTCTGCCTAACCCTTCGGGAAATACAGGCGTGATGGTATATATTCTTTTTGAGTTTGACTGCTGATATTTTCCGTATTCTCAGAATTGTTTCTAACTCCACAATATTAAATCAGTTTCAACAAACAAGCTAGTGGCCTGCAACGATCTAAAGGTCAATTCCCGTATAAAGCATTCAAAACTGTTTTACCAAATGAATGTCAAAAACTTGTCAAAAATTTAACTATTTTTGACGAATTGTTGACAGATTGAGATTACAATGCAAACGCTCTTAAAAATATGGCAATCGCCCTGTGGTGTTCATGAGTTCTTTTATTCTTTGTAATTTTTCTAAATATTATGCAAAATTGTTAGCACTCTCTTCATTATCTCCTTCATGTTGTCTGGCAGTAGCAGTACCTTCGTTTTGATGCTTTATCTATAATCAATACTCGCGTATTGGCTTTCAATTCAATCGCGGAGTTGCATCATCAATCAATCAATCATATTGCGTAATATTTAAAGTAGGAACCTTAGAGTTGTGCCTTACTAGTGTAAGAAGTTTAAGATGAAGATACCTATCTTATATCTATTTCAAAAGGTATCTGTTTGTTGAATTAATTGTATTACCTGACTACATCAGCAGTTGTAAGGAGAGGTATGTCTTTCGAGAGTGTGTGTGTGTGTGTGTGTTTATTTCGAAAAATCTAAACCAGCTTCCCAATATGGGCTCCGTCTGTTAAAGTCTAGATAACAGTACCTACTTCAAGTCTAAAGTGCTTACATGAGTATTTTTTCTTTTTAGTATATAAAAGTATTTTTTTTACGCAGTTCTGTTTTTTTATTTAAAAAATTTAATAAAAAACATGTTGTCGTTTTAAGCTTCTACTATTTTTAAAGATTCATATGTAAGAAGACCCAATTAAATAGAAATACCAACTGTTCTAAAGTTGATCTTTGTTTTATGAAGTTTGTTTTAGTTGTTTATGTTTTCCAGTGTCAATTGAAATATTCCCAAATAAATTATTTATTTGAACTGTGGGTGTACAGTAGTACACCTCTGCCTAACCCTTCGGGGAATACAGGCGTGATGGTATATATGATAGTATATTATTTATTTGATATCAATAAATATATGCAGGCAAAGTACTGAGCAATAGCTAAGTAGTAAAATAAATTGGATACAAATACTGTTCAATCAAAATGATTGAATATAAGCAGTTGATTAATAGATTTCCAAGTTATTGAATTTATGCGAAACATTAGTTAAGAAACGTGTTTAGAGTAATATTATAATGTAACTTACAGAAGCGTAGCGTGGCTTGGCGGGGCCCCGTATAAACATCGGTTTGGGGGCCCTTAGGAAGGTAAAGATTTCTCACAATAAAAAAAAAATTGCATAAAATTAAAAGAAATATTTTTTAAATCTATACTAATATTATAAAGAGGTAAAATTTGTTTGTAAGTTTGTAAGTTTGTATGTTTGTAAGTTTGTAAGTTTGTAAGTTTGTATGTAGGGGGTAATCTCCGGAAGTAATGAACCAATTTTAAAAATTGTTTCACTGGTAGAAAGCTACATTATTCGTGAGTGCTATAGGCTATATAACATCACGCTACGACTAATTGGAGCGGAGCAGCAATGAAAAATGTGGCAAAAACGGGAAAATATATTCTTTTTGAGGGCTTTCGTTGCGTGCGCTGCGTGAACGGTTAAAGTTACGGAAAAATAATGTATGAGAGAATTGTTTCTCTTAAAATATACTAAAAAAAAGTCCACAGTAGTAAATGCCTAACTTTTAAGGTTGACTCACTATAGCCATTTTTATGGCCAGAAAATTTGTTTTAAAATAATGCATTATTTGCGAAGGTGTTTTTATGGAAATAGTATTAATCCACCATACCATCACGCCGGTTTTTCCCCGAAGGGTTGGGCAGAGGTGTATCAATGTACACCCACAGTTCGCCGGTATATTTAGGTCCCATGTAATAGGGGGCGAGCCTATTGCCATTAACCGGGCACAAATCCAAGCTCCGAGCTGCTACTGAGAATTTCATAGACAAACCCAATAACACTTTTTGCTCGACCCGGGAATCGAACCCAGGACCTCTAGCGTAGCAGTCGCGCTCACGACCACTAGGCCAAAGAGGCAGTAACCGAACTCAAAAAAGAAAGAGGCAGAAAGAGCCAGTACCAGAGTGCAGTGGAAGTAGGCGAAAGAGGCAGTACCGGTAGTATTAATCCTTATCATCATAAATACTTTATTCATCACAAGTGTTTAATTTTGAATGAAATTGCCCTTTACATCATTTAACTTCAATGAATATCTTAGGAGATATCACAGTTTTAAAATAACTTGACCGCAAAATAATGGCTCTATGAAACATTCCGTAGCTTATACATCAGAATAACATATTATAGGCTACATAACATCGCGCTATGAGCCATGGAACGGATCAGTAACCAAAAACTTAACGTAACGCGAGTGAAACCGCGGGGCACAGCTAGTCATAATTATATACTCGTATCTGTCACTTTTTCCAAAAAAAAAAAACAAATTAAATAGGTATATCTACAGTTCTACACCCTCCTTACCTTTTTTTCGGCAAACTGATTTATTCAATTATTTATAGCTGATGATGACTTTAGTTTTCTAAAGTTACTGCCTCTATGGATAATAACCGCGATAACCGATGTAGGGTGTTGCCAACTTTTGAACGCACGCTTTGCGCGGGCAAAAAAGAATTGCTTGTTTTGACTTTTGTCATTTATGAAATAACAAAAAATTTGGGAAGTTTTTATTAATTTTTGCTTACGCACATTGGGGGCCCCCGTAGCCCTGGGGCCCCGTATAATTGATACGGCAGATACGGCGGTAGCTACGCCCCTGGTAACTTATGAATTAACTACATTTTATGAATATTGATTTAAAAGATTTATTGAAAACAAGAGCCCTAGTTTTCACGGAACATGTTAGAACATTTCGACCCTATCTTTTAGATATCTACCAAGACAAAAAGACATATCTAGATGGAGGATTTTGATTATTCCCTACATTTACGTATATTATTGAGAAGTTTGACGAATGATGATAGCCAATAACATCATTCTAAACAGGAATTTCGGTGACTCAAGAAGACGTTAAAACAACGCAAAGGTATTACGACAGGGCTAAATAAACGTGAAAACAGGACTCCCTACATGTAGGTACCTACTACTGTACTACAAAATAAAATAATAAACTAATAAATTGACGGTAGTAGAGGCGCGCGCGCATCCCCGTCTAATGTCAAAGCTGTCATTCTATTTCTTGTGCTCGAACATCGTAAGGTGGACTCTTGTTTTATTTTTAATCGATTGTTTACAACAGTGGCTCAGTGTTGTGCAAAAAGTAGATATCCTTGTACTTAACATCGCCAGACAAGATGAGATGAAGATCAAGATAAAGTGCGGGTGAAAATTGCAGTTGTGATGGTAAGTACATCTAGATATTATAGGTACATCCTTACTAATATTATAAATGCGAAAGTAACTCTGTCTGTCTGTCTGTCTGTCTCTTCTTCACGCCTAAACCACTGAACCGATTTCAATGAAATTTGGTACAAATATAGTCTGGGATCCGAGAAAGGACATAGTATAGTTTTCATCCCGGAAATCCCCCGGGAACGGGAACTATTAATCCACGCAGACGAAGTCGCGGGCAAAAGCTAGTACTTACATAAACTATATACATAGTATTAAACAAAGTCGCTGCTTAAAAAAACGTATCTTTCAAACTACGCGACGGATTTTAATACGTTTTCATCAATAGATAGAGTGATTCAAGAGGAAGGTTTATAGGCACGTTTGAACATCACGCTAAGACCAGCGGGAGCGGAGCAGTAATCAAAGCCGTAAGTAAATGCGGGTGACACCGCGTGGTATTTGCTAGTGTCTAATAAAATATTTCAATTACATTGTAAGTTCAAAACAACGAGTTATAAGTATGTATGTACACCATACACGAGACCCTTATTTTTCCTTACTAAGTACCAAACTATATATGACACTGTAATCATTTCCCAGAACGGTACCTCATAACCTGCAGGTCACAGGCTAGAAAATTCTCGCAACAATTAATCCTTCAATCTACGGTATCATAGGATCAGTGCTGTGGGTCAACTGGTGTCAACGCGGGACTGTGGCTTCCGCGAAATGCAACCGAGTTACTGGCACAAAGCCCTATGCCATTGTGCAAAGCTAGATTATGTTATATCTTCGACGTATATCATAACAATTTGATGGAAATCGTAAAACGGTTGCAAGAAGCAATCAATATAAATACTCGTAAATAAAAGACTGTATATCTAAGAATCATAAAGATAAAAATCGAATGGAGAAAATACGTTATGTTTACTATAGGTGTCGCTACTAACGGTATAAGGCTCAAACCTCTTTGCAATAAAATAGTAACTGCATCCTTAAAAAAACTTTGGCTTGTCGGACTGCGGTCATTACCCTTCTCTAAACATAATATTCCATGTGACTTGTAAGAATCAACTTTTGAACTCGCAAGCGAAATGTTTCATAGCATGAAAGTTAGCCTCCATGAAGCCAAAGTGGTGGCTGTCTGCAGAAAGACAAACAGACGGCGTAGGCTTAGTAATGATAAATGCTCCCGACTGAATTTCGGTTACGGGTGGCCAATTTCAATCGGGTCACCAAGAACGCAAGAAATATTATATAGTACACAAGTGTGTGCGCCAACACAGGTGCACTCCTTTTTCCCTAACTTATAGTCTGATGCGTCATTGGTCTGATGGGACAGACGGAGGCTAATAATAGATACCCGTTTTTATCCTTTGCTCACGAATCCCTCCAAAAACTATATACCATAACGCCTGTATTCCCCGTAGGGGTAGGTAGAAATGTACCAATATACACCCACAGTTCGCCTGTATATTTAGGTCCCATGTAATAGGGGGCGAGCCTATTGCCATTAACCGGGTAAAAATCCAAACTCGGAGCTGCTACTGAGAATTTCATAGAAAAACAGAATAACACTTTTTGCTCGACCTGGGAATCGAACCCTAGCGTAACAGTCGTGTTTAGGACTACTAAGCTAACGAAGCAGTTCAAAACTCAAAACTAAAAACTAACACGATCCTTACATACGAAAGCGTCTATTGTCGACATCCTCCATCTTTTTCCAAAATGGAACTTACTCATAGATCGCTAGACTAGCGGATTTCGTGACTTCACAGCCAATTCCCTCGCATTATATTAACCACTAAAGATAAACACAAGTTATGACAAACCTATTATGGTTAAAACGTTTTCTAGGAAGTGAAAAGGCCATAAACTGTGGAGTCAAGTTCCCGCCACAAAGTAACGCGTGGTTTGAGTAAAAGCTGCATAATGCCTTTTCGCTTGTCTTTGCCATAAATTACATGATAGCTTTTATTGTTTGAAGGTGATGGAAACACTGCAGTGTAGGTTTTAACTTAATAGTTTACTTAATGCTTTTAAAAACTTTGTTTAAATAAATAATAGATACTAAGGGCGGCTTCCACTAAAATCACTAAATACGATTGCCCTAATGTATTTAGTGACTTTAGTGAGAACAAAACATTATGTAAGGCCGAAGCACACGGCGCATTATAAACGCGCACGTTTTAGGAAACCGCATCGACATCGCGTTTTTCATTCCACGTTGCAGTTTGTTTTTGTCTGACTCGCGTTTGTATCGATAGAAAAGCGCGTCGACGCCGGCGCGTTTAAAGTTTTTTTAAATCGTGTTTCCCTAGCGGTTAAGGCTCTCATACAAGAGGTATTGGGTCCAAATCCGGGCAAGCATCAATGTGGCTATTTCAATTCTGTATTTTCTATTTTTTTTTATACTCTCAAGCAGAGTTCCTATCTGGTCTCTTCATTTGAATTACTTTCTTAGTTATGTCTTTTTATTAGCGATAGCAAACTAACTCTTCTTTTTTTCGTCATCTTTAGGAAATCTGTTTGAATATTATTAGATTATTATTAGTAGAATAAGTCTATTCACAGTAACGTAAGTGTGTAGCAGATCCACAAACCGCAGAGATTAGTCAATGTTCACAGTCGAGTAGTCAGCCCGTTTGCCGCCATGACAAGTACAAGTGGCTAGCTACCGTGTGTGTAGCGTGTCGCGTGGCATTGCCATACATAACAGAAACGATTTGTAAATAGCGTCGCTTGTCGTGTCTTCTCACTCTCTCGCTGTACTGAACGACTGAAATGGCATGATAATCTGCTTTGTTTGGCCGCCATTTTGAATTTGTCACATAGTATATGAGAACATAATAGTGTACTTATTGCAAGTGCAAAGGGACTAGGCAGATACATCTTTCACTAACAATTAAAAAAATAAAAGTATAAGCGGTCATTACGAATTTTTTTAAATAATAGTCCAGTATGAAATTACCAGCAATCCACCTTTAGCGTTAGAAATCAATTGATATTTTCGGTAACCTATTTCAAAACCTTCAAAAATCTATAATTAAAAAATCATAAAATACTATTAAATACGTTTGAAATGAGTAATTAATAACAAATTTACATCTCAGTTTGATACCAATTATCTTAAAATAATATCTAAGTAAAACAAAAGCTCCGCCACTAAATAAACTAAACTTCAATATTTTTACGATCGCCATTCTTATTTATAATTAGAAAAGAAATTATAATTAAGTTTATCATACCTATCAGCGATAAAATAATAATTTTAAATGTTTGAAATGTTTAGATGTGAGTGCCCCGCGGCGAAGTTACCTACATCTGAACAATATCATGTGGGATGAGACATGAAACTTTCTTGTATTAGTTGTTTTAAATATCAACAATAGTCGCAGTAAAGCACGAATAAGAAATCCGACCGTAAAGCCGACGAATTCGAAAGTTATAACGCTTGTTGCAATTCTTATACATATTAATTAAACTTTATTGCCTCGTTAGCCTAGTCGCCTAAGAACGACTGCTACGCTAGAGGTCTTGGGTTGGATTCCCTGGGCGAGCAAAAAGTGTTACTAGGTCTTTCTCTGACATTCTCAGTAGCAGCTCGCAGTTATAATTTGTGCCCGGTTAATGGCAATAGGCTCGGCCCTATTACATGGGACCTAAACATACCGTTGAACTGTGGATGTGCATTGGTATACCTCTGCCTAACTCTTTGGGGAATATAGGCGTGATGGTATGTTAGGTGTAAACTACAATTTACAATTTAAAAAAAAACGAAGCTTATAGGGCATTAAAAACTCACTGGCAAGTGACCAAAAGGCTGACAGCATTGCCACGTTGTATATTGCAAGTTAATATGCATAATCTATTTGGAGTCATCAAAGGATTTGACGACACGGTTGGCGCAGTGCGTATCTCAGCTTCAGTTCAGGTCTGATTGTTTGTGTACGTGAGCTTATAATTATGTTTATAAACATACTCACGATACAGGAAAAAATCCTAGCGTTCCCTCGTTTAAAAGAATACGCGTAATTAAATTGATATTAGGTAAATTATTGACAGTAACTAATAAAGTAATAGCCTGCCTAAAATACTTGGCAGCAGCTCTATACTAGTCCATATTTTGGTGAAAAGAAACCTTGTCTATTATTTAGAAGTCTCATATATGAGTTCTAAGAATAAGAATAAGAATTCCAACACGAAGATGGCCTATTCATGTCTATCTACTAGGTACATGTGTGTTTACAGGGTTGTCAAAATTCAAAAGATTCGAACAAAAAAGACTTTTTTAAGTTTCAAATCAAATCAAAGCATTTATTTCAATTAGACCATTTACAGGCACTTTTGAATTGTCAAGAAGTTACAGTTTAAAATTGAAGCTAGTTGCTCGTTCCAAAACGTAGGTCTCTATGGAGAAGAACGAGCAAGAAACTCCATGGACACTCTTTTCCTTCCATTTGGTTTAATATACCTGTAGAGCTGATGTGACTATATTCTGGAATCTAAAGTTTGTTTGAACTGCCTCGGTAGCCTAGTGGTCCTAAGCACGACTGCTACGCTAGAGGTCCTGGGTTCGATTCCCAGGTCGAGCAAAAATGTTATTGGGGTTTTCTATGAAATTCTTAGTAGCAGCTCGGAGTTTGGATTTGTGACCGGTTAATGGCAATAGGCTCGCCCCCTATCATAGGCGTATATAGGGGGGGGGGGGGGGCGGCTGGGCCGGGCCCACCCTAGAATGGTCTTGTGCCCACCCCAGGCTGTAGGGCTCACCTTCCGCCTGACCGCATTGCATCGCATCGGCCATGGCATCTTAGGGGCCAGGCCCCCCCCTGAAAACTATCTCTAGATACGCTAATGCCCTATTACATGGGACCTAAATATACCGGTGAACTGTGGGTGTACTTTGGTACACCTCTACCTAACCCTTCGGGGAATACAGGCGTGATGGTATATTTTTATATATTTTCTAAAGTTTGGTAATGCGATAATATGAAGCCGTTTAAAGCTAACTTAGAAAGCGTTTTACTCACAGAAATATAAAATAATGAAAATTGTGATGAATAAACTAATTAATTATTCTTAATGTTGATTGACTAAGTTTTTAATTGAATTAGTTCAATTAATTTAAGTAACAATTATGATTAAGTACCTGCGCTTTAAAATTATTTAAAAATCGTGACTTTTAATTTTTTTACCAATAAATGTGTTAAAAGAAAAATATAATTTCCTTTAATTTAAATATTGTCACACTTCAGATACACAGTAGTAACTATTTATCTATTTCATTCTAAGATAATTCTGAGTTTTAACTAAGTTAAAGGTATCACCGCAATGACGTGTTACTGGGTGTAAAAGAAAATATTTGCGGTCCGCAAATATTTTCTTTTAGACCCAGTAACACGTCATTATACTTAATGGGGCCACTGTTATATTTGAGAGGGGGCGGGGGTAGATACGCTGATAGGAAGACGATGATTGATGACATTACAAAACTTACATACATAATATCACACCGATAAAAATAATGAGGTTTTAGTAAACAAGTGACTAAAGAAAAACTGTCCTTAATCACAATAATACCAGCCTGTTATTGTCCCATACAGAGAAGGTGTGGGTATTGATCACCACGCATGCTCAAGACTGGGTGGTTTTCATTCACCGATGTCAGCGATGCCCAGGATAAACTTAGTAGTGAATTACTTATGAATTACAAAAAGTCACATTGGTGCTTGCCCATGACATATTGCAAACAGCCTCATGCATGAAAGGCGCCTTAACCACTGAGCCATCAAAGTAATATTTTAGGAAAAGCTCAAAAGTTGAGCTTTTCTGAAATTTACAAAAATCCATATTTATATTATATTTACGAAAGTGACTGTGTCTGTTGTCCCGTTTTCACGACTAAACCGCTTTGGATGAAATTTTATCCATCGTAAATTTGAACCCCAAGAAAAGTCATAAGCTAGAGTTTTATTCCGCAACTTCGTATGCGTCCGCAATAACCAACATTTACACGAACGACGTCAAATTCAAAAGACAGTTCAACAAAATAGAAGCAACACCTAACCAAATCTCCAAATACTTTGTCTACACCAGCCAACTCAACTACCGTCCGTGGGAATGACTGTGACCCAATAGATCACGTCATCGCTCCGATGATGGATGGCGTGTCATTGCTCAATATCGCTCGTTACAGCACGCGTCTCGAACTCCGGGTTATGGTAACGAGTGCCGCACCAATTATATTTGATCGCTGTCACATGTGCTGCCGTGGCAGCCCTACGGATAGGGTTAGCGCGTCTTATTAAAATCGTTTCGTAATAATGTGTTTGAATTTTTTTGTTTTATACGGTCGTGTGACGGTTATTTGTCTAATTGACTTTTATGATTAGTAGTATAAGGCCGTTTGTCCACCGCCGCCGTCACCGTCACGTCAACGAGAACGAGATGACGGCGCCGAAGTACTGGTACATGGACTACTATGGCCGCGTGTCCACCGCAAGTCCGTCACCCGAGCACCGTCATCCCGGCCGCCGAGATTCGAGTAGATCGGCGTGACCTGTGCCGGCAACGCGGCAATACAAAACACTATACTAGAAAGGTTTAGGTAGTTAACTAAAGGTAAACAAATTGTAGAAAGGGATTTTTATAGTTGACACTTTCTTGTTTAAAAATACTTTTAAACAAAAAAAAAAACAACCGCCTTCAAAAACTAAAAAAGTTAAAAATAACTTTAGCTTTGGAAGTCGGCGGCTTTGGTTCTGTTTGTTGTTTTGTATTGCCACCGACTTCCAAAGCTAAAGTTATTTTTCACTTTTTTAATTTTTGAAGCCGGTTGTTTTTTTTTTGTTTTTTAGTATCAACTTCCTGTCATCCAAATCCACGAAGGATTTACTAGTCAAGTTAATTTACGTAGTAAATTAACGTTAATTTACGTAGTAAGTTAATTTACGTAGTAAGTTAATTTACGTAGTAAGTTAATTTACGTAGTAAGTTAATTTACGTAGTAAATTAACTTGACAACACCAAAAAGTAATAAGAAAGCAGAATACTTGCGATTTCGTTTACTTGGAGGACGAATTTTCGAATACTACTGAATATATCTGTGTTACCCTTTGTAAACAATGCTTAGATATGCTATAGTAACAATCGCGGTTAATCTGCTGTTATTTATTGAAGAGTTCCCTCGATTTCTACAAGATCCCATCATCAGATATTGAAATGGTGACAATGGGACCACACGGAAAGCACCAGCTTTCAAATAAAGAATCATGACGCCTTCGAACGTACAAAAGCAGAGCAAGCAATTGTCGCCGGTTGAAACTAGCCATCCTTCTAGTTTTTTTTATTTCTATTAAAAAGGATAACGCGACTACCACCCAATACAAACCTGTAGAAATGAACCAACGATAATATCGGCGCGGTGGACAAACGATCGCCGTCACGTCATCTTAAACTCGGCCCGAAATAATCTCGTTCTCGTTGACGTCCCGGTGACGGCGGCGGTGGACAAACGGCCTAAGTCTTTGTGAAGGAGCTCGTCCGGAGAAGTACTATCATCATACCTATTTCTGCAGCGTTGCTGTGTTCCGGCTTGTAGGGTATGGGTGCCGGTGTAGTTACAGGCACATGAGATATTTCAACTTTGTCTCTGAGATGGCAACGCATTTGCAACGGCCCTGGTATTGCAGACTGATGTCTATAGGCAGCAGTAAGCACAAAACTTACAAAATATCTGGCGATTCCAAATTCCGCCCTTAATAAAAACAGGATTGTTGAAATACCTACTTTATCAAACTATGTCTACTACTTATCAATCGATTTCACTAAAAACTTTTAAGAACGTGATTCAATTTTCATGTTCCAATTACCAAGAAGAAATTACTTTAGGTACTGAACTTACTAAAAATAAATCCAATATTCCAAACTGGATTATTCTCGAAGTCTTACAAAAGTCAGTCGAGCAAACGATTCTTTGGATTGTAAACCTAACGTAGGACGCGCGCTGATTCCGACCACCTTATTAACTTAATCTGGAATGGAACTGGATATATGGCAGAAGACCGAGTGGTAAAGATAAAAAAAAGGATTAGGATTTTTTTTTCTTGATCTAAGGGAAATTTTAAAAACAAGAACGATGATCATGTATCCATACTCATTTTATAAAGAGGTTAGATTTTTTTGTTTGTTTATAACGAATAGACTCCAAAACTACAGGACCGATTTTAACCATTTTTTCACCAATAGATAGCTACATTATTCTTGAGTAACATAGGCTGTATAACATCGCGCTACGACCCACGAGAACGGAGCATTAACCAAAGAAGTAACTTATGGCGGGTCAAATAAGAAGAAGAGATGACCGATGAAGTCGCGGGCAGTTCGCTAGTCTGATATAAACATTAAAACGATAAAACGATTACATGTTTGTTTGTCCTCTATGCAATCCTAAACTATCGATCCAATCGTGATGAAACTTTGGTAGGTCAAAAAATAACAGCGGCTTTGATACCGCTGTTATTTTTTGACCTACCACCTACCTACGGGCCGAGGAGCGATAAAATAAAAAATCATTGTTAATGTAAAACCTAAATACTTGCCTCACATTGGTATTGATGACGATAGCATCCATCCTGATTTCAGCAAGGAGCCACAGTTCCTTAGCATTCTACTAAACGAAGAATATAACAATACGCAACTCCCAGTAGACACGAAGCAAATAATCAAACTTTAGCCGTTACTTATTCGGAGCTAATCTTTCGTCCGGATCCGATTCAATTCGCGCCCGAGACTATCTGTCGTCGGGAACAACGGAAACTTGGAAGATTTGCTCCATTGAACCCTTGAAAAGACCAAATTGTTGCTGGAAAGTGATTTTAGTTCGTTTTATGTAGGATCTTTCGTTAATGGCGAGGCTTCGCTTTTAAATTCAGTTAAGTCTTCAACGCTGCAATAAACGATAAAGAAGTCTTGTTTTAAAAAAAGGACTTGTAATATTTATGAATAATGAAGTGTCATTATTTTGTTATTCGTCATTTATATGGCTATGACGATTATAGTGAATAGTAGTTAGTTTTATGCCATTGTATGGCAAACAAACCGACGACGGCTCACTTGATGACCAGAGACAAAGTTGAAAATATGCCTATAATTACACCGGCACCCATATCCTTAAAACAGAAACACAGCAACGGTGCTTTGCGGCAGAAATAGATATGGTGGTAGTACCTCCACTGACGAGCTCCTTCACAAAGAGCTCTACTACTACAACTTTGAAACTACCAATCACAGAAACCTAGAAAATTCTAATAATCCAACTTAAAATCCAAAATCACTCTTAAGAACATCACAAATATAAACCTACCTGCTCACCCTAAATGCGTGCAAACCCTAAACAAAGGAAGGACGGATCCATTACACATACGTCTCAGTTTAATTTGCTCCCATTCCGAATACTATTGTATTATTTATTGCCGTTCAATCTAATTCTGTTTCTACAACTGCTGAAGGTTTCACGCCGCACAAAGTACAAACTGCCTCAGGCAACAAACAGTGTCTTGTCTGTAAGATCTAGTTTACATGTGCCAGAGGAATCCTAGTTTCTGTTTGTGTCTAGCTGTTTCTATAAAGGATTTTAAACACTACTAAGACAAACCCTGAAGGCAAGTGATTTTTCTTTTGCCTCGTGAACTGTAATCGTTCGGTGAAACTATTCTGCTCAGAATTTAACTCTTTTGGAAATCTGTTTTTTAGTTGTTCAGTATACTATATAACTGAAGAGTTTTGTTGATTTCTTTCTTCGGATTGGAAAAAATCCGTTTGTACCGGTTAATATGATAGCCAGATTCATGATGAGTAATATATATATCACGGTAGGACCCACGGAATCGGAGCAGTAACTAAAGACGTAATTTATCGCGGGTGAAAAAAGCACGCGGCCAATATCGCAGGCAGAAGTTATTTTTGAATAATAACCAAAAGATGAGGATCCCTCTCAAAGAATGTGGCAAGATTACCATACTGAACCCTTAAAAGTTGGACGTGATGAACTAATGGGCTTCATTGCCTCCCAGCTTCCCAATAGTTTTGTACAAACATAATGTATATGTACAGTGCGGTACCTACTTAAAACAGTATTGTCCTCCCATTTAACTAAACTACGCTAGGTACACTTATTAAATACTTATTTTGTAATATTGATACCCACAGTCCCAAGGCTGTCATAGTAAAGTGACTCGATTGTTCGCCCGTGCTAATTCTGACAACTGGTTGTACCCAATATCAATTGCAGCGTTGCAACATGAAACTGCACACCTAACCTATTGAGAGCTACATTCTAGTGCAAGTCAATTATCAATTGACACACTATATTTATCATTTGAGGGACACGCGACGAGAAAATTCTATTTCACAGAGCAATGGTTCGGATAAAATTTGTTAGAAATAATATAGGCCGAAGATTCCCGATTTGATTATTTCTGATTTTCGTTTTAACTTTTTTGGTGTATTTGTGGATAAATGTATATGTTTGTAACCACATTCGTGATACAGGAATAATTTCCAGTGTAAAACAAGGTTATTTTAAGAAAAAAATATTGACTATTTTATAATGCCGTGCTAAACTAGTTACTTCATTTTTGGTAATAAATTAAAACCAGACAGGATAAGTAACTGTTTTTATTAAGTGTGGCTTTTGGTTAATACGAATGAAATAGCAGATTTTAATTATTTACACGCTTTTTACCGAAGAACTGATCTAACAATATTCTATAGAAAAAAAGAGAAGCTTCCTCAAGTAAAGATCTCAACCATCATCAATAACAAGTAAACGTCTCAATTTTCCAACAAATTGCAAACTGATAACGTAATAAAGCAACATTGTCACGTAATGCAACTAAGTATCTTACCTAACAGCAAATAATGGCCCCCATAAAAAGAGTACAGTTGAGTGAAAACCTCAGCGACGCAGTGGTGAGCAATCCCTGTTACTTTACGACAGCCCCGTGTCCTCAGGGCATCGTATAAATGAAGCTGGCATCATTGAAGCAGAGGCACTGCTAAGGGGAGGACCGAAGGACCATTATCTAACAGCTACAATGTTAGAAGACGTGATCTTTGAACAGGCTTGGATGAACAAATGTGGTGACGAATCGGTAATTTTGAATTTCAAGATTGAGCTGCGTTGCTGTTTCGATTCGAAGGGTATGCTGATGTAATTACAGGCACATAAGATATTTCTTTGTCTCTGGGATGGTGGCCAATGCATTTGCAAGACCTCTGGTATTGCAGATGTCTATTGGCAGCAGTGACCACTAGGCCGTTGGATTGTTTGCCATTCAATGATATTAAAAACAGCGCAAACGAGTAATTGCTATTTTGGTAGTGGAGAGAGATCTCTTATTCTGTGAGTTTCAAAGTCTATTTTTGACAAAGGCCTCCTTCAAGCACTAGGCGGAGCAAGAAACTAAAAATAGTACTGTTTTAAAAAGATTCATCTGATAGCATTGTAGATGGTAGCAGCATAGCCAGTGCCAGGGGTGCTGGTCAGAAAACCTCCAAGCGTGCCGTCGGTTGCTTGTCCCTCCGGACACGTCTTGAGGGAACGGCAGCTGGCTGGCCGGTGCACCCTGGGCGCGGGTAGTGATCTTCCCTGAGGAATGGGAAGAGATTCCTATTCTTTGGGGAATGTCACTGCTCGTGGCCAATATTCTGACGGGCGGGGTCCGAGGACGGACCAAGGGCGTTTCTCCGCGTGTCCCTCTGATCAGCAGAGGGCACAGCGGAGGAGTGAGGACGGGCTCGGCGTGCACTCACCCTGCCACCGAGCAGACAGAGGTCCTTCTCTGTCACCGTCGTACATCGTAACCCCATATCGGAGTGTCGTGGTCATGTCTCGCGGCTTCGATTGGCACCGAGGGTCTTGGCTTAACCGCCCGGACCGCGAGGTAGAAACCCTCTATAAAAAGTCACCCCGAATCCCAAGCGGCGGCGCACCGTGACGGGATGTATGGCTGACGGGCGTCCCTATGGGACATCAGTCGCTAGTGCGAACCACTAGTCTGTTGGTTGGATGGTTGGATAATGTCTATACTCGTGGGAACAACTATGAAATCTTTAAACATAAAATCAAGCGCAAACAAAGTTGCAGAAGGAGGGAAGGGGGATGCCGGGTCGGAGTCCGACTCGGCATCCAGCATGGTGACTGTGAGCTCTTTGGGCTCCCACCATGAGTTGGTTGGGCCGAAAAAGCTTCTCAGGAAGCGGCCCAGACCGGAGGATCGGGTGTCGTCCTCCGAAGAAGAGCTGGCCTCGGCTCGAAAGATCCCCACCAGCAGACGCGGTGGGGCCCAGGAGCGAGGCCCAGGGAGGGTTGCTGCCCGGAGGGGACCGGCGACGTCTGTCGCTGAAGGGCAGTCCCCCTCCCCCTCCCTAAGTGAGACTGGCGGCGACGGTGTGGTCCAGCCGGACACACCGCGCGTGGTGGTAGGTGAACCTGGCGGCTCCGAGGAGCGTAAGGCCAGGTTCATGGAGGTTGTGCGGGATGCGGTGGCGAGCGTCGCCCGCAAAAAGATGAAGGGGTCGAAGTCTCGGGCAATGGACGAGGCTTCGGCCACCATTGCGGCGGCTGCGGAGGCCGGTTTTGCGGGGGAGGTCCCGCAGCTTCGGGCGGAGGTGGCGCGCCTGTCGGCCTCCATGGAGCTCCTGGTGGCAGAGAACAGGAGGCTCCAGGCGGACCTGGCTGAGCTCCGAGGGACCGGCTCCCGCCAGGCGCCCAAGGCGGGGAGCCGGAGAGCCGAGCCAGTCGAGCCAGTGGACGACCAGGTGCTGAACCTGGTTCAGCTGGAGCTGGCGGCCTTCCAGGCACGGTTTTCCGTCCTGGAGGGCATCGTGTTGCGTCCCCCACTGGCGGCGAGCGGGACGACCGCGGGCGACAGGCGGGCCTCTTATGCGGCCGCCGCGTCTGCGCCGAGGCCGGGTAGCCAGCCCCCCAGCAGGGCGGGGCCGACCCCTGCGAAACCGGCTCCGGCAAGGCCGGTGCCGGCGCAAAATGCGCCCACGAGGAGGGGCAAGGCGGCATCCCAGCCGCCTCCACCCCCTCCGCCCCCTAGCTCCAACCCTCCGGCCGCGGAAGCCGAATGGCAGGTGGCCGGGGCAAGAGAGGGGGGGCGCAGGGCGGCCAGATCGGCCAGAGCGGCCACCAGACGGGCGGAGGAGCGGCGGCGACGTGGTGAGCGCAAAGCCGCGGCCAGGCTTCGCGCCCCGAAATCCGCGGCTGTAGTGGTCACGCTACAGCCGGAGGCGGAAAAGCGGGGCGTGACTTATGCGCAGGTGCTCACCAGGGCCAAGGCGGCCATCAACCTTGGCGAGCTAGGGATAACCGGCCTCCAGCTAAGGGTCACCGCAACTGGGGCCCGAATGCTGGAGATCCCCGGCGCCACCAGCGGCCCGTCCGCGGACGCTCTAGCTGAGAAGCTTAGAGCGTCCCTAAACGCGGACGAGGTGCGGGTGTCCAGGCCCGCCAGATGCGCAGATCTGCGCATCATGGGTCTGGACGACTCAGTTTCCGCGGAGGAGGTGGTGGCCGCCGTCACCAGGGCGGGTGGATGCCGTGCCGAAGAGGTCAGGGCAGGCACCATCCGCCCAGAGCGCACGGGCATGCAGACCATTATGGTCAGCTGCCCAGTGACGGCGGCTAAAGCCATTGTTGGGGGGGGCCGCTTATTGGTGGGCTGGGTGTCGGCGCGGGTTCGCTTGCTCGAGCCCAGGCCCCTGAGGTGCTACCGTTGCCACGTGGGGAAGCACGTGGCATGTCGGTGCGCCTCGGAGGTGGACCGCAGCGCCCTGTGTTTCCGCTGCGGTCAGCCCGGTCACAAGGCCGCGGCTTGTGATGCCCCGCCGCACTGCGATGCATGTGCGGGGGCTAACAGGCCGGCCGATCACCGGGCTGGGGGCAAGGCCTGCGCCGTACCCGCCAGGTCCGGGGGAGGGCCCCGCACCGCCGCCGCCGCCGCCGCCGCTGCCGCCGCCACCGTTGCCGTGGCCGCACCCGCCGCCGCCGCTGACGCCGCGTCCGCCGGCGCAATGGATTGCCAATAACGGCACCATTGCGCCTCCCGCAGGCGGACACCGTAGGCACGGTCTGTGGACGGTGAGCAATGGGTAGCTCACCGTCCGTACGTTATTTAACGACAGACCGTGTCGACGGCGCGTTCATGTTCCGCGCAAAGAGGTGTCAGCACAAGGAAGGGGCCACTAAGGGCCAAGGCCTGCCGGGGCTGCGGGTTGTTCGAAAGAGATTCCGCGCCCCCGGAACGCAAAGGGCACATGAAGGAACATAGATGGTTTTTAGTCAGTAAAAGTCTGACACTCCCTCCCGCCCCGCCCAGGACGGGGGGGGTCATTTGATGATTTTACCATCTTTAAAAAAAAAAAAAAAAAAATAGCCAGTGCCAATGACTGCCCATAGTGTACACCAAGTTCATCACTAGTGACTGGTCTTTCTAATAACGCGAACTCTGCACAGGCATAGAACAGTCGATTGCGTTTGAAGAATGCTCTCCAAACCACGAAATAAAAAAATATGGTGATTGAACTTAATAAACTAAATCAATAAAATACAGGTACCCCTATTTTGGGGTTTACGACCTTTTAAATGGATGTATTTTAACCAAAGCTCCTTTTTAAAAACCCAATTAGATTTTCGTTTATGTAAGTAATGTAATGTTAAAAATGTTTAAGTGTAAACCCTCCACATTGGTACCCAAGATAAAGGCTTGCCTAGTTTGGGGCCAATGTAAAAACCTTTAACTTTAACTTAATGTTCATCGTAACCTCAGTGGATCTACTGCACCTGCCTCCTCAATGTCCCCAACCGTAGTGTCACCGCTGAATAATGAATGAGAGATCCGTAGCCGTCGCCCGTTGACGCAGAACTGTTATTTTATTGTTGTGCCAGTTCATGAGCAATGAACGTTATGGAGATGTGCAGTATTAATGAGAGACGAGAAAGTTACACGATGGCTCCAAAGTGATTAAGGTTCTTGACACTTTCAGAAGTTTATTAGTGAAGGAGTATTGATTGGCAATAAGTCTAATCGGTGTTGAAGTGAGGATTTATTTTACTCAACTTTCAATTTGATTTTTAGGAGAAAATCTGATTTTCTTTTGTCATTTATTGAAAAGGTAGTTCGTAATGGATGGTATTAAACGTTAGGCAAGGTGAAGTAATGGCCGATCAGCAATGATATTCTGTAAAAACTTCGCTCGGTGAATATAGGTGACCTAAAATGTAGGTGATTCATCAATCCATAGCATCATAGGTGGCTTAAACGTGGACGTCTCACCTTAAGCTCACATCACCTAAATTCACCGAGGAAGATTTATTATAAAGAATAGGTAGACTGGCGGTAACGTCCATAACAGAAATAGATATAAATTTGTTGTGTCCTCTTTTTGATAGTTTAGATTTCTCTCTGGTTCTGTCACAAAAATTTGCATAGGAGTTAACTACGTGATGCTTAAGAAAAATGTCACAACATACAAAATAAACAGTTTGTTACACCGTTAAGTCAATGGTACCTACCTATCCCACCAAAACACCACAACAAACTATTACCCAACACAATAAGTCTCATCCCACAATTAAACAAAGATGGATATCTTTAGAAATCAATTTATATATTTATATCACAACGCGCGCCTGCTCGGCGATCACACAATGAGTACAACTCCATTCTTCGCGGCTGATGACGTGCACCCACTGGAGGGAACCACTAACCACTTTATTATGACCCTCTTATACTTCCTCCTCAGGTATATCTTAATGCTTATTTATATCCTACTACTATTATAAAGGCGAAAGTTTGTATGTATGGATGGATGTTTGTTACTCTTTCACGCTTAAACGGCTGAATGGATCTGGATGAAATTTGGCACAAAGATAGATTATAGTCTGGAATAACACATAGGCTACTTTTTATCCCGGGAAAATGTACGGTACCCGTAGGATAACACATCAACTGTGACGCGGACGAAGTCGCGGGCAGAAGCTAGTTACTTCATATATTTCAGTAGAGCAAGTGACTAGAGTACCTTGCTAAATCATATTTTTATTATCGTTTAAATAACCCGGTCACATTTGTTGTAATCTCCCGATTTAAGTGAAGTGAGTTTGGGGCCACCTGTAATCCCATCTTATGTAAGGGATTGACAGCTCACTTCACGTAAATTCACCGATATTTTTAAAGAATAGCAGTGCAGTTGCGAATTTAGTTTCTTTACTGAACTATCTACTGACTGTGAGTTATCTGCAAGGAGGCCATACTTATGGGTGTCCGTGGAGTTTCTTACTCGCTCTTGTCCATAGACTCCATAGACAATAGATTCTGGAGTGAATAGTTTCAACTTCTGTTTAACTGAGCGACTCCTTGACAACTCAAAAGTGCCTGTAAATAGTTTAATTGAAATAAATGCTTTGTCTTTATACATGTACTTAAGGTAATTTTGGATATACCCACGTGAAAAATATATTTGCGAAAGTATAAACCACACTCATACAAGATACAGGCTCATATATTTGTAGCGTAATGGTAAATAATCGAATAGACTCTTAATGAAAATGTAGCCGTGTAAAAGGGCCTTACGTGAGTTCAAAGTGGAGTGGTCGTACGTGCCACCCACCCGCTCGGCGATCTATTGTCTCTGTCTTATCTGAACATTATTTATAATGACTAAGATAGTGCATTCACATCCACTCCTACGCACCTAGAGAACACACGCAGGTTCTCAACTATTTTTATAGTTTTTAGATTGGGAGTTTAAGAGCTATTAGAATTGAAGTTACGACTTCACGATTGATGGTCATGGACGGGTTGGTAGCAAGCGAGTTATTATAGGATCGCTTCCTATGCGGAAGTGTAGATCCGTTTTCAAGAAGGTACTCAAGAAGATCGGGATTTTTCTAAAAAGGCCTTATAGCCCATTCATGCATACATACATAAACCCACGCTTTTTTCCCATGGGGATGGCAGTGACTACAGAACGCCACCTGACACAACCATTGTTAGTCCATTCACGTGGAAATATTGAGTCATCGTTATCCGTCGACACTGACACTGACATTGTAAGATAAATGCCAAATGCCTTTCAATTGGACTGATGACTATTCATGATCATCATCATCATCATCACGTTTTCTTCTTCCATTCCATTCTGTCAAAGGTCATGATATCACTGACACCGTTGTCTTTCATATCATTAAATGATAACTCACTAAGGGTACGTATTTGAATATCGAAGATTAAAATACCTACTGTTAAAATATCGATGTTCATAACATCGAAAATGGAAATATCGAACGACCATAAAACCGAAAATTAAAATAACGAAAGTTTATAGTATCGAATGGTTAAATATCCTACGTCCAATATATCTAAAATCTAAATATCTACAAAAGTTACATCGAAAGATCCAAATATCGAAATACAGATTATCGAATGTCCTAAATATCGAAGTACAAACTATCGAACGTCCTAAATATCGATGGGTACATATAATATTTGAACATCGAAAATTAATATACCTACGTGTAAAAATGGGTTAATTTTCAACATTTAATACATTCATTAATGTACCCTAAAAATACGTACCTACAAGTTAAAATATCGAAAAAAAATTGATATAAGTAGTATGAGTGGAAAAAGGTTGCTTCTGCAACGTCTCCGGCGCTACGGGAAGTGCAACCCCTTCGCCCTTGCGTAACAAAGAATAGGCACCCATGTTCACCTCCGCAGCTTCGGCTTGCTGGTCGCCTCCGGCGACCAGCCTCAGCCGCTACGGCTCCCACGGGTGCCTATGCTTTGTTACAGCGGGCGGGGGTTGCCCTCCCTTCGCGCCTCCGGATTTTTATATACACTCTAGGGGTAACAGCCAAAAGACTACGTAAATTCGGGGTGCCCCAATTCGGTTTTGGAACAATTTCGACCTATTTTATCCATGAAAATCAGTGTCTAGTGTACAAGCATAGGTCAATCGTGAAAGTATTATTTAGGTCTTTAAATTAAAATATTTTCTTGAAAGTCAATATGTTGTGCTACTAAAGTTAGTGACAGAAACGTATCGCTGCAAAACCGACTCCACGTAGTCTTGTCTGCCCTACCCCTAGAGTGTAATTTAGAATCGCGTAGGCGCGGAGGGGCGAGGCAGCCCGCGAGCTGAGGAGCAGGTGGTTTTAACACCCGCCGCCGCAGCTGAGGTTGGCCGGCGAAGCCGGCCAACAAGCCGAAGCTGCGGTGGTGAGCGTTTAGACCATCTGCGACGTTAAGCTCGCGTGGGACTGCCGGAGCCCTGCAGCGCCGGAGCCGTGACAGAAACCATGCTTGCTTGCATACTACTTGCAACAGACTAATGACTACTTAATAGCAACGGGTTTGCAGGGTGTGACAATTTCACATCTACCTACATTTATGAATACACTCATACTGCCTATATATTTTTTTTTCGGTATTTCAACTAGTAGGTATTTTTAACGTAGATATTATGAATTTAGATGTATGAAATGTTGATATTTTGAACTTAGGCATAATGTCATTCGATATTTTGAATCATTCGAAATTTTAATCACTCGGCATTTCAATCTTCGACGTTTTAAGCTTAGGTATAACAATTTTCGACATTTTGATATAATCGATATTTAAATTTTCGATGTTTTGAACATTGGTATTTTAAGCGTAGGTATTTTAATCTTCGATATTCAAATACGTACCCCTCACTAATTATAGTCCTGTATTTTGCTCATCTATTGAAATTTAACTGAAGATAAAAACCGTCACCTGTCACATTTTGTTTCTATTTATTTAAAACTCGATTCATTTTCAATAACATAAAGAATCAAATTAAAACGAATTAGACGAAGCGCAAATTAATGTGAATAGCATGATTGTTTAAACGTTTTAGGCAAGTCTTTAGATAGTGAAAAGAGATAAAATAAAATAAAAAGGGTAAGGTACAAAAAAATATATATAGCAGGGCAAAGCCCTCTTCTCATACAGAGAAGGGACAAGCATTTATCACCAAGCTTGCTCAAGGCGGATTGGCGATTTCAATTTTATATTAATCATAAGTTCCTGGTTTCGTCTCGATGTTTTCCTTCACCGATGTCAGTGATGTCCAAGATAAAGTTACAAAGTACCTACATATAAAAATTGTTTGCGAATCCACAGCGTCGTACAAGAGAGGAAAGCGCCTTAACCACTGGGCCATCATGACATTAAGTAAGGCATAAGGTATCTCAGACAATTAAAATGAATCATTATCATCATATCAGCTACGTCTACTGTTGGACATATAGACCTCACTCATATTATTCTAAAAGGACTGGTTGGAAGCAGTCTTAATTAGGTCGCCCTTGATTAAAATGAATATTCTCCAACATCTTTATGATAAAAAAAAATAAGCTTAACTTTGTAATCGGCCGAAATAAAAGCAAAATCAATGAAACCGAAAAGAGCACAAATCTGGTAAAGCACGTGTAAGTAAAAACGAAATGTAATCGCACATGTTAGAGCCATCAAAGAACAGTTTCATGCCGAGATAAAACGAAAGAAGCCGATTACAGCCAGAGTCACGCGCCGAGTTCATCAAGTAAGAGGAATATTAATATGTCATGCCGCACCTTGTACTGTACCGAATTTACTGAACATATTGGAGTTTTAACTGAGATATAGGTACTTGATGGGTCGAAAAAACAATTCAAAAATGTATGCCAATATTATGAAGACGTCTTTTTTGAAATCTATTGGGGAGGCCTGTGTCCAGCAGTGGACGTCCTGCGGCTGATATGATGATGATGATTATGAAGAGGTAAAGTTTGTAAGTTTGTGATGTTGTAGGGGGTAATTTCTTGGTTGTGTTGCGGATTTTTTCGAAAGAGCTACCGCGGCTCTTGAACGCAAATGGCATTAGGAGGAACACGGGTGGGTTTTTTTCAGTAAGAGTCTGACACTCCCTTCCGCTCCGCTCAGAAAGGAAGAAGTCATTTGATGATTTCCCATCCCTGAAAAAGAAAAAAAGGGGGTAGGTAATCTCTGGATTTACTGAACCGATTTTAATAAATTCTTTCACCTATAGAACGCCACGTTATTTGTGAGTATTATAGACTATATAACATCACGCTACGACTAACGGGCGCGGAGCAGTCGCCAAAGACGTAACTTAACGCGGATAAAATAAGCCACGCAGACGAAGTTGCGGACACACAGTCCGCTAGTGTTGTATATTAATTTCTGAACGTAATGAAAACAAAAGAAAAGTTATTTCTCTGTTAATAAATATACAAACAAAGGAATAGTTTATTACCTCTATTAATAATATTAGTTATAGAATTTTACCTAGGGCAAAAAACAAGGGTTGGACTAAGCAATGTAACAACAAATGAACAACAACAAATTATACAATAATATAGAAATGTTGGTTAGTAGTTTGCAGAGGTGGAGGGATCTACATTGAAACGCTTTGTTATTATAACCTCGTGTATTGTACTATTAATATTATGGGTGAGGCCAAACGAGCGTGATTTTGTGAGTCGTGAGTCACAGAATTTCGGTCGCGTAATTTACTTTCTACTGAAACTGACAACTCATTTTAGGTCGCCGTGTGAACGAAACAGAAGTTTAGTATGAAATCGAATGCAGCAGAAATTACGCGACCGAAATTACGCGACTTACAACGCAAAAAATTACGCTCGTCTGGCTCCACCCTATAATATTACTAGTTTATACCCGCGACCTACGTGACGTCATTAGAATGAATTGAATTACCTAATAAGAGAATGATTCGAAAGACACGTGGCGCCATCTATTATCATAAGAACGTTATTGTTATTTTCCTCGGAAAAAGTTTTTTTTCAGGATGATTGGTTTATTGGTTTAGGCGTGAAAACGTAACAAACAAAAAAAAACAAAGTTACTTTCGTATTTATAATATTAGTAAGTAAGGAAGTAAGGATAAGGATCTGCGGGTTGTTCGAAAGAGATACCGCTCGGAACGCAAAGGGCACAAGTATAATAAAATAATAAATAATAAATATCTTGGGACAACTCACACACGGCTGTCTGATCCCAAGCTAAGCAGAGCTTGTGTTATGGTAACCAGACAACTGATATACATACTTATATAATTTATAAATACATACATATTATAGATAAATCACACCCAGACACAGAACAAACAATCATGCTCATCACACAAAGTTTGTCCTGGGTGGGAATCGAACCCACGACCCCCGGCTTAGCAGTCAGGGCCGCTAACCACTAGACCAACAGGCCTGTCAAAGTAGGAACATGGATGGGTTTTAGTCAGTAAAAGTCTGACACTCCCTCCCGTTCCCTCCCTCCCCGAAGCAATTTGATGATATACCATCCTTTAAAAAAAACGATAAGGAGATCTAGTTTTATGATTTTCTGACGGTCTGCCACTCCTTTCTTCAGTTTTAAAGTAGCGTTCATCTCACAGCCTAAACTTCAAAAAATAGTTTGTATTCGGTTCATTCAACCAGAGCGTCTATACCTACAGTGCTATATTCTCCAAAGACAAAAGTGAACAATAAAGTGCAACAATGAAAGCAGAAAAGTTTAAAAAACATGCAACATGAAACATAATTCAGTAAAAAGCTTTTAACACAACAAGAAATAAAGCCACCAGAAAATCATTAATTAAAACTAAACATCTAATAATGATGAAATGCCATTTCGTGACGACACGCGCGCGCCGTGGGCAGAACATTGCGTACGCGCCGATGATAAATATAATGGCCGAGCAACGGTGTTAATTGACATTCGAAGTTTAAAACTATCCAATGGCAGTTTAAACCGTGTTGAGTCGTAAAAATGTCTCCTCGGCTGCTGCCCACGCATCAATTTGTTTCCCGGTAATGCTCCATGACTGATTAATGCCTTCGTAAGTATAATGAGACTCGTCAGATGATACATAATCAATAATTGTGCGCGTGCCACGAACTACTATAAGTTAGAAACGCCCACAGCCCACAGCTGTGGTGGTTCGTGGCATTTTTGTTTTGTAGTGACTGATTGGGGTTTAAGCACTTATGTAAAGTCTTTTGTTCCAACTAAAGTTTAAAACAAGAACTACTTCGTCTTAGTTTAGTTTCAAAGATCCTGTAGGACTAGCAATTTAATTAAAGACAGCGTCGTCGAAAGGGGCGCGCGATTAATTGAGGATGTCGCCAGTTTGTTTCTGTGTCACGATTTTTGTAGTTTTCAAAGTCCTTTGATGTTCTGAAACAACTTGAAACTAATTTCTGCGTTCATTGTTAGGTTATAAACGTTGTAATTAATGTTTTTCGCGTGAATTTATTTTGGATTCGCCCGATTAGTTCCGAAGTGGAACGAAGTTGAAGTCACGAATCGAATGAAAATTATTGTTTGGAAATTCGGAACAAAAATATAACGTATTCATTTTTTAAACTTATTCTTTATCGTTAACAATGCTTGACTAAGCTTTAAGTACTTAAAGCCATATTTAAAAGGTAGAATATGGATGTTTAAACATTTATTTTACATACATACATTTATTTTTATGTAAAAAAAAACTCTAATGTCATGTGTAATGTCACTCCACCGTAGACTTTGTCTATGGCACCTCTGACCAATACTAGAGTCAATGGCTTACCCATCTCTAATTTAAAAAAAGTCTATATCCTAAAGAATGGCTATTGAAGGAAATTCTTGACTAATCCCAAAAGTTTTAATTACGTAGACACTTACTGAGCTTCACTCAGACTTATCTGGGCCCTAATCGTCTTAGTGCTAACAAATTGAAGGTCCTCCATCAACAAATCGAAAACTAATTTAATCACTAAGGTGCCCAGAATAAGGATTAGGAATTAATACTGTGAAGGGGATGGCTTGGATAAACAAAGTGAAAACGATTTGATTAAAATTACTGAGGAAATGAAAAACTTTGACCATAAACAATTTTTGTAGGGCAGTTTTATTGAGAAGAGGAAGAAGTTTCTAGCTACATAGAGATTAAATAATTAAAAACATACGTTAAAAAATAAAAGTATGTTGAATTATTTTCATAACCTCATTTTATTTATATTTGAGATAAAAACTGTTGTACATAATTTAAAATTCGTTACGTGTAACAATATTATTTTCTATTCTGAAATTACAAATAATAAATTCATTCCAAGTTCATAATGTTTTCTTCGTACCCAACAAAAGTCCTGAGAAAAGAAAACGACTGGCCATAAACAACGTACAACGCAGTTCCAACAAAAGAGGAAGTATTTAAAAATATAATCATTTTTCAATCGTTTGCTTCTTTTTTCAAATAACCACAATAGAATGTAAAATGATACGCGTCGTGAATTTTAATAAATGCACATCTATACTAATATTATATAGAAGTAAAGTTTGTTAGTTTGTGAGGTTGTAGGGGGTAATCTCTGGATCTACTGAACCGATTTTAAATATTCTTTTACCCATAGAAAGCCAAGTTATTTATGAGTGGCATAAGCTATATAACATCACGCTACGACTCACGGGAGCGGAACAGTAACCAAAGATGTAACTTAAAGCGGGAGAAATAAGCCACACAGATGAAGTCGCGAGCTGTTCGCTAGTATTAGAATAAAGCTGTCAGACTAAATGTCAAATAGCTTGCAAATAGAGTCACGTTTATCTTTATCCCACCAGTATGAGGCGTAGTCGCCATTTTTCATTTTCGTTCAAAACTTAGAACTTCGAAAATAGTAAATTGATTTTCCATAGACAATTTTTCTCTAAATGACGAAACTTGTAAGCGAAGGGAATATAAGATACCATTGATGTAGATACCTACCTCTAAAAAATAATAATGATGGAAGGTATAGTTTAAACCACAAGATTGAGGCGTCTACATAAAACAGTCGTACCATTCATTCTAAGTAATTAAAATCAGTGTCATTAATTTCTCTAACAAAATTCCAAATGTTTCCTTCAACTTAATAACGCGGCTAGAAGCCGTATTCCACATCTCGTCAATTTCGCGATCCGTGCGAGTTAAGTAGAGGCTCGTCACGTTTCACGCACCTTGGTACGTGTTCTTACATAAATAATTTTATAAGGGTGGAGCTAGACGAGCGTAATTTTTTGGGCTGTGAGTCGCGTAATTTCGGTCGCATAATTTACTTTCTTCTGAAACTGACAACATAAATTACGCGACCGAAATTCTACGACACACAACTCACAACATTACGCTCGTCTGGCTCCACCCCAAGGGTGAGTCGTGAGTCGCGTAGTTTCTGCTACATTAGGTTTCATACAAAACTCCTGTTTCGTTCGCACGGCGACGCAAAATGAGTTGTCAGTTTCAGTGAAAGTAAGTTACGCGACAGATATTCTGCGAACTACGACTCACAAAATTTCGGTGCGTCGCCGTGTAAAGGAAAAAGAGTTTTGTATGAAACCGAATGTAGCAGAAATTACGCGACCGAAATTCTGCGACTCTCGCAAAATTACGTTCGTTTGGCCTCACCCTAAGACTGGTGTCGTATCTACGCGGTACACTCGACGACTCTCACAAATCTGGCCGCCCTGAGCCCGTGACAGGTCTGTAGTTGATTTGAATTGAAATTTTCTTAACAATATTATCTGCGAAGAGAGAATTTCTAGAACTTGCGTATTGTCTGATAAATGCGTTGGCGCTTAAGTTTAAGTTTTAAGTTATGGCTTAGGTTAGGTTGTTGGTTTTTTAGATTTTTAAGAAAGTTGTATCTAATATCAAAAATCAACATGAATTTGGTAAAAACACATATGATGTACTAACTTATTTATATAGGTAATAAGTAGTAAGTAGTAATGTATAAGTGATAATATTCTTCCGAACGAACTTACGCAGGAGATATTGTAGAGTACAAATGTGTGCGCAAATACAGGTGCACTTCCTCTTCCCTCACTCTCTTAGTCCGATGGGACGGCAATCCGACACGACAGTGGAAAAATCAGGCACAGGACTACCGGCTTTACATGCTTTTTACTACACGGGGTGTCACACAACCAAGTTCCGACTATCATGTCACTTTGTCCAACCTAGAAGTCGAACACAGGACCCCACGCTTAGCAGCCGCGCTTGCGATCATGAGACCAACGGGGCAGTTATTTTAACACTAGCACTACATAATCATTGTTATTAAAGACTTATCAAATAAATTCAGAGAAACGGGCCATAAATAGATAAAATATTGGAGGTACCTAAGCTACAGAATACATAATAGTTCTATCTAAGCAACGTCCTATACTTAATTGTACTTACACTTAAAATTGTATAGCAGTATAGCTCATTTCAATTCAAAAATCTTGAAATGTTACCTAACTATACAGGCTAGCAAGCCCCCGCAATCTGCTAAGTTACCCATACGCTAATTGGAGTAACTAAGAGATGATCGGCCGGTAATTGTTGTTCGTTAACGTTAATTAAAGCTTTGATTGATAAGGATCATGTATGACCGCGTCTGGAGCAATCACGAATTAGTTGCGGACCATGCACATGAGGCTACGGTGGCGGTAATTGCAAATGCAAATTTATTTGCCTCCTTGACTTTCCGCTTTAGTACGATACTTTTAAGCAGTAAGTTTAGAGCAATTTTCTTTCTATTTATTAGATATTCTGTATTAGATTGAACCTGACCAAGCTTTGACGTAGTTTAGTCGGATAAAAACTAAATATTTTTAGAAACACTCTTCTGTTAAATTGCAATTTTGTGTAAAATCCATCAACTACTTTCCGAATTTTGTGGACAGAAACACAAGGAAGCGAAATAAAAAGTGACCTATGTGATATCTTGGACCTCAAACTTACCCTCTACCAAATTTCAGCAAAACCATTTCAATGGTGTAGTCGTGAATCACTATCGCATTTATAACTTGAATTATTCACTCAGCAAAAAAGCTCTTCATATATGAAAAACAGTCATAACTTCGCTAAAATATTAGACCAATTCCCGCACCCTATCCTATGCAAACAGTCGGGTTTGGTCACTATCCGACTCCTATAAAAACATAAAACAAATCGATGCATTCACCCTTCGGCCGACCAACAGCATGAATCGTCCATTTTATCATAAGGCAACTTAATATCCCGGTATCGGCCGGATATTGACAATCGCGCGGCGTCATTCGGTATTCAAATAGCATGGTATTCGGCCTCGCCCACCCCTTAGTGGATCATGGGCTGATACACTTTCTTGTTTGTGGTACCGTTTTATAGCTGTTTGACTGAATGATTTGGGGAATTTCGAGTTACACCTGAATTGAGAAAGATAAGTCTTAAAGTATAACTACATAAGGTATATTTTTGAAAGTGTTTTTTTTTAAAGGCTTCTATTAATTTATCCAAATTAAAGATGCACCTCCTAGTTGCAGTCAGATGACTAATTGCAGTAGGTAGGTAATTGAAAACGTTCAAAATGTATTCACAATCTAATCTAGGCGACAATCAATGTCAAAAACTTGTATTTTATGTAGAATAGTGATCATTCTGATAGATTCGGTCTGATATGCGATCGTTTTTAAATATCCGTGAACTGCCTCTCTCTTAACTATCTCTTGATCGGATTAGAAAAAGATGTTTAAATTAATAGTGTCGCAGAAAAGGTTATCGCTATTTTAAATGAATCAAACCTAAACTTAAACAGAAACACATTATTGTAACAACGCGACGATTTTGGAACCGAATAAATTATTTTTATTAGCATAATAAAAACCATGTAGTTCTATACATGTGCCATAAAATCCTTAACACACCAATCTTCAATCGATTTTAGATACTAAACCAGAGATTATTTGGGCGCGCTACATCTTAAGATCAAAGATCAAATTCCTTGAATATAAATGCTAGCATTTCTCAGTTCCATTACATCAGGATACCTACCATGGAACATTGAGACTGGCTTATTTACCATTAATTATAAGTTTTGTAGTATTATAATGTCTGATCCTATTCTTATGGTAAATACTAAGTCGCCGTTTCATTTTGAATTGTAAATTACCTTTACAACGATTCTATCAGGCTGTTTATTACCACTGTAAATGTCTAATTTGGATTTTATTAATATTTTCTGCTTTATAGTTGAGCGAAAGATTAGAATTAGATTAACGGATTTTTGGAGATTAGCATTCATAAATAGTCATAATGTTCTCTCACTAATTAAATAATGATACATTCATAAAATACCTAAATACCTAATACAAATACCTAATCGTTTTACAAAGAATAGGTTTAAATTAAACAAAACATCGATCGATCAAATATCAATCAAAAACAGATTTCTGCTGCTGATAAGCCAGCGAGATTTGACGACATCAGACAACAGTTATTATAAACCATTAGTATACTAATAGGTAGATAATAAGTCGGTTTTGTCAAACTAAACTTATATTATAGAGAAGAATACTTTTTCTCTTTGCTCGTTCTAAAAAATATTTTGCTGATAGGAAGCTACGCTATCCCTTAATACTATAGAATCAACTTTAATATTTAAAAAAAATACTGATTTTTCCGTAAGCGAAGTCGCGGGTTAAAGTTACATACACTTCAAAGAATTCCATATTTGTATTAGCGTATGCCGAGTATTTTGAGCCCATGCATCATATTTAGGTACTCATTCATCATAATATTCAATAGTCATTCGTTCTCATTATTTTTAATATAACACCGACAGATAATGTCACCCTATGTGGTATATTCTGTCGACTGAATTTCGGTAACGACGGCCAATATCAATGAAGATAAGCCAACACGCAGAAGATATTTTAGTGCACAAGTATGTGCGCTCAGGTGTACTCGTTCTTCCGTCACGCTTATAGTCCGATGTAACGGGGAAACCGGGGAAAGATTGATCTCAAGACCAACGTGTTCACCTAAGTGCTTACGGAGGCAATCAGTCGGTGTCCCAAACCAAGTTTCAAAGTCTGACTGCTTATCTAGTGGAATACGGGGTAGAAGAGACATCGTAACGAACGTTTACCATGGAAACGGAAAATTTACGGTTATTCAAAAATCATCTGCTGTTTCATACTCGTATATTATGTATCGACCGTGTTGGTGTTATACTTTTATAAGGAGCTACAGATAGTTTTTAAATAACCCACGAAAAATGTAAACGCTTCGCGGTCTAGGACCATGTTCTAAATTCGTGGTCAAAGTTTTCGTTATGATGTCCCTCTTGTCTGTTCTGTTATCCTAGTCACTGGTGTCCCATAAGGTCCTATCTCCCATGACTTCTAGCAGTACCTTACTGCTGGAACCTTGTTAGTCACCTCGGCTAATATTAGACCATGAATAGTTTTGTTTTGCCCAGCTGTCGCGCCGTCTACAGGCCCTGCCACAACGCCTACTGCTTACGTCAGACTCTAGAATATAATCACTCTTAATTAAGCCTAATATTATATTATAACGTAGACAATAATAGTACGGTCTGCGGTTGTCTTTGTTGTCTAGGTAGGTACTGCTAATGACAGCTCAATGTCTTCGTTTAGTTACCAAACATTTCGTTAATATCTGAATTTGTAACACAAGGACAAACCTTATCAAGGGTTTTAGGGTTCGATACCCAAAGGGTAAAACGGCACCCTATTACTAAGACTCCGCTCCGTCCGTCTGTCTGCCTGTCTGTCCGTCTGTATCTCATAAAACGCGATAGTTAGATAGTTGAAATTTTCACAGAAAATTCCATCTTTCGTGACGTGATGACGTGATTGATTGATGACGTATTTCTGTTACTGATAAAGCCTGGTGACAGACGGACGGACAGCGGAGTCTTAGTAACAGGGTTTCGTTTTACCCTTTGGGTACCATCAACCATCACGCCTGTATTCCCCGAAGGGTTAGGCAGAGGTGCACCAATTTAGGTACACCCACAGTTCGCCGGTATATTTAGGTCCCATGTAATAGGGGGCGAGCCTATTGCCATTAACCTGGCACAAATGCAAACTCCGGGCTGCTACTGAGAAATTCCTAATGGAAAAACCCAATAACACTTTTTGCCCGACCTGGGAACCTTTTGGGTACGTAACCCTAAAAACACGTTTGTTGTATGTGAGGATCCTAGTCTACATTTGTATAGTCCCCCTTTATCACCATTACATGACATTAAAGTTTTGACAGCTCTATAAATATATCCCAGTTCCCAGGCACCAGGTCTGACCTTAGGTACAGTCATTTAAAAAGTACTTACGCTTGAACCCAGGGCCGTAACAACAACATCCAGATACAAGTACACAAGTGCTTGTAACTTTAGAACGAGGAAGAGAGAGTGTAACGCGATATTTATTACTCCAATTAGGGACAACATTTGTATGGATTAACTACCACTAATCACGAAGCAAGGGCATGCTCGTGTTTCAGCAAAACATACGTGTACAGACACGTTGGCAAGTGTTAAGTTACTCACTTTTGTGTATTACATGTACTTGGTTTTGTGTTGGATTTATTGAGTTGATTTTGCTGGTTCTATTGAGCTTAACACAATCTTTTAGTAATTAAATTAATTATATTTATTACGCATCACACAATATACCATCACGCCTATGTACCCCGAAGGGATAGGCAGAGGTGTACCAAAGTACACCCATAGTTCCCTCCCACAAATTCTAACTCCGAGTTGCTACTGAGAATGTCATATTAACAAAAATAAAAAACTGCCTCATTCGGCCGTTTTTTATATTACATTCATACTATCACGCCTTTATTCCCTGAAGCGTTAGGCAGAGGTGCTCCAATGTACTTACACCCATAGTTCGCCGGTATGTTTAAGTCCCATGTAATACGGAAGGGCCTTTTGCCATTAACCGGGCACAAATCCTAATTCCGAGTTGCTACTGAGAATTTTATAGTAAAACCCAATAACACTTTTTCTTGGCTGTAGAATCGAACCCAAGAACTCTAGCGTAGCAGTCGCGCCAACGAGACAGTTATTAATATTACTATCTTAATATAAGTTTTTAATGTAAATACATGAAAGGCATATGTTTAATTGTTAGATTTACCCTGACCAAATAACCTTGAGCATTCGTTCCTTTGGCGGCACACTAACGCGGCGCAAGAGATACGTAGGAAATACGCTCAGATTTTAGAGTAAAATCTATATAAAATCAAATTTTCGTGTTTTGAAAAAAATAAAACTAGCATAATGTTCTTTAAGGGTATTACATCGCTCAAGTCCTAAAAACACCTTATGTTTAAAGAAATTTGTTGAGGAATCCTTCCGTACGTTTTCCATATAAAAAATATATGTTATACTTAAAGTCATCCTTAACAGATCGCATTGATTAGAATTGTAATAATCTTGCCCAAATTTTGGAAAAAAAATGTTTAAACAGGTCATTTTTCAATCTAAATTGCAAATTGTTGGTAAAACAGCTGAATAGTTCGGCATGAATTTTATACCTTAAGACATGTAATGACATATCAAACAATTCACATTGTTTACTTTTTTTTGTTTCTGTTAAGAATTTGTAATAATAACTAAAAACTCGAAATTTCATCAATTCCTCCCACGAGGCACCCCCGCTATGCCTGAGACGCCAAACTTCAGTGCCTTGATGGCTGTTGTCAAGGGTGGACTACACGCATGTTATTTTTTCCAAAATAAAAACCAAAACTTCATTTTTTAATAATTTATGAATGAAGCAATATAGTAAATAGTACAAATATAAATATTTACCAAAATAAGAATTGAAATTAAGTTCGTAAATAAATAAAAAGAAATTTGTAATTTCGTTTACTTTTTGAATCTATCATAGAGTAAGCCTGACTACTATGCCTACCTATGTATAAAAACAAATGCTTGTCCGAGCTCTCCAAGATTATTGGTAAATACCTACTCTTTGAGTAGATACATTATTTCTTTGGTGTTTATTTCTTTTTTATTGTTCTTAGCCTTAAGAATTTCGTTTGACGGAGAACATAGATTTAGGTGTTTTTTTTTTTTTTAATTTGCTGACCAAACTTTCAGAATGTATCATGTATGAGCCCAACTATTTCCGTTACTGAGATCCGATAAGCACTTACTTAGTCATCATCAGACCTTTAGAATGTACCACATAATTGTAATAAGAATACACGAAGCGTATTGTTAGGAGTTTCCTTTCTCAAGAGCCCTGACCACCGGTGGCTTGAACCCTGTTCCCGACGCCGCCGGTGGGCTACTATTATATTTTATATTTTTAAATGTTTTTTTTTATTATAGAAATATTTAAAAATGTAATGAAAATGTATAATGAATAAATAAATGGAAGAATAATAATAAAATCTTTATTTCAGACCATGTCTATAATAATTACAAAAAGTTTATTTTGTGCACGAATAAATGTTTTCAGGATATTTGAGTCCTGTTTCACCGCAATGACCTGTAGGATGCTGTAAGTGCTACCCCGGACTCTGCTTAACAAAGAAGCGAGCCGCTTGCGCATGATGGCATGAAAACCGTCTGCCCCGGCTTCCGCAAACATACTAGAGGCACTACAAAAACGAGTACATACATAGTAGCACCCGTGCTTAGTAAGATAGATGTTGAAAGCTAGGTCATCCTAACTATTTTCGTTTCCGAGAACCGATAAGCACTTACCTGACCATCATCAGACCTTTAGAAATATCACATGAACACTCCGTACTCAATTAGATAAATGTTAAAAGTTAGGTCAGCAGGCAAAGTGAATATTTTTTTCATGGTTACCTTTACATCGTTCGGGAGCCGAAACACAGGAACTCCAGTAAAGTAATAATTACTATTGGCGTTCTTAGTTTTTTTAACACGTCTCAAAGAATTTGAAGTGACTTTTTTTTTGTCATTCGAGATGTTAGTGCGTTTCTGCCTGATCGATGAATGGATTTTTCAAAGAATGAATGAATGGATTTTTCATTCGCATGTGCAGTCGATAAGGTTTACACACAAATATGCATGTACTGCAAGGAAGCGTCACTTCGAGTTCTCATTATTTCACAAATGAAACCATCATCATCACGCCTGTATTCCCCGAAGGGCTAGGCAGAGGTGTACCATTGTACATCCACAGTTCGCCGGTATATTTAGGTCCCATGTAAAAGGGGCGAGCCTATTGCCATTTATCAGGCACAAATCCAAACTCCGGGCTGCTACTGAGAATTTCGTAGAAAATCCCAATAACACCTTTTGCTCAACCTAAGAATCGAACCCAGGACCTCTAGAGTAGCAGTCGTGCTTAGGACCACTAGGCTAATGAGGCAGTTTAAATTAAATTTTCATGTTATTTATTGAAAATAATATAGCCAATAGTTTCTGTTACTATGACAGAGTTTATGGCTTTTGGTTCCAGAACGATGTAAAAGTAAGAGTGTATAGTAAAATAAATATAAATTACGATGTACCAAATAATAAATAATAGAAGACCAAAATGTATCTGTAATATATATGTAATCTCTCAGAGAGCGAATAAAATAGGCAAAAACAATGACAACTCTGCGGCACATCTGTGTTCTTGCTTAATGTTAAGTTCCGTTTATCGTAGCATACTGGATACCGGTAGATGGCGCTAATTTTAAAAAATAAGAGTACAGATGTCAAATCCTCAAGGACATCGGGCGATGTAATAACCTTAAGTCGCAAATCAAAATAATGTTCACTTTACGAGGAGATGCATGTCAAAAATTATTATTTCTCATTTCTGTAGTTTCGTTATGACCCTATAATTAAGCATTATGTTACTAAAAAGTTAAAAATAAATCTACCATTTTCGAGTCAAGAATGTGTAGAAATTTAACGTATTTTTTATTAATTGGTATTTCTATTTGATATAGAGAAGTGGGCTCCCAAAAACTGCCCTAAAAACGGCTGCCGCTGCGTTTTGCACGGCCACGCGCCTTAAATATCCAAAATCACTAAAATTGCTTCTAAAAATGGAAGAATTAGTTCATTTTGGCAGAACCAACCCCAATTTATCTTTTGTTTTGCAAGCTTTTTAAATGAAAATTCGATTTTCAACTCTTGACGCTGTATTGAGCGTTGAAAATCCAACAGTGCCTTTTTATTTCGGCATTACATTTACCTAGTGTTTGTGAAAACGGGTATTATGGTCTACGCCAGTGAATAATGAGTTAACTACATAAATGCCGTAGACAGCACTGTATAGTATTAAGCTTTTATTTTAAAACTAGTTTCTGCCTGCGAATTCGTTAAAGTTGACATATTATCTCACGGGAACCGTACAGTTTTCTGGATAAAAAGTAGCCTATGTGTTATTCCACACTGCAATCTAACTCAGTGCCAAATTTCATTCAGATCCGTTCAGCCGTTTGAGCGCGAAGAAGAGACAAACACACAAACTTTCGCCTTCATAATATTTGTGCGAAAAATGGTCTGAAAATGCGGAGAAATAGTAGCAAGGCAGTAGGCAGTACCCTAACCACAAAATAATTAAGATGAAGGCAAATCTGACCAATTAAAATTAGATTACATCTCACTGAGCAATTTAATTAGCAGACGAAGCCAAACGCCGAAATGAAGATACCGCACCAAAGATAACCAAAGCGGATTAAAAAAAGAACAAAACATAGTATAAATTAAATTTAAAAAAAGAATCTTTCAAATTTGAATATGGAAGAACTTGATAGAATACTCGCCTCCGCTCGCGACTTCGTGCGAGTTGATATTTTCACCCGTGTAAACTAACGTCTATGGTTACTGGTCCGCTCCCGTGTGTTATAGCGTGATGTTATACAGCTTATGACACTCATAAATAACGTGGCTTTCTATGGGTAAAAGAATTTTTAAAATCGGTTCAGTAGATCTAGAGATTACTACCCACAAACTCACAAATTTCACCTCTTAATATTAGTAAAGATTAGTCTAACGAACTAAAAATTCACAAGTTCAACTTAATCTGCGAGAGGTCACAAAATCACATATATTTCCCATACAATATATTCTAAATTAACAACAACAATAGTTTAATTTAGAATCTGAGTCACCTAGACCAATTAACCTTAGGAAATTTATATGATTTTATATGTGAAATACCTACTGCGGCTTTGGAAATACCGCTGCGAAACCGGCACGGGGCGCCAAGGGGTCAAGCGATCATGTTTTCTATAAGGTATGGGGCCATCGGCCATAATCGCCCACGACGACGGTGGAACATTTTGTACCTCATATAATAGATGAAGCTTAAACAGCAGAGACATTATAATGGAGATATGGTTATAAGACATGATTTAGAAGTAAACCCGACATTTGATCATTTCCTACTTTCGCAACAAAAAAGTCAGAACCCGTAACTATTGATTTCTACTCTTTATGGTAATACTACTAGCTTCTGCTCCCAACTCCGTCTGTAGACTTCAGAATTCAACCTAAGTCTTTAATTATCCCATTCGACTACAAAAATTGGATCAAAAAAATTTGGCGTTGAGGTATAATAATATCAAATCTAGATGAGTGCTGGTCTAGCTGGTTTGGGCGGAAAAGAGTAACAAATATCCATACATCCTCCATCCATCCATTAAACAACCCACAAACAACCAACCAATCATACAATCATAGGTTCATTCATCCGCTCATCCATCCATTTATACATCTACATAAACTTTAGCTTTTATACTACGTAGTAAGATCTTAGCGATTTAATTAAAGCGGTTTCTGTATCGATGTTCCCCAGTCAACGATTCGGCTTGAGGCTCATATTATGAAGCTTCAAAGAAATTGAAATTCAGATAAAAATGGAGCTTTATCGGAACATCCATCACTCTCTGAAAGTAGCTAAAATACTAACTTTACATTTTACCGTATCTCCAGTCTATAATAATATTTAAAAAAAAAGAGAACAAATTGTTTTGATTGTTTGTACCGAAATAGCTCCAAAACTACTAGACCGATTTTTACATTTTTTTACCAATAGATAACTACATTATTCCTGAGTAATATAGTGTATATAACATCACGCTACGACCCACGAGAGCGGAGCAGTAACCAAATAATATACCAAATAATAACCAAATAAGCCACGCGGACGAAGTCGCGGCCGGAAGCTAGGTAGCAATAAAAAGACAACAACACTATGAGTACGTACGTTGCATTTTAAATTTCTGTAACCAGGCGGCCATTTTTCTTTTTTATCGTTTGCACGTCGCAGTATAACGTTACGAAAAATGCTTGAAAATGCATCAGAGTATTAAAATTTTCCGTCTGGTTCGTTAATTTGCATCTATTTATGCTTTAGAGCCATTTTCTGACATCCAGTATAGCTTTGATTTAATATACAGGGTGGAAATTTATTATGCTACCTGGAGGGAAAGTACTCTAAATACTTGAGTAAGCAAATTTTACTGAAAGGAAACATTCCTTTATTTTTAAAAAGAAACAAAACTGCCTTAAAATAATTTTGAAAATATTCTTGCCACACCCGGGAATCGAACCGACTAAAATTCGAAAAAATTGCATCCTGTACTTTTATGGCACTAATCCATAGGGTCAATCATAAGGATCAAATCCCTGCAAACATGGTAAATTAAAATAAAATAAAAACATGCAATTTTATTGTAAATTTATTTTATTCGGACGAAACAAACGAGTAAAGTAGTTGCTGGAAATGAGCTTCACTTCTTGGATGCATGAATTTATTCCTTTAAAAAAAACATTTTAAGTAACTTTTGGTAGCGTAGTAAAATTTTCAATATTCACCACAACACCCTTCTAAAAGTTATTCAAAATGAATTCCTTCAAATAATGAATGTGTGCATCGAAGAAAGTGAAGCTCATTTCCAGCATGCAATTAGTTACTGTACTCGTTTTTTTCGTCCGAATAAAATAAGTTTAGATTGAAATTTCATGGTATTTGTTAAATTTAGTTTACCAGGTTTGTAGAGATTTGATCCTTGTGATTGACCCTATCGATAAGTGCCATAAAAGTACAGGATGCTATTTTATCCGATTTTAGTCTGTTCGATTCCCGGGTGTGGCAAGCGTATTTTCAAAATTATTTAAATGCAGTTTTGTTTCTTTTTAAAAATAAAGGAATGTTTCCTTTCAGTAAAATTTGCTAACTCAAGTATTTAAAATACTTTCCCTCCAGGTAGCATAATAAATTTCCACCCTGTATACCATAACGCCTGTATTCCCCGAAGGGTTAGGCAGAGGTGTACCGATGTGCACCCACAGTTCGTCGGTATATTTAGGTCCCATGTAATAGGGGGCGAGCTTATTGCTATTAACCGGGCACAAATCTAAACTCCGAGCTGCTACTGAGAATTTCATAGAAAAACCCAATAACACTTTTTGCTCGACCTGGGAATCGAACCCAGGACCTCTAGCGTAGCAGTCGCACTCAGGACCACTAGGCCAACGAGGCAGTGATTTAATAAAGAAATAAAATACCAGCCTATTATTGTCCCACTGCAGGACAAAGACCTCTTCTTATATAGAGAATGCACGAGCTTTGATCACCACGCTTGCTTAAGGCGGATTGGAGATTCCTGACTAATTAACTGTAAGTCCAGGTTTCCTCACGGTGTTTTCCTTTACCGATGTCCAAGATAAACTTAGATATAACATATGAATTGAACAAGTTGCATTAGTGCTTGTCCGGATTTGAACTCATAACCTCATGTATAAGAAGCGGGTGCCTTAATCGCTGGGCTGTCTCCACAATTTTGATTTCCATTAAGAAAATTATTGGAATTTTATCTAACTTTTTGCATAACTTAAACACACTTTCATAATTTGAAAATAACTTATTTCAAATGTCTAGTGACCTTTGAAATTAGATGTTTTATAGATAAGGTTATTATTCAATAATAACAATATTGTGTCTTTTAAAACTTGTACTTCTAAAACTTTACGAGTCTCAAATATCTTTTGACTTCTGATCCCTAGAGTTGTCTATGAAATCGATCAAGGTTTGTATTCCTTTGTGGTTATCTCTATATCATAAATTAACCTTTGACCTGGCTTGTGTGTGGTTAGGCAGTATATCTTAAATTAACTTTGGCTGTTGATTATATTATCTTCTAGAGAAGATTATAAGAGGTTAAGTAAATATAAATAATTAATCTTTTTTTTTACTTTATGATTCCTTATTCGAATTTGTTTTTCAAATTCGAATTTTAAAATGTATATTTTCGGCTGCCAGGCGTAGCGTCCTAGCAAGCATTGGCAAAATATTAATTCCAATTTTGTTTTCTTCCTTCAGTAGTTTATCACACCAGTTACTATTAAAGTAAATCTATTACTCTCGATCACCGCATTGTTGACCATTATAATTCACAAGCAACCGCTGTCATCACATCCCATCTGTCATCTTGACGTCTCCTACTTGATCGTCGCACCAGTAGGTACAGTTGTAAACAAAGTGACAGCCGGCTTATTCTGTAAGAAATCTCCCTCAGCGAAATAAGATGAAGTGAGCTAAAACTGGGCTGTTACGATACGATTCTAGGGATTGACAGGTCGCCACACGCTCACTTCACGGAAGGAGGATTTTACAGAATAACACCGCAGCTCTCGAAGTGAGATCGCTCGGCCAAAATGTTTGTCCATTGTCCGCTGAGTAGTTCCGGAATTATTGAGGAGTTTTCACTTGAGTTTGTCGCAGAATAGAAAGGTGTCGTAGGTCAACTTTATTCGAAGACGTGTCGTATGAAAGACGTTGTAAATATACGCTGAACGACATGAAAGTTCAGTTAACTTATATGTTTTTATGTCTTTTGATGTTCTAGTAGGCTTTCTACCATAACTGTACAGTACTAATATTATAAAGCTGGTGAGATTTTTTGCTTGTTTGAACGCGCTAATCTCAGAAACTGCTGATCCGACTTGAAAAACTCCATTTGCCTTACATAGCCTGTTTATCGAGGGAGGTAATAGGCTATTTAATATTACGCTACGGCACACGTGAGCGGAGCAGTAAGCAAAGACATAACTTTACAAGGATGAAACCGATTTCAACCGGTCCCAGTTCTGTGTCCCATGTTGTCCAAATTGTTACATTCTCACTCAAAATTCCGACCAATTAAGAAATAGCAACAAGCGTTAAACTACATAGTTAAAAGCAAGCAAATACTCTAACCTACTTCGCTCATCTATCACATTGTTTACCCTCTAAACCGATTACAGCACCGGTTTCCACCCCCAATCCCGCGGGAACGCTGCAATTTGTCAGTCCCGCGATTGTATTATTAAGAGCATTAAGCGTAACCCCGGGATCCCATTAGGCGGCACCACTCTAGATGGTATCAGCGTTTAGCGACGGCCGGACAATGCGGAATTGAAGGGAAGGGCATTTGGACAATGGACATATGTGACGAAGAGGAATCGTCTCCTTCGTTACTTGCGGAGTGTAAAAACAGACATTATATTGCCGTTAACTACGCCTACTGTCTGTTAAACTAAGTTACTTTGAGCAGGAATAATTGCTGGGCAACGTTTATATGTAGTGTAAAATATCACTGTTTATGGTAACCAATGTAACGCTCGCAGTATTTATTGTGCTAACGTGAGCATAATAGGGGCCATGGGCATCTTTTTAATTTGTGTCTTTTTACACCTGAAGGTCAATTCTACTACTTAATTAAAAACATTCGAAATCTAGTCGACATCTCATCTAAGTGAAAATCAATGACAAAAATCAAAATTAGAGGCATTTTTGACAGTACCTATAATATTAACACATTGGGTAGATGACACCACTTATCAATTGACGTACTTTTTATGAGCTGTCAAAACGCATCTCAATTCAGTAATTATTTATTGATTTCAAATTAACAAAAAATCTAATTTTATAGTTAAAAAAATCATTGGGTTTTCTTAGCTAGAATAAACTGGTATTTTTTTACCTTTTTAATTTTGTCAGTTGTCATGTCAATTGATTTGCTTGACAGTTGGCATGATATTTGACAGCGGTCATTTATGTGTTGCCAGCCTTCTGTCCACCACGAGCAAACCTCTAACATTAACATTACTAAACAAACAAAAAAGTTTGAAAATAAATCTAGAACGTTAGTGTAACACAGACAAACTAAAGTCCTAATTAAACATAAACTACGTAACTAGGTGCTTACAAAATAATACACATATTAACAAAAGCGGTCCCTTAATAAATTACACGTTTTACAAACATATTTGGACAAATGTGGAAATTATTATTGTTTCTAGTTGTGGCTTTAGTAATTACCTTAATAAATAGGGACAGCATAGGACGAATAAATATGTAGTTAAATTAATTGTAATTTCGTGTTACCAAGGCTAGACTGTTGCCAAGTCTTGTTTTACAGTATTTTACATTACTTATTATATATTTTAGTATTGGAGCTACAATACCTAATTCTGCTGCAAAGCAGCATCGCTGTGTTCCAGTTTGAAGGGTATGGGTGCTGGTGTAATTACAGGCATATGAAACATTTCAACTTTGCAAGGCCTCTGGTATTGCAGATGTTTATTGGCAGCGGTTAGCACTTAGCAGCACGTGGGCAGTTGGATTTTTTATCCCATGACAATAAAAAAAACTTGTTGCGAAGTCTTGTTTTAGACTTTATTCACGATTTCCAAAATTCATTTTATCTTGAATAACTTAGCTACAGTTTCCTAAATTATTCCTAGAACTTTGCGAACAACTCCCAAAATCGTATATTTAGCGTAACAAAAATGAAAATGAGGACGCTTTGTTTATTCAAACAATCTTTAACGGCTTCCACACAATTAATTCGCAGCCACAGAATATAAATCACTTGAACAAAACACTGGGAGCACTGCCGCTAATTACTGAATGCGGTACAACATTTAAATATCTATATTAACATCTCGCTAAGTCATGTTTATGATGCTAGAATGATCTAGTGGTTGCAAACCCATGCAGACCTACTATAAAACAAGTAATGTAATTCGAACCTTACTCTGACATTGGTAAAGTTCTTAATACAAAAACTGGCTTGATGCTTTAAACCTGGTCCACACAAATAACCCTTGTTTTATAATAAGCCGGTTCGTGTTTCTACCAAAGTCCTGAAATTCAACCTCCTTCGAATTGTTACAGCAGGGAATTAAGACAGGCCTAAATATTGCCATCGGTGACTTTAAAAACAAACAATGTTTGGAATTTGACATTTTGGCATGAACTTTCTGGCTGAAACTTCCCAGGAAGCCGTCGCTCATTGTTCGTTCAAATATTAAAGAGCACCTCAGGGGAAATGCGACGGGTAAATAAGAAACTACGGAGCTTGCAGACTTATTTGTCCTCTTATTTCGCTCCTAAATATTCTAGACGCGACACAGGTAACCAAGCACGAAAATACAAGCAATTTTGTTAAGCTTTTATAATCCTTAATCAAATTCTAAGCTTTTAAATTTCAATAAGCGTTACCTGCTTATAATACTTGTGAAAACGACAAACATCAGGAGAATTATGTAAACATTGTTTATAATATAATTCTACCTTACAACTGATCTTATATGAAGTGTAAATCCAAACTTGGCTAATACACTGCCATGTGTCTTGATCAGTAGTTCCCAAAGTTGACTGGATCTCACCACATCTATAAAAAAGTTCCAAAGTCGGTATCATCTTTTGGTTTTCATGAAAAAAAAGGGGATTACTTTATGAATGAAGAACTGTTTGGGTTCCACCCCCCTGCTTTGGGAATTACTAGGTCAAAGTTATGTTACCAGTTTAAAAGTTTTCCTATTAGCCTTGTTACTTAATCAGTCAATGATGATATTGTATGATATATCTATCTATCTTTAGCCAATTTCAAATGGTTGCTGTTCGTTCTTCGTTATATTTCATGTAGGTACTGTATTTACAAAGTCACATGTAGCCAGGTAATTTCGAGCACAGAGGAAGTTATTAGAGGCAGGTTGCCTGCGCTGCAAGGTGCCAACACCGCTATTTCACACATGTAGGAGGTTTAGCACTTCCGACCTCCACTGTACTGAACTCTGTTGTCAACGCAAAGCTTTGGCCACACACCTTTTCATGAAGCGTGGTTTAGAAATTATTGATGACCTATGTTAAAAATTATATGTATAGATAAGCAAGAGATAATATCAAGAAATAATAATTTAAAGAAAGAACTAGACTTGTAGAAGCCATTTGGCCAATGGTTCCGCTACAAGTTTAGTATCCTTATTTATAATTCTAGTTACTATTCAAAATTTAACAAGCAATTTACCGTATTTTTGTTAGAAAAGAAAGAATAAGGACGTTGACCTCTATGTTTATTATAGATTGAGCAAAAAACCGTAACGAATCGTCTATGATTATACCTAGTGTCACGCGGCTAACACAATAGATGCCATTTTAAATTCATAATTGGAATGTGATCACGAACATTTAAAATAATCTGCCAGTATTACTTGAGATGAGGCTTTATTAGAAACACAAACATTCGATAAAATAAATGAATTTGACATTGATATTTTTGTATATCCTAATTAATTACATGTACTTAACAAAAGCCATTTTCTTTTTTTTAAATATGTATCGCGTTTTTTGTCCATTCTTCCCCATACGAAACTATTATTACAAAAAAAAATCTAGTTGCCCATTTCAAATTTTGAAATGAGCCCATTTCAAAATTTGAAATGGGCTAGATTTTTTTTTGTCTATTTCTTGTAAATGGCATTCAAAAGTTAATTGATGGTCTAATTGAAACAAATTATTTGACTTTGATTTTGAAATTTGTTTTTTCGAAAAATGTTTCGTAAATAGTATCTAAGATACGGGACACCCTGAATCGTGTATTTAATTAATTTTAGCTTTCACAGTTTCAACCTGTACAACAGCTAATGTTCCTACAGCTTAATAGCTTTTTTTAAGGATAAGAATACTTAATTATTCTCAGGTGTTATAAGATTTAACGCGGTGCCGTGAACTGTAAACATTTATACCAAAAAAAGCGGCAGCCATTTTAAGAGAATTATCCTTATTTTTGTAAAATTAACCGTAGGCTATGAGAGTAAATAAATGGTTTTAGTGGGTTTTTTATTTAATTTCCGTTGTTGTACAGCCTTTTTGGCAAGTTCTACTTAGATTTGTTTTTTAAGGTTGCTATGGTGCTGATAGAAACATGAAAAGGTTTCACTTTTTAAGATAAAAACAAAACTTCATTATGCCATATCACTTCTAATCTATCACATGCTTTCAGGAAATTAGGTAACTTTCATAATTTTTTTAACTTGTTTTTTTTTTCAAGTAAAGAATATAAGAATAAAATGGTGATCAGTACTAACAAAACTATAGTGAAGGTAAAAGCTTATCTATCTATCGATATATTCATAGACTTTGCCTGTTTTTATGAATTTCATTACATTAATTAAATGGTTTAACTTAGGTATTTAATATGTGTGAGGGCAAAACATAGTCATCAATACCACAGTCCATACTTATACCTCTATTGACAAACTATTGGATTTATTTTACAAATAAGCAGGCTTTGTCTTAAAAAAATACCTTTATTTTTTTAGTATCTATAACGGTAGGCATGGATATTACAAATTAAAATATTTTTTCTATGAATGACAAAAAAAAAATTGTAACCGGTAGGTACCTACCTACCGTAATTTCCATTCAAACAGGCATTAATAATTTAACAGCCACTCAAAATCAGCCACTATTATATTTTTATCTCTCTAGCAATTATCATAATTGTAATAAATATTATAAAGTTAGTGTTAACGATGACCTACGAGACGGCTTAATATATCAACTGTCACAGCATTATAATATCAAGAAGTCGAAGTTTGTACGCGAAACGTCGCCAGTCGCCATCGAAGCGCCGGAGACGATAAAAACGTCAATAAATTAGCATAATAGCTTTCACAAATTACGTTATTGTATAAAACATTCAGTCAGGAGCTTTGTAATGCGGCCATATTTTAAATGGCCGTGTGTGACAGAATATCCCAGCGATATATTATACCGCTCGTGCCGGTCGCCCAAACGCGACACCAATAATTCATATTACTTTTAATCAATATTTAAAAACGAAGCCGGCGAGCTTAATTGTATTTATTACAGGTACTGTTAATGCTCTGCGGTTTCACCCGCGTTTAGTAACATCTTTGGCTACCGCTTGGCGCCCGTAGATTGTAGCGTGATGTTATGTTATATGTTACGTCGTCTGTGTGTCTGTCGTGATGGTGCAATGGTTAAGGCACCCACCCGCCTCTCATGCACGAGGTTGCGGGTTCGAAACCAGGCACGGGCAAGTACCAATGTGACTTTTTCTAATTCATATGTACTTTCTAAGTTTATCTTGGACATCACTGACATCGGTGAAGGAAAACATCGCGTGGAAACCTGGACTTATAATTAATATAAGTCTGTAATTGCCAATCCGCCTTGAGCAAGCGTGGTGATTAATGCTCGTGCCTTCTCTGTATGAGAAGAGTCTTTTGCCCTGCAGTGGGACAGTTATAGGCTGTTTTTTTTTATATATGTTACGTGATGTTATGTTATGCCTGTACTAATCCTCATAAATCTGGCTATCGTATACAAAACGATTCCAATCCGACTGATTGTTCCAGACACTATCACGCTTAAACAAACACACAAACAAACGGAAAGCTCTTCACCTTTATTACATTATTACAGATAAATTCAATTCCACAACTACATTATCGTTTTCATCTTCTCCAAGTTATAACTCAACTCATTTGAGCTTTCATTAAGCAAGTCTTTGGCTCCGTCATTTGCACGCGACAGTCGCTGCACCGTGTGCAATAATGGATAAGATTTCTCCTCATAGCCCGCATTTATGATCAGACAAGCAACATGAACCGCATTTGAACAGGTCTTAATATTAATTAAAATCTCGAGTCGCGCCGTCGACTGGATCCAGTTCCATTACCGACACTGATCGCTAGTCGATACGACAATAACCGACCGAATCGCACTGCGCAGTTCATTATTACGCGATTATAAGACAAGACAATCGCAACCAGAACGCGCATCCGCCACCGACCGGTTGCGCGTGCGACGCCTATACCCAATTAAATAGTAATTTCCGCAAATCGTTCGACTGCAGGTTTTTATACCACATGAGTACTACTATAAAATGACCCCCAAGCCTTAAGAGCTTTCGTTGAATGAAGGATCATCATAAACAAGTCACGTTACCATAAATAAGCTGAAGTGTCAAATAAATTGAAGATGCTATCATCCGCGACGTTTCTTGATACATTTTAATGACGTGTTGTGGGTAATTGGAGTCGTCACTTCACTATCAAACAGTCCATCCGGGGACTGAGTACCTATCTACATACAGAGATGTAAATGTACCGTTGAATAAGCCATTTGGTATAAGGAAAGGCAATTTTTTTTTTTACTAAAATCATAATACCAGCTTATTCTTGGCCCTCTACAGAGCAAAGGCCTCCTTCCATACCGAGAAGGCACGAGCATTGATCACCACGCAGACTTACATTCATTATTAGTCTATTTTACCTCAAGCTATATTCCCGCACTGATGTCAGTGATGTCCAAGGTAAACTTAGAACTAGTTAGAACATACATTAGAAATAGAAAAAATCACATTAGTACTTGCCCGTGCCCGGTTACGAACCCACTGACTTGTGCAAGGGAAGCGGGCGCCTTAACCACTGGACCTTCTCGACTATACTAAACAAAAATAGAAATGGTTGACAATATTTATTTCAAAAAATTTCGACTGATACCCTAATAATGATTTGAAACATAATTAAAATATATTATGTTTACAACAATCGATGCGATTTCTATGACACTAAGTATACTTACTCGTACTTAGTTCGACTGTACGTTAGTTAGTCGGTACATGAAGAGCTGAGCATGTTAATAATTTAGGCAGGTGTAGTGGTCATCCCGATAGTACGTAGTATCACTCGATTCGGTTGTCGTGCATAATTAAATAGTATTGATTGCAACGACAGACTAACGCCGAGCCGAGACACTTGGGTATGTGTGCTAGTCATACATTATTCCAAGGAGATGGGTCAATATAATTCAAGTTGTTGACGAAATTCATGGTCAAATGAACCAAATCGTCCATGAATTTATTATAGTGATCTTCGAAATCGAAGGGTATTAATAAAAAAGGATTGTGGTACGGTCAGCGACAATGGTTGATAAACACTGTTAATTTTACATAATTATCAGACACTAAAATATTACGATTAATTTGATCGCGAAGGTTTTATATTACTTTGCAGAAAATCTATTAAAACTTTTATAGGTAGGTAAGTAAGTGTAGATACTCACTTAGCTGCTATCACTTAGCTGTAATAAATGTAAGCTATTTAAATTCGCACAGGACGCTTATATCATTTATTATAATTACTTTGCAATTTATGATATACTAGCTTTCAGCCGCGACTTCGTTCATGTCAAAATTAATATATTATCACACGGGAACAGGAGATTTTGCGGTTCCAGACTATGTGTGCCAAATTTCATCCAGATCCGTTCAGCCGTTCTGGCGTGATTGAGTAACAAAAACACGCATCTAAATTTCCGCATTTATAATAATAGTAGTACGATAGAACGAATTGCAATATCTATCATCATCATCATATTATCAATGGCAAGACGTCCACTGCTGGACATAAGCCTCCCGATAGATTTCCAAAAGGACCGGTTGGCAGCGGCCTGCATCCAGCGTCTTAATACGATCTAATCTGTACGTCGATTCTGTAATATTCAGACATTGATTTATTTGACACTTTGAAGTGCGAAGTGAGCGTCGAAGTGACGGTGGAATTACCGTATAGAATGCCACTGCAGGTCGTCTGTCCACCGGGTGCAGTAGTAAGATAGAACGAATTGCAATTACTATAAAATTATTAAACGTCACCTTTTTCGTAAATTCGTGATCACTGCAGGTAATCCTATGAAACTCTGACCAAAAACGTAGAGGAGACACATCTTCAATGTCTCATATTTGTACATTACAATGTTTCCTCGAGGACCGGTCATAGCGCTCACAAACTTGGACTTTAGCGGTTACAGCTACAAAGATGGATGCAGTATGTCCATTGGGTGTCGAGTAGGCAAAGTAATCATGGCTATAATCAAACTTTTTTGCAAGTTTGGAGGTATACGAGGTGAAATTAAAAACCAAGCTACTAAACAGATTTTTATAAAATGTCTATGAGGCAAACTAAAAGTGTGGCCTTTAAAAATAAAAAATAAAACGTTGGGTTGCACTCCGGGAGTGCCGGCAGAAGTGAAAACGCTAAAGACGTACACAAATATGACAGTTCGCGTCAGCGATATAAATTTTTTACCCATTCCAAAACAAGTGCACAACGCCACTTACGAATTTTCGATCAGGGTCACGTGTCCTGACGCGAGTTTAACTTTTTTTACCCATTCCAAAAAAAGTTCACAACGCCGCTAAAGAAGTTTTCACTTCAAAAAGATTTTTAGAAAAAGTTAAATAACGTTATAAAGGAGTCAGTGGGTAGTCTTAGGGGCGGAGTGACACTTTTTTTTTTTTTTTTTTTTTATAGACGGGAAATCATCAAATAACTTCCCCCGCCCTGGGCGGGGCGGGAGGTAGTGTCAGACTTTTACTGACTAAAACCCGTCTATGTTCCTTCATGTGCCCTTTGCGTTCCGGGGGCGCGGTATCTCTTTCGAACAACCCGCAGCCCCGGCAGGCATCGGCCCTCAGTGGCCCCATCCAATTTTGCTGACATCTCTTTGAGGCGCGCGTGGAACACGAACGCGCCGTCGACACGGTCTGTCGCTAGTGAACGTACGGACGGTGAGCTACCCATTGCTCACCGTCCACAGACCCGCGTCTACGGTGGCCGGGAGTCGTCACGTGGCTCCCGACGCCCGGATCGTCTACCGCGGCGGCCGCTGGGACGGGGGACCCTCCTTTCCCTCTCCCGTCGCGCCGCCTCCTTCTCTAGCATTACAGCTTCGCAGAAGGAGGCGACTGCTTCCCATTCCCTCTCGCTCCGGACCATGGCCTGAACCAGTGCCGGACGCGAGAGGGCGCCGCCGCCGATGGCCGCCTCGAGGACTCGGCGGTGCTTAGCCCAAGCAGGGCACACCGCCAAAGTATGCTCCACCGTGTCCTCGGGGCGATCCTCACAATGGTGACACCCGGGCGTTTCCTCCCGCCCGATGAGGTGCAGGAACCTCCCGAAACATCCGTGTCCGGTGAGGACCTGCGTCAGGCGGTAGGTGAGGGCGCCGTGGCGCCGCTCCAGCCACTCCTCAAAGAGGGGACTTACCGCCTCAATCGAGGCGTGCCCTGCACGAGGCTGCGACAGTCGCTCTCTCCATGTCGCCATGAGATCGAGCCGGAGTTCCGTCCGCTGGGCGGCAATTTGCCGCGGCAGCGGAGTTTCCCCCCGGCCCAGTGCCTCCGCGCGCCACTCGTGTAGGCGCGCGAGGACCAGCGCCTCCAGATCCCATGGCGATACATGACACTTGCGAGAAAAGTCTCGGCATTTTTTTTTTATTGATATTAATATGCACCTTCCTATAGTAGGTACGGTGGCACAGAACCCCTAATGTGCGAGTCTTCACATTTACCGGTTTTTAACAATGCATCAGCTATAGAAGGCTCTATTTTTTTGTAATTTCCAATGCACCTTCTGATACTTACCGGTAATTTGCCTCTAAAGTTCAACAGTTAATGAGTCATGCACTGTACTTGGTCATAGAACCTCCATACTGCCCGCGGCGTGAATTAACTAAGGACCATGTTAGGTCAAGTGCAGACAGCACGGAATAACAACACTGGTCACGCTAACTACCATCTACACTCCGCTTAATTAAAGGGAAACATCACCTGTTTATTTTGCGTTAATTAAGAATTTGAAAATACTGTTCTAATATTATTTTATTAAATTATGATTCTTGTGCAGTGATGGGATTGTACTGGTTGAAAAAGAAATATTGTCTTTTGCCCGCGAATATCGAGAAATGTCGGCTCTATTAAAAAAAACATAATTCGAAATACACGTGGCGCTATCTATTTTCATTACAACGTTATTGTTGTTTTCCTCGGAAACAGTACTTTTTTGGGATGAAAGGTATGGTCGGTATGTCCTTTTATGTACACCAGGGGCCTATTTAATAAAGCTGACAGGTGACATTTGACAAATAACGGTGACAGTTTTCAAATTTGTCAAATTTCTGTTTAATAAAACTCTAAATGCATTGAAAATCATGACATATTTCTGTTTGACAGTTGGCTGACGTTCATTTGAATACATCACGTTATGACATGAAATTGCGAATTGTCACTGGAATTTGATATGCAACTAAGCCATATGTTGAGATTTTTAAGTTTCTTATTTTGGTAGAAAAGGTTAAAAATATATTACGTTGAATAGAGACAAAGAATATTTATTAAAAAATTATCACTTCTCTATCGCTTTTGTCCGTGTAGACTATGTTTGTTATTTCTCATAAAAGATTTTACTTTACACCGACTTCCACTTTTACTCGTTTTTGATAGAATTTTCGAAAATCCTTTAACACGTATCTCATCTTTGATTTTTTTATTGATTGAGATTTTTTTAATTTTATTTACACAAACTTTCATCTTTTTTGGTTCCTTTCGTTAAAGGGGTAGAATATTCAAAAATCCTGCTTATTTCAGAAAAGGAATCTATCATCCAAAGATTATTTCAATTTCAATGTTTTAGGATATGCATTGAAGAATCATCATCAGCCACTCCACAGTCACAGTTAGATAGTCCACTGATGGACATAGGCCTCCCCCAAAGGTTTTCAAAAAGACCCAAAATATGAATATAAATGTATGGGTTAAATCGAATTAAACAGATTAACTTCGGTTAAACACCGACAGAAACCTATAATCATGATAAATACTAGCTTCTGCCCGCGACTTCGTTCGTGTGGTTTTAATCGCCCGTGTTACATCTTTAGTTACTGCTCCGAGTGTTGTAGCGTGATGTTATACAGCCTACGGCCTTCCTCGATAAAAGGACTAAGCTACAAAAAGGTTTTTCAAACCGAACCAGTAGTTCCTGAGATTAGCGCGTTCAAAATAAGAGAATGATAAAACTAAGAAAAAAATATGTAAACATGTATACTTCCACCGAAAATTGGTGTGAACGAGATGTAGTAAGTAGTTTTTTTAATACGTAATTTTTGTACGGAACCGTCAGTGCGCGAGACCGACTCGCATTTGTTGGTTTTTTAACAGTCGGGCCAAACGGTCGATTTAGAAATTTTCGGCAGGCCAAAAATTTGTGCAAAAGAACCAAAGGTATAGTAAGTATAATGTAGCTATTTAAAAAAGGATAAAACTCAGCATCAAGCTTCTTAAGCATTGTTAAACATCAAATTGAATGGATCAACAGAAGTTATCAATGTTTCTGACAATATTTCTGTTATAGGTAATAGTTTTCATAAGTTAGGCGTCATATTAGATATTGATAGTTACGCGGGTCATTTAAAATCCATCCGCGGGGCACCTCATGGCCCGCGGGCCTGCGGTTGAGCAGCCTTGGTATAGATGAATAAACCTCAGAAACAAATTTTGTTTCTGAGGTTTGTGTATGTCAGCAATTTTTAAAATTAAGTGAAACGATTGAATATATTTTGTCAGATTAAGCTTTAATATCAGTGTAACATGAAACCAATTTCAAAGTAAAGTCGTAGTAGGCGGAACACGCAGCACATCTGCACATGTGATAGATGTAACTGAAATGATGTCTGCGTACTGCTGGTAGAACTGAAAGGCCTGTGATTCTCCGTCGTAGGCAGGTCATTAGCTGAAAACATAAAAACAAATGTTTGACAATGAATATAAATTATTCTTCACAAAGAAGATTGGTTACTTAAGCCACATGCGAGCACACGAACGACAACTACAGCGGAGCTGAAGCAATCGCCTTGACCGATCACATCATCATCAGAAATTATTCTTGTAATGGTAGGTCATTTGACATCATGAAAGATGCATGGACTACCACAAGATTCCACGAAAAGAATGTTTAAATTCTTAAAATCATGCCCTTTCTCGCCGAAGAGCATCGTGTAACTATAGTACATTCATGTTTAGTTTTAGTTCCATGCAATAAACAGCGAGCCTTTTGAGAATAAGAATTGAATTGAATTTGGTAAGAATTTTATACTCCAGGCTACTATTGAAAAATTCCTGATGGGAAAATGTAATAAAACTTTGCCAGACCTGTAAATTGAACCCAGGACCATGCTTAAAAGTAGCCCTTGCTACATCTAAAGCTAAATAGTATTTTCTAGTTCTCCTGCAATGGATAAACTCTCCCTAATAAATCAATAAATACGGGCAGTGAAGGACTGGCCATTATACACGTCGTTCGGCTGATATGATAATAAAATTATGTAATAATTTGTAATATTATGTATCAATGGAAATATTACTTACTTGAAGCATTGATGTGGTTATTGGATTTTCAATAAATCCTATGCGAGATTTAGCTTTCATAAAGGCTCAGGAATACAGATTTATTATAAAACAAATTTCTTTTTGCTGAAAAATAATACAATTAATCACAAAAAATATTTTTGACATGTCGTAACAAAAACATCAATTATGTCACAATGACCAACAATAAACGACTACACACCGTTCACCTTAAGATGTCCCCTGCGGTGATGTTGGCCCTATTGCTTTGTGAACCTGTCTTGCAGTCACAAGGCATAAGTGCCAACATCACGGCAGGGGACATTTTACCGTGAACGGTGTGTAAATTTAAAATTCACTAAATGGCGTTATGGTATAAGCTACTAATGGCAGGATTGCGGCTCATTAACACATATTAGTGAAATTACAGCTACTCTTTATATGCCTGTAAATCACAGTTCCGGTAACACGTCCTCACAGTAAATAAACGCGTGATGGTATATGTGTGGGTGCTTGAAGTAGGGCAATTAAGAGAACAAAAGGAGAATTCATGGCATTATAAAAATAATAAATTAAAGACGAAAGGATTTTTTTTAAATATACATACATACATACATACAAACACTTTTGAAATTTGGCACTCTTGTTCAGACGCTGATATAGACTAACATATACGAAAACTGGGCAGTTCTGGAAATATTACATACATACGGGTCGAATTGATAACCTCCATTTTTTTGAAGTCGGTAAAAATTCGCATATAAGTTTATCGGCAATCACTGTATAATATTGATTACCCAGACGATATTTTTGGCTAGAAAAAAAGGGGTACGGTATCTCTTTCGAACAACCCTTATGAAAATAACACTTTTATGAGAATAATAAAATAAAATAATAAAATTATGACTTAAAAAGTTCTGCTATAAAAGGTGTACCCGCCCTATCGATCGACTATGTGTTTGGTTATAACCTGTTTTATTCTTTTTATTTTTAATTATTTGATGAGTTCTCACTGACATTAATATTTGGCATTATATATATGTGTTGTCAGTCTGACGCAGTTATCATAGATTAATATATGTCAAAGTGAAAAATGATCGCACTCCAACAAAAAGCTTTTAAGTTAAATTAATTTTAAATGTTAGGCATATTAATTTACAACTGCTGTGATTTTGTATATTAATAAACATTCACTGTTCCGAGAATTGATTAATGTGCATTCAAGAAGATATGTCATTGTTGGCCGATCCGCAATACCAAAAAGAGCTGTCATGTTGTTGCAATGCATGTGGTTTTCAGAACACGGATCACATTTTGCATGATTGCCGAAAATTGTCTATTAGAAATAAAATGCCCGGATAAGAAAGAAGGAGTTCAAACTGGCTTAGAGTGCCTGGGCTGTTTGTGTCATAGATTGTGGTCATATAAATTAAGTTTTTAAATAAATCAGTTAGTCGTATGACGTACAAATTGTGGCACAAATGAGTGACCGGGAAACACACATATCTTCTATTTTAAATGTGATTGAGTAAATAAATACAATAGCTGCACTGACTGTTTCATTTATTTTTAGTTAATACACTTTTGTCTGATTACTATTTGCAGGGAACTTTCATTCAAATTAGATAAACGTTATTATTAAAATTAAAATCCGATTAATTTGGTTGAATTATGTAAAAGCAACTCGGTATGAGTACCTACCCAGGCTACTACTCTCAGCTTTAAATAAATCGTGCCTTTTGTTGCATAAAATATTTCTAACATAACATCTTATAACATCTTATAATTATGTGTCATACCATTATTTATTATAAGATCTATTAGGTTTCAATCGAAAGATTATGAAATATACTATTGTTGATCATAATTTTATTTGGTTTAGGTACCAGTATAATACAAAATACAGATTAGTTGATTATGGAAAAATAACCATTGTAAGGGTGTTTTTAATATCGTGCGGATTTCATCACGCATGCGGGATTGCCTCGCACGATATTCTGCTGCCCAAGATCACGCCTGCCCGCGCTATCCCTGCAAAAGGGGATTTGTGGGGCAGTCCCGCATGTGTGATGAAATCCGCACGATATTAAAAACACCCTTAACCCTTACATTCAAAAATTAAAAATTTAAAAAACCCCCGACCCAAAATCCTAGGTTCCCTCTAAAAAGTAAAAAAATACCGGGGGCCGATTTTGCTACAGGGTACGACCGTAGACAGGTACGACCGTCCCGAGCGATCCCCCAACGCGACGTATTTTATTTTTTTACTTTTTAAAGTTAACTAAGGCTTTTGGGTCGGGGTTTTTTTTTAAATTTTTATTTATTTTTTTATTTTATACTTTTTATAGGTAAATATTTATTATAATGTCGATTTTGTTAAGTTGTAAATACATTCAGTTTTCCTTCCCCACTTTCATCCCCATAACTTTTAAACGGCTCAAGAGATTTTCATCAAACATGTCTAAGAACACCTTTCATACAAAAAAAACTAAATTGAAATCGCTTCATCCGTTCGGGAGCTACGATGCCACAGACAGACGGACAGACAGACAGCCCCCAGACCCCTCTTTTTGCGTCGGGGGTTAAAAAGATTTATAAAAAGACACATTAATAAAGTATGTTTGAAAATGCCTTAAAAACTACATTGCACAAATACTTTTATGCTTCTTTTAGCCAGCAGAAAACTAGAACTCGAGACAATTTCTTTTTAATGTCGCTTTTGCGAGCGACCATTATTGTTTTTAAAATGAAATGATAGTTTATTTTAAAGTAGTTAAATTACTATTCAATGAATACCTCTTTCAATTCAAATAAATTTCCGAGAATGGGCAACATTTTTGGAAGGTGCGATTTTTTTTAACGTTGATAACACCTAAATATCTTATAGGACATATGTCATATACGGCTGGCGCGCATGTCATAATGGTCAGCTTTATTAAACAGCACTTGTCAAGACAATTTGCCAATTTTGACATAAAAGTCAGCTTGTCAGCTTTATTAAATAGGGCCCTGACAACATAATAGGTATATGTAAAATTTCAGGATGATTGATTGAGTGGTTTAGGCGTGAAAAGGTACCAAATCCATAAAACAAACTGATTTTCGCATTTATAACATTAAAAGTAACATTATATAGTTAGATAGTTCTCAGTTTACAATTTAAAAAGAATTATTTCATCAACTCAATAAAGTAGGTACTTTCGTTTACCCCAGACCTAAAAAAACAATTGACTGTTTTGCGCAAAAAAACATTTTCTCTTCACACCTGGCTAAAAGAGATAAAGTCACAACACATAGACACCCACATAAAAAGCACATCATTCAAGCATTATTCACAAAACCAGTACATTTACACATACAATAAAAACGAAATATATAAATTTGAAGCGCGCTGCAATAACTTTAGTGTTCCCGCATTCCGGGGCTGGTTTGAAAGATCTGCGCAAGAGTCGATCATGCGGGCAGCATTGTGTGAACGCAGACAGCCGCTTTTATAGGTACTCTTTTTAGTTTTACACGCAATTTATGGGACTTCATGTCGTTGCGTTATTGTTGTAAGCATAAATGGTTGCTTGTGCTATACGTATAGATAGCCTATTTATGTCATTACAACTAGTAGGCACATCGAAGCTTTTTAATTTAATACAAATTAGCTGGATGTATTCAATTCCAAAATAGGATAAAAGCTTGACTTCAGAATTAAAGTACAGTCCTAAATTATGCCACGAGAAGACCAAAACGGGATAAAATGTATCATTATGTGTCAAGTTTAATCAAAGAACAAATATCATAATCATTAAAAAAATTCATATGTGTCAAGCTTGATCAATTTTCTAAACACATATGTGCCAAATTCAGATAATTCCATTCAGCGGTATAACTGATAACTATGAAAGAATAACAAACATCCTTCGCGCGCCTTCGTGCTTGGCTCACTCTGTGCTGATAATAACCCAAACCAAACCAAAACCCCAAAACCCAAAAGCCTTCTCATCCATTCATAATAAAAAATGTCCTTCTCATACTCGTATTGGGAACCGTGTGCTAATAGGCAAGGTATCCAAAACCCCAAATCCTAAAAATAAATCCACAACTAATGTTACTAGTTTCGTTTTGTACAGTTCTAACTAAAACTCATAACAGTACGTAACAAGCACACTTCCCGAACATTATGAAGGAAATGCTCGAACGTCCATATTTACTGTTTACGGCTCGTCGGCCAAAACGCCTCGTAGCTGTGCACAATGAATTTGTTGATACCTACCCGCTGTGCATAAATTGTACGAGACACACCCCGTCTCGACGCCGTAAATCAATTTTATATTTGTTTTGGAATAGTATCTTAAGTTGTTTAAATGAAAATGGGTAAAATGTACGTGTCATGCAATGCCATGTTAACTCTTCACCACCTTTGGCTGACTGGTAGAGAATTCCTAAGGCAAAACCGTCTTATTACTATAAAGATTAATTAAATAATTAAATCTGTTTTTATGTTTGTAACGAATAGGCTCCGAAACTACTGAACCGATTTAAACCATTTTTTCACCAATAGATAGCTACTTTATTTCTGAATAACATAGGCTATATAACATCACGCTACGACTCACAGGAGCGGAGTATTAACCAAAGACGTAACTTATGGCGGACGAAGTCGCGGGTAGCTAGTAGTAAATAAATAAAATATAATTTCTTTAATAGAAAATTCTGTGTTTACGCGTAGATCTTGAATTATTAATGTGATCAGGCAGTCAACTGTGAACTACAGATAGACATAAATATTTACTCTAAATATAAACCTAACTAAATATTAATTGTCTTAAAACCAAGAATGTCTAATCAAGCGACGAGAGACATGTTTATAAATAGAGCTATTTAAATAAGTTCAAAATTAAATATTATTTAATTATCTTTATGTACCAAAACCCATAATCCATATCGCCAGTTAATAAGTCATTTAGAAGAAAAAAATACTATTGAATCTAATTGGCCCTTCCAAAATTTGGTTTGGTATAGAGAAGACTGATAGGTTAGACTGGCTATCACACTTCTTGACTTCTGACTTTCTGTAACGACTGTAAAAGATCTGCGGATGATAGCCGGGACAAGCAGCTTTACGTGCCTTCCAAGGCACAGGTTTTTGTCGCAGCAATTTATACAGATTTTAGTGTAGTACGAGAAACCTTTTAGCTCCAGATTCCAACTTTAATTAAGGTGCAGACAATCATTCATTTAATCCCTCTTAGTTGTCTACAGACTTATACATTGATGGTTCATAACTCAAACTTCGGGAAGTGCATCGTCAGGGTTTTGCCGCCGTCCCGTTTTTGTGCCAAAGTTTCACAAGTTCGACGCTAAATGCAAATTTATGACTTACAAGTCACAAATAAGCTTGCTAGTGAAATCGACAGTCATAACTTTGGAGGTACTTACTCTAAAACAAAGAGAGAGACAAGGAAAAGAGTCGTAAAGAGAGAGCGATGTAAAGTTAAGATACTGAAACAAACTAAGTGTAAGTTTACGTAAGCTGTAATCTAGGATGAGAATAAAGGGGTCTCACACCAGTGTTAACAAAGGCCTTTTTAATCACGTCGTAATATTAAAACCAGTTATTCTCCCTTCAACGCTGTGTCTGAACCGAACAAGTCTTAAACAGTATCTAATAAACAACACGGTCTTAAAATCGCAAATTCACATAACAGCCATTGAAGCTCTCCAAGCACGAGTGGGAAGCAATGATGAGTGCATTTCCTATCATTAATAAAGCGTCAGTTAAATATTAACACCCACGAGGCTCAGACGCCCACTGAGATGCAATCTGATGCTGGACCATTGTTCATACTCATTAACAGAGAAAATGCCCACACAAAATATACCAAAAACGAAAAAGAGGATTTTAATATTAGGTCAAAGACCTTTAATGTACTAGGGGCACATGATTCACAAAGAGGAGGAAGTGCCGATCCTATTGTGGGTAAAACAAGCCGTCAATAATCATGATAGATGAAATATGAGCGTTGAAAGGATATTATCGGTACCAGCGTGTGAGCTGTGGTGTGAATGTGCATTCACTTATAATTGATAATTCTTTTAGGATTGAGATTTATTGGTTACTAGATAGAGCAATAGAAAATCTCAGTAATTCAAGTGGATTAACAACGAGGAAAAATAATAGACCGGTAATCATAGTTTGAAATGTAAGCTAAAATTAATATTGAAAGTAAATATAGGTAAATAAAGGCCTCTTCTAATACAGAGATGGCTAAAAACGTATTGATCACCACGTGCTTAAAGCGGATTGGCGATTCCATATGAATTAAGTCCAGGTTTCCTCGCAATGTTTTCTTTCTCCGATTTAAATGATGTCTAAGATAAAATAAGAGAGTACATATTGAGTTGATTGAAAATGTCATACTGGTGGCGACTGGTGTGGCTCAATATCGAACTCGCAACCGCATGCACAAGAGGTGGACTCTGGATGAGAAGAGGCCTTTGCCGTGGTGTGGGCCAATAATAGGCTGCTATTATTTAAATAGGTAAATGCTTTGAAAACTAAAATGCAGCCAAGAATTCATAAATGCACGTTACAATGTTTTAAATTGGTCACGATATCGCAATAGCGGCAAACTCAGCAAACTGAATAAACGTAAAACAGTCTCGCTTTTATTCCGTTCCGTATAATCGAAACTCCAGCTCAAGAAATGCACACGACAGCAAACTGATACCTGCGTTATCTAGCCCGAGTAACTGCGACTGTCATAACCTTTACCTCTCGTAAACGTAAAGTGAAGTGTTGCGCGACTTCCAACGATCCCAATACTGCTACCGCCATGTATTACACAACTTTATGATGAACTCTTAAAGCTTATAAGAAATTCAAAACGGAGGCAGAAAATTCATAAAACTCCGAAACCACATCTTGACCTTTCGATTCTTATGTGGCGATAAATTCTCCATTCTATAATAGATTGAATTACTCTGTGTTCGTGGCACGTGGACGCTAGCAACCTATCACGCGACAAGACAATTTTGGGCGTCTCAAAAATTGTGTTAATGTGGTCTCAAGTAGCGAGCCCTCCGAGCGCGGAATTGTGACGCTCGTAAACTTGTAATTTTAATATTTATGCTACGGCCATCTTTCCACTGCCACCGTTGGACTCGCTGTTACATCTGTTTTTATCGGTGCTTATTTTTTATATTCGTGCCGAAGACATTCAAACTGCAGATCAAACTACACAAACTAGAGACTTTTATTTATTATTATGCCTGTTTATCGACGTGTATCCAAGTATTTATTTACTAGTCTCAAATTTATATAATTTACTCGCATAAACTTAGAATTCCAATTATCTTTCCACAGCAATCTAGTAACATTACATTGCTATGTTAAAACATAATGTTTGCGAGTAGATTGCTCGAATTTAGATTAAAACTATTTACGTGCTTGGGGCAGGTTACATTAAATTAGAAGGCAGCCTGTTACAAATAAATCTATTTGGAACTGGAAATCAAACAGCGGAGCTCCAGTAATTGTGTCGTGGTTAATCGCTTCAAGCTTAACTAGATTTTCGGAACATTCGGAGTTTATTTATGAGGACGCAATGTTTGCTGCTATATTAATTATGTTTATTTTTCTATCTTTGACATGAATACTCGTAACTACGAGTAAAATAAAATATTGTTGAAACAAAACTTTATTTGAAAAATATTTTACAGTCCAAAAAGTACTAAGTAGGTACATAGTTTTTGTTTCTACACAAACTAGCTACATTTTTTTTTATAGATGGGAAATCATCAAATGACTTTTTCCGCTCTGGGCGGAGCGGAAGGGAGTGTCAGACTCTTACAGACCAACCCATCCGTGTTCCTCTGCCCTTTGCGTTCCAGGACCGCGGTGACTCTTTCGAACCAATTCCGCAATCCTAGATTCCGTGTGTCCTCTATCTAGTTCTAGGGATTTAGTTTGTTTCGATGCGTTACCTAAAAAGACAATAACAAAAGGCTGGGAAGTTATTTACTGAGAACAAACAACGATAAGAATACATAATACCTACTGAGTATGTGTGAAAACGTGTTTGCGTTCAAAGTATATACATGTTACATTATCTCCAACATGTTACTATTTAGTCAAATCGCCAAAATCATTATCTACAATAAATCAGTCTCTCGTCGGTAATCTGAGAACGGGGTTTACTTCACTATCTCCTTATTAATGATCAGCTGGGGTCGGCGGTGATTTCTCAGCGGAAGAGCACGTCAGTACCCATCTAAACCGGCCATCGCGCTTCTTGCTCCCACGAACGACATTAAGCCGACACATCCTTCTTAACCAACTCCATTGGACATTACGGAATCATAACGAGCTTTAATTATGCAAATAACCGACAAATTTATTGATGTAAACTAATAAATTTGTTGTCTAAATCCCTAATTTGTGATAAGATTTACTTTATTGCGACACGGAACCAAATTACGAAAATCTCTTTTGTCGTCTATCTACTTCTTAACTGCCTGAAAACACATTAAAAATAATAAACATTGGCATATTGTTGAATCATGAGATCAGAAAAAGGGTTTTTTAGATAGGGCATTTTATTTAGTCGATTTAAATGCCAGGTCTGGTGTCGAGCCGCATAACTTACCAGACGGACCCAAAATAAAAACATAACATCGCGCGAGTCATTTAAATCGTGATTCACTTGTTGCCATCCTATCGCGATATAATGTTGCACACATATGAAATAACAATGCAAAACGTACGCGGTTTTATATCGATATCGAGATTCCGCGACGGATAGCGTCTTTTGAGCGGTCAGCCGAAACTGGTTTGGGGCCAAAAAGTGGTCACCAGCGTCACCAAGTCGTTATCCCCATCCATTCAACCCGAGGCGAATGTCTCCGCGTGGACGTTTTTGTAAATCGGGCCCCGATTCAATTTTGTAAAACATCGTTTTAGTTTTTGGGTCTAAATGGACGGCGATTTGCCGCAAATTTTTATGTTCGCCCGTCTGGTGGCGGCGCCATTCGACCAGGGCCTGTCACACCTAACGCTATAAATTGAAAAGGATCGCAAACTGGTTGCTATTCGAATTCCTCATGCCCCTTGTTACACCTACGTAATTTATTTAAATAAGTCTCTAAAACAGAAGTAAAATTATGGTTTTATAAAAGACAAAGGCCGACTGCCGAATTACTTGTAGCGCGATTAAACAGGACAATATGGCTAGTGGCTACCTTGATTATTTATTTGTGTTATTGTGTTGCCGTTATTTTTATTGCCATTATATTGCCAAAAAATAGGTATTTTTATTTTTGTCAACATGCCCATTCTCGGTATAATGGCTAGACAATGTGAAATGTAAATATTTCGATATAATTTGTTATCTATAAAAATCTGACCGGATTTTATTACCGTTTTTCGATGTCACGATTTTTTACAATAATTTGTTTCATTATGGTAATTTATTTGCATAATTATTTCAATTCTTATTAACTATCTCTTTAATATGTTGTTATGAAAGGAAAAATCTTTGATTACTTAATTCGGGGCGTAATTCAGTGACCCGTGTATTTCGCGGGCGCGGGCGGCGCGGCGTGACCCGACAGCCTATTTCCGTCTGGTCATCAAAGACCTTTCAGCAATGGCGTAGGTATTTACTTCACAGTTATTGATGCATTATCATAATATATAGCTACCTGCCTTTATTATACAAAACGAATATAAATTATGAAGAAGAGAGTAACAGCACTTTGAAATAAACTTGTTTGCCATATCGAGTTTATGGTGCGCTAAAATTAAGTTGTTTTAATGTTTTTCCTTCTGACAGTTCTAACCTTTGCCTGTTTGTTGTTACCTAATACACTTAGATTATACTACTATACTATTTCATCGGGACAAATCCGCCACACTTTTCCTGTAACCTGCAACATTTGCAAGGCAGAATCAACAGTAGGGATCACCAGAAAAGTGCCGAGGTAACAAAACTCTACAAGGTCCGGAGAAACGATTCAACTGTCTTGATTGTCACAACGTAATTAATCAGAAAAGGACAGGGGAGGAGACACATAAGCCAACTTTTACTTCTCTCCATATCAAGCAGGAGACAGAACAGAGAAAATAGGCATAAAGAGGCGTTTAAAACTAATTCAGATATAAATAGTCATACACATTATATTTACACACATTATACTATACACATATACATAAACTCACGCCTTTTTCCCATGGGATAGGCAGAAACCACGGAACGCCACCTGCTACGGTCCTTACATACTTCTTTCGCCTCGTGCACATTCATACATCTGGTCATACAAGCACGCCGGTTATTGCGCATCTGACCTTTCTGAAGAGCCTCACCAATATGGTCTGTGTAGGTCTTCCTAGGGCGTCCCCTCCGGGCATTGCCACTCACATCTGCCATATAAATCCCTTTTGTGTAAACCGAAAAACTTAGCTTAAAATACAAACATTCTATGCAGTTCCTATTTACCTATGTATATTATTTATTATTTTATTTATTTATTTACATATGTATATTATGCACATAATATATTTTGAAAATAAGACCTTATTACCCACGGATTCAATAAATAACCAAGTCCAGTATAATACGAGCTTGGATCACAAAATGCGAATACGAAATCCGCTATTTGAAAAGCCATTTCATTTTTATGACTGAATCGGGAATTGAAATGAATAAGATCAGGTAATGGGGTGCCAACTTTGCAGTACTGTATGGTTTATGGTAGAGAAAAAGCTTTCTTATTTATTTATTTTATAAATCTTGACTGGGTCTTGTTGAATTCGTTGAATGTTTTAAAGTGTCGATAAGTTTTTAATATTATTTAGCGTTTTTTCAACTGTTTAGCTTTACGTAGGCGCTATCAAAGATTCCAGTGTCACCCACGTTACTCAAAAAAGGCTGTTATTTTGAAAAAAGTTGACGAATGTGTAATTATTAAGATCATATTTACTTGCTATTTTTAATTCTGGGCACCTATCAAGTGCAAAACCTTACCCACTTACATTCAAGTGACGGCGGCTTTATAAACCATTAATTCGTCCTTTATTCTTTATTGCTGGGCACTTTTCAGGGGCCAAAACTTCAGCTTCTAAATTTGGTCCTTTCTACCATCACACTTACTTATTTATACCAATCTAAAGTTGTAACTTTACAACTTCTTCTAGTTCTCCAAACAAAGCTTTAGGCACCTATACAGGTACGTTGAACCCAAGTATCTATACGTAACTACTATAGCGTCCCATCAATGTTAACAATACACCGACACATCGAGTACTAACCGGATCACTTCAATACCGATCTGATTTAACCCCACTTGCGCTACTGCGGTAAACCGACACTGAACGTAAGCACATTCAGCACACCTGAAGGGTTGGATAGCTGTAACTAAATAGCGAGCAACACATGGGTATTCTATTGTATTTTCATAATTAATTTTCTTTTAAACTCTAATGAAGTGTGAACCAAAATATCAGTATACATACTTATCTAAAAGGCATTTAATAATCTCAAAGACTAATTTAACAGCTTTATGTGTCAAATTTGAAAATAGTGTGATTTATGTTTCTATGCCGATTTTTTACATACATTATTTCAATGTTTGAAGTACAAAACTGTAAAGGTGATGGCTAAATGACTGCCCCAGGGGCAGTCAGCACTTGGAATGTATAAGAATCTTACATAACCTCATGATATTTAAAAAATCATTCATAAATTATGTAGTGTTTAATACTTTCCTAGCACTTTCGTGAACTATTAAACATAATAAAGTATCTCAATTGCTTTTTAAGCTATTTTTGTTTGACACACCATGTTTGACATTTCTCCACATTTGAAAAAGAATAAACAAACCGTTGCTAGGCAACTGATTTTTTGGCAGTTAGAGGCAGTTGTAAACAACCTTTTCCAGTCATGTGTTATTTCCATATACATTATTAAACCTAACATAGCTAGTACGTGCTCTAAATGCGAGTTTGTTTGGTTGTTACTTTATCAGGTTATGTTATGAAGGAAAAGCCGTCGGAACCGTATAACTCGACCTAATTATATGGCCTCGTTTCGTTAGGAAAAGAAAAGAAAAATTCTTGCTTTTTTTAAAACTATAACACGCAGAATTGTGTAAAAAGCATAATGCAATAATCTTAAAAACAAATCTTAAGTTATATTGCAAGTAAAAAAAATAAATAGCATTTTTGTATGTTGACTTGATGAAACAAAACGTGGGTCTTCCATACTTAATAGCATTATAATAACACACATAACACGCGATTGATTTAAAAAGTAAATTAACATGAAGGATGCTGTATTATAACTTATATCGATTTTAATTGAGAAGAAAATCTTAATTAGCAAATATGTTTTGGATACCTGAATTTTGTGATGAAAAACTTTTTCATCACAACCATTCGCTTATAAATATACAACCTCATTTTCGTTTTAATTTTATTCTTTTTCGAAAATGTTAAAGTGTCATTTGGAGAAAATTATATACTGTCACACACAGCTTCTTTCCTTTTTAGGCAATATTATTTTACTATTTATTATTATTCCTTAAAAGTACCTGAAACTTGTATTACATGAAATACTAATATTTAGCCATTCAGCATTATATTGTGCTAGGTACCATATTTATATATTACTATGGGGCAGTGGGGCAGTGGTCGATACTTCCATTTAGCCATCTCCTTTAGTCTGTGAGATTAAAAAATACATCTTAGTAGCAGTATCTCCTCAGTTGAGCTACTAAGAATCTATTATTATCTAGAAATTACTTTACGTATTTTTTCTTGCTACCTGTTACTCCATTTGTTTTTTTTTTTTGCTTCTTAACTACCGTGTCTTAGGTTTATGCATTTACTTTTAAAGATTATCTTGGATTTCTCATAATAAATTAATCGTATTCTTTTTTGAAAATAGATTGTCCCTGACCTTTGTATATAAGTAACGATTTCATCATCATCATCATATCAGTCGCAGGACATAGGCCTCCCCTATAGATTTCCAAAAAGACGGATTGAAAATAACGGTTTAAGGTCTGCTATTAGGTACTAAAACTCCGTAATAGAGTAATTAGAACCTACCTCTATTCTATAATAATATCAGAAGGTACCAAGCCCTCTAAAAAGCACTCCGGAATATTATTACTCACATTAAGTTCGATATTTGAATCTCATTTGGCCGCCCGACGGCCGACACGCCAAACGATGTTCAGTGAAGAGGCCATTAATAGTATTTCCAATACATTACCGAGGTATGAACTACTTCCATGCTGATAGACTCAATTTTATTACTTTCTGCCAAAAATGTACACACAGTTTTATTGAGGGTAATGAACCGACGAATTAATTCTTGAAAAAAAATCTTTCTGTGGGATAAATTAATGTAGGTAGAGCAAATGGTACAAAATACTATTTTACGCTTTCCTTACCAACTGGAATTGTCTGTAAAAGATAAAATTGAAAAATGACAAACATCTATCTTTATTTTACTAACTTATTTTCATTTTTGCCAGTTTGTAATAAGCTACTATACTAACTACTGCCTCGGTAGCATCTGCTATGCTAGAGGTCTTGGGTTCGATTCCCAGGTCGAGCAGTATTACTGGGTTTCTCTATGAAATTCTCAGCAGTAGCAGCTCGGAGTTTGGATTTGGCAATAGTCTCGCCCCCTATTACATGGGATCTTAACACACCGGCGAACTGTGGGTGTACATTGGTTACACCTCTGCCTAACCTTTCGGGGAATACATGCGTGATGGTATGTAATAAGCTAGTGCTATAGTTGCATGGTTCGGCTTACATTCCCCATATCACGTCCGATGCATTCATAACCAGTCCAATAAATGAAGTAGTCGCTCCCTTTCAGGAATACTAATTGAACTTGTGACCGTGTCATAGGAAATGAGCACTTCGTACCTTAGCACCACATTTAAAAGTGACATTAAATATAAGAAAGTATTGATAATACACGCTTTTGTATCGTAACAGGATATACAGGCTGAATACTAGCACTAGCTTTCTTTCAGGGGCTGAAAGCAATGTTAACAACTTTATAAAAATAAAAAATAATGTCAGCTGTTCCCTACAAAATATGTGGATCAGTTTTTTTTTTCTATTTACATGTTGGCCCTATTTTTCTAAAACTTAGTCATATTCGATATCCGTGTTCATATTCATGAATACTTTCGACACCCTGAGAAAACGTCAATAAATTAAAAGTCAGTCCGTAAGTAAGTGTTTAATCATTCATGTTACTTAAAATTGGTCCTCTGTGACGGAGAGAGCACTCGATTTCAGTCGTCACACGATGCCAATTAACTTTTCGCCGACTTGAGAATTCGTAAATCTGAATTCTATTTCTGTTCACAAGATCCTGGGAATTTACGTCTCGATCAAGCTAAGATTGCTATTACCATTTACTCTTTTTCGAACTTCGTATTTTGCCAGTTTTTACACATATGCTTGATCGCCTTAACGAAAATTTTAGTACTGAAACTGGTGTCCGTCTAGTGATTACAATGGGAAACACAATTATCACTTATTAGCTAGCTTATAGCTAGCGTCAAAGTTGATCTATTGTCCCAAGGGAACCGGGATAAAAAGTACCCTACATGTTAATCCAGGAAATGGTCTATTTATGTTCCAGTTTTCATCCAAATCTGTTAATCGGTTTACGCGTAATTGAGTAACAAACATCCAAACATCTTTCACTTTTTTTTTACAAACTTTCACTTTTTTAATATTACTAGCTTTTTTCCATGACTTTGTCTTCTTACGGATCCCAAAAAAATTTGATAAGAAAATGTAGCTTAAAGCGCTCAGTGTTAACGTAACTTCCTATTAGCGAAAGAATTTTCAAAGTCGGTCCAGCAATTCCTGAAATTAGCGCGTTCAAACGCATAAACTCTACAGCTTTATGATATTATAAGTAGAACTAATTGACATAAGTGCCCGTTTGGTAGATGGCTTATGAACCTGACATTACAACATGTCAATTCAATCCTCCTGTTATCCGTGCAACGCGATAAAATAATGTCTTTATTCAAATTTTTAGATAACGATAATTCATTTGAAGATACAGCCTACGTGTGAGGTATTAGAGAGAGATTTCATAAACAAATGTCCACTATTCATCTAGACAGATGTCCAATGCAAGTTGCGACATTAGACGTCGAACAATTAACTGGGGCCGAGGTGCGTGTGTCATTTCTCATTCGAAAACTTGCGTTTCCGCCGCCCACACAGATTGAACTAAACGAAATAATACTAATAAATCTATTGATGTCTCAATTTTATAGCGTGGCATTTTTCTGCATAACTGTTTCTCATTTTAATATTTAATTTGACGTAGTTTATGGTTTTCTTGATGAGCTATTGTGTGGCGCCAAGTTTTAACTATGTAGTGTTTAGCTTGTGTAATAATAAAAAACAAAATCTTAAATATGAAATTCGCGTGTCACAATGTTAGTTACTCCTACGAAACGGCTTGACCGATTTCAATAAAATTTTGTTTGCGTATCGGGTAGGTCTCAAAATCAGCCAACATCTATTTTTACAAACCTAAACAAAAAAAAATGGCAAAACAACGTTTGCTGGGTCAGCTAGTAATTATATTTAATCGTAGAGGAATATGTTACTAAAAGTTTCAGTGCTGGGCCCTCCATCAGGTATCAGGAATAAAAGGTTCTCTCACTCATTTATGTTTAAATGTAACTACTGATTTTATAAATATTTTACAGAATATTATTAGATAAAAAGTAATATTTCATAGATAGATGTTCCAGCCGTGGTACCTAGTCTAGAATTTTTCTGAGTTCTTCTGATCCTAGTTTATTTTCCCTAGTTGAAACAAGACTACAAGACCCACCCATGTATTAAAACATTTTCAAAGAACAATTCAATAAATTACCACGTCATTACAATAAACCAAACTCAGTTCCAGTAAGTATTACACAAATGCGTACATAATTTAGTTGCCGTAATGTTATTTTCACAAGTGTGCGACACAAATTGATGTTAACGCTAAACTTTAAATGTAGATGTCGCTTGTGACTTGTTTGTGACGTAATCACGTTTCGGGAGTGATCGTACAATATGTGCCTACTTATCATTGTAATGGCGTAATTTATTATATCACGCTTAGTATATCTCCTGTAGGAGGCAGAGATGTAATTAAGTGGCACGTACTTTAGTGGTGATTACATTGAGTTTCACAAATTGAAGCCTCGAATTGAAAGTTCTACAAATTAATCTACTAGGACTCTAAATAAGATGACACTCGCAGTGGGCTGATATTACAGGACGTAACTTAGGCTACTTTTATTTTAGAAAATCTTCAACGGTGGGGTTTCGCAGATGGCACCGACCTTCAGTGCTTATGCGGCGACTCTCCGCAGGCCATGGCCCACCTTCTATCTTGTCCCGCAAGTCCTGTCACCTGTAGTAATGACTGCGTCCGAGGATGGGGTTGACGAATTTTGGGCAAGACACAAAATTTAAAAAATATTTTATCTAAGTATTTATTTTATTAATAATGTTTTTTTTTGCCATCGATACGCTAAGAAGAAGAAGATTTTAGATAAAAATAAAGATCAATTTATTACAAAAATAATTAGGGTTTCGGGCAAAAAAATGAAAACCCCGCAAATGACCGACATTCTTGCATAAGTACGCAGTTCTGCCGCGCAAACCCTAAAACGCAGTAATAGGTTTTTTTAGTCTTTTGTTTAATATTGAACCTTAATGAACACGTCATAAGGAACACGGTGATCTACAAAAAACATTTAACTGCGTTTTAGGGTCTGCGCGGCAGAATTGCCGGCATAAGCTAGTTACCTACCAGTAAAACAGGTAACTGACCTAATCAACTTCAAAATTATCTTAAAAACAACAATGTTTTAAGTGAAAACTGCATGAAGGTTTAATTTTCTAATAAAAATTTCATGATCGTGTCTTGTGCGAGCTCGGACTAAGCCTCCCTGGCTCCATTTATCTTCGAACGGGATCATTACTGTCGCAATTTATTACAACCACTTTGCGATCTTAAAAACTTACATTTAACGATGTTGTTATTTGATACTAAGGTTTACGTGTTTATTTTGTGGTTTATAAGATGAAATATGGAAGAAAATTGCATAAGTAATATATATTAATCATATTATTATTTAAACGAAAAATACATTAGAAAATATTGAATGAGCATACATATATACGATCACGCCTGTATTCCCCGAAGGGTTAGGCAGAGGTGTACCAATGCACACCCACAGTTCGCCGGTATGTTTAGGTCCCATGTAATAGGGGGCGAGCCTATTGCCATTAACCGGGCACAACTCCAAACTCCGAGCTGTTACAGAGAATTTCATAGAAAAACCCAATAACACTTTTTGCTCGACCTGGGAATCGAACCCAGGACCTCTAGCGTAGCAGTCGTGCTTAGGACCACTAGGCTAACTAGGCAGTTTCGGCAGTTTTTCTTTGAATGAGCAATGAATGTTATAATTCGGGCGCCCGCCTCTCATGCATGATTTTCGATACCAATGTAATCTTGGACGTCATTGAAATTAGTAAAGCAAAACATCATGAGGAACTGGAGTTATAATAACGAACGATGGGGTTAATGAAGAATAACATAAAACGTTACTTTTTTTTCTACATTACTATTTTATAACTGCCTCGTTAGCCTAGTGGTCCTAAGCACGACTGCTACGCTATAGGTCCCGGGTTCGATTCCCAGGTCGAGCACAAAGTGTTATTGTGTTTTTCTACGAAGTTCTCAGTAGCAGCTCGGAGTTTGGATTTGTGCCCGGTTAGTGGCAACAGGCTCGCCCCCTATTACATAGCACCAAAATATACCGGCGAACTGTGGGTGTACATTGGTACACCTCTGCCTAATCCTTCTGGGAATACAGGCGTGATGGTATATATACTATTTTATTCACGGATTTTATTGTACTAACATAGTTTAAAAGATTTCTGATAGGTACTCTATTTTCTATGGACTATGTAATTTATCTGTGAATAAACAGTTTTTATTAATTAAAATCGTCAATCCGCGTTGAGCAAGCGTAGTGATCAATCAAGCTCGTGCCTTCTCTTTATGAGAAGCGGCTTTTGTCCTGCTCTAGAATAATAATAAGCGAAAATATGCTAAATCCATTACCGTCATGGTTGTGGAGTTATTTAGCTGACTGCAATTATACACAGTCCTAGGATGTATTCCGGTTAGATATGTTTGTGTATGCACCCACGATACTAGAGAAATTCCTAATATGAGGCAACGTTTTATTTAAAAAAACAGCTGCTACATTTTCGTGAAATGGCGTTTTTGTTTTCACACACACACACACACATCACCCAAACACACACACACATGCTCAAATAACACAAACTCGATGTTTTTGTAAAGGCCGGTCCGCACGGAAGCATTAGGAATATTAATTAATCATGAAACTGTCTTCTAGCGTCCGGTCCGGACACGGGCACAATGCCGTCTTCTCGCCGGACGCCTCGGACACCCGGACATGTATTCAAACCGAAATGTAGCGGGCATTAGCTTATACGTCCGCTGATAACGTGAAACTTGATAGTTATATTAAGGTTTGGAAGCTTTTATGGTTTATGTTGATGAAGTAATCAATGCCGAGTATGTATGAACCGGTTCACCCTTGTTTGGTCGAACAATGTTTCGTCGAAAATCACTTCGGCGAATTTTAGTTGCAATAAAGTCATTTCGTCGAATTATTCATTTGACCGAATAATTCATTGGTATTTTTTTATTTAGCATAATTATTTATTTGAACAAATTTCATTTCACCGAATTTTCAAATGCACTAATTTTTTTTAAACTAATGTTTCACTAGACTGAAACCCTACCCTACCCTAGACTGAGAACCGTATGAACCAACCCCAGTATAACATTTCTTACCAAACCTAACCCAATCTTGTATGTTTGCTCTAATTTAAATGTTCCAGTTCTGAATCATTTTTATTATTTTTAAAGTGTTCATTTTACAACTTCTAAAATAAGGTCCATATTTGTGTTAATCATTATTGATGAACCCAAACACGAAACTTATATTACACTAAATGCGAAAGTTTGATTTAATGAATGGATGGATGTTTATTACTCAATCACGCCAGAACGACTGAAAGGATCTGGATATTTGGCACAGAGATAGATTATAGTCTGGAATAGTAATAGGCTACTTTTTATCCCGAAGACATGTATGGTTCCCGTGTTATAATTCCAACTTTATGGACGAAGTCGCGGGCTAAAGCTGGTAAGTAATAGTAAAAATACAAGGTGTTTATGAACAATTTATGAAAAAAAAAAAAAAAAAACACACGCACATGAAAGAGCATAAAAAAGCGCCCAAAAAGCTGCTTGGCATTACTATGATTGGCACGTGAAAAATCGACCAGTAGCTTAAAAAACACACCTCAATATTACGTTTCTTTTACCTGTAATTACCGTGAATTCGTGACCTCACGTGATGAAGGTGAGAACCAAGATTGCGTTCGTGTATGAGTCACGTATGAACAAATAGATCCTTATCAACTCTTTGATAGCTTTATTATGGCCAATCGCAGTAAGGAATCTCCGTAATGGGTGGAATTTTAACAAAAAGTAGCCGTCGGTCGGTAAGCTAGCGTAAATAGTGAAATGGAATTGGATTGTTTGCTTACGATAATGAATCGGTTGAAATTATACTAACCGTTACAAACTTCTTATTGATGAAATCACCAAACGCGTATCAGAATTAAGCGGGTGGTTTCTCGAGTCAAGCCCTTTTAATACAATAAAACAACACATTAAACTAACTTTAAACATTTAAACATTTAACTGCCCCGTTGGTCCCGTGGTCGCAAGTGCGACTGCTGAGCAAGGGGTCCCGGGTTCGATTCCCAGGTCGAGCAAAAAGTGTTATTGGGTTTTTCTATGAAATTCTCGGTAGCAGCTCGGAGTTTGGGTTTGTGCCCGGTTAGTGGCAATAGGCTCGCCCCCTATTACATGATGGGACCTAAATATACAGGCGAACTATGGGTGTACATTGGTACACCTCTGCCTAACCCTTCGGGGAATACAGGCGTGATGGTATGGTAAAACCATTAAAAAATGCACATTACGGTTTCCTCACCACCGCCCGCCCGTGCAATATTAATGTCGAGCAAAAATCGCCGAAAAAAAAATATTTCTTTTACGGGAACTCCCTTTTTTTATTTTTATTATTTGCTGTGAGAGCAGTCATAGTAGTACTATGTAATTACACTATGGTTATACACACTCTGTAAAAATAACAAGTCACACCGTTTATTATGTATCAAAAGATACTCCCCGTAACAGCATGACAGACAGACGGACAGACGTATGAGCAAGAGTATTAGGGCTCTTTAAAATCAATATAAACAGCAAAATCCAATACAGTTCAAAACAGATCTCATTACACAAACACTAGCAGTAGATACCGCCTATGGCAGCGCTGCGTCGATAAATCTCCCCGCCACACTATCTCGCTAGCTTCCGCCCCCGACTGGCCCCGCTATCCTGCCCGCCATCGCTCGTACCTACTTAACCAGACGCTTGTTTACCACTATTAGGTTTGCAGTTGCACTTATTAATACTGAGATGCAGCCTATTGACTTGTTAGCCTAGTGGTCCTATGGGCGACTGCTACGCTAGAAGTATTGTGAGCAAAAAGTGTTACTGGGTTTTTCTTATGAAATTCACAGTAGCAGCTCTGAGTTAGGATTTGTGCCCGGTTAGTGGCAATAGGCTCGCCCCCTATTACATGGGACCTAAACATACCGGCGAACTGTGGGTGTGTTGTACAGTCAACAAAAGTATTTGGTATACAGCCAAAAATTATTCATCTTTCTACTACACTGCCAATATATATATTCATTTTATTGTATGCATAATTACTTTTTAAGCCTATGACACCCTAAAGGGAGTTATTTAAAAGAATTTGTCAGTGTGCTAAGCAGTCGCTTAGCACACTCACAACATTGTTTAAAGTAATCGCATGTAAGCTGCCTGTATACCAAATAGCTTTGTTGACTGTACATTGGTACACTTCTGCCTAGCCCTTAGGGGAATACAGGCGTGATAGTATGTCATAAAACTGATTGAATGTCAGTAATATGACAGTCCTAAATATCATTATTATACTTCAACTCAAAGTTAAAAGTCGACAAGAACTCGCTCGGGAAATTCTCAAATGAAAATAATCCCCGTTGCCTTATTTAATGTTCATGTCAGCTTCGCGTAATAGGGCTAAAATTCTATGTTCTTTTGAATACAAAATACGAATTTGTATGAAAATGTTTGTCCATAATATTGAGGCTAAACGAAGGAAAACAACTGAATGTAAATAACCTAATTAATTTGTATCAAAGCTAAGTAGAAGAGGAATACAAAATTGGTCTCAAAAATCTGAATACGTAAACATTTATTATCTTAATTAAGCTCATGTGCCCAATATTTAGCATGATAATAACCCGATAAGAAGATGTTGCAAAAGAAACGTTACTTGTATGCCCCAAGCTCATGTTGATCAGGCTTTAAAACCACCAAAATGATAGTCCAAGATCCCAGCGCCGTAAGACCGAAGTCATTTTAACTTGGCTGAAAATTTTCGGAGGATTTTGGAAGTATATCGTTAAGAAGGTATTAGACTATGGGCTTAAGGTGCTAGGCCCTTTTTCAAGTATCAAGTATTAAAGGTACTTTACATATTTACATGTTATTTGTTATAATCCACTTTTCGTAGGCCTTAACTTTTTAGGTAGAAACTTAAAATTTCCGAACTTAAATGCATCTGGCAGAATTTATAGTCCACGGAAAGTGCTTGCCAATAATATAAGCATGACTTTTTTTAACAATATACTGTAAAATAAATATAAAACCAGACGTCAAACTGAATCGTAACTGAGTAAGGTACTGTGGTCACCTTTTAGGTGTGACCGAGACAGCGGATTATACTTCACTTTATGTATTAAGGGCTCCAATAAGGTGAATTGAAAGCAGACGTACTTATTAAACCATTTATATTGCAACTAGAAGTTGTGCATGACTATAGTGTGGCCAAACAAGTGGCCAATATATAAAAAACCTGATTGTTTCCTTTTCTACATTCGAATTCCAAAGAGGAATTCGACTGAGTGTTTGAAATAAAACTATTTCAGCCAGGTTGTGGAGCTATACAACCTTCACAGTACATTTTGTACCTGATACCCGCATTGAAGCAAGAAAAAACGCATGCCTTCTTTACAACATTTTTCTCTACCTTTGCTCAAAATTCCAGCCATCTTAAAATAACGTGGATCCAGCGACATTGGGATCTCAGCCAACAAGGATATATCTGCACAAAATAAAACAAAACGAAACCTTTTACGAAGTGAAGCCGACGCTGCATCATAAAATAACAAAAAAAGCTGTAACTACTCTCTTATCTTGACTGAATAGGTAGGTACATCTTGATTGGGTCCGTCTGATAAGCCAACTATATATTAATTAGTACGGAGCGCCGGCAGGTGGGTACGACGGATAAATTTTGCCGCTAATAAGCATAAATTGCCTCATGTTTAAACATTAAAAACATTGCATCCGGTTATCACTATGTCTCTTTACAAATGGCTGTTCATAATATTATTTTTAGTAAGTCTGATTATTTTAGTGGTCTCCATAGCAACGTAATGTTTGGAACAACATACGGTTCAACTTTTTGATTGACTCCGTGACTATTTAAGGGCCTCCGCTCACGTCCGATTTTTTGTAACTAATTTTTTCCCGCGGTTTCTTCCGCGGCTATCACCCAAAATCGCGGATTCAAAGTAGCTATTATTTTAGTTCAAGCTTATATTCCATACCAAATTTCATAAAAAAAACAGTTGCTACTTGCACTGCTTTTGTCCGCGACGAAGTCAATTGTTTAAAGGTAGGATAGGAAAAGTTGGATATAAAAGCGAAATTTTTACTTTGAAATCTTTTGACTTTTAGAATACCTACCAGAAAACATATCGTATAAGTTATAATACCCGTGTGAATGAATTTTTGTAATCGGACCAGTACTTTCAAAGATTGCCTCTTACAAACAAACTTTACATATACTCTTTATAATATTACGTACTAAATTCAGGTAACCTACTTGCACAAACGCAGTAACAATACTTAATGACCCTGCATTGCTGAAAGCCAGAAAGCCTTGTAAGTAAGTACATGAATAACTTGCTATTTTAAGCCTCTAACGGGCGACCGTCTAAACGTTCATATATGCATAGGTAGGTACATACATACCATCACGCCTGTATTCCCCGAAGGGTTGGGCAGAAGTGTACACCCAGTTCGCCGGTATGTTTTAGATCCCATATTACCTATAGGCGGCGAACCGATTGCCATTAACCGGGCACATATCGTAACTCCGAGCTGCTACTGAGAATTTTATAGAAAAACCCAATAACACTTTGCTCGACTTGGGAATCGGGCCCAAGACCTCTAGCGTAGCAGCCGTGCTTAGGACTATTAAATAAACGGTCATATATTACCGTAGGTATATAAAATACGTAGTTACATTAACATACAGTGTGACGGGTATCCGCTTCAATCACAGAGGAACAGTTGATTAAACGTGAGTGCGATTGTGGGCCAATTTCACAGTGAACGGGTTGATTGCAAATAAATCTGAATCGCAGCTCCGTGACAGTGCGAGACACTTATTACGTTTGCGGCACATTCGCTGAAAAACTCCACACGAAATACTGTATATTTTATTTAAGGTCTCACGGCGAGCGGTACGGGAATTCCAATTATTAATAATACCAACCTATTACGGTCCCACTGCAGAGAAAGGCCTCTTCTCACACAGAGAAGGCATGAGTGATCACCGCGCCTACTCGAGGCAGTTTAGCAATTTCAGACTTTATTAATAACGATCCCCGGTTTCCTCACAATGGTTTCACTGACAGTAATGTCCAAGATAAATTTAGGAAATACATAAATATGAATTGCAAAAGTCACATTGGCACGTCATCATCATATTAGGACGTCCACTACTGGACATAGGCCTCCCCCATAAATTTTCAAAAGGACCGGTTGAAAGCGGCCTGCGTCCAGCGTCTTCCTGCGATCTTAATAAGGTCGTCAGTACACCTCGTGGGTGTGGATGAACGCCATTGGCACGTGCCCGGTATCAAACCCAGATCCTCATATATTTGCAGTCTTCTATATTCACAAAATTTCAGCCATCCTAAAATTACATAGGCTCTGGGCTTTTAGCCGTAATAATGAACAAAAGACGACTGAAGACAGTAAAACCACGATCGTGGCCAGACTGAAAGCAAACTCTATTTCGAGTATATTTTCTCTTTTGAAATGTTAGGCCTGTCAGTCGCAGGCCCAACTACAAATTAGAAAAAAAGTTCGAAAGGAAAAACTTTATGGAATATCATCGTAAGAAATTTTTCGCCAACCTTTTTACAAATTCGACAAGCGTCAGCGGTGGGGAGCATGGGGTCAAATAAAATATAAGTAAGAAACCAGTATCTAGTTTAGTTTTAAATACAGGGTGACAGAAGACAAATCCCTTGTTCGAAAGAGATACCGCGCCCCCGGAATGCAAAGGGCACATGAAGGAACATAGATGGATTCCCGTTAACTACGCAAACTGCCCGCAACATAGAGCAAAAATTACTTCTGGAAAACGACTTTTATTTTTTGGGTGAAAAGTCAGTTTATGGTAGCACGCAATGTAATGCACGCAAAAGATAAGTCAAAGTCAAAGTCAAATCATTTATTTCAATTAGACAATTAAAAGGCATTTTTGAACGTCAAAAAAAAATTAAAACTAATGAATCTAGTTGCCCATTCCAAAAGGTAGTGCTTGCTGTTCAATATTTCGGTAGCCAGAAAGTTACTCAGGCATGGTTCACAACAAAATAATGATCGCAGTGATGGGAACCGTTATATCCTAAGATTCAAATAAACGTCTAGGTTACCTAAAAAAATAAAAAAGCACACAGCACGGTTCGTTGGCCAAGTGACACCGCCATTTATTTTACGATAAAATAAAAATTAAAGCAACAATTTTATTTAAAATGTTAATTTCTTAATTAATTGAGAACTTAATAAAATTAATACGCAAGAAGAAGGCGATACGATCGCTAATAAAATAAAAATTGTACGCTGGTATTTTTATAGAATCAATTATCTCAAATTCTCAATCTTTATTTGATCTACATACGTTAGAAGTTGTTAATTAATGGCCAGCGCTTATTGGCTGGACGGTTTGAAATTCGAGCACCGATAGTTTAAACTAACTTTTTAAAGTTATAGACTATTCTCTATAAAATACAAAACTGTGCCAATATTTCTGGCGCCTAAGCCTAAGTGCAGTTAAGTTTTGATCCCTTAATTTTAATATTCTCCCGCCAGAAAAAAAACAACTTACAAAGACGAGAGCAAATTCGTCATGAAAAGCGAAAAGATTGAAAACACAGAGAAGTGAGCAAATGTGAAAACCATGTAATAGTCCAATGTTCCTGAACGAACACAAAAAGGGCTCCGGTGCCCTTTAACATTTTAGGAACATGACGCAAAAACGTACGTCAACCTAAAACTGTTCGGCGGTTTATCATGTTTTTTTTACGTAATAAGTCGAAATAAGGTTTCCTAACAAGTTTCTTCTATTAGGTACGAATTCGAGACATGTAGACACAAAAACTCCTTGGAAGTAAGTTGGAAATCTTCTTTCAACGTTTTGTTTCCAAGACGGCAGATACGCAGAACTAGGTTAATATTGCAGAAAGCTTTTTGGAGGTGCGAGTTTAAGACATTGAATATTTGATTAAATAAGTGCTTCAAGACACATTACTCGTATATACAAATCTACTCGAGTTATTTACTTTAAAGTGCTTTTATTTTGCCGGGGCTGCGGGTTGTTCGAAAGAGATACCGCGCCCCCGGATCGCAAAGGGTACAAGAAGGAACATAGATGGGTTTTAGTCAGTAAAAGTCTGACACTCCCTCCCGCCGCATCCAGGGCAGGGAAAGTCATTTGATGATTTCTCATCGGTAAAAAAAAGTGTTTTTTTTTACTTTAGTGTAATTTCGTAGCACATGATACACATAAATAACAAATGATTATTTTCACTTGACTGATACCTACAGAGTGTTATGCGCTACTCGAACATAGGTGTGGTTATACGTAAGCTAATTTTGTGCGTAGCGGTTGCGTGAAGGCGCGGCTACGTCCGTGTCAGTTCGACAAGATGGTGCTACGCGCGTAGCAGTGCGCCTACGCGTGTCAGAGCGTTTTTACCCGATTACGGAGGATTGTAATTTTAACAATCTACTACCTTCTGCTTGCAACTTCGTACAAAAATCGAAATCGTATCATATCTTTTTACACCCGGGCCCAAGAATGTATGAAAGCGTATCCGTCTCCTTTGACATATTATACCACGGGAACCGTAATTTTTCCGGGATCAAAAGTATTCTATGTGTTATTCCACACTACAATTGATCTAAGTGCCTTGCATCTGGATCCATTCAGCCGTTTAACCTTGAAAGACCAACAAACTTCAATCCATCCATCCTCACAAACTTTTGCATTTATAATATTAATACGATGGTAGGGTAATGTAAGTACGTCTAGAAAGAGTATTGATTTTTAAAGTATGTTTGCGCACACACTTGTCCACAAAAATATCTCCTGCGTACTTGGCTAGTCTGCATTAAGATTAGCCGCCGTGACCGAAAACAGTCAGGAGAATATTATAGTACCTAGTCGTTAGTTGTGAATCCGGGCTTAACCTTGCACAAATATTTACTTAACCAATCCTATGTTCAGAGAAAGGGTATACATATTAATGAAGTAGCAAATCTGTATACCATGGGGACTATTTGCTCCCATATAAAGCACCGTTTTATTCAAAATAGAAAGGTTAAGAGACATTTTCTTAACAGGAGTTTCCAACCTTTTTCAATCCCCGACGCACTTGAAAATTTTGAAATTTGTCATGGCGCCCTGGTGGGGCGTCTGTCAGACTCTTACTGACTAAAAACAACAATACGACGCACCTTCCCTTCCGCGTACTTCCCTTCTATAATAGCATGAATTTTAGTATAATGTTAATCAATAATTTAAATAGAATATTGTTCAATGATATATACGCAGCGCCCCTATGTGCTTTCAACAGCGCCCCAGGGAGCCGCGGCGCCCAGGTTGAGAAGCTCTGTCTCAAGGCATATTAAACCAACACGATGTTCACGTTACGACTGCGAAGACCGTAGTCTAGTCTAAGTAGGGTAAAGAGTAATTGGATTTTAAGAAAATTACTAGGTAACCTAGTAATAATAAACCCAAGTTGAAATTGTACAAGATGAACGGAGAGCGACCTGGAAACTAATTTTCTTAACTGTGAGGGTGGCTATATGCTTAAGCGGGTCGGCGAATTCGGTTCGGCATTGGTCGGTTCGGTTGGCTGAGTGTCTTATTCGGTTCAGCTGAATAGCAGTTAAAGTGTAATGGTACTCAAGGTAGGGCAACTAAAATACTATTTAAAATTTTATAAAATGCAAGATAATTGACGTGGTATTTATTATTTTGCACATAATTATGCAATCGGTGGTCTGAGGAAGCTGTTGCAAGCCTGTGAGACCTATGCTGAGCAACATGGTTTAAAGTATAACGAACTCAAGAGCGAATTTATGGTTTTTGTTGGTAAAAACAAAAAACCCAATAATATTCCTGAGCTGTGTTTAAATGGAGTCAACTTGAAACAGGTTGCTCAGTTTAAGTACCTGGGTCACATTGTGACAGAAACTTTAACAGATGACCAGGATATAGAAAGAGAACGGAGGGCGTTATCTGTCCGTGGAAATATGCTGGCTCATAGATTCGCTCGTTGTACAGTTGACGTTAAATTAACGTTATTTAAAGCGTTTTGTCAAGGCTTCTACACGGGTGGTCTATGGACCAGTTTTACAAAGCGGGCCTATAGCGCACTCCGAGTCCAATATAATAACATTTTCAGGACGCTGGTGCGGCTTCCGCGGTACTGTAGTGCTTCAGGCATGTTTGCAGATGCCCATATTGAGGATTTCTTTGCAATTATGCGTAAGAAAACTAGTTCGGTGGTGCACAGTATGAGGGGGAGCCGTAGCAGCGTCCTGAGAATGATAGCGGATAGAATGGACTCGGCGGTCATGCGTCGTTTCATTAACCTGCATGTGACAGGTGTAGGTTGATGAAGAATCATGTAAAGTTTATTTCTGTTATTATTACTAACATAGTTTATAAGTTTGGTGTTACTAATTTTCTATGGGCTGTAGTTGTCTGAAAATAAACAGTTTTTATTTTATTTTATTTATGCAATTTTCAACCCTACAACTATAGTTTTTCAGTTCACTGCTCGGCGCTAACAGCAAGAAGTACCAACTTCCTCCTTGCAGAACTTTCGTTCATTGACACCTAAAGAGCTATTCCCACGCACCAATTACTATTGGGCAATAATATAATCAGTATTGTTTAGACAATGGGCTCTTGACGTCCTGTGATTGATGTTCACGCTCTCACCCATGTCACAGATAACACCTAAACCAACTACATAGAAAGACGAACTACGCACTCACACATACACAAGCATAGTTTACGAGGACTTTAACGGGCTTTAAGGATTTGCTCTCACTACTTACTTGTAATTTAAAACTTACAGTGTGCGACATATTGTCATCTCTGTCACTCACACCTGTGTGGACATTCTCTCTTTTTCTATTACAATCTAGTTTTGACATTGGCAGAAAAGAGGTAATCGGAAAAGTTTGATTAAAAAAAAATGAAAGTTGATGTGTCAAAATTACACTCGATCATGGAAACAATAAGTACTACCATATGAATTATACTTTCATCCTACTACTATTATAAAGGCGAAAGTTTGTATGTATGGATGGATGTTTGTTACTCTTTCACGCTTAAACGGCTGAATGGATCTGGATGAAATTTGGCACAAAGATAGATTATAGTCTGGAATAACACATAGGCTACTTTTTATCCCGGGAAAATGTACGGTACCCGTAGGATAACACATCAACTGTGACGCGGACGAAGTCGCGGGCAGAAGCTAGTACTACATAATAGTACCTATGTCTACTGGCTGACTTTTAATTTTTCAGCGATCTTTCAGGGTGGAATTACAAATAAATTAAATACTAATAACTTGTATTATAGGACCAACTCTAAAATATAACAAAATAACTGCCATTATTACATTTTAGAGTTGATTGCGTAGTAAATGTTGTTGTAAGTAGGTACTCATGAATACTTTCATTTCCCGAAAGATGCGAAGTAAATTACATACAAGTCAGCCAGTACAGTACCTAAACTTAAATAAACAACAGTTGCTATTATGTGTGTGTGTGTGTGTGTGTGTTCAAAAAAACTTCAGTCTAGGAAGTAAAGGATCAGTATCAAGCGAGTAATTCATGCAATAGTGGTCGAGATTGGGCCCAATTTAATCTAGTGCCGCGTCACATTGTTCATGCGGAAATGCGGGCCGGATCGCCGGACGGCCGAGACCGTGGTACTCCTTCGCCGTGCGTTACCCGACCGTGTTTGATACTATGAATATTTTAACCAACAAACTAGGTAGGGTAAATACGCTAAATGTCGGCCCCCTTGCGGTTTTTCTGTTTTGGGATCAGTCTGGCACCATCAATTTGCAACGAAAGGATAGCTTCCGATGCGGTTTTGGATACTTTCATAAATCTATTTCATGTTTATGGGCATAAGATTGACATTTCTACTACAAGAAAAAAGTAATAAGGTTTAGATGCGTCGAGAACGAAAAAACCCTAAAGTCGGCCATTCACGGCCCATGGTCGGTCGCGTTTTTCCCAAATGTCGGCCGGGTATAGGGTGTTTTAAATTAAATTAAACATTATTTATTGCCTCAAGAGCTTCCTTTATTTTTGTGAGATCGTAACTGCATAATTTTCTTTGTTTCCTTGAAGGCCCTGGATCTTCCTGATCTGTCATTGTAGTACCTTAAATTAAAAGCATTAATTCTATAAGCAGCTTTTTGTGACATGCAGGTAATATTCATGAATGAAAGATTTACGACCAACCATTATTTTTATTTTTTAACATGCGTTTATTAGGTAGAAAGTTCCAAAGAGCAATTTATATCTTAGGTATATTCCCAAACCGTAATAAGCTATCATAAATGTTTTCAATATTATCAACTTCTACATTAAAACTTAACTCTTTATATTATTAATAAATTAAATGTATAATAAATATTTAATTTTGAGAAAATAAGAAAAAGTAATCAGCCTGTATAGTGGGGCTCAAATTTGAGGCTGGCCGACATTACGATCTTTAATGTTTCTAAAGCCGGCCCCTATTTCGTGTAAATTTTTTCTCGAGATTCAACTAATATCACCCCGGCCGGTATTTGGCGATTAAACGTAGAATAGTTTTATTTGCCTATATGCGTTGCAAATTCTCTTATTAAGCCAACAGAATTAGTACAATTAGAATTTATAAAACAGACTGCATTTACTTTAAGTCGGCCACGGCCGAGAATCGGGTTTTAACTCCAAATTGGTATTCTATTGGCGGCCTCCTATTTTTACTTTAAAACAATACGTAAAACATTGAATAAACTATCTCAAAATATAGTAAAAATCACTAATTACTAATAATAAAGCTTAAAACAAAAAAAAAGAAATGTCTTACCGTTTTTATATCAATCCCCGAAGTGTGGGTATTCACAGCAAGTAAGGTACTTTACATATGAAATTGACGCTTCGACGGCGCAATCGCTACTGATGCTCAGTTTGCGAAGAGTGAGTGACGTAATCGGAAAGTAACGGTTTGTACATATAGAGTATGAACTAAGGTTGTAATTTGAGTGGCAAATTTGTCACTTCAGTACGTTTTAAATGAATGCAAGCTGAAAATGTGCAGACGGCCGAAGTTTGGGGAGGGGCCGACGTATGGCGTATTTACCCTACCTATTTAAATTTCGTGCATATAGATTGGTGTGTTTAGTAACTGAAATATGTGGCAAATAGTTTTTGTTTATGGCGCGTGTGTCTAGTAAATAATTCGTCTTACTACTATTGTCAAATATAATATACTTGCTGTGGCAGCGGCTTCGCTCACGTAAACCTAAGTATGTACTACATGCTTGTTTTAGCGCCAAATACAACATGTTGTCGTGATAAAGAAAAATAAATACACAAAAATCTTTGACAGGCTCACTTTATCGCCATAACGAATTCCGATCCCTGATAGATGATGAATGAATAAATAACGATGATGTAATTTGGTCAGTCCTTAAAAGAATAGGGATCGCATAAGATAGCACAACTTTGTGCTACAAAACACACATAAGATAGGCCAAAAGGAAATTTATTTATTTATTTAAATCAGGCATCAAGGCCCATGTTTATGGCATTAGAAATTCAACTTCGGAGAAAAGCGACACGGTACGTACTCAGCAACCAACCATGTTTTCGACAAACAATTCAGACATTGAGTGCGAGATCTAACCAAATCCGTTAACCCGAAGTAATCAACAAGTTTTCGAGTACTCGACTCGCACTAACTAGAATATCAGATTACATTTATAGCGAAATATCGAACTGCCCGCGACCTCGTTCGTGTAGCTAATATCGTAGCTAGTTACGTTTTTGGGTTACTACTCCGCTCCCATTGGTCGTGGCGTGATGTTTTATAGCCTATGATACTCACAAATAACGTGGCTGTCTATGGGTAAAAGAATTTTCAAAATCGGTTCAGTAGATCCAGAGATTACCCCCTACATACAAACTTACAAACAAATGTTACCTCTTTATAATATTGTTAGTATAGATTAGTATACATACCAATCCGTCGCAAAGTATTTACATATTCATGAAGAACTAGGCACGTATTCATTCGTGAGCAGATCATAATTATCGTAGGGAGACGCGTATTGCATGACAAACGACACTTGTTCGCCCACACTTTTCGCGCCATTATTGCGAAAATCATTTCTGACATAAGGGTCGTCGATCAAATCCAAATGGAAACGTTTTGTGCCAAAGAGGTCTACTTTATGTGGCAAGTTTCGCCTAAATCGATTGGAAACTTCTTTTTTCTTGAAACAGAGAACGTTGTTTGGCCTTTAATAAGTTTCTTGTATATCTATACCTAAATGTAAACCACTTCGTGCGTGAACGAAAGCTCCCTACACAGTAATTGGTTTCAAGTTAGGTTGATTATAAGCCTTCTCGTAACCAATTACTGTTTTTTGGAAGAAAACATGTAATTTGGAAAACAACAGCGTTGACTGCGTAGAAACGACATTAATTATTAAATTCGTTTAACGAAAACAAACACCAAATGATTTTTGAATAATTCATCTAATTTTTACGATGGCGCTAAAACTTTGCTTGCATAAAGCTGCGAGCACATTTGTCACACTATAAAAGTCGGGAGTCGAGTAATTCGCGTGGCGTGTTCAAAATCTGTTCTTAGCTTAAGGTGGAGTCACAAAAGTTCGTTTGCCGCCTCCGTGACGTTATTCAACGCTATTGAAATTAACATTAGCCTCAGGAGACGGCAACTTTGGCTGGCTAGCAATTAAGACTGCCGCATAGATAACACTTTAACTACTTTTGAACATTAACATCTCATCTAACGAACCAACAAAGTTCAGTCGCGTTACGCCTTGCCGCCTCATATTAATTATTTACGAGAACTTTATGCAAGCAAACGATTGGAACGCGATTTATTGATAAGGAATTTACTGCTAACAACACTTAATTTTTTTAAAGTTTGAAAAAGGAATCTTATAAAAATGAATGAATATTTTAAATTGCCAATCTGCATTCGTTTTTTGAACACGCAGTAACGATAGTAGGGTAAGTAGGTAACTAAGTAGTAGGTATTACTTGTCCAGCTTATGTTTTTCCACTTTGAAGAAAATTCCTAAAACATAATATTAGATACCACATTTCGGGCACGAAGATGATTGATGACGTCTTGGAATAGCATGCCAAAAGAACATCTAATTATTGTAGCATTACATTTTTGTCTGCGTGTTAACGAGATCGAGCAAGCACCTATGGTAGGTACACCTTTTCAAAGGATAAAACGAAAATATTTTAAGAAGCTTGCATTTTCTTTTAAAAGACTGAAATGCTGAAATACGCTCGGAATTTCTCCCGTATCGTGTGTTGCGTTTACAAACATATAAACTCACATTTGATAAAATTTTGTATAATTATATGTATATAGGACAAAGGTAATGATTTTAAAGTCTCGTACGACGTTTTAAATTACGTATTGTTACGTCGTACGAACGAGATCTTTCGAGAAAGCACGTGATTACAGTGTGTTTGGCTAAAGGCTTCGAGAAGCATTCCACTATTATTATTAGTTGGAAGTTAGTTGTCATTGTAATTTCGACCGTACGCCGAGGGCATAAGGTACCTATTTCTTTATTCGGTACAAGTAGACATTGCCGGAATGTTCGTGAACATTGGTGGTACCTACCTATAAAAGCACAAGCGCCGACAAACGAGAGTCAGTCTGATTCAGGCGATACAACGAAGCGAATCGAAGTGAACTAGAAGTGCGATATCTAAGCGAATAGTGATCAGTACTGTATTTGTGATTAAGTTTAAGTGTTTTTGTGTTTAATAAAGTTATTTAATTGTCTGAGTGGTAGTAATTAATTTATCCCAAACTCGGCTCGTAACAATTTGGTGTCAGAAGTGAGGGATAAATTATGCCGATTCTACCGAAGGACGACACGGACGGTATCCTCGTAAACCTAAGTGGAGTGATGTGGCTGCGATGAGTTCCATCACGAAGAGTTATTGGGCGCAATGGAACAGCTTGGTGATCCAGGATGGAGTCTTGTGCCGTAAATGGGAAAACGCTCGAGGGGACAACTGTCATCTACAAATGGTTGTCCCTAAAGCTAAGGTACCGGATGTTCTACGGCTCTACCATGATGGACGTTCAGGAGGACATATGGGGGTAAAAAGGACCCTACTTAAAATTCGAGAACGCTTTTACTGGATCCACTGTCGAGATGATGTGGAGGACTGGTGTCGCAAATGTACCAGTTGTGCGGCCGTGAAAGGACCCCACACACGCAGCCGAGGTGCATTAAAGGTGTACGATATTCGACAATCCGGCCAACAGATGTCTGAGAAGATGAAGACCCGTTATGACCGCAAGGTAAACAGTAGGGGTTTCGACAAGGGTTCACTGGTGTGGTTACATAACCCAGTGCGGAGCAAGGGGAAGTCCCCGAAATTGCAAGCAAAATGGGATGGACCATACCGAGTCGTGACTAGGATCAACGATGTCACCTACCGAATACAGAAGGGTCTACGAGGTGCGCCTAAGATTGTCCATGTAGACCAATTGGCCCGATACTACGGGGCTAATGATGCTCGGGACGAGCATGTCTAAGGAGGGGGCAGTGTTACGTCGTACGAACGAGATCTTTCGAGAAAGCACGTGATTACAGTGTGTTTGGCTAAAGGCTTCGAGAAGCATTCCACTATTATTATTAGTTGGAAGTTAGTTGTCATTGTAATTTCGACCGTACGCCGAGGGCATAAGGTACCTATTTCTTTATTCGGTACAAGTAGACATTGCCGGAATGTTCGTGAACATTGGTGGTACCTACCTATAAAAGCACAAGCGCCGACAAACGAGAGTCAGTCTGATTCAGGCGATACAACGAAGCGAATCGAAGTGAACTAGAAGTGCGATATCTAAGCGAATAGTGATCAGTACTGTATTTGTGATTAAGTTTAAGTGTTTTTGTGTTTAATAAAGTTATTTAATTGTCTGAGTGGTAGTAATTAATTTATCCCATACCCGGCTCGTAACAGTATCATTTTGAAATCAGGGTTGATGGGAAATTGACAAGGATTGATACGTACCTATAGGTAAGTGCCCATACCTTATTTACAAAAATGAGTTTAATTACTTATTGACCAATATATCATATGACTACTTTTTCGTAGACTGCACTCTATCCAGTCCCCTAATTAACGTATTAATTAGGAGACTGTATAGAATATTCATAGTGCTACCGATGGTGATAGTGATAGCGCACTATCACTGTCTCACTAACCCTCACCCTTTACTGCATGGTTTTCATGACAAATTTTCCCACCAAGAAGGTGGACTAAATTTCGTCAAATTTTTGTGTGCATACAATGACATTTTGATAAGACTTGAACGAAAAAGGTAACAAAGACAAAGTCAACGCATTTCAATTAGACCATTTACATGCACTTTTGAATGTCAAGAAGTTACAGTTTAAAATTGAAGGTAGTTGCTCGTTCCAATACGTAGGTGTCTATGGAGAAGAACGAGCAAGAAACTCCATGGACACTCTTTTCACAATTTGAGTCAAATATTTCAGTCGTAGAAAAACTAAAGCTACCTATTCTGTGAGATAATCCGGATCACGTCTCACACCAGATCCAATATATTGATCAAGCGGAATATTACGTCATGTTTTTTCATTACTAGAGATAGAGAGAACTTTATATTCGCTATTTCTTCGCCAGCGAAATTCATGAACGTACGATGTTTGCAGTTGGAGGGAAATTGATCACAATATCATGCTAAGAAGCTTGAATACGAATAGGTATTGCGCACGAAAAGTAATTTGGTTAGATAGAACATACAAACATACCATAACGCCTGTATTCCCCGAAGGGTTAGGCAGAGGTACACCAGTGTACAGCCACAGTTCGCTGGTAGGTTTTGGTCCCATATGTAATAGGAGGCGAGCCTATTGCCATTAACCGGGCACAAATCCTAACTCCGAGCTGCTCCTGAGAATTTCATAGAAAAACACAATAACACTTTTCGTCGTCCTTGGAATCGAAAACCGTACCTCTAGCGTAACAGTCGCGCTTAGGACCACTGTGCAAACGAGACAGTTTAGATAGAAGTAATATTTGGGAATTGGAAAATATTGTTGTATTTTTGAAGTACATTCGGTATGAAGGCAGAATTCTGGCTTGCTTTCGGTGAAACGCAGCACGTATCGCCCGTCATACGGCACCGCGTCCATTTGCTGTCAAAACTGAACCCGACTTCACACGACCAGAGCTTCTGATTACTTACGACATGATGAAGTGGTTCACATGTTTGCCTTTCCTGCCAGTAGAGTAGGGCTGTAGGCTGTTGCCTTTTGAGGTCGTTTAAAAAAATTAAGTATGAAATTCTCATTCAATTCATGTACGTACCTATAGGTAATTTTTTATTGTTCATACATAAAACAAACTTAAATAATAATAATTATATTACAACTATGTACAGAAAAAAAAAGTAAATAATAAGTAAATAAAGGAAGGTCATAGGGCATCAAAAAACTCATCCGCATCGCTGTCATTGGGACAAGTGCCCAACGTTTGTACTTACATACATCATACTTAATTACGTATCTATAGGTAAGTAATTAAGTATGATTGATATAAGTAAATAGATAGCTATTTTTTTTTAGGGTGGGAGATCATCACATGACTTCTTCTGATCTGGGCGGAGCAGAAGGGAGTGTCAGACTCTTACTGACTAAAATCTATCGGTCCGTGTTCCTCCTAATGCCCTTTGAGTTCCAGTGCCGCGGTGACTCTTTCGAACAAACTCAGCAACCCTTTTTTTTTTTAAAAGACGGGAAATCATCAAATAACTTCCCCCGCGCTGAGCGGGGCGGGAGGGAGTGTCAGACTTTTACTGACTAAAACCCGTCTATGTTCCTTCATGTGCCCTTTGCGTTCCGGGGGCGCGGTATCTCTTTCGAACAACCCGCAGCCCCGGCAGGCATCGGCCCTCAGTGGCCCCATCCAAGTTTGCTGACATCTCTTTGAGGCGCGCGTGGAACACGAACGCGCCTTCGACACGGTCTGTCGTTATTTAAAATGAACGTACGGACGGTGAGCTACCCATTACTCACCGTCCACAGACCCGCGAAACTCAGCAACCCTGACAGAAGTACATAGCTTATATAACCTAGGAATACGATTTTTGATTTTTATTTTACTTTAAATAGTTTCCTGATTTGCAGTAAGTACCTAGTTTTATTTTTTTAAGTAGAATATTAAGCCATAAATAGTCAGCCAGTAGTTTTTTCATCATCCAACCTATTTCTGGCGCAACGCTCCATATTATTATGTTTTGCCTCATAACCCAAAGCTTTAGGAAGAGGGTCACTCTAAAAACTAATAAGCATTATAAATTTTCGGACATTACATTATACCCGGCTACCGCACCACAACAAACAGTTAGGAGACTTATCACTCTGTCTGTCCTACGTAAGCGGCTTAGCACGGGATGCTAATCAGCCGGAGACCCGGAGCGGTCCGTCCCCGGGCCGGGAGGAAACCGTCCCTGCTCACCACCTAGTAATTACTACTCGTCCGGTTTGTCGAGTTAATTAATCAGTGTACGGACAACTACGGATAATGAAAAGACTGAATTACGATCGCGAATGTTGAAGTGTTTCATTAACAATGTTACGTAAGCTAAATAACAATTGTTTAATTATGTGTCACGGGATTTGTGTAGATAATACAGTAGGCAGAGGGACAAGTTTCTGTAGGGTTGCGATGGCTATCTAATCGGCGTATGACGTGATGGATTTAGTGCACACAAAGCTTGCCAGCCCGCATGTGGACGTCACAGATAAATGAGTCTGCATACTACAACGTACCATACCATGACAGTTTAAGGAATCAGGTAAAAAACAACTTTATATTGAAAAGTATGAGAATACGCAGCGATCATAATAGATCAGCTATGGTCGCAGTGATACCACAGCCACACTAAACAAATAAAAATAAAAATTAGACTATGCCCCTTAGACCATTCATGCACGAAGCCTCTACAATTGTCAGTTGGTACGCTCGCTGTTACGTTACTACAAGTCCGTGTAATGATTCTTCCCGTGCCTAATAGGTACGTTCATAGCACGGTCTGGTAAGGTATAGTGGGCAGACTCCTTTAAGCAGCAAATGTATGATTAATTTATTCGCTATTCATTGATTCCTAGAGTGGACTCGAAAAAGTCACCGAGATTCCGCGAAATTACGATACCATTTATAAAACAGTTCCATTATTCACATTAATAGTGAATAACGTTTTTATTTTCGAAAAAATATTTTTGTGCTTATTTTATAGTGCAGTTTATTTTATTTACAACCATTTATTCATTTATAATGCGAGATACCAGAAAATAAAAGGACATTGTTGAGTATTTCATTACCTACATTAAAAGTTGTAGTTCTATTTCTCTCTATATACATATAAACACGCTTTATACTTTTAAAACAATATAAACCAGATGGCTCCGTACTAATTGTATGTTCAGTTACAAGTTACAAGTTGAACGGTCGTAATAATTCTTGCTCAAAACATTTTAAGAGGCGCTTCACCACCCGCCACAGTTTCAGCAATCAAACTTACAGTTGCTCCATAATTTGCAACCGTTAAGTTAGTAACAACTTCCAAAACATTTTAAAAGGCTTCAACTTTTAATTAATAGAACTCATGCAATTCACGAAACCATTAAGAATAATGAATTAGCTTCTCTTTGAGGATAAAAACAGTTATTAATTACCTGCCTACTAGAAGTTCAGAACGTTGTAAAAAATGCAAATGGAAATCGATAGAACGGAATTGAAAAGCGCCAAAGGTTGGGGACGCCTGTCGTCGTAGTTCAGTGAGTAAACAGTGAACTACCGAGTGTTGGGAAATTAGTAGGAAATTAAATTTCACGACTCCTGCTATAGCGCGACACTTTTGCACCGCTCGGCGAGTCGGCGAAGAAACGTTGACATGGCGCAGTGCTGTGCACGACTGTCTCTGGCATTATTTTAAATTTACTTATATTATAAATGAGAAAGTAACTCTGTCTGTCTGTTACGCTTTGATGCTTATTTCGCTAAACCCATTTTAATGTTTGGTGCAGAGATAAATTATTAGATAGACCTTGGAGAATGACATAGGCTACATTTGTCGCGAGAAAAGGACTTGAAAGGGTTCAAATGGGGGATGAAAGATCGTATGGGTGGTAGTTCGTTATTATTACTTTGATAAAAAATAAACAAACATTAGTTCAAGCATTTTAGAAAATTTTATATCAGAAAAATAAAAAAGGCTGCCTAAAGTACCTATTCAACGCGGAAGAAGTTGCAGGCAGAAATCAGTAGGATATAAAAATGATTTGAGAATATTTCTAGGTTACTTTATGTCAGATGAAGACTACTTGCAGCCATTATTTTCGTAGGCGTTCCCGCCGTTAAAGATATCTCAAAGAAATTAAGAGAAATTCATGGAGGACAAATACCTTGGAAAGTAACCTTGCAATAAAAATATCGAATAAAACCTATCTTCCCAGTATCCCATTTACTGGGGAGGTAAAATTTATTAGATTCCTTTATTACACTTGAACTGAGTTTGGATCTACCATGTCAAAATGAGCCCCATTATTCAAAGTAGATTGTAATGATTTTGGTTTTACAATGCTTGACATAGATTGTAATGATTTTGGTTATAATTGCTTATTAACTTGACATCTATTCAAAGCACAAGTTTTGAATGTATCTTCCCCATTTTTTGCTAAATATTAATGTAACACATCTTTACATAGTATAAAACAAAGTCAGATCTTTTAACGTACGTACGTAGATCTTTTAAACATCGCAACAGATTTTAATGCGATTGCATCAATAGATAGAGTGACTCAAAATAAAGGTTTTTACGTAAAGAACATCACGCGACGACCAATGGAAGCGGAGCAGTAGGTAACCAAAGACGTAACGCAAGACACACGGGTTATATGATTCTTTTAGCATATACCATAAGGTTGACGCTACTAATTAAATTATTAAGACATTGTAGGCTCGTTTGAATACAACTATGCTTCTCTCACAAGTCTGCAACATAAAAATAAAGATGATATTTGTTGAGATGGCTACAGACGCTCAGACTCTGTTGATTGCAGCGCACATAACAAGCTGTCGTCGGCAAACTACTTATCTAAATTAAATCTCTTGGTCCTGCCGGGAAACTGTTTTCTTGCCGCAATTTACTTCTTACCACACAACTCCGCAAACATTGGTAAGCCTCCTTAATGTCACAATAGAAAAGAACGCTTTTGTAGGTTCTTGTTAATAAAGTTCGTAATACTTAATAATAATTCCAGCCTTTTATTGTAGGTGTAACTCTGCAGGGCATAGGCCTTTTTCTCACATAAATAAGGAGTAAAGAAGAACGAGAAGTTACGTCACGAGTACTGGTCACCACACTTGCTCAAGGATTGGCGAATTTCGGCTTATATTACCCGGGTTTTCTCACGATGTTTTTTGTCACCGATGTCAGTGATGTCCAAGATAAACTTAAAATGTATCTACATTAATGAATAGAAAAGTCACATTGGTAATTTCTCGGTATCGAACCCACAACCACACGCGTGAGAGGTGGACGTCTTATGAACTAGGCCATGACGACATATGCGAGTGATGACTCTAAAATGGCCTCTACTGCTTCCAAATAGAGGCACCGTCGTTACCCAATAAATAGTACTAATGAACATGCGGTTTTACATTGCACTATTGAATATTATTGAATAACGTGCACTCTCCACATTATACTTACGTACCAGTTCATTTGACTAATCGAAGGATAACGAGTAACCACGATAAGAATCTGCAGGTGTTTGGCCTGGAAACCTGAATACTCTGATTATGCTACACTATTGTGGGTTTTATTCGCGACCCTCATGTACTAAGATGATGTTAACTTACGATAATCGATTTAAATTAATTTGCGCAGTAATTGAGTTCTGGACACAAACAATCAATTGACATACTTTTTATGAACTGTCAAAATTCAATCCCCGTAGTTATTGTACGGCAGTAGTAAACTGTGACATCATTTTTTCGTCAATTCAATTGACTATTTATTAATTTCAAAACAACAAAAAAATCTATTGTTGCAGTTCATCATAATCAGTCAGTCAGTCAGTGGAACAACGTCCACTGCTCCACGTAAAAGGCCTATAAATAGCCACAATGACCGTTAATTTTCAGGGTTAATTGAAAATTAATCGAGTTTATCCAGCTAAAATAAAGTGTTTTTTAGAGAAGTTGTCTTGGAATTGTTTGTTAATGCTACCCAATTAGGTGCTATCCGTGCCCACTAATATCCCGAAGAAATCTCAGCTTTCATATCGTTTCAATCACGGAAAATTCATGGTTTTCACCCAAGGTCAAGTATCAATTTTCGTAAAAAGGAAGCCGAAAGAAATATTGCTTATTCACGATTTTACTTTTCTGAATTTAACGCCATCTATCGTCAAAATGACTAACTATTGCATTCATCAAAATAGGCTGTGCTATTTTTCAATGGCGGAAGAGTAGCTAAAAGAGAAATAGCAGTTGACGTAGTTGGTCAGAACTTCCGAAGGAAAGCCGGTAAAAATTGAGCTGTACGGAATCCTCCCCACATGGTCTAAACTCTATAGATTGGCTCTATAGAGTTTCACAAAACAGCACCTGTAGCCATGGCTACAGGTGCTGTTTTGTGAAACTATTCAAAGCCTATCCAGCGTTTGCGTTTATCGTTTGTTACATGTAACAAACGATAAACGCAAACGCTGAATAGGCTTTAATAGATCTTCAACTTTATGTGCTTGGTTTTAAGTTGAAGATCTAATGAAGATTGCATAGCGTTTTCGTTCGTTCCATTCGCTAACGCTTAGAAATCTTTAATAGATTTTTAACTTAAGATTCTGGGGTATAAAGTTTAAAATCTATTGGTACCTACCGAGCGTTTACGATTATCGTTTGCGACTTGGCTAGTGGGGCTTTTCTGTTGCAGGTGTACTTTTCCTTCTATGTATAGTGCTTGCAATTCACGAGGTCGCATTGACTCTAATTACGTCACTGTTAAGGCGTGGTCAGATCAGCAAACTAATAACTAGGGGATAGCGTGGTCGTTCACTATTAGCGAATGGCGGTCACACTCATAGCTGAGCTACTTATTAGTAGATAATAGAATTGGTCTATATCTTCGAGAGACTAAATACCAGATTCTACACTAGTTCGAGCTAGTTGACCTGGATTTTTAATATTTTACAATGTTAACCAACAATTAATTGGGTATTATGATAAGCATTTTCCTCTAACTTCGTAAATCAAACTACAGCTCTCTTCTTAGACAATGTATTTAATAGCTAGGTACTTGATACTACTTAGTTAGCTCTCAATTAGACCACCACTGCCATTGCTATGTCATACCGTATACGGCATAATTAGTAATGATGACAAACGCGAACGTATAATGTAACAACTATAGGTAGGTACTTAGTCTACCAAGAATAGGTGATAAATTATGTAGGTAGGTACCTATTTATATCCCACTTATAAATAACCCTAAAAGAGAGGTTTACAAGGAAAAATAATAAAGTGCATCAACTATTACAACAATTTATTGGCATTATAAATAATATTTAATAAGTAATAATTAAAAAATATAACCATTTGTTACTTTAGCACGATACATTATTGTACCTTCACACAACATGTGTAGTGCGACGCCTGTTCTGACAACTATTACTTATACATTGACAATTTAGAATAGTTCTTCTAATTCAGTTATCACTTAAAACTGCTAAAAAAATAGGCACTTTTCATAAATTGATTTGAAGCTTACGTCATGGGTTTTATTACATAACGCAGATAGTCAATTACACCATCAGCTTGAGGTATTTAGACTTTGAGGAATGGAAGACTGAAAAAATGTACTGTATTCAAAATTATACTAAAAAAATTATGTCTATTATATGCCTTCATTACCTATGGTAATTACCAGGCTATGTCTATGTAAGATGCCATAATGTTTAAACAATGATAAAGCTTGTCAGATCGATCAGGTGTTGACGATGTTTGTGACGAGTCCGGCAGCGATGGTGACGCCTGCCACCCGCAGCATCACGCGCCCCAGCTCCTTCACATCCTTGTACCGCTCCACGCAGATCGGACGACACACCTCTATCTCTACCACAGCCACACAGTTATTGCCCAAACAACGAGGCTTCTTCTTAATCAGCTCACCAGTACTTTTGTTCAGTAAGGACTTCAACTTTATGATGTTTGCAGACTCAACAAGAGATTGGTGATGAATAAGTACAGGAAAACCTCTTGTGATAGGAACCTTGATATTAAAAACTACTATCCTGGCTTCAAACCTTGTAGTGACGGGTACTTGTTGGATGGGGTCACTCAAAATGTACCCAACAGACACATTTTGCATGTCTACTCCTGTTAAAGTCACACTAACTTGGTCACCAGCAAATGCTACATTAGTGGTCATTTCGTTGATGCTTATATTTCTAACATCGGCCATTTCTTTAGTAGGACATACTAAAACCTTGTCACCTTTATTGATCAAGCCGTTTTCAATACGGCCGGCCACACAAAATCCTGAGCCAGTACCTTTATATACATCATTGACAGATAAGCGTAAAGGTTTTGATATAGGCCTCTCAGGCACATTAAATTTATCAACAACATCTAGTAGACATGGTCCATTGTACCATTTAAGTAATTCAGGTTCAGCTGGAGGCTTCACCAAGTTCTCCCCGGTCAATCCTGAGCAAGGTACGTAAGTTACATCAGAATCCTTAAAACCAGCTTGTTTCAGAAAAGCTTTCAGTTTTTTGGTAATCTCATTAAACCGTTCTTGAGACCAATTCGTGGTATCTAATTTGTTAACAGCAACAGCAAGTTGACTTACTCCAAGTGAACGCACTAGTAGTGCATGCTCTCTAGTCTGTCCTCCAAAGTCAAAGCCTGACTCAAATTCGCCTCTAGTGGCATCCACTACAAGTAAAGCAACATCTGCTTGACCTGCACCAGTTATCATGTTAGGAATAAAGTCTGCATGACCAGGTGCATCTAATATAGTTACTCTCTTTGTCTTTGATTCAAATTGTGCTTTTCCCACATCCATTGTGATGCCTCTGACTCTCTCCTCTCCGGTTTCATCTAACACCCATGCATACATGAAGCTCTGTTTGCCAATTTTCTTGCTCTCTTGTTCATATTTGTGCAGAGTTCTTTGGCTAACTTCTCCAAGCTCACAGAGCAATCGGCCCATCAGAGTAGACTTGCCAGCATCAACATGGCCTATGACAACTATGTACAAATGATCCTTATCTGATCCTCTCTCATTTGCATACTGTGTGTGTGCATCCAGCTTGTTTTCTTTCACTTTAGGTGTTACTTTTACTTCATCAGCTTGATCAGTCTTTAATATCCTTTCAGGGCAAGGTGATTGGTCTCTTGGAGTCTGTGGACGGCTTCCAGAACTGCCATCCTGTCCAACTTTAAACCCTTTCACAATCCCAACAGTCTTTGGCTCTACATTAGTAGCTATCACTTTTGGGGCTTGAGCTATAGTAGATATAACTGGGGCTTTTAAAGGATCCACAATGATTACAGGCTTGACAGGTTCCGTTTTAGGAACATCTGGATCTCTACTTTTTCTATTGAGTATATCATCAAGGGACTTAATGTAGTCAAACTTATGCTTTATAACAGTTTGTATGAGAATGTTATCTGAAACTGTGTCACCTATAACATTTCTAAGTTCATCTAGGCACGACATAAGCTTAGCTTCATCTTCTTCGTCGAGGTTGAGACTTCGGAAGTCCATAGACTCGCGTCTCTCGAGTCCGGGTTGGCTTGTGTCAGCTATATCTACTTCAGGCTCTTCTTGTATGTCATTGTGACTCTGTAAGAGATCTACCTGCTGGGGACGATTTCGGTCATAAATCCACTGTGATGCATCGCTCGGTGACAAGCAGCTTTCCTCTTCCACTGAATATCCGTAAACATCGTCGTCATCGTAGTCTTCGGAATAACTCCTATTTCTAATATCGCGGTGACGAGCCATCTTAAGACTCGTATCGATTATACAGGTTTTACTTAATACCGAACATATTGCAGGATAGTTTAGGAAAAATCACACGTTTCTACTTCTACAAATCCTCAAGCACTTTTTGTTGTCAATTTTCAGAATGACAAAGAAATGACATTATGACACATGCAGGCATGATACATGAGAAGAAAATGCAAATGGTACGTTCATATTAAAGAAAACAATAATATTTATTCAATCATTGAGAACTATCAATTGCTGTGTTAATTTTAAATCGGAAAATATTATTAAATTGAATCATGAACAATCTAAATTTATTGGCACTTTAATGTTGATGGTTGATCTTTAATTACAATAAATAAAAAATGCAATTGTTTTTTTTATAAGAACGCACCTTTCAATACAAAGTTATTCGTTTAGGAATAGGTTGAAAGTTTTTTAATCAGAACTATAGTTGTAAATAAACCGGTTTTAAAACATGGATTTTGGTTTAAAACCGATTCTGTAGCAGCTATAGTCAGAATAAATTATCGAAAATTATCCTAAACTTCATTAAATAAACTAATAACTTTTCCAATTTCAGAACTACTCATGCTAATGTCATGGACTGTCAGACTAGGGTTAGACGTCAAGTCATCATTGTCATGTCATGTTCTGTCATTCTGATTCAATAAATTTCTTTGGCTTTGTCTGAATGTGAATTACGCCTACTTTTCTATAATCAATTTATTTTACTGATCTTTCAACAAAAGTATCAATGTTTGGTGATTGATGTAGTTTTCTTAATTGACAATTGTGTTGTGTTTAGAAAAACACGTTACCTAAATTGAAGAACAAAGTTTTAGACCCTTGACCTAGTAAAACTTAGTCAACATGAAGAAGAAGGTGCGTATTTAAATAGATAAACTTGTTTCTAATCGCTTAATTTGTTGTTCAAAACAAAGACGTTATCAGGGATGAAAAAAAACAACATAATTGTTTCTATTTCATCAGATTAAAAATAGATAAATAATTTTCACAGCTGTCGATCTATTCATCAATTCTATCATTACATTTTCAGGTATTGTTAATGGGTAAGAGTGGCTCAGGCAAAACGAGCATGAGGTCCATCATATTTGCGAACTACATCGCCAGAGACACGAGGAGATTGGGTGCTACAAGTAAGTTGGAAGTAAAATTCATAAAATTTTCAAAATCTAAAATCTTCTGACAATATGGACTAAAAGAAGAAAAATAGAGCAGAGAGTCATCTCAGTAAAGTGTTGAGTGTATACATTGTTACATGGACCTATATCTGTTTATCAGTTTGATGTATAATTAAATCATTTGACTCATACATGCACTGTAGGTACATAATTGTGTAGTCTCCCTCTACTGGCCATGCATAAAGTACATAGCAACACTGCTTGTGATTACATTTCACATCTAAAATTAGTGTTTAGCTAAAGTTATGTATACCTATGGTGTGTACATAAGAACAAATACATGATTTTATGAAAGCATTTTGTACTATACTGCAATGCTTGAAGTCTTATATTTATTTGAAGCTAGTCTACATTAACATAAAAAAGTAAAACTTGTGTGTTTGTTCATAAAAGATAATACCTAAAAATACAATTCCAATTAAGAAATATGTTTCACGAATAGAAAGCTATACTAATGCAGTGTCATAGGATATGTTTTAAAGCAGTGTACTTGATTGCAAAGACGTCAAGGTCGCAAGCCAAAACCATTATCCAAAATGTTGATGAGTCAGTTGCAAATGGGAAAACCACCTTGATAAAATGTAAAACCAAAAAGGATATTATTTAATAAATGCGTTTAGATAAAATCATTTTATATTTAACCAGAATACCACATATAACACGCTAGCGAACTGCTGTATTTCACCTGCCAAAGTTACGTCTTTGGTTAATGCTCTGTTACCGCGTGTCGTGTGTGATGTTATATAGCCTATGTTACTCAGGAATAATATAGCTGTCGTTTGGTGAAAAAATAGTCCAAATTGGTCCAGCTGTTTCGGAGCCTATTTGTTACAAACAACCCCAAAAAAACCTTACCTCTTTACAATATTAGTATAGATTAAGCCTTATAGCATTTATAAAATAAGACTACAATTATTTACCTCACTTTCCAGTTGATGTAGAACACTCACACGTCCGTTTTCTTGGCAACTTGGTACTGAACCTGTGGGACTGTGGCGGACAGGAAGCGTTCATGGAGAATTACTTCGCATCACAACGAGACAACATCTTCAGGAATGTGGAAGTACTGATATACGTGTTTGACGTTGAGAGCAGGGAGATGGAAAAGGATATGCATTACTATCAGTCTTGCTTGGAAGCTATATTACAGGTACTTTTATTATTTAAAAATAAGCAACAATAATTTATTCTATGTTCTATGTTAGGGGGTTTGGTTTCCGCACTTAGTCCTTCCATAATTTATTCTTCATTGTTTTCTTATTATGACAGAGAAAAAAAAAATTATATGTGCATTTTATCATTCTCTTTTAATTCACTGCATAAAAGAATATGGTAAAGTGGGGTAAAGTCAGAGTCAATTATTTCAATTACACCATTACACTTGTAAATTATCAAGTAGTGGGTCATTTAGTCAGAAAGTTGAGAAACTAGTTGCTTGTTCCATAACGTGAGTAGGCCTCTACTGTGAAAAATCAGCAAGAAACCCAACAGACATGCACCTCATTCTACTTCAAAAAGTTTACTGGCCTATAGGCTCTGCACCTATTACATGGGACCTAAACATTCAGGTGATCTGTGGTTGTACATTGGTACACCTCTGCCTAACCCTCTGGGGTGGCTTGATGGTTATGGTAAGGTTTACTAGTTGAAGGTATTGACAACAGTAAATCATAGACTGATTAATGTAATATGTAATTTTCCATTTCAAATCTCACAATATTTACATACACTGAACCCAATTGCTATGCAAACACTGTACAATGTAGCAGTTAGTTAAAGCCTGTTTATAATTGCTATATTTGCTATTATGCATAGATTGTACGCCCAGTCATCTAGTGACACGGTGAGTGACTGTGCACAATGTGCACAATGTGCACATTATTGCTATAGTCACACCTAGGGTTGCCAGATCCTAAATCCAGAATGCCGAACACCAGCCACTTAAACCAGACTCTTGGTTAAAAAAGCTGGATACTATGTATGATTTTTTTACCTGTAAAGCTGGCCAAGCCAGACGCCGACTAACTTCGCCAGACACGCATCAAAAAGCCAAGTCACACTAGGTAGCCAGACATATACATTTAGCTATCAAACCAAATGGTTGCTACTGTATGGAACTTATGTTATTTTCGTCACAGTTACGTCGTACATAGAATTGAGGACGTGTAATTCAATACAGAATATTGTGGCATTGTTTAATGGGCTTTGTAAATTGCCAAAGGGGGTACTATATATGGAAGGCAGGAAGCCTGCAGGGGTCTCCCTTCCCTTTGAAAATTGACTTTTCAGTAGTAGTTCTTCTGGAGTAGTGGGTAGTTCTTTTAGTAGTATTTACTTACAACAAGCTTGCTCTGGCATCAATACCAAGTCACTTGGTCTTCTACTTTTAAACCTACCTTTTAAAATTATTTTTTTATATGTTACCTCATTTGTCTGTCATTTATGAACCGATTTTTTTTTATTACAATGTTCAAGCATCTACCCCCATCAGGAGGTCAATTACTAATTGAAAAACGTTCAAATCTAGTTATTCGATCATCATTGTTCCTAAATTTTTAAGAATTACTCCCCTGCTTGTTTGTTTAATGACTAATATCACTATGTTCTACAGAATTCTCCAGAGGCAAGGATATTCTGCTTGGTGCACAAAATGGACTTGGTGCCAGAAGAGCAACGCGAGGAGATCTTCAAGGAGAGAGAAGAAGACTTGAAGAGGCTGTCCAAACCACTCGAGTGCACCTGCTTCAGGACCAGTATATGGGATGAGACATTATACAAGTGAGTGTATCTACGCTTTTATACGGAACCAGCGCACTATCCGACATCGCAAAATAGGATGATGCATGATGTGTCGTGATGACCCAGTGGTTAAGGCGCCCGCCTCTCATGCACGGTTTTTGGTTCGCAACCGAGCAACGGGCAAGTACCAATGCGACTTTTTCTAATTCATATGTACTTTCTAAGTTTATCGTTTATCACTGACATCGGTAACCATGTCAGAGGCCCTTGAGGCGGTTTAGAAACTCTGACACTAGGGTGTGTGAAGTCGTTGGACCTTATACTGCCGACACGATAGAGAGAGAGACCCGCGTGATGTTATGTAGCCTATGTTACTCAATGATAATGTAACTTTCTAACGGCCAAAGAATTTTTGAAATCGGTCCAGTAGTTTTCGGTTTATTAATTACATACAAAAATACAAATCTTTCCTCTTTACTCGTATTAGTGTAGATGTAGATTTATACTGCTTTTAACGGAATAAGCGTGGATCTACAGAGTTCCAGGCAGTATAAATTCCATGCAAACATGAACCTTAACTATTATATAGAAGCTTGAATTTTCTTAAGCACATTGTAAATGCGCTCCGGTGCCGTCTGGTTGGTGGAAATCGTACATAATATTAATGTACTATACGTTTCGAAAATCCTTTTGTCAACTGTTGAAGTAACTAGGTTTATTTGCATCATACATCTACAATACATACATAATGCAAATAAACCTATGTGCGCACTTCATGATAGATACAAACAAATGAAAACTGAATTTGATTAGAGTTCTAGTAGATACATTAAGGCAAGGCGCAAACGTGGACACCTTTGTGTCTTGTGTCAGATACAAGCTACCGATGAATATTTGATTTCTATAGAACCAGTATGAAACCATCCACTCCCAGCGCATACGTAAATATTTTTTGTGTCCAGTTGCTTCCACTTAACACATACTCATGACGATCAAAAAGTGTTCGGTGTCGGTAACTGGAAACCAAAAGTGTCTCCGTTTGCGCAGCGCCTTAGAAGGCATTTGAGCGATTCTCACAACTATTTCTCGGTCTCAGTTGGCGCAGTGGCTGAGTGATTGGCTACTACGCTGCGTGTCGCGTATTCGATTCCCGTACGGAACAAATATTTGTATAGCCTACAGATATTTATTCCGGAACTGGCTGCTTGTGTATGTGACATTGTGTTGTTTAGGTATAACGCATCTACGATACATGACAAACTTCGAGTGTTTACGCTATTTATAATAAATCCAAAAATAAAAATAAATCTCTTATGAATCATAACTACATATTACAATATGACAAGGGACTTTACCACATCGCAAAAATTGTGTACCTACAGTAAATTAAATTTACCTTCCGATAAATAAATCTGAAGAATTCAGGAAAAAGGAAAAACTAACCATCATATTACATGAAACTGCAGTACATTTTTGCATAGTAACAGAGAGGTGTTACGAAAGCCTGTATAATAATACAACGCGGTATAAACAATAGTCGTTTATACCGCGTTACAGCGCGTATGTGCGTGCATGGAGGTGCACGAAGCGTTTATAACCTGATAAGAAATGGCATAGGTCGGGAGAATAGCAGCTGACCGTTATCTAGAGGCTCTTGATCAATGAAATACATAGTATTAGAGATTTTCTGAGGAAATTATATATCAAATTTTGATGATATGATAATATCGAAGGCCTAATTAAAACGCGGTCAAATCAAATCATTTATTTCAATTAGACCACTAAAAGGCCTATTTTAACGTCTAACCTTAAAATAGTTTTGAATTTAGTTACCCTTAGTTTCGTATGGAGAAAGAATGGGCAAGAAACGATCGTTTTACAAAATATTTACTTTGTAGCAGCTCGGAGTCAGGATTTGTGCCCGGTTAATGGCAATAGGCTCGCCCCCTATTACATGGGACCTAAACATACCTGCGAACTGTGGGTGTATATTGATACACCTCTGCCTAACCCTTCGGAAAATACAGGCGTGATTGTATGTATGTATGTATGTATGTATTTACTTTGTTTAAAGCCTTTAAAAGCTTTATTCATATCAATAGGCGATAATGGTTTTGCTTGTCGTTTAATTAAACCAAAATGCTATAGGATTGCCGAATTTTCAATTTGAAATTTGACTCGAATCGAATATTATGACCTTGTCAGGGTCTATCTAAATTTATCGAAAACGGATCGTAAATCAGCCATTTTTGAACATCAAGATTACAGTAAACAACCCCTAAGTACATTACATTTATTGACCTTGTGATTGTTATAATGACGCCTGAAAAATGTTAGTACCATACCACCACGTAGCTCTTGAACCTTGACCTTTCATAGAATTCTCACCATCATCATCATCTGCCTAGCCTTTCCCAACTATGTTGGGGTCGGCTTCCAGTCGAACCGGATGCAGCTGAATATCAGTATTTAAAATGGAGCGACTGCCTATCAGACCTCCATAACCCAGTAATGGGTAATACGATACTCTTGGTAAGACTGTTTGTCAGACTTTCTGGCTTCTGACTAACAGTAACGACTGAATAGAATTAGAATATCATAGAATTCTCACCAAAGCTTCTTACTATACCGGTTTCTACCCGCGTCTTTATTCTTGATGTGGAAGACAATTTTTTCATAAAACATATCCTACTAGATTTTTGCCGGCGACTTGGTCCGTAAGGAAATAAAGAATCCAATAAAAACATCCTATGACAGTCAGCAATAGTATAGCCTTCTATCAGTGAAACAATTTTTGTAATCGGGCCGGGACTTCCAGAGATATTTTTTTACAAACAAAAAACACAAAATGGAACAAACTTTACTTCTTCATAACTTCTTCTTCTTTATCGTGTGGGCAAGTAAGGTCTTACGGTCTCTGACACTAGGGTGTGTGGGGACACACCCTAGTGTCCCCACACACCCTAGTTCTAATCCGCCTCAAGGGCTTCTGACATGGTTTCCGATATCAGTGATGTCCAAGATAAACTTAGAAAGTACATATGAATCAGGAAAAGTCACATTGGTACTCGCCCGTGCCCGGTTGCGGCGAACCCACAAACAACTTCGTGCATGAGAGGCGGGTGCCTTAACCACTGGGCCATTACGACACGCTTCTTTATATTTACTACATATACATGTAGTTATTTTGATCATGTAGAACTTCCGGAGAGAGAACTTCTATTACAAACACGCAAACAATTTTACGTCCCTGTAATATTAGTTAAAGGTCGACTCGACCACTGTTATTGTAATAGGAGATATCGATTTTCTAATCTAACCACTAATATATTGCCATATGGTATCATAAAATATCTGTTTACTTATAATCCCGTGACAATCCATACTAATATTATAAATACGACTAACTCTGTCTTTCTCTCTGTTACACTTTTATTACTAAACCACTGAACCGATTTCTATGAAATTTTGCACCAGGTACGTTTGAATTCCAAGAAAGGCCATAGGCTACTTTTCATTCTATGAAATCGACTCCGTCCGCTATAACTGACATTTAAGCAGACAAAGTCGCTGGAAAAAGCTATAGTTACTAATAAACGTGTATTATTTCCAGGGCGTGGTCAAGCATAGTATACAAGTTAATACCTAACGTTAAGGCGCTAGAGTCTTCATTGAAGCAGTTCGCTGAAATCGTGGATGCAGACGAGGTAATTATTCTTCAAATACATTTAAAACTACAACCGCAGTCATGAAATTCACTACTCAATGCGCCCATCCTCTTCGTTAAGAATTGTTCTTTGGAAACATTTTAATACATGGATGGCTCTTGTAATCTTGTTTGACTTCATAATCAATCAGGACGTCTACTGCTGGACATAGGCCTCCTCCATAGATTTCCAATAGGACCGGTTGGAAGAGGCCTGCATCCAGCGTCTTCCTGCGGTCTTAATAAAGTCGTCATTGGCTGTTTATAATACTTATAACTTGTAACAATGTTTATAATACTGGTTCCTCATCCCCAGGTGTTGCTGTTCGAGCGCGCGACGTTCCTGGTGGTGTCGCACTGCCAGCAGCGGCCGCACCGCGACGCGCACCGCTTCGAGAAGGTCTCCAACATCGTCAAGCAGTTCAAGCTCTCCTGCTCCAAGCTCGCCGCGCAGTTCCAGAGCATGGAGGTCTGTACTTTCATTGAGTCATCAACCATGAATTCTCTATTCTGAAATTAGTATCAGATAACAAGTTTTTTTTTATAGAAAAACCATGAGTAAAGATATGTGGAGGTTTTTAATACTTTTCCGCAAAGTTTTCACTTAGGATTCACTCTTATTCCTTCTGTATCGTCCTCAGCGGCTTGTAAAAAAATCTTTTGCCCTTGTTTTATGTCAACAAATATTTTAACGTTATTGCCATTAGGGACGACTAAAAAAGCAACAGGTCCAGTTTTCAAACTTGATCTGCCGAAAACATTTATTTCAATTAGGTCATTAAAAGGAACATTTGAATGTCATGTACAAGAAAAAAAAAAGAGATGGAATCTTCGTAGTTGCCTTTACTAAAAGGTAGTTTCGTATGCAGGAGAATGAATGTTGTTATTTTTTTGAGATTAGTCTTATAGCGAAATAATACTTTGTGATTGCTTGCAATGTAACCAAACCTCTAAAGTGTGATTCATTGGAAAATATTTAATACTGAAAGAATTTCTCAATAAAACTTAAATAAAGGAAAACAATAGCAATGGATCTTGCCAATTTAATGATGATACATGTCATGTAGTGTGTCGTGTGTGTGTGTATAAGTCATAACAATAGGTTATAAAACCATATCCTATCTTAAGTGTGCAAATTAATATCTATTATAATTAAAATATTCATTAGGTATTAAATTTACAACAATTATAAACTAATTAATTTACATACCATTACGCCTGTATTCTCCGAAAGATTAGGCAGAGGTGTACGGTGTGTTTAGGTCCCATGTAATAGGGGGCGAGGCTATTAATAACTAATTCATTTAATAACATTTATCATTCCATTCTATTCCAGGTCCGCAACAGCGTGTTCGCAGCGTTCATAGACGGCTTCACAAGCAACACATACGTCATGGTAGAAATGTCAGACCCCAAGATACCGTCAGAAGCGACACTAATCAACATCAGGAACGCGCGCAAACACTTCGAGAAATTAGAGAAAGTCTCCTCCAGTGCGCCCAGCCAGTACCAATGAAACTGTGCAAAATGTGCCGGAACTGTGCAAAACTGTGCAGAACTGTGTAGTTAATTTTATTGTAAACAAGTTTGAGTGCGAAGCACCGGTGTCTTGCCAAAGCAAGTCAGTGATAGTCCGTTTGTTATGCCGTGTGGACGTGGTTTAGAGATGAATTTGTTATCGCCGTTGTTGGAAGTCTGGTGGAGTTAGAGTAGGCAAGCTTTGACGGATTGCTCGATTCGCGGTTAGCAGAAATATGTGCGTTTGTCTGTGTGTATTTTGTGTAACTATGTGCAAACTATCTGTGGAAAATAGTCGAGTAATTCAGTAGGCGCCTTTACGGATTGTTGGCCATGACAGAGTATTGTCGTTTAAACTTATTTATCGTTATTTCATAGAAGTAACTTTCGTGGAAAGTCATTTTCAGTTACTGCAGCTTTAAAAGAAATTTTCATTATATAAAAAAAAAATTGGTTGCCTGTAAAGTCGGTATACGGGCGAAAGTTTTACGTGACAACGACTTTTTATGTCTGTCTCTCTCGCTCTTAGGCGGGCTAACCATGCCCGAGTGGAAGGGACGCGTGCCTCTCACTCGCTCTCATTGTGAGCGCATAACGTGAGCGGAGTGTAACGCAGTTTCTTGAAGTGTCACCCGGCAAACCAATTTATAAGACGTTGTCACGTCAAAATACTAGTATATATCTATCTTCAATTACAAAATGTACCCAGATTAGGTAGTCAAAATTTCTGCTGCAGTCAAATTAATAAAAAAAAACATAAAATTCCGAGTAAATGAGTATTTTATTACAGTTTTAATACCAAAGCTTCACAATTAAATCACTTTAAAACAATGAACTCATAATTCCCAAAAACTGTTATTAATTAAGATATTTAATTTAAATAATTATATAATTATAAGCTTTTGATAAATATCAGCTATGTTTAGTTTAAATTTCGAATGTTGTTAACTCCTCCAATTTTATTAATTTACCAAAATAACTACCGGTTTCTGATGATCCTTATCATACTTTATTCCTTTTTCAAAACTCTTGTCTATTGATTTAAGTGGATTTTGTTATTTCGATCAAGTAGAAACCGCTTTTTTTTCGGATGGGACTTCATCAAATAGCTTCTCCCGCCCTGGGCGGGGCGAAACAGAGTGTCATACTTTTACTGACTAAAACCCATCCATGTTTCTTCTTGTGCCCTTTGCGTCCCGGGGGCGCGGTATCTCTTTAGAGCAACCGGCAGCCCCGGCAGGCATCGGCCCTGAGTGACTCCTCCGATAATAATAACAGCTAACATCATTTTTGGCAGCAGATTTAGTTATCCGTGATTCAGAAACCAGTGGTATTCGTAGGCTTGCGCACGCGCATCTTTACGCATGCCGCCTTTGCCTAATGCATTGTACATGTACGATTTCCATCAATTGACCCGCGTCGGACCGCATTTTACATTGTGCTAAAGAAAATTGAGGCTTCTACATAATCGTTAAGGTTCATGTTTGCATGGAATGTATACTGCCTGGAACTCGGTTAGGTCCGTAATCGTACGTTACAGTGTAACGCAAAAGTACAGACTTTGAGAACAAGTTTGGCCCAAATGTTTTCGAATATTTACTTCAGAAAATTCTCAACCTGGGCTCGAGATTTATGGCCAGTGTTTGGAAGTAAACACTTATTACTATACTCTGCTCACCCCCTAAGGGAACATAGAGTTGATATCTTATGCTCCAAGTCTATCCATAAGGCAAATTCTACTAGTCAAAAACGTTCAAAATCTACTCGCAATTTAATCTCATCGAAAATCAATGTCAAAAAAATTAGAAACAAATAAATTGAGAGGCATTTTTGACAGATTGACTAGACTGAAATTAAATTGCGACCGTTTCTAACAGTTAGTAGAATTGCCCTTCAGATATTACCATGCATCGTATAAATCACAGAACAATAAAAACAGTAGAAGTAGCTTGAGAAAATGTTTGTACCAGAACCGGTGTCGCCAAACTCACACATTTACAATTTACTCTTACTGCAAACCCGAACATACGATTGGCTAAACACAAAAAATGGGCGTAAGCGAAATACAAAAAAAATATTATACGAAATGCAACTTTAATGTCAACAAACTATAAATCAAATTGACAAAAACAAGAAAGAAATTCATCTTGGACTACCAAGTACCGCCACTCGTCGCTAGATGGCATTATTCAGAGTTGACATTATTGAACTGTAATATCATAAAAATAAGGGTGATATTTGAATGGCGTATCGCTGACACGATTGCAAGTTGCTACTCAAATGGTGATGTAACCTAGTTCGATCGAAGTAATATCGATAGTAGTAGAAAACGTATGTAAAATGCGATAGTATTAAAATAATTCATGCTCATCACACAAAGTTTGTCCTGCGTGGGAATCGAACCCACGACCTCCGGCTTACCAGTCAGGGCCGCTAACCACTAGACCAACAGGCCCGCCCAAATCAAAAGTAAATCAATAGTACATTGTTATAAAAGGGTGGAAGGTTTTTGCAAACGAGCTAACATTAACAAGCCCGAGCCGAAGACGAGGGTTTTTAATGTCACGAAGTTGCAATAACCAACCCACGTACCACACTCACACGACGTTTTTCAATACAGTTGTGGAAAATATAAATTTATCACACAACAAACGAAAATTTTCAAAAAGTTTCATTTTATACAGGGTAATTGAAAAACATTGCTGATAACCTCGCAATATTTTATTATTACATTGCTATGTGAGTTTAAGACAATATAAAACAATGAATTGGCGGGTAAACTCTTTGAAACACAAGAAGAATCGGTTTACATTTGACGAAGATATCGATGAAAACGAACAAAAAAAATTTTCTAACGAATTGAACTATGTAGAAACTATTTTTAATATTCATATATTAGAGAAATCATTACATTAATTTCTACACACGTACTATGGATTACGCTACTGTCCCTGAAATAAAACTTACTTACTAAGGACCTGTTTTTTGTAGGGAACCAGCTTAATCTCCCAGTAGCGTTGATCCATATCTCTTTATAAATTGGATCATCAAGAAAACTGAAACTATTAAGAAAGGAAAATAAAATCTAACAATTATCATCATTATCATCATCTCAGCAGCAAATCATCGTCATCGTCCACTGCTAAACATAAGAATATTAAGGTATAATTCAAACGCCCTAATGTTGTACCAAGTCTTTAGCTACATGTATTTAAAATTACATTACGAATATCATACGATTTTTATTTTATTAACTTTACTAATTTAATAATTATCTGTATTATATTACTTACATACATATTTAAATACTTTTATTTTAAAAAGGCAATGTAATTGTCGATTGATTTTATCGATAAGTCACGCACTATTTGGATAGCGTCAAAAGTATAGGTAATCAAGCGAATATTCCAGAAAGGCTAATAACCGGGAAAAGAAAATCAACTTTGTTGCTATGACAATAAGGACAATTTTTGTTTGTATATCTTGTGCAATGATTGAAGAAATTTTATTTTTTCATTTTATTATAATAAATCCGAAAATAATACTTACCGGTGGTATGATACACCTCCATGAGTTAGATTTTTAGTCCGGCTATGGTTTTTACAGTCCAGTATGGCACAATAAGGCATTTTAATATTATTTTTCGTAAATTATATGTTGACGCAGTCTAGTTTGCGAATGACAGCGCTTGAACAGCAAGTGCGTACTGCAGTTCTTACTAGCGGTGCATGTGCCACGCCTACTTACTACTTCTACCGTGTGTGTTTTTATTGTTCTGTGGTATAAATAGGGCTTTTGTTTACACCACGGGCAGGTTAAATGAAGATCACATAACGATGACGTCACCAGGATTTTGTGATCTTTGAAATCGCGTTATAACAAATGGACGGAGACAATACTTAGCTAATACATTGTTGGCTTTAATATATTTATGCCACCGATTGTGGTTTTCATGTATCTACGACTTTCATTGTTTAATTTAACGTTTTATAATTAAAATATCAATTTATATATTTTTAGTTAGAACATATTCTTAATATGTAATGTGTAAGAAAGTTAATAGTTGGTAGTTTCTTGCAAACAAAGGCACAAAACACGAGCCATAAAAAAAATATGAAAATGGCTGTCACTGACAACAGTGGTGATTGCAAGTGTACAAGGGTGCTACCACACCAATCGATGGACATTGGTCTAAGTTAATCGATTGGTATGGTAGCTTTGGCTGATCGACGAATACCGGGCGATAAACAATTGATCGACTGCCGATCGATGCCAACGATCGACGTTGATCGAACTACCGATCTACATCGACTATTCCATGTTACCATCGATGGATGGCTCGATCGACTATCTATCGATTGGTGTAGTAGAAATAATCGATTGACGTCGACTAATCCATTCTACCATCGATCGATTAGATAGTGTGGTAACACCCTAAGGCTGCCCGCCTTACTCCACAAGTTTAAATAGTGGGAATTTTTCGTTTGTGATCGTAACAGTTCCGCGATTGTAATTAGGTACTCTAGTTAATTCTTTATTGGTTGTAGAAAAATTATTACGCGTCGAATTGGGACACAGTATAGGTGCAACTAGATTGCGGAAGATCGATCGTATCGTCCCCTCAGATCGATGACCAACGTGGTGCACACGGGCATGGCAGGTAGCTTGGATTTGTATACTAGGTTCATTAAAAATGTTTTTCGGCGATAAATACAACTCTTGTTTATGTTTAATATAATTATACCTGAACAAGGTCATTGAACTTATTACTTGAACAATTTTTTTTAAAGGCAACAAATTTTTCTTTCCTGATTACGTTGGGGTCGGCTTCCATTCTAACCAGATGCAGCTGTTTTACATGAAGCGACTGCATATCTGACCTACAATGAAATCGCAAAAAGAATTACGACCTTTTTTTGTGGTTTTTCATAATTATGTCCAATGACTCCTTTTCACGTTTATCTTAAACAAAAAAAATATGCTAATATCGACTGGTCAACGCCTATCGACTGCAATCTCGTTACACCATAATACACTTTGACTATAGTCATTTGTATAGCAATTCTTCCCCAAACGAATTCTTCCACGAGAAGCTGTGATACTACTCAAATTGTAGTAAGTACCTATTCATTTTATAACGCAATGCTCTCATCTTATCTGAAACACAAACTTATTCATACGTCAACTCATACTTTAGCTAACCATTATGCTTATTTGTACAAACTTGTTTATGTAGTTAAAAATTGCGTTTCACGTGGGCACGTTGTAAGGCCTACGCAAACCGGGACGGCATGCCAAGGGATTTTTTTTTTACCAATGGACATTCAAACGTACCGTTATAGAAATACGACAGAAATTGCTATGCCATGCCGTCCCGGTCTGCGTAGGCTTAAAGAAGACTATGTTTACAACGTGTAACGCGTCGATGACAGCCTTTATTTTAGGTGGACTGGGCTCCTAATTTTCAGACACAGCAGCAATTTCCACTGATTAATTGAAAATGAACTTACAGTATCAGAAATAATGTTGAAAATTGCGTAATTTCGTGCAAGATAATAAATGCTTAGTAGTATTGTATTGGACATGATTTTCAACTCAATTTGTGATGTTGGTATTTTAATGAACCAATGAAAAGTGTTCAAACATATTGCTGTTCTGTTTGCTCTGATTCTAAGGCTTCGTGCTGACCAAATAGTTGCATGAAGACATTAAGTACTTTAAAATCAGTGTTATAAAGTACAAAGTTGAGCGAACATCGACGATCAGCACTCGTGTGAGCTCTTTTGTACTTTAAAAACACTGAGAATAAGGTTTGTTATTAAATACAAAAAATACTCTTCGCCAAAGCGTAACTCGTCACTTCTTCGGAGCCCAAACCACGAAGTCTATTTAACTTATATTTACCTATGTTATGTTAAAAGGAACGTTGCTGCTTTATCGTTTCCTTGTAAGTGTAGGTTATGTTACTGTGATAGAGTTAGGAGTACAATTTCAGTAAACGATGTGGTTGATGCGATCTCATACAAGTTTTAATCTCGTTTTACCAACATTTTACCATTTTATTCTTCAGTTTCTGGCTTTCATGTTAAGTGGCGTAGCTACGAAAGGGCTAGACTGGGCCCCTAAGACTCTCAGGGGGCCCGCGGACCCTGACGGGTAAACCTAGTATTGAACTAACTAAAAATAATCACACCATTGGAGTGTAAAGGCTCCAGCAGACCGGATGCGTATGCGTATACGTAAGCGTACACGTGCAGGTACCACTGAGTTGTAATGTATGGAACTGTATAAGTACAGGTAGGGTTGCCAGATCCTAAATCCAGAAAGCCGGACTACCGCAGCTATGCCGCCGGACTTTTAGGTAAAATCGGGTAAAAAAGTCGCATTTTATGTCAGAATTATAAATTGACAATAATATTATTGTATTTCTTCGATACTTTATTATGAAATCAACTCATCTTCTAATGAATTTAGCCTAACAAATCCTGGAACGGGACTAATTTGGCCGGACACGCATCCAAAAAGCCTGACTATGTCCGGCTTTATCCGGACGCCTGGCAACCCTAAGTACAGGACACACCGCTTGCGTAACGTACACGTGCGCGTCGACGTACAGTTTCATACATTACACTCAGTGGTACGTGCACGTCTATGCTTACGTATACGCATACGCATCCGGTCTGCACGAGCCTTAAATAAAATAGATTGCAACACGAATTTCATCATGGCAACTCATTTGAAACAATACATGAGAAATTACTTCTACGCTAATTTATGCTTTGTACTTAGTATTTATAAATATATCGATAAAACCTAAAAGTTATGCCCCAGTTATTTTTTGCAGGGCCTTTGGTTACCAAATTTTTTTTAAGTATGTTCAAATTTCATATTACTTCTTTCGCTCTGGGTAGAGCGGCAGGGAGTGTCAGACTCTTACTGACTAAAACCCATCCGTGTTCTTCCTAATGCCCTTTGCGTTTGAGGACCTCTTCTTCAAATTCCGCAACCCTGGTTGGCTATCTACGCTTCTGTTATTCATCTTCTTATTTATACTCAACTAGCTGACCCGCCACGACTTCGTTCGCGTGGTATCCTACCCCTACCCTACCCTAACCCTACCCTACCCTTACCCTACCATACCGCTACCCTACCCCTACCCCTACCCCTACCCAACCCCTACCCTACCCCTACCGACATTTCCGACTTTTTTTTTCGTTTCATTGTTTTTAAGATGTATTCTGCTATTCGGGACGGAAACAAATCCAACAAATCAAAAACCATGGCAATCGGTCCAGCCGTTCTCGAGTTATAAGTGTTGTAACAAACACGACTTTCTTTTATATATATAGATTAGGCAAGTATCAATGTACTAGGTACTACTGACCTTTACTGAAATTGTATTCCAAAGAAATATGTATTTTAATCTGTTATATTACTGTAGTATAATATTAATTAAGAACGTTCGTAAGAACAGTCTATTTTTATTCATTTAAAGTCTATGATACTATTTATTACAGTACAGTCAGAATACAAAACATGTTTTGAGTATCCCTAATATTTATGTTGCACAATTGTAAGGTCAGCAACAACAGTTGCTGATTATAAACCACAAGCCTATTAAAAGATTTTTATATTTACTTACTGAGTTTTTAAATTCATCCTATTTTTTTTTTTTTATAGATATTAGTTTTAAAGGCGTATATCAAGAAGCCAAGAAGTCTGACAACTAGTCTAACCAACAGGTATCGTGGTCCCCAGTAACTGGGTTTTGGGTTTATTTTAAAAATAATGTAAAAGGTATATAAAGCAAAAGTAGGTAAGATAGGCAGACTTTTCTCAGCTGCATCCGGTTAGACTGGAAGCCAACCACAACATCGCTGGGAAAAAGCTAAGCAGATGATAATGAGTTTTAAAGGCGTTCCCACGAGCAATAAAATTCGCTCTATAAATAGATATTTATGTGGCCCTGGTGATAATATCTGTCCTGTGTGGAAATGTCTTAGCGCGGTATTTTTTTTTTAAGGTAAAATCGTACTTTTTTTTATTGATTCTAAAGTTCTACCCGACTTCCGGAGAAGTAGGTAAATATTTAAATTAAACCTTCTTGCGTGATGCGAAAATCTATATGTTACTATAGAGTGGGCAAAAACTAATTGATTCAACCTTTTTTGTCATTACTGGAACAATACATGCTATGAACGCCAGTGTTCGTAAGGTCAACGTGTCAAGTGACTGAAATAACTGACTGACAACGGTTGTTCGTGGCGATAACGAGTTGACCAACCACTATACAACGAGCTAAATATTAAATGCAAACAAACAATTGATTTAATTTTGAAGTTTGATTTCTTTTAAATAAGGATATAGGGTCCTATTTAACAAAATAGCAATCTATCAAATCTAGAAAACCTTTATTTTTTAAACATAGTTTACAACAATGTGCGAGATGTTACATCTCTATAAGATCTACAAATATAATTTGTCGATAGCGTTATATACTCAATTACGTTTATGTACATGACACTCGCTTTTACCCGCGACTTCGCGTAAATGTCGGTTACCGAAGACGCAGACGCGGAATAAAGAAGCCTATGTCTTTTTTTGTCGTACAAACTTACTCCATACCAAATTTCATCGAAATCAGTTCAGTGGTTTAGTCCCATTACTAAACCACTGAACTGATTGATTGCAAGCAGACAGCTTACTATCGCACTTATAATATTAAATATGGATGTAAATGTTATTAGTTTCTCTTACATTGTATATTTTCCCGATATTTGCCATGTAACACAGATGCAACCTCACGACACGGTTGGCGCAGTGGCCCAGCTATCGACTGCTGCGCTGCGTGTCGCGGGTTCGATTCAGCACGGCACAAATATTTGTATGGCCTACAGATAGTTTTTCCGGGTCTGGCTGTTTGTGTATGTGAGTTTATATGTTTGTTAACGCGCCCTCGATACATGAGAAACAACGAGTGTGAGGCAACATTTAAAAAAAAAAATCTTCAAAGCGTTTTTGACTATCACAAACACAAGTAGGTAGTACCTACCAGCTTATCTGACAGTTTTATTACTTAACCAATAATATCATAAATGTTTCATGATTTCTTATTATGTTATCGAAGGAGTCACTCAGGACTGGCATGACACAATAGCGTCCGCTTGGATTATTCTGTCGTTATTTATAAACACTCGAGCTGAATAATACGACTAGGCTTTGCCTACACAATATCAATGAAGCATCTATTCTTCTTCTTAATCGTGTCCTTTATTGCTTAAGGCGGTATCCACCCAAACGTCTTGGCGCAATTTTTGACAACACCTACATACCATCACGCCTGTATCCCCAGAAGGGTTAGGCAGAGGTGTACCAATGTAGGTAATAGAGGGCGAGCCTATTGCAATTAACCGGACACAAATCCAAACTCCGAGCTGCTACTGAGAATTTCATAGAAAAACCCAATAACACTGCTCGACATGGGAATCTAACCCAAGACCTCTAGCGTTGCAGTCGCGCTTAGGACAAATAGGCCAATAAGGTAATTTTTAACGAGTTTTCTACATATAACTTCTTAGGCTTTTCTCAAGACAGTGGTAGTAGCGAGTCTCGCTATTGCCTTGATCTGGTGTGACCATCGGGTCAGTGATCACCCACGTGGTTTTTTATCGTTTTGCCCTACTACAACTAGTTTATCAATGCTATCAGCTTGTCTAAGCATCAAATATTAGTACCTATTTAAATATATATTTTTTCAATCCTTGATCTTGGACACTAATGAACCGATTGTAATTTAAACTTGATAGGTACGTGTACGTTTGATACACACGAATGAATCGAAAACATTTTTGCAAAAAGCTTTTGTAGCTATTGGCCAACGACTATCGTGCTGAAAACCACACATTCTATAAATCCAGAACCATATCTAAATTTGAAATTCTATTCTGAGATACAGAATTCACGTATTCAAAAGTAATAAAAACCTATATAGCGTCATAACAGCTGCTCGAACTCGATTCCTTTCAGCTTCAAGGTCTCGGTCGAGCACGAAGGAGAATTATGATAAACTACATCGTTACTATTAGGTAGGTACAATTGTAAAGCACTATGTGACCTTCTCCGCACTAATAATCCTATAAACGAAAAAAGGCATTTTCAGTGTTTGGAAAAAGGGTTTTTTTTAATACTTATCACAGAAAACATTACTTGTTTCTACTTACATATTGCAAAAGCCGCAAATAAAAGTAGATATTCATACTTCCATACTATCTAATATTTTATATGCAACAGTTACTGTTTGTCTGTTCGTTACACTTTCACGACAAAACCATTGAATCTCAGCCTCCCCACTGATTTCCAAAAGGACCGGTTGGGACCACTGAACCTATTTTGATGAAATTTTGTACGGGGCAAATTTGAACCCCAAGAACGGACTTAAACTACTTTTTATCCCGCGACTTCGTCCTCAGACAAAAACTACTTTTATATAATGTAGGTAGGGTATATAAACCATCACAAATTCTGTCAACGCATTTAGCCGAATCACAAGAAAATTACCACATTCGTCTTTAGAAATGACGTAAAGTTCACGAGACTTTAACAGCACCGAGTGCACATAGCACACGTCTTGATTGCGCACGTTATCTGCACACGAGTAGTGAACAATCGAGGCTTCGGGCATTCGGCGACGCAGAATACAGATTACAGTGAGACTCCAGCCTTACCGCAGTTGCAATTCAAGGTACGTGATAGAAAGTGTATTTCTTAGTAACGGTATAGTAGGATAATTGAATTTTACTACTCATTGTTTGTACGCGTTATCCTCTACCGTGTGATTCCCCAGTGGCAATAGTTAATGATATCATCGCAGTGTGGCTCGGCGAGCTCAGTCATTCGACAGACTCGGCACGTATAGGTGTCGTGGTGATATTGTGTTTTAATTTTGTTGTCCTTGATATCTAACGAGGTTAGTTATCGTTTGTGTTATTCTGTGAATTGTGACGCAATCTTTTTATTTACCTAATTTTGTGTTTTATTTAATTCGGTGTACGATTATATCCATAGTGTTAGGTAGGTACATGTGTAGATATAAAGCATTGTTTAAAGTTATAAAATATTTGCATTAAGTATCTAATCTTAGTGTGAAAATCGGCACCATTACATCAGGCACCTACCTATTATTAATATCACACTAGGTACATGACGTTACCATTAAACATGTTGTGTAATAGTTTTAATAAAAAAATTGGTGGTGATAGCGTGATAAGATATCCCATAGTAGCAGTTTCGCCTTCAACTATGTTTATTTTGGATAGGTACTTGTAAAAATCCTGTAGTTCCTATTAGTAACTACCACAATAGGTACCTACATAGGTACCTTCATACATACGTAAGTACAGGAAAATTCTCATGATGGAAATATCTTTGATCATATTATGTAGACGACCGTGAAACCGGCGAAACATGTTATGTTAGTTTAATGTAAACGTTGTGTTCTGTGTTTAAAAATAGATGAATCTTGTCTATCAAAAACCACGACATATTATGTTTTCATATGATAGGTGCCTGCGTAAACATTGCAGCTTGATTTTCACACTACACCGGTTTACCTAGGCATCGGCTTTAGTCAGTTTTTTACCATGATTACCTACTCCTAATTCCATTAGATAAGTCTAATGCATGTTTTATAAGCGCACTGTTAGATATTCAACGCTATGCTCAGTGCCGAAAGTTGAAATTCCAATACTGCGATAATATTTTGGCATAACATTTAAGTGAGGACAAGCATATGACACAAAATCTTGCCTGTAAAAATTCTGTAGACATCCTAATGATGCATTGTTAAACAAAATTGAATATTTGCTGATAGATACTAGGTAGTACGAGGTATTTTTAGAATCATTTCCTTGTCGGCGACTTATCACAAATTGATTTAGATAGTCCTTACTCGTGTCCGATAAGAATCTCCCTATCGCAGATACTATGAATAGTTTTCCACCAGCTTGTCCTGAGTTTCCAAAGTTACTACATATTTATTATAGACGACGTACGGTGTACGGTACCTACTACTATCTACAAGAAAATAAAGGAAACACGCAGAACGCATCTTGTTATTTTGACGATGCATAGCTACCTACTGAAAAGCTACCATCGGCTGTGTTCTAAGTGCAAACAGTTCGAGCAAAAACCCAAGGGTTTTCATCATTCCATCCTTGTTGTGAAGACCTCCTCAAACTTTGTACTTAATCCTACCGTCGATATCCTCTGAACTTCTTTTCAAAGTTAATTTGGAACACTACCTATCTTCGAGGGTTAAATCTACATAAAAAACCAGCTAGTTACGTATGGTAGTGCGGATTATACTTGATGAATGCACATGTGCAGTAGGTACCTAATATAATATTTCAACAATTGGATACGTAACGGAGGCAAACTTGACGTCATAAAATCAGTGACGAAAATTAAACATGTTTATTTTCCTCATTTCAGCCGCAGACATGTCGCAGGAGAAACCCATGTTCGATTACCATGACGAGAGCCAGGGCGAGAAGCTGATGCGCAAGACGAAGGAATCTCCCTTTATGATCTTAGGTATGTAGACCTTGCTATTATTATGATGGAGTAACGATCAAACGGGGTGCATTGGAACTTATTAAACTTTGGAATAATATAGGGGTTGTCAAAAGCCTGACAGTCTTACCAAGGGAATCGTCTTACCCCAGCAAACAGGTTGTGGAGGTCAAATTAGAATTAGGTACTCCATGGAAAATAGGCTGGTACTCAGCTGCATCTGGTTAAAAGCGGACTCCAACATAGTTGGGAGGCAAGGCAGATGATATAAACACATAGGTACACTATACAGATAGACAGTGATGGAATTATCCCGCTACAGTCAAGGCCACAAGCATAAAGATAAAAACGCGGACGTCTGAGGGCCCTGAGCAACAAACAAATTATATAAAAATAAACCGACTCTACTACAAACAAACCTATTCCACATAACTGTCCATAGTAGTTATGTAGGTACCTCTTTAGTGACGTCTGAAACCAATCAAGTTAACGAAATGGCACAATAATGGGAACTACCATAGAGACATTGTGGTAGTAATTCGTTCGCCAAATTACTTCATAGTGGGCAATTTGTCTAATGAAGTTTCGTGTGCTTGGTTAGACAAATGGGTATGGCTACAACAAAATTACAAGGTTTCATGTTCTTTTGTGGATTAATGGGAAAGTGATTTGTGTTACCAGCGATATTTATGACCGCTTATTTAGGCTTTTGGCCCACAGCCCACGACCGATGTTTTTACCGATTTTTGCCAGATTTATTTGTCGGCAAGAAAATATCTGTCAGAAATCGTTTAAAAAAATTGGTCATGTGCGGGGAGGGTCATGCAGGTACGGAACAATATGACTCAGATAAGCCCACCAGAATGTATCATCCGCGTGTCAATTGTTGACGCTCCTTGCATGGCATGCGACGGTGTTGGTTCAGTGACAGAATGGTCTTGTTGGCGTAGTCTCATTCATACTTTTAAATACAAAGAATATTTTTTGTACGCCACATTTTTATAACGATTTAGTGGGCTGACTCCTTCAAGATACTTTTTGTTTCCGCGTGGCGTAGGTACTTTCTTTAAGAATCCAGCACGAGATCAATGCACCCAATTATATTCTCTTTCTCTAGTCGTGTTTTGTACTGCTGTACCAATGACTGTTTTTCTTATCCACAGCTATCGCCGGCTGCGCGGGAGCCGTCGGCTATGGCGGGTGGGCGTACAAAAACCGCGGCGCGATGAGCACCAGCGTCTTCCTAATGCAGTTCCGTGTGATCGCACAGGGCACCGCAGTAGGCGCCCTTTGCGCCGGCATGCTCTACACGCTTTACAACAACCAATTTAACAAGCCTAAGGAAAACGTCGCCATATTACCGAGCTCGAAATCTAACGGGCATTAATTTTAAATAATAGTTCTAAAATAATTAGGTATTTAGATCCTTTAAGTCAAGTCTCTATGGCTACTCTGTGTAAAGCCGCTGAAATGCTGAAGTTTTATTATTTAATTGCGATATTATACAGATCAATGATCGATCGATAGCTTTTGAATGTTCCTATTAAAACGTTTCGTTTCTTTTTGTGAAAGATGTGGGTAGTCGGCACAAAAAATAACTAAAAATACCTACATAATGTGATTCCGAGACACGGAAAGTGACGATAGAGTAGTTTATTCAACCTTAGTATTGAAAGTTAAAGGATATCCAATTGGTTCTCACTCATACTTATCGCAGGAAATAGTGCAATGAATTTAATGTGTCATACTGGTCATATAGGTACACCGAAACAATAGGTCGGATACAATTGAATGGAAATATAAACAAATGAGTCGGAAAATGTTCTCTTTTGAATACCAAAGCGCTACTTACAAAATGAGTGATGTATTTTTTTAATTTAAGAATCGAGATTATTTCTTAGACCCTCAATTGACGTCAACGATTAGGTATTCAATTATAATATTTAAGAATGTTATTCAAATAATAAATATTATAAGAGATTTCTAAAGTAAACATCTTTGTAATTCCGACAAATGTGTTAACATGCCTATTTAGTGAGTAGTTGTGTAATAACTGAACAGTTTTATTTAAATTTTTATCAAATAGCTTTGAAACATTCTCCCTATTTCATATGCACTCTAAACCCCAGTAAGTAGTGAACATTTATTTCATGTTCCGACAGAGGTATTTGTCCGAGCGGCACATAACTCATTGTTATCTTTAATTTCGAGCTATCGGCTATCTATCAATTTCGTTACTATCGTGGGCATCCGATAAATTAGCGACGTCGAAGGTCGTTGATATGCCGATGATTTAGTTATAAAGATGTTACTAGGCCAATGTTATGAGCTCGAGATCGATATTACCATGCAGGTAAAGGTCGTGGACACCCGAGCATAAATAATGAGAATATGTATGCATCCTCCTTTTACAAACTAGGCTGTTCCTTAAAAAAATAAACCTTTTATTTATGTATTATTTAATTTTAAGTGGCGTTATGTGAATGGCTGTGTTAATTTATGCGATTTGCGTTAAACGAATATAATTGAATGATGAATTGCAATTTGCAGTTTTTGTTTTATTTTATTTGTAAACCTTTTATTCTAACCAGCAAATAGACGTCGGCCCCATAGGTCATCCCAGGTACGTAGAACAATAAGTACAACAGATTTTTTTAGGTACATATTTATTAAAATAATGACAAGACATTGTGTGCTAAACTTAGTACATCAATGATAATTGTATCACATTTATTAGAAGGTTAAATAACGCGAATTCAAAACAATGGCTAGTAAATTTACGTACACGCGATAATAATGAGACTGGGCAAAGTAATTGTTCATCAACTACAACACAGGTTCACATACTAATACTAAAACTAAGACTATGTTTCAATTAAGGAGTCAAGCTGGCCATCCAAACACTAGTCAAGGTAATTAGTACTTAACTAATAAAAAATAGTAAGCATTTCACAAGGAAAAAAATGCCCATTTATTAATCTGATAAGACATGCGATGTCATTTCAAGTTCATTTCATTAAAATTAGGTAAGTACTTAAATATAAAAGTGACAGAGTCATATAAATTGCTCAACTCATAATACTGACATTTAATACCAATATACACAAATACACATAAAAATAAGAGAACTTATAGGTAGTAAGTCTACATAAACATAGATGGATACATAAATAAAACAACACTATGTCACTAAAATAAATTCATCTTATATTTTTTTAATTTTACTCCACTTGTTGTTACTGTTTGTTCCCAAAATTTCCAAGGGTACATTGTTACCATTCCTCATTTTCAATAACTGCCAATTATTATTCTGTGCTGTATTTTACTCCCCTAGTTCAGAGGGAATCTCCTTATGGGCAGCAAGGAGCCAAAGAGGACATGCTGGATAACTGGAAACTTTGCCAGGACCTCCTTTTTGTACATTTTAATCAGACCTTGATTGATTTTGGTCCATGAGCCAACTGCACTGATACTCCACAACTGATTTGAATGCTCTGCAAAGGGACCTGTCTTCACCTCCTTTATATGCTTGATACATGATATGAACATGTACTGATTATGATATTTATCAATTATGTCATCTTCCAAGAACTTAGCAGGTGGATATATCCTCGGCTGGTCAATGAGTTGAGAGCTACCCCAAATGAAAGGTATGAATTGGTAATCATCCAAGCTCCACACACCATGGCTTCCTGCTGGCTCCATTCTGTATGTACTCTGCAACCGTCTTACTATAGCCAAATATTTTGTGAAAACCAAGAATACAACTGCAACATTATCATCAGCTACAAAATTGCCTATTTTATACAAGCAACAGAGAAACATGACAAAGGACATTTCATGGCCTGTTCCATAATCTATTCTAGTAGAATTACCAAAGCTCTCTTCTAAATAAACTTTAACTTCAGGTATGGCCAAGTGTATTTTGGGGTTCAGAGCATGTTGCAAATATGATGTACTTTCCTGTTTAACTCTGCAGAGCCAGGCCCTGAAGGCAACATTGCCAAATCTCTGTGGTTGCTCAATAGGGGGAAAATCATTTATGTGATTATCAATTAAGTCTAACACATGCAGTAGTCTCCTTACATTTTCTGAGACCTTGCAGTCTACTGAGAGTGGCTTGGCCTTTATAGCTTCATTTAGTGTAGCTATGAAGCCAGTGTATTCCATGTAAGCTTCAGATTTCTCCCATACAGCCATATCTGTGAGTGCTTTAACTGCTTTCTGAGGTTCCAGAAAACGATGGTTTGGAGGTAACTCTGGTGGGACATTCTCATTCTTGTCTGGTACATCACCAATAACAGAATCAGTATTCATCTAAAATAAAGAAAAACAAAAGTAAAATAAAAATATTTCATTTAGTGTTTTTTTTTCTGTGAAATAATTCAAACATTGCTTTTAGACTTCTGTATTGTTGAATCACATAAATCGAACTGTAAGATGCACCGTTTGTGCTTTGTATACCTACTGATACATATCTAAATTAACATTTTGATAAAACAAAACACGCGGATGTAAAATTTGCTACCAAAACATACATAATGTCGTGTGTACATACGTTGACCTATAATAATTACACAGGTCTACAACGGAAAAGTATTCGAAATAATTTTAACAAATTTCTACTCAACTACCCATGCTGAATACAAATTGACAAGTGAAAGTGATTTATTAGTTTGAGTTTTTGCAATACTTGACATTTTCCGAATTTAATGATTCTACCCTCACTGAACTTGATAATGCTGATTATATTTACTTAGTCGGCATCGAATGTTAAAAATATTATGTTTAGTTAAAGTGATCTGTATTACTAAGTGATAAAAGTGTTAAAAATAAAAAAAATACGTATAATTTATAGCAAAATGTCTCGAAAATGTGTAAACAATTCCGACAATTTTTGTTACATTTGTGGTGAAGTGATATTTAATAAGCAAAAGTGTTCAATATCACCTGCAATAAAAAAAGCTTATTATTACTATTTTAACGAAAGCATAAAACATCAGGATAAAAGCTAGATTCCACATTTTTGTTGCAATCCGTGTGCTACAGGCTTAAGAAATTGGCTGAATGGCAAAAAACCATCATTTCGATTTGCAGTGCCAATGCAGTGGCGAGAATCGACAAATCATGCAACTGATTGTTATTTCTGCCTGACAACCCATGTATTTTGAAAAGGCAAGGGTGTTTCTAAAAAAAAGAAAAAAAAACATAGTGTATCCGAATGTACCATCGGCTACTCGTCCTCTGCCGCACAGCAATCTTCACCCGATTCCGAAACGTCCTCATATTGAGGAAAAGGAAATTACACTTACTTCACCATCAATTTCTACATTTCTACATTCGCATTTGGACTTCTTTCCGGATAATTGTGGGGCTTTAAGCGATGAACATGGGGAGCGCTTTCATCAGGATATCGCCAACATGGAAAAGCGATATCAAGGCCATTGGAACGTTTCAATTATGGCGGATTATTGCTGGACTGTTTGTCGAGATATTCCAGAAGCAGAATATAAGAGGGCAGCGAAAAGACCGCGTCGAAATTCCACTTATGATTAAAAAACTGTATAATTTCTGTAATTTTTTTCAAAAATCGTCTTATTTTTTTTTCTAAATAAGGGAAACTAATTTTAATGTTTATTAATTATTTTTGTGTTTAGTACGTGGAAATCAATAAAAAAATCTACTTCCCATGAACAATACTTTTTTAAAGTTAAAATTTGTAGACCAGTGTTATTTAGTATTACCTCTGTGAAGCAAGCCCACAGCGGACATGATAAGCTTCGCTAATGAAGGTCACGAATGTCAATCTTAGTAATAACCACACTAACCAACCTTACTTCTATATTTTGTATCATTTATGATCAGTGAAAAGCTAATGTGAGTGAGTCCACACTACAATCATGGAAAAAATACTACGAGGTATTATGAGATATCGAGTTTTAGACCGTGCAACTATGGTAAAACAGTTTCAAGAAGTAAAAAACAATCCCACGGTAAGTTTATTACACTGACCTTTATAGTCTGAAATGCAAATATGGAGGTTAAATTGATATAAATAATTATAGTGCGATAACTTTGCACTAATGTAAATCAATCAATAACTGTTGTTTTGCGTTTTTACGATATAACGGCTGTTTCTTCAAGAAAATTATTAGCCAAAATTATAATTATTTTGACATTTATTTCACTCACTCACTGACACTGACATGACATGATGACAGTTGTTGACACTATCTGTGACACTGACAGAGATGCGTTTAGTTTGTTATTTTCGTTCTTTACAGAGTTCTATGATGTCTTTGATTGAATATTGATTGTTCTGCGCAAAACAAAATAAAGGTTGCGTTCAAAATGAATGAAAATAAGTATGTAGTAGATCTACCTACCTTTTGTTTTTAGAATAAAATTATAATGCAGGTAGGTAGCTAGATTTTATTTTAAGTTACAATTTAAAACCGGATTTTAATATATGCAATTTACAAAGGAAGGGGGGAGGGGGAAGTGCTCACAAGCAGCAAAAGACTCGCCCACATCGTTATCGACTCGTTGGCTAAAAGGGCAAGTGCCATCAATCTAGCAGCATTGCCACAATTTATGGCAATACTCATTATTTGGCCCAAGAAAAGACTAGCCATTTAGTCACGTGAAGAGTTGACCAACAGCTTGTCCTTGTCCCAAAAAACAAGGTGAGCACTGGAGTGAGAACCCCATGGCCCTAGTATTTCATTCCTAAACGGCTTGTTCTATTTTCGCCGTTTTCATGTTGTTATTAAAATATGGATGTCTATTGTGTTTGTAATTTACAAAATATTATCCACAGATTTCATGTTGTTTTTAAAAGTTATATCACTTATTCATAATTACTAAATACTCTTAATGTTTTCTTCAAAAAAAAGAATATAATCATGTTCATTAGAATGAAATTGCAGGCTTATTGAATAAGCACAATGTCATAGTATGTAGGCACCTACTAACATTTTATGTATCTTTTGTATTACCTACCACATTTTTACTACTATCTAAAAGTGTAAAAGGACACATATAAAGTAATTCTTCTCAATATTGCGATCCTTTTTGAATACAATTTTTTTCTCAGAATTTTTTTTTCAGAAAAATAATTCTGAGAAAAAAACCCTTCAACTAAGCAAGGGTAAGCCCTTGCTTAGTTGAAGGGCAGTATGCGTAGTTAACGGGTACGTAATCTGTCTTTCAACACCCCGTCTATATGAACCTTTAATTTTACTTTTGGCAGTAAATGCACAGTGCACAAACGTATTTTCCATGGTATTTGAGGGTGCTAATATCGTATTTTCGTTCCAACCACAATTTCGGCATCGGCTGGCGCGGTGTGGCGGAGCCAATTAATTCATTGGACATGGTAATACATAATAATATCCATCACAAATTGTAGCCATAAAGAACACGATTCGCGTTCTCGGAATTAGTATCTACTAGAATATGAATTTTGTCAAAAGTAACCGTATTTTGTAGTAATGATTAATGAAGTATTGTTTGCCGATCACCCATGTATATGTTACCTTAGATTTCACCGTATCACTTAGCGCCATTTGCTTCCTAGGACGTTAACATCGTCGAAGAACGTTACCATACTTAGCGTCTTTTGTCCCTGACTGTACATACATTTCTATGAGCTGGCGATAGTGATGTTACCGATTTATGGTGCAACTCAGGTGAATAACTCCCTTATTTTATACACTATTCTTTGATTTTAGTAGTAATAGTATTCTTCCCTTAAACAAAAATCACAAGATATTTTCCTAACTTCCTATCTGAATTAGCCTGCATTTACATTATTTGCATTTTTTTTCTGTTTCAGCCTAAAGCAGTGTTCTACACATGCATGGACAGCAGAATGATTCCGACAAGATTTACCGAAACCAGTGTCGGCGATATGTTTGTTGGTACGTAAATAAAATGTACATGAGTTTATAACTACCTACTGCGATCTTTTGGATTCTACATACACACCGTCACGCCTATATTCCAGGGTTAGGCAGAAGTCTACCAATGTACACCCACAGTTCGCCGGTATGCTTTTAGGTCACATGTAATGGGGGGGGCGAGCTTATTGCCATAAACCGGGCACAAATCCTAACTCCGAGCTACTACTGAGAATTTCATAGAAAAACCCAATAAGACTTTTTAATCGATCTTTTCGATTCTAAAATTTTATTCTATTTATTTCAGTGCGAAATGCTGGGAACGTGATACCTCACTCGCAGTACTTTCATAACGAGATGACCAGCTGTGAGCCAGCTGCTCTGGAGCTCGGCTGTATAATCAACAATATAAGGCACGTTATTGTGTGTGGGCACAGTGACTGCAAAGCGATGAATCTTCTGTATCAGCTAAAAAGTAAAGAAGAATCTAGTATGGTTAGTACTTACCTTTATTTATTTTTTATAAAGGGTTTGGGGGATAATATTCACACTGCGTTTAAAAGTATTACAATAGGTTTTACAAATCGTGTTTGCAATTAAAATAAACAATTCCAATTTAAATTTTAGGAACAAAGAATAATGTCCCCCCTTAAATCGTGGATGTGTACGCATGCTCAGACGAGCCTGGACAAGTTTTTGGAAATGGACGGAGATTTTACAAAGCCTATGCGGTTCACAGCTGAAACACCGCACAGAAAATTCGTTGCTTATATAGATCCAGAAAACAGATTTTGTATAGAAGATAAACTATCACAGGTAACACTACATGTACTACCATTTAAAGCGTTTTTATTTCATTTTAACGGGTCTACTAGCGAAAATTAACAGAGAGCAAAAAAAAGCTAAAATGTCAAACTAAAGAAAAGCTCAGTTCAATTATTATATTTTGAATAAACGTTTACAGTAATTGTATACAATACAAGAGATCTTTATTTGCTATTGTCAGGTGAACACTCTACAACAGCTACAAAACGTCGCCTCCTATGGAATGCTGCGGAAGCGTTTAGAAAAGTTCGACCTCCACATTCATGCGCTGTGGTTCGACATCTACACGGGCGATATTTACTACTTCAGCAGGCGGGCCAAGCGATTCCTTATCATTGACGAGTCCTCCTACGAGATAATAGTGGATGAAGTCAAAACTTTTTACTCCTAGTACTTACTTAAATAATACCTAATCATGCTCAGCATTCTCAGTTTCAAAGGTATTTTGCCTGTATTTTTCCCGGTCACTTAGTCATTTAGCCGGTATTGCCACCGACCAAAATGAGAAGGGAGTCATAATGAACCGACTTCTTTTTATAAGTAGTATCTATGTATGATTATTTGTGGAAACAGATATGAAGCGCACTAAATTATAATGTAGAATAAGTGTTGTATGATTCGCAGGAACAGAAAAAAATGGGCGCTGTGCGCCTGGGAGTCGTTCGATGTTCCTATTATGTTCTAAAATTATCCTTCAAAGTATTGGTTTGCGCCGTTCTGTGTTGTCAAATTACGGGTCATAATAATCTTGTAAAGAATTAATATATTCTTTCGTTAAATATTCCATAATTATATTCTTAGCATAGCATAAAAATCAACCAGAATCGAATTAATATTTATTTATATTTTATGACTAGCTGTTCCCCGCGGTTTCACCCTCGCTGCTCAGCACCTGTTGGTCGTAGCGTGATGTTACATAGCCTATAGCCTTCCTCAAGAAATGAACTATCCAACACTAAAAGAATTTTCCAATTCCAACCAGTAGTTCCTGAGATTAGCGCGTTCAAACAAACAGCTCTTTAGCTTTATAATATTAGTATAGATTATGATTTATGTGTCACATTTTTATACTTAACTTGTTTTCGATAATATTTAAATTAATTGGGTACGTACCTACTTAAATGATAATGTTAGGTCATGTTAATCGACTTTCGTTGTTGACTGTACCTCAAAAACAACTTTTTTTTAATTTTAAGTATAGTGAGCTTTTGTATGTGGGTAGGCAACTAGGCATTTTGAACTAAATATAAAGTTTTGTTTACGAGTAATTTATAATTAATATCTAAGTATATATAGTGTGTTTTTTAATCTCAGAGACTGATTTGACGGCTTTACGTCAAACTTGAAAATAGTGTGCTTTATGTCTATGAGCCGAAAGCACATTATTTTTATATTTGACGTACGAAACTGTCAATTTAGTCTGCGAGATTAAAAAACACACTATAGCAATCATGTTTTGTTAATGTCTTGCCTTTGATTTTGGGACCAAATATATAGGTTTTTTTTTTATGTAAGTAGGTAATCTGATTCACTCCTATTTATTTAAGAAACACCTTCCTTTTTAATACATTCAGGTATAATTTAAGTATAATAAATCGAGGAGACTCAAAAGAAGGAGTTCTTCGTCTCAACAAAGGTAAGTGTTTTATCTCGACGTTTTTCATTAAAAAATCTCTGTGTTGCTTTCCTCTTCAGTCGTCCACGGCGGAGAATCGTGACTGATCCTGAACCCGTTTTAACTTGTCAACAGTGTTAATCCAAATGTATCCACCACTGTAGCGCGGTCAGGGAGTATCAAACTAGCAAGAGAGAGTCAGTGCACTGCATAGCGCAGTGGCGCTCCCTGGTGTAATATAAAAGACGAAAACGGCCTGTTTTTAATGATTATAATTATTATTTTGTAGCTTTGTTTGTTTGTTTGTTCGGTACTGTTCAATATCATAATTATTTTAATCAATATACTAGTTGATACGGAGACAAGAAAAAAAAGGATAAAACTCAAATTTTCCTTAGAACAGTCCATTAAAATTAAATTATTAAGTATAATTTGAATTAGTTCATGCTAACGACATCGAAGTGCAGTGACATCATATGCACAATAGTAACACAGTAGCTATAGAATATGTACCCATGCGTAGGCGACGCAGCGTAGCGGATTATTGGGCCAAATAATTTGGTACGATTTGCCATGGCCTTGCTAAAGTGCAGAATTTATGGAATGTTAAAGACGTGCCCAAATTATGTCATAATTTTACACGTGTAGTGATATCTATTTCTAAGTAGAATGCAAGTTTAAATCCGCGTCACACTGTAGTTTCAGATTTCCAGTTTTCATTTTTGTAACAATTTCAATTGCAGGTAATTTTAAAATGATTCGACTTTTTTTCAAATGAATGTGTATGTACATAAAGATTAATATGTGCGATAAACTGGTTTATAAAAATCTCATTTTTTACCTCTAGCATGTATTTTACCTAGCGATAGTATGTTATTTAATCTCGTGGGGTCATTTGATAATTGTACCATCTTTAAAAAAAAAAAAAAGACTTAATTGACAGTTTCATACGTCAAATATAAAAATAATGTGTTTTCGGCTCATAGACATAAAGCGTCAAATTTTCAAGCCGTCAAATCAGTCTCTGAGATTAAAAAACACACTATAGTCTTAAGGTTTTTTTTTTGTAATTTCACTTTTGCAACACTGGTTGTATTTCAGTATTCTCCTTTAGTTCTGAACAAATAGTTCAGTTCAATCGAATACCGGGAGGTGGGTCAATTATTAAAGATTTAATTACATTATAGGGTGTAAAAGACTCTGTATCTAGAGATGCCCCCTAATTTATACATGTCTATAGAAAAAATCTGTCAGAACGTGGCACACCCGTCATTTTTTTTATTAGTCATCGACTGTAATAAAGGCCTATTCAAACCTGAGCGATATTCGCTGCCGCTGTGGGTAGAGGTACATACCGCGCGGGTTTCGCTCAGGTATTTAGTATCAAGTACCGCGGCCACAGCGACCTGAGCGATATTCGCTGCCGCTGTGGGTAGAGGTACATACCACGCGGGTTACGACGGTAGCGAATACCGCTTAGGTCTGAACAGTAATATTACCGCATACCCACTGGGTTTTCTCTGCCACAGGCGGTAGCGAATACCGCTTAGGTCTGAATAGGCCTTTAGGTAAAAAATCGTAATGAATCGTATTGAAGAGTAATTTTGTATGTCGAAGCGGCGACTAATTTCCGTAGTTAGCACCAGTCCATAGATACAAGTCAGTACTTCTAATCAATGTTGAAATGTCAGATTTATAACTGTCAAGTCAAGTGACGAGTTATGTGACGTGACCTCTTAGCATGCGTGACCTTCAGCAGTTTTGACGGTTACCTACTGAAGGTGGTACTGGAAAAGTTTGTCACTCTGACTACGTCATTACATTGATGTTTCATCCTTCTCTATTGATCAAAATCAGGAAGGGACAGAAATAAATTGGAAGTGAAAAAGCATTGTTATACTGCTGAAAGGCTGTCACTTTGTGGTAGTGTAAGTGTAGTTAAGTAAGCGAGTAGTAAAGTAATGTAAAAAGTAGCAGAAACCGCCACACCGTGTAAGTATCTTTGTATAATAAATTGTAAAGCAATTAATGTATATGAAATATTGTTATATAATTTTGTAAGTGTAATTATTAGGTAGAAAATAAATCTTAGACATAGGTACATAATAAACGACAGATCTCAGCTGTGACCTTTTGATAAATTTAACTTTACCAAGCTAAAGCTAAAATAATAAATTAAAATTGCTGTCTTTTGATATACAGGCTGTTGTATCATAAACGTTAATATCAGTAGGTACTTAACATAATTATTTTCTGTCAAATTGCATTTTATAATTATATTTTATTTTCTGACCCTTTATTTTGGTTGAAGGTTATGTGCTCAGATGTTGTGTTTAATGTTTCAGGTACCATAATGTCTAACCCTCGCCAAATATTTGACTACAGAGATGAATCTCAATCAGATAGGCTAGCACGCAAGTCTAAAGACTCACCATTTATGATCATAGGTAAGGTATTCTAAAGCAGTTGATAATATTGCACAACTTCATTATATCCAACATCATCAGTACTCAAGAAACAAATGACAATCATTAAGAAAGAAGCCTCATCATGGGCTCAAGTTTACAAACTTGAAAATGCAATTAATTTTCAATTGTTTGCGTTTCAGGTATCCTGGGATTGATGGGTGTGTGTGGTTTTGGAGCATACAAATACAAAACGAAGGGTAAAATGAGCACCAGCGTGTTCCTCATGCAGCTAAGAGTGGCAGCTCAAGGCACCGTAGTGTCAGCACTAACCATAGGACTTGCATATACTTTAGTGAGAGACCATGTACTAAAGGATGATAAGAAAAAAGAATAATTTAACTAGAAAAACATTAACTTATTTAGCAAAATTTATTTAGGGAAACTGTTAATACAATAGATATACTGTACTTACCTACACAATCAGAAATCTCATAATTTTAATCTCAAAAATTAAAATCTTACTATATTTCTGGTTTCCCTAGTTAGTATAATTTAGAAGCTAATTATGTTCTGTGATCATTTAGCAGGTATTAATTTACATGTAGATAGATATACATATGTTATATGTAGGTAACATGTTATTTATTGAGTATAAGTTATTGCATAGTGATTAGTTGTTCTAAATTTGTATTCTGTTGGATCTCTGACAAAAAAATGTTCCTACATTTTTGGTGCCAGCAATCTAACAGATGTTTCAGAAATGCAAGTCACAAGATATAATAACATTGATATTTTACAAAATTAAACAAAAGACCTATTACTAGTAGGCAATTATTGTTCTGATAAATATACTCCCACATACCAAAGGTATCTTAAAATTACTGTTAATAAATCTCGAATATTTTAATACTGTGAATCTGTAATCTTACTACATTAAAGATCTTATGAAATGTTATGTATAGTTGTGAAAAGGTATTATTATGAAAGCAATACAAATAAAATGTGGTAAGTACCAAAATTATTTGCTTGCTGTTTTCTTGAAAAAAATAAAATAAAAATTTGACTCATATTGATTTATTAAAAATATACATTAAGTCCAAACAACGTCATTATTACATAAATATTTTTCATTCTATTTTTCACATAAATAAATATTATATAAATAAGTAACTATCAACAATGTACCTTTAATCACTTTTACTACAGTCGGAAGTATTTTTCATTCTCAGACTGAAGGTAGGAATGGTCAAGTCATCCTTATCGGATGTGGAATGTTTTTGAATGGAATTTGACGTCATTTTAACCGATGATAGGTCATCGGCGTTACTGAACAAGCCGTTAGATATGTTGGAACTGGAGCTCGAGTGGTAGGTCAAGGACTTGAACAGCTGCACGGGGGTAGATGTCCGCGCTCTGTTAGTGCCGCTGCGTGCACTGTCTACCGACCGCTCATCTTGATTCACCAAAGATGTTTCTTTCATTTCCTCAGGCATTTTTGTTTCGAACAAAGACACAAATTCTTCTCGAGTATCATTAACATTTGATTTATTTGTAAAAGTAATTTTCTTAGATAATTCATTTCTCAAAAATTCCTTAACAGTCATTGAGTTAGAGAAAGTAGTTTGTTGTTCAGCATGTTTTGAATTGTCTGTAGTATTCTTAATCTGGGTGCCCTTACATATATTTTCTTTAGATGAAACAGAGTCTGTAACTAGGGCAGGTATTTCGTGATGGGAATTCTTCATTTTAAATTGAGATAAACTAGAACTAGAAGTGTTTGATGATGACGATAAAGCTAAACGCTCCTTTGTCTTTTTTAGAGTGGAGGATGCCCAGCCCATACCAAGTTTTTTAAATGCATTTTCTAGGTCGGGGTTAGAAGAAAAACTCAAAGTATCAGACGTTTCGACGATGTTTTCCTTATTTTGGGAAACAATATTCGATCTCTTTTTACCTTTGCGTGCTTTAGACAAGGCTAACATGGATAACGTCGATTCCGAAGAAATAGTAGTAGAGTTAATGTTGGATGCTGTGTCAAATTTGAACGGTTCAGTAATAATGTTTCGTTTCAATAGTTCTGCTATTACATCTGGTAAACTACCATCTGAATGTAAAGAACTTATGTCATCATTAATAGCATCTTCTTTCTGTATATCTTCCAGATTTGAACCTTCATCTGGTGGCTCCATGTTGTATTGTTTTGCATATTCCTGAATACTAATAAAAGGCTCCAACATTATCTCATTAAATTGTTTTAAATCTATCATTTGAAATTTAGAATCGTCTGATGACTCTGTTGACGAAAATTGATACATTTTAGATATAAGCGGCTTTGTTTGAAGCAGATCGGGGTTGACAGTGGATTCTTTTCCATCTTTACTTTTCCTGTTATCATCTACAGGTTTGTCCTCAGAGGATGATCTGTTAGAGTTGATGGAAGCCTCTTTAGCATCGTTGCGCGCCGACTGGTTTTTGAGCTTCATACTAATTGGAGAGTCTACTTCTATAACAGTTGATAGTTCGTGCGGAATTATATATTCTTGTCGACGTTTTAAAGCAATTCGAGATAAAGCCGGTGGTGGTTTTGGTCTACTTTTAATCAATAGTTCTGCCGTTTTTGCAGATAACTGTGGAGGCGAATCCAATTTTTCCATAATCTTTGGACTTTTTGGACGGTGTGGTATATTCGATTGCAATGCTTCAAAATCTGGTCTGGGAATATCTGTTAAGACGGTAATTTGCTCTAATGGTGGTATTTCCTTTTGGGCATTAGATTCCTTATCCGGAATAGGTTCAGGAGATTTGGATTCTAACTTTTGTGGAACATTAATAGGATCCAATGTAATGGGGCTCACCACTGGCTTATCAGATTTGAGATCTGGATGCGAGTCATTTGATTCAGCAGATGAAATTTGACTATATGCCAGTGATTTGTTTTTCCGTACTTCCTCTAATACTTTGGCTAGGTTCGATAATCTTTTTGTACACTTTTCGGTCAGGTCAGCAATTTTCTCCATGTTATGCAATTTATCTTCTGCCAGTTTCATAAAATTTGTATCAGTGTTAATATCCATATTTTGAGTGGTCTGCGTAGACATGCTTACAGGAATGTCTGTTGAATTTTGGTATCCTTGTAACTGTCCAGCTGACTCAGAATCGTCAGTTGCAGCAGCTTTATAGCGGTTCAAGTCCGATTTATTTGTCACCTTTTTAGGAGAATCAGTTCTGATGCGTGTAGTTTTTCCTAATTTGTTGTTTATGTTTCGATCAATGACTTTTTCAGTTCCAGTAGAATTTTTTGATGAAGATTCGTATTCATTGAATCTGGAGAATGGTTCCATATAAACTTGCCTGGGTGTTGGTGGGCTTTTGCTTTTGTTGGTGGCTTGATAGCTTTCAACCACTTTATTGCTTCCATCAGTTGATGATTGAGATACAAGATTTTTGGACTTTTCCTGCCCTGTTTTCATTTGCTTTAGAAAGTTTTTGGTAATATTTAATGACTTGACTTTGTGTACGGGCTTTTTACGAGATGTTCGAGATGAAGAATGTTTCAGATGATTCTTGTTATTAGCAACAGAATGATGAAATGAATTTTGTGTGTAATTTTTATTTTTTGCTAGTTCCTCCTCCATGATTTGCTGTTTTAACAAGTTTTTTATTTGTTCCAACGATATCGTATTCATTAGTGAGGTTTTCCTCTCATCAATATTAAAGGGAACATTAATAATTGAACTGCCCGGAGTGCCCACCGAACTGCATTCTTGATCTGCTACTTCAACTGCTTTAAGACCTTCTTTATTCAGAGCCAGTAACTTATTTACGTAGTCTCTAATAATTGGATTTAGACCGGGCTGGCTCGTTTTTTTATCTCGACCGGAACTTGTTTTATATCTATTTCTTGAAGTGAAATCTATACCAGAGACTGAACTTTCAACTGAGGGCCTTTTGTTTCTACGACAATGTCCTTTCACATGATCAACATTTCCACGACTTCGATGCTTGCATTTTGGTTTTTCAATCATTGCACTTTTGCTATGAACATTTCTTTGTCTTAGATCATCACGACTGGGATGTAGTTCTGGACTACGATTTGCCGTATTTGGTGGTGTCACAAGTTTTTTATTTTCATATTTTTCTGTACATTGTTCCGGTACATTTAATTTGTTTATACCCGCCTTTTTAGCTTGCATACATTTTCGGCATGTGCAGTCGGAAGATTCCTGGCGGTATTCCTTACCAATTAATTCCATAGTACGTATGGGATCATATGCTTCATGTTCACTCATCGCACAATCATGTGTTAAGAATTTAGGTAAAATCATTTCTGGCGGGCTCATATAAGCAGTAGAAGTCGAGGAGCTCATATGAAAGAAAACAGGTCTGTGAATTGGAGAGCTCAAGTTAGTTTGAGTGCATGTATTTGTTAACGGTCTAGGAAGTTGGTCTACTTTCGGTACTTCAGGTAAACATGTAAGCACACCTTTTTCACTCATATCTTTCTTTTTCTCTGACTCTGAAGTAGATGGTATTAAAAACATATCATCACTTCCTTCCGTATTAGTTTCAATGTCATATTTCTCGGTCTTATGGTCAGACAGAGCATTTGGTTCTTCAGACAAGGCATATGTACTTATGAGATTGGGTTTATCCATTTCACTTTTGTGGCCTAAAGTGTTACTTGTCCCATGGCCAGTTGGCTGCACATCATTTACGTCGCTCTCGGAGCTGGCGGGTCGATTACTTTTGTTACTATCACTATTAATTTTGCTTTCAGGTTGTGTATTCTGTCTGATCACTGAGTTTTCTTCAGGAACTTTATCTTTTTCTTGAGGTGTTTCGTCTTTTTTTCGAAGTTGTATGACTACTTCATAAGCGTTATTGTTTAGTAGTCCAGTAGAACCGATGAAGAATGTCCTTGCCTCCTGCCCAGTTTCGTCAACTAATTTAATATACCCACCTTCCGATGTTCCGACTTTGTCGTTGACGGCTGTTGTGTATGAGGATGTTGATGGCGCTAAATTTGATGGCATAGCTATGTCATCTGATGGCATAGGTTTGCTCGTCTCTTCCTTGGATGCACTGGGCGACTGACGCTCGTTACTTGTCCTGAAAGTAAACGTTTTATGTATTGTGCTTTCTTTCTATACCCATGTAAAATTCATAAACCGTAAGAACGCTAAATACTTACGTTACAGGTACATGACAATCCCCGCTTTCCCAATGTAGGATCGGACCTAATAAAAATAAAATAAGATGGATAAAAAGAACATAACATGGCACACTTCATTAGAATACGACTAGCCAACTAATAATACCAACCTCTATTACACTGTTGACTTTTACATGGATTCTTACAGCGGCACGGTGGAATATGTGCGCCTTCGGAGTGGGCAGCTGGCACTTGGTCACGGGCATCAAAGTAGACTGAAGCTACGTTGTCCCTGTAAAAATAATTTATGAACTTGAAGGCAAGTATCCGTACGCAAAATATGCAGGCACCAGCCTGTTATAGAATACAATACAACGCTAGTACTCCAGATGCTTAAGCGCAAAATATACAGAGAACGGGTGCGGGTCGTTTCAGAAGTGCGACTGGTCTATTAACCAGTATTTATATGGATAACAACAACACGTGGAAGTAGGGATGGGCTCGTCTCTTGTCGTCTATATAAACACTGGCAGTCCTCTGTGTGTTCTGCGCTGTATGCTGACTCACACTGAAAGCTGATTGTAGCTACACAAATACTTTTAAGAACGTCTAAAAGATCAGGGTTTTTTTGTATTTCGGGTGTTTATTTAAGTTCACTGTATCAATGACTATTCTAATGTGACCAGACAAATTCTCTACAAACAAAATTCATTACACTATTGTAAATAATATTAAATAATATTTTTAACAGAAGTTTACCACCAAGGTTTATGAGGTGTGGTGGATTGCCACATCTCAACGTTAGTAGTGCAACAACTCATCTTGTATCCTGCCCTGCAGAAGGATAGGAAATGGTAATACAAGGATAGGAAGAAGGATGGAATGGAGATTATTTGTCAAGCTAATAAAACTTACCCTTTTTCTTCAACCATTTTGTAGATACCTGAAAAAATATATTGAAGTTTATTATTTTAAATTATTGCTTTTTTAAGTCTATAATAATGTTTCTGTTCAAACTGTTCAATGCTGCTTAAGGGCCCTTAACAATTTATGCGTTTGATGCCCGACTGCACGCAGATGGTTGTCTGTCTGTCTCCTCATACAGTTGACAAGTCGAGAGCGCCGTGTACACCCGTGCCGCACACGCACCACGTAAGGACGGCTAACGTCATATGTGAACTATGTATATGTAATAACCCTCCTTCTGTCGCAGTCGGGTAAAAAGACAACCGTCGGTGTGCAGTCCCACACCCCCACAGCTCCAGCACCGCAGTAGTACGGTACTAAACGCAATAAATTGAAAAGGCTCTAAAATGGGTGTCACAAGCCTTAGCAGACATTGGATCACATCAATGATTACTTCTAGATGGGTTTACTGAAGATAGCATTTAAATAAATCTTATTTATTATAGTCTGGAATAGCACATAGGCTACATTTTTATCCCAGAAAAATGTATGGTTCTCATGGGATATTATATCGATTTATATGTGACTGATTTATGTGTAACTGCCCCGTTGGTCTGTGCAAGGGGTCCCGGGTTCGATTCCCAGGTCGAGCAAAAAGTGTTATTGAGTTTTTCTATGAAATTCTCAGTAGCAGCTCGGAGTTTGGATTTGTGCCCGGTTAATGGCAATAGGCTCGCCCCCTATTACATGGGACCCAAATATACCGGCGAACTGTGGGTGTACATTGGTACACCTCTGCCTAACCCTTCGGGGAATACAGGCGTGATGGTATTATAATAATAAATTTGTTTATTGATGGCAACTAGGCCCAAAACTTGTTAGTAACAGAAATCTTAAAACTATGTTAGTAATTACAATTAAACACTCGGGAAAAATATTACTTGACAAGCACTGCCATAGCGTGAGACAGCCATGGCGCATCGTGCTTGTCTATCCACATTTATATTTTTATATTTTTTATATGTGACATGGCAGAAGCTGTGTTCTTCTAATAAATAGGGGTAAGTAAACAAAATTACCTTCATTTAGTTGTTCAAATGAAACTGCATTTTCAGCTCTCTTACTAGGTGAATGATCTTGTTTAGTTTTATGTTTCTGAACTTTTTCAATGCTCGTCAAAGATTTTGCAATTTCATTTAAAAGTTTTGTTTGCTTTTTCGACTTTTTATCAGTTTTTGAATCAAGCACTTTGTATATAATAATTCTCTCGGCATCTGATAGATTCTGATTTATTTCTTTAGCATTTCTATGTTTCCTTTTCGTTTCAACTTTCATATTTATTACTGAACTTGTGTCTGAGGTAATGGAAGAGCTGTCAGATGTTTCAGAGATATTCTTATCAATTACTACCGTTTCAAATATTCTTTTGCAAGGTGATCTGTCTTGCACAGTATCTTTAGTTGGAGGGGTGTGCTTATGCCGTGACCTGTATTCATGGTAACTATCGACTTGGCTAAACTTGACACTGTTGCCAGACTTCCCCTGTTTGACTGTGTTAGGTATTGCATGGACGGCGAGGTTGCCGTCAGTCTCTGGTACAGGCATCCAAGAGTACTGAAAGTCTCTGCTATCAAAATTGTCATCCATGTCTAGTCTTGTAGGTGATTTAGAATTGGGTCTCCTTCTCTGAAAATAAATGTTATATTATAGTTAAACTGAGTAAATTCCAATTGTATTTCATTTTTGAATTTTTTAATGGAACGAAAATTTTACCATGCAGTTGTGTTTTTTACATTCTTTTTCTATTTTCTTAAATTCTTGTTGCATTTTTTGCTGACGATTCTCATGCTGCATTTGCTGCCGATGCTCGTCCATATACGCATTTTTCTGAAATAATTAACCACATTAGAATGTATTAATTAATGTATAGAATTAATTATTATACTCTATGCACAGTAAACACCTTGCCCTGTGTAATACTTACAATAACTTTATTACCCTTGTCCTTAGGCAAAGAGTTTAAAAAATTCATAGTGTCTTTGTACTCTTTCTCAACATTTTGTTTGGTCACTGCAACCTTGTTCCTCATATCCTGGACTTTCCTTTGCTCCTTGCCTTTACCAAGGTGGGCCGACACCTCCTTCATAGCCTGGGAGTATGCATCCTCTTCAGGCTCCAGATCTCTTACCACAAGCTTATCATGACCATATGGCAAGTCCCTGGTGTCTCTAGTTGAGTGGTTGTACATCAAAATAGAGCCCTTCCTATGAATGGGATTTGCTGGTGCATTCTTAGCTTTATTGCTGGGGGTAGGTGATTTATCTGGAACTGTAAGTGGCTTATTATATTTACTATGTTATTCATGACCTACTTGATACTAAAGTGTGTTTTTTCATCACGTAGACTAAATTGACAGTTTACATACGTCAAATATAAAAATAATGTGCTTTCGGCTCATAGACATAAAGCACACTATTTTCAAGTTTGACGTAAGAAGCCGTCAAATCAGTCTCTGAGATTAAAAAACACACTATAATTATGAATGATTTATCCATAATCAAACATTTACAATGGGCAGTGAATCTGAAATACATGATTAATGGTTTATAAAACAAAGTGATTTTTGAAATTAGATGTAATGGACCCAACCCAATGGAATACAAAGCCACTATTGCTTACTATTTGCATCACAATTGCTTACTAATTCTTGGAACAACTTTACTCCTCCTAAATGGACTTCTCCCTCTTACAACAGGGCTTGGTAGTGGATCGGCCTGGCGTCCGGGTCTTATGGAACTAAAGATCTGGTTAATTTGAGTATTAGTCACGGATTTAAACTGTCTACTGGGTACAGGGGAGTCATAGTTCACACAGGGTGAACAGAACTGGCAGCCCCTTTCTGCGCGCCAGGCTGGCACTGGAACAATTTGTTGGTCATGCACTTGACAAACATTAAAAGGAATACCTTCAGGCTTAGAAGGTCTGGTGCGTTGTATTGTTTGTTTCAAGCTTTGCATTTCATCTGCTGACTTCTTGTTTGAGAATGTTGGTTCTGCTTCCCTTAAGCGCAACTTTCTGCTCTGCAGGTATTCAGAAACAATTGTCAAGGAAGGTCTCCCTGGTTCTCTTTCTTTTATTTCGTGTGTATGCTTGCCTCGTAAATTGAATGGCATTTCTTTGCTGAGAGCAAACAAGTCGAGTCGTTTGCTCTTGTCAGGTTGACTTCCTAAAACTTCGTCAGAATCCTTTGGAGTGTCCTTGTCTGTAGGAAGTGACAGAGCTGGCACAGCAGGCTCCCACTCGTGAATGGTCTCCATGTCCCACTGTGTAGCCATGTCACTTGTCTTCACAACCTCTACTTCATTGTTAGTTGTCCCTGTGTCTTTGTCACTTTCCTTTCTGTTTGCTGGGTCTGAGGAACTTGCTGCCTTCTGCGAATGACCATCAGAAACTTTGGTGCTTGAAGATTTGGACAATAGTTTATTAGATATGACTGATGATTTTTCCCGGCTTATTTCATTAGCAACTTCCCTGCGAAACACAATGGTCACATATTAGTTAAATATTTAGATTTAGATAATTCTTATTTACTGGTATTAGAAGAATCTAAACATACTCTATTGTACCTAGTAATTCTAAGCTTGTTTTTGCTTTGTTTTACTAAAATCTTGACTTGACTACAAAAGGTTATTTTGACCGGTAAATTTATTTATTATGAAATGAAATTATTAAGATGTCCGTACCTTGCTTGAAGTTTTCTGTCCAGTAATTTTTTTTGTTGATCTAATTTCTCCTGTTTTTTCCTTCTCAGTTCAGCTGTTGCCTCCTTACCACGTAACTTAGACAAATCTGTCTTTGCTACTTCATCTAGTAAAAAAAAAGCGATATCTTACCAACTTGTTGAGAAAGATGTTCATTTTAATTATAAAAGATTCACTAGTAGGTACCAACTAGCGAGTATTTACATACATTGTATTAGGGACAAAGGCTGCGCCGACGCCAAAGAGCAGGAATTATCGAAATGATATAGGATGATTGTAAAGCGCACATTATTCTTAAGGTATTAATAGACGTTCGAATATGGTGCGCTCCGCACCGCGAACTTGGTGTGCTCCGGACCACATTCGAGGGTATGTGCAGCGGTCCGCCGCACATTCACCGTCAATAATAATAATAATGTGCGGCGGACCGCTGCACATACCCTCGAATGTGGTCCGGAGCACACCAAGTTCGCGGTGCGGAGCGCACCATATTCGAACGTCTGTTAATACCTTAAATCTAAACTAACCTTGCTGTGTCAATTCGGAAGCACTATGATGACTCGCGCCAACGTTTTCCAACCCTCTCGCGTACAGCACCTCTAGTCGCTTTACTAGTTTCTCTTGACATTCAAAATATTCCTTTTGTTTCTTTGCGTCTAGATCGACAACTTGTCGTAACTTTTCAACCTTGGCGCGCTGTCTTATTTTCTTTGCGATGTCTTTAGACTGCTCTCGGACCTAAAATTCTCTGGCATTGTATACTTTATCGGAACTTGACAAATTTATTTTTAAATGTATTTCAAAATAACAATCATAACATCATTCAAACCTGTTGAAGTCTCAGCTTTCGTCGTCGTAGAAATTCATTTGTTTTTATAGCTTCCGTCTCAGAAGTCATCTTGACATTTGACTTGAGATAAATAAGTTTTTATTTACTTAGGAAGTAAAACTTCTTAATTAAATAGATTTTGTATTTTTACAACTAAATTAACAAAAGTTTTAAAGGTAATATAATGAGAAAATCCCCACAAACCCAATTCATTTCAAAAATCAAACAAACGTCATCGAACATCTACAACGTATTTTATGACAGCATAGTGCATGCAACAGTAACGAGTAGTGATGGGAAGTAAGCACTGTTTGATACTCGAATCGATCGACTATTTTAGTTCGAGCGGAGTATTATAAATTGAGAATATGAAACACGAAACGGCATAAAAATACAATAAAGACCTTTGTATAGTATATAGTACTGTTCGTCCTGACGAAGAGAATTCAATAGTTAACTATTGAATTCTGAACATGTTTTAAGGTGGGGTGTCAGTGAGTGTCACGGAATAGATAAAGACTCTTTTAAGGTGTTTGGGGGATCAGTAGATATATTTAGAATAATTATTTAAAACGTTAATATATGTATATAAATATCCAGAATGATATTTGAAAAAGAAGAAGAAAGAATATCATATTTTTTCGAAATATCCAAATCCAATTTCCAAGCTGACCAGTCTTTGCACAATGGATTTTATGCCTTAATACTGGAAAAACATAGCTTGATATATCGTTGGATGCGTATGATCCAATATAATGTAGGTAATTACTAATTACTAAAACAAATAACGTCATGGGTTCGGTTAGGTAGGTATATTTAACCAATTATATACCTAAAGAAAGAAAGTACCTTGGTAGGTATGTAGTTTGTTTGCTTGTAAAAATATATAAAAGATACAGAGTCACCGAGTATCATAGAAAATAAGTCCCCTTATTATACTAACAAACTGCCCGCGACTTCGTCCGGGTGGGTTATTCCCCCCCCCCCCCCCCCCCCCATAAGTTACGTCTTTGGTTAATGCTCTGCTCCTGTATCGTAGCGTGATGTTATATAACCCATGTTACTAAGGAATAATGTAGCTATCTATTGGTGAAAAAATGGTTAAAATCGAGCCAGCAGTTTCAGAGCCCATTTGTTATAAACAAACGAACAAAAAATCTTATCTCTTCTAAATTTTGACGAGGATGAGTAAAAGTCACGGGAAGTAGCTAAGTAGTATAAAATAAAACTCATTTTAGTTAGATATTTCGTTTATTTTCATAAAGACACCTGTAACATTTCACCAATCGAATGAATGGAGAAAACCACTATAAAAATAAACAAGTACCTACATATTTTGGTTAAAAAAATCATTTTAGATAATGTGTCACCAAATTACAGAATTATTTTACTTTTATAAACAGATTTGAAACAGTTTCAAACATAATAATAAAATCTAATATCTAAGACTAAACCCCGAATTCAGAAATGAAACTAAGCGTTAGTTTTAACCAAGTCTCTTCCCTGAATCTGAGCCTCAATACCCATGTATGTACCTTAATCACCTCCACCACCGCCACCTAGGCCACCGCCTAGGCCACCGCCTAGACCGCCGCCTAGACCACCACCTAGACCACCGCCTAAACCACCGCCTAAACCACCGCCCAACCCACCAGCTAGTCCACCGGCAAGCCCGCCGCCGAGGCCACCGCCTAGACCACCGCCTAACCCACCTTCTAGCCCTCCGCCTAATCCACCACCAAGGCCGCCGCCTAACCCACCTTCCAGTCCACCGCCCAACCCACCGCCTAGCCCACCGCCGAGGCCACCTCCTAGCCCACCGCCTAAACCACCTCCTAGCCCACCGCCTAAACCACCACCTAGCCCACCGCCTAAACCACCACCTAGCCCACCGCCTAAACCACCACCTAGCCCACCGCCTATACCACCGCCTATGCCACCACTTATGCCACCATTTATGCCACCACCTATGCCACCGCCTACGCCGCCACCGGCGCCACCACCTGCACTACCACCTGCGCCACCACCGGCACCTCCACCTGCACCACCGCCTGCGCCACCTCCTGCGCCACCTCCAGCACCTTGACCGCCACCACCTGGTTTGCCACCATCACCACTCTTCGTACCACAATTCTGCGTAGATGTGTAAATGAGAGCATTGACCAGCTTCATGATGATTTCATCGCTCAGCCCGTTACTCGGTGGGGGGCTGGGCTGGGATCCTTTGTCCTCATCGTCAAGTGCTTTTGCTAACTGCAGTAACAGATTAAGGTCTTCGACTGCCGTACCGCAGGAGTCATAGCGGCATCGTGTTGGATATACCGTTCTTATTGGGTATACCCTTTGTTGCGCCTGCGTACATAAATAATTAAAAGGTTATTAAACAATTTTATAAATAATACAGGGCGCAAGGGACATCGTAACGACACCATGGATTCAGCGCACGATTCTAGACCTTTACTAGAATCTGTCGAGACTCTTTTTCTTTTTAAGAATGGGAAATCTTCAAATGACTTCTTCCCAATGCCCTTTGCGTTCCAGTGCCGCGGTGACTCTTTCGAACAAATTCTGCTAGCCTGGAGACCTGAGCCTTCTTTTTTTTTTAGATTGGGAAATCATCAAATGAATGTAACAATTTTCATCGGCTATTAAAAATAAATTTTGCTGTAAAAGTATCATCAGCTACCTTTAGTTTTTAAACTTTTGTAAGGTAGGTATGGTTCGAAACTATGAAATGAGAAGAAAACTTACCCCACACAGGCAAATGGTCACAAGAAGACAAGTGATTCGAATGAACAACATTGTTAATTTTGTGTCAATAAACCTAGGCTTTTATAGAATTAATTACGACATAATACTACCTACTGACCTAAGTAACATGTCTACAATTTCATTCTTTATATCAATTTTCTATTACTAGGAAATTGGAATTTAAAATACAATTAAGTCTAAGTCACGTAAGTAGAAGATAGACCAAATCAATGTTTTAATTACCTAATAGAAAAAATAGCGTACCATCATCGAACTGAAAAAAAAAAAAAACAAATTAAGACTGGTCCATTATCAGGTAAATAATGGACCGGTACTAATATTTTTTGTTACTTTGCCCTACTCTTTCCATTTCTCTAGTATTGTGGATGTAATCAAAGCCCCGGGACAACTACCTGTAGGCCAAACAAATATTTAATTTTGATCCATGCGGGAATCAATTTAGTAGTCAGTCAATTTAGTAATAAAATAGCCTAGTTACCAACCAATGTTTAAAATTAAAACCAAATTACTTTTATTTCATTAGGGCAATATTATTTACTACTATTGTAAAGCCTAACTGTTTTGCCATGGCTATCTAGATTATACAATTTATCTTCTTTATGTTATTATATTGGAACGTTATAATTGTATAATTTTCTATCAAAATGGATACCGGACCAAAACAGAGAAGAGAGATGAATCCTCGATATGGAGCTAACTTGTTCTCTATCTTGACATTCGGGTACGATTCCGAAACTCACTTAAAACACTGATTTTGCTGGAGGACTTTCCAATAGGCGCAGTTGACTGTCCCTAAGATACAGACACCGCTTAGTTTGGGGACCACTGTTTTTTACATGCGGGCCGATAACTGTTACCGATTTTTATACTATGTTACCCTAATTATAAGAAACCCCTGTTACAATGGTTAATAAACTTTTCTTTACTAAGTATATCTTTCCAAAAAAACATGAAAATGTCAGGTAATTAAATTAGATATATTTTCCTAAAGGTGGACGTTAGAAACATTTAAAATGGGCTACAGCCGTGATATTAAAGACGCTGATCTCTATGCTCCCCTGCCTGAGCATCGTTCCAATGTGCTAGGTAACAAAACCAAATATCTCTCTTCTAACCCTATGTTGCTGTGCCCTACAGGGTCCTTATTGATTTCAATTATACTATTTACCACCTACGAATGCGTATGGAAAAGTAATAAAGATATTGAGTATTGAGTTTCTAGTAATCATCAATTAATTGGCAAATCAAAACACCAGCTAGCCCGAGAGTTAAAAACTTTGTTTGTCGGTCAGCTTAGTATAAAAAAGCCTTTTAATATGATACAGCGTCAATCAATGTCCCCCAACTCTAGGTGATGCGGTACAAAAAGCGTGGGATCGAGAAGTACACAACGCTCGGCGGCGCGGACAGAGATGCAAGCCAAGTCTGTGGAGAGTCCTCTTCAAAGTGTTTGGGGCAGAGCTCATGCTGTATGGCCTGATTCTGGCTGCTATGGAGTTTCTTATCAGGTAGACCTTTCTATCGCCTCTGTTGATCCGTCTCAGAAATAAAACGGTTTAGAGATAGTTAACGATTGATTGATTTTTAGAAGCATTTTTATGTGTGCTTAATTATTATTTAGTGGTTGCGATACGGTAGATGGTAATCAGTGAGAGGATATGATTATATACTTAACATAATCATATCCTAACTTAACTTTAACACATAATTATTTACTTAACTTTTCCATAGGTTGCAGCAACCATTATTTCTTGGCTTGTTGCTGCGTTACTACAGCCCTGTTCAAGACGATAATAGTGTGTAAGTCATTCCAAGAAGTTAAACAATAACAAAGCAATGAAACGTGAGGAGGACGCTCTGTGTATTCAAATAATCTAAGTATAACAATTTCTTTATTGCGAAACTCATAACTTACTACTCAATAGTTCCCAAGATGCAATTTCACATACCCACCTACAACTTTGGCCTAGATTAGTCACACCATGTACCATGTGATCACTTTTAAATATGGAAAGAAAAACAGATATATTTGCGCAATCTTTTATGTAGTCTTATATAAGTTATAACTCACTTCATTTGAAACTCAACCAGGAATTTCAATTCAGGAGCAACTCCACGTACCTGTTTCGTCTGTTCTCGTATTATGACATGCAAGGCAACGTGTCCTGGGGCGAAGCATTGTTCTTCGCGTTCGGTATCATCTTCTGCAGCACCTTCAATATCATGGTGCAGCATCCCTTCATGATGGGAGCCATGCATATGGGGATGAAGATGAGGGTTGGCGTTTGCAGCCTTATTTATAGAAAGGTATATCGTATTATACAAATATTCGGCCTCATGGCTTACCAATTTTTAGAAAGGGCCAAATACGTGTTGGTGTTACACAATGATGAGATTTTGGGGAAGACCAGTGGCGATTCATTGTCCAGTGAGACCCACTCATATGAAATAAATGTCTTAACAGAGCTTGCACTGGCATTCATAGGCTTCTCGAACACTTTTAGGTAATTACGTGTCAGCTGATGTCTATAATTTCAGGCCCTCAAAGTCAATATCCAGGCCACGTCCGAGAGCAGTGGCGGTCTGGTTTTGAATTTAATGGCAAATGACGTGAACCGCTTCGACACTGGACCACTCTTCGCGCACTATCTCTGGATAGGACCGTTAGAAACATTGGTAACATTCAAAACTTTTATAAAGTAACTACTTTATATACACCTATATTAATATTTTTTACGTTTTGGCAGCTCATGACAGTCTACTTATACCGAGAGATGGGAATGCCAGCGGTGTATGGATCGCTGATCATTATAGCCGTTATTCCGTTTCAGAGTAAGCAAATACCAAATAAACACAAAATATAAGTAGGTTAACTTTGATCAAAACGATTTCAGTATGAGAGAATTTAAGTTGATTTAAATAAATTCGGAACTGCTTGCCTCAACATTTTTAGAGTAGTTTCATATCAATATCAATATTCCAGTATTCCTGGGAACCAACACGGCTTACTACAGGCGAGGAACAGCCCAGAAATCAGACGAACGAGTGAGACTGATGAAAGAAATCATAATGGGAATGGAAGTGATCAAAATGTACACTTGGGAGAAACCGTTTAGGAAAATTATTGATACTGTTCGACGGTAAGTGGGCAAAGACGCGACTCGAGGCAGTATCTTACTTGGTAAATGTATGGCAATTTAAAATTCAAAAACAAAAACATCTAGCTGTAGATACAGTATTGGACCATCAGGTTCCTAAAAGTGTAATTCCTGCAACACCCTCCTAAATGAAAACACACGGAATAAAATCCAAAGGAATCATTACAATATCTAGACCTATACTCGTATAGTAATCGAAACTATACCTTCTCACTTACCTAATTGTCAAATATGACGCAATCAATATCAATAACTAACATTACAAATACATTACACTAACCCATTTCTCCTTATCGCCAACAGTCACGAAATCTTCTACATAAAGATGACGTCATACATTCGCGGTGTGATCATGTCTTTCATCATGTTCACGTCACGTTTCGGAATCTTCATCACGGTGCTACTCTACGTGACTTATGTCAACCGTATCACCGTTGAGAACGTTTTCTTCCTCACTTGCTACTATAACATTACGAAGCAAACTATGACATTGTATTTTCCTCAGGCTGTTGGCCAGGTAAGTTTATGGTGAAATGTTGAAAAGTTAATTTATTTCCTTAGGCTTATGATACTGAGTCTGAAGACATTGGGCGTATACGCATAGCCACAAATAAATATTTTTGGTTAACTGCTGAAAAAATGCCTTCTAAGAAATATTGTATATATGTATTCATATATATATTTGTATAATGGGTCTGTCTATGTTTCTTGGGCTAAAAAGGAGTTGGTTAAAACTAGCTTCATAATATATACTTATTTTCATGGATGACTGTGTAATACCGTAGTTTTTTATTATGAAGTACTGTTACGTCGTACGTACGAGATCTTTCTAGAAAGCACGTGATTACAGTGTGTTTGGCTAAAGGCTTCGAGAAGCATTCCACTATTATTATTAGTTGGAAGTTAGTTGTCATTGTAATTTCGACCGTACGCCGAGGGCATAAGGTACCTATTTCTTTATTCGGTACAAGTAGACATTGCTGGAATGTTCGTGAACATTGGTGTGTTGTATAAAAGCACAAGCGCCGACAAACGAGAGTCAGTCTGATTCAGGCGATACAACGAAGCGAATCGAAGTGAACTAGAAGTGCGATATCTAAGCGAATAGTGATCAGTACTGTATTTGTGATTAAGTTTAAGTGTTTTTGTGTTTAATAAAGTTATTTAATTGTCTGAGTGGTAGTAATTAATTTATCCCATACCCAGCTCGTAACAATTTGGTGTCAGAAGTGAGGGATAAATTATGCCGATTCTACCGAAGGACGACACGGACGGTATCCGTACCAGGAGTCAGCGACAGCAGGACATGGACCAAAGGCGGTTTGGAGATTCTCCAACACAGAGACCGGGTGGTGTCCAGCCTACGTTAGTGCCAGTCGCTGGCCCATCCGCAGTTCCTACAGCATCAAGTGCGCCAGACTTGTCAGCTTTAATGGCGCTGCTAAAGGAGCAGTCTCGCCGTCAAGAGGAGCAGGCTCGCCGTCAAGAGGAGCAGGCTCGCCGGTTGGAAGAACAGTTGCAGCGAGACAAAGAGGAGCAGGCTCGCCGTCAAGAGGAGCAGGCTCGCCGGTTGGAAGAGCAGTTGCAGCGAGACAAAGAGGAGCAGGTCCGCCGCCAAGACGAGCAGATGCTCCTCATAAAGGATCTTCATGCAACTTTTGGCAAAGACCTAAAGGTGATGAAGGATCAGGTACAGCAGCACGAGAATCGCCTCTCAGAAGCCGAAGTTCAGATCGCTGGGGTGAAGAAGGCTTTGGGGGAACTGAAGACTGGAGACGTCACTGTAGCTTCAGTAGTTGCTGCACCTTCAGCGCGGGGCTTTAAGGTGCCTCCATTCGATGGCACATCTTCGTGGTCGGCTTATAAGATTCAATTTGAGGCCGTTATGAAGGCGAATGGATGGACAGAACCGCAAGCTATGACCGCGCTCACCTTGGGCCTTCGAGACCAGGCCCTAAACATTCTTGAGGCGCTCGGCAAGAATGTTACCTACGAGCAGCTGCTGGAGGCGTTAGAGTCCAGATACGGCGACGCGCACCTGGAGCACGTATTTCGTGCTAAGTTGAAGGATCGTGTTCAACGTAGTGCCGAGAACCTACAGCAGTGGGCCCTCGAAGTTGAAAAGCTGGTTCGGAAAGCATACCAGTCTGCCCCTGCACTTATCGATGGGAATCTGGTACAAGCGTTCGTTGATGGAATACGCGACCTAGAAGTTAGAGCCGCTGTGAGACTTGGGCATCACGAGACGCTGAAAGACGCCTTGGCCCATGCCTTAGAAGTAGAGGCAGTGAGGCAGGACCACCGAACGCACCGCGTCAGGGAGGTTGTAGCATCACCTGTACGCGACCGGCCGCAAGGGTACAGTCCTAGGTGCTACACGTGCGGAGAACGGGGTCATCTTCGGTCAAGCTGTCCTAAGCGCAGCAGCCCGAGAGAAGATCAGCAGGGAAGGGCGGCTGAAGTGACTGCCCAGCCACAGCAGGGAAACGAGTAAATGCCAGGACTGGGGGGCGGGTGCTGGCTGGTATTGAAAGAGCCCCGAGAATCTTGATCTCGCAAGCACATGATGGGAACAGCCTGACCATCAAAGGCGAAGTCAACGGAACACCATGCAAACTGACGTTGGATACTGGAGCTTCTCACACGGTCGTCAATTCTCACCTAGCAAGTCGGTTTCTTGGGGACTACGTCGATAACCACGACCGTATACGATTACTAACAGCTACCGGTCAGCACATAATCGTCCGAGGCAAGAAGGAGGTGGAGTTAAAATTGGGTGATAGAACTTACCAGCACAATGTCATCGTGGCCGATATAGTGGACGATTGCATCTTGGGCTTGGACTTCATGCGGAAACATCGTTGCGAGATCGACGTTGATCAAGGAGTATTGAAATGTGGTTCAGATGAAATCTTCATGGAAGGTGCACCATCAGGAAAAGTGTACTGCTTGAAAGAGATTGTTCTTCCTCGCAGATCAGAAACAATTGTGCCAGTTAGTTTACCACAGAATTCTGGACACAAAGATCGAAGTGTTCTGATAGAAAGGGTGAACAATGACTTCCCATGGAAGATGGCACGTACTCTGGTCAAGGCCACCAACGTCTCAGCAGTACGCATACTGAATCCAAGTGACAAGGAGCATGTGATCAAGAAGGGCACTTTGATCGGTACTTGCGAGGAAGTAGCTTGGATGCGTCAATTGCAGGATCCGCCTACCGGAAATAAAATTCGTAGTGCAAAATTTGACGTGTCAACGCTTTTGGAGAACACCGATTTAACTAAAGGAGAAATGGACAAGGCTAAGAAGATGTTACTTCAGTACGCCGACACTTTCTCTTCAAACGATGCTGACATAGGGAGAACTGGACTTGTTCAGCATAAGATTAATACAGGCAACGAGTTACCAATCCGTCAGCGACCAAGAAGACTGCCAGTTGCACGAGAAAAAGAGGTGGAAACCATGATTGAGGGAATGGTGAAGGACGGTGTTATAGAACCTTCATCGAGTCCATGGTGTTCTCCTGTGGTCCTGGTAAAGAAAAAGGACGGCAGTATGCGCTTCTGTGTAGATTATCGACGATTGAACGACGTCACGAAGAAGGACAGCTACCCGCTGCCTAGGATCGATGACACACTGGATACGCTGACTGGTATGAAGTGGTTTAGCACACTTGACCTGAAAAGTGGCTACTGGCAAGTAGAAATAGACCCCAAGGATAAGGAGAAAACTGCATTTTCAACAGGAAAAGGGTTGTGGCAGTTTAAAGTTATGCCATTCGGTTTATGCAATGCTCCTGCGACGTTTGAAAGATTGATGGAGCAAGTACTCGCCGGATTGATTGGAGACGCGTGTCTTGTATATCTAGACGACATTATCATCGTGGGTCGTACATTTGAAGATCACCTTAAAAACCTCAACCGAGTGCTGTCGAAAATCCAAACAGCAAATCTCAAGTTAAGTCCGAAAAAGTGCTCGTTTTTCAGACAGCAAGTAAACTTTTTAGGACACATAGTTTCGGGGGAAGGTGTTCAAACAGACCCAGAAAAAGTAATTGCCGTCAAGGATTGGCCAGTTCCGAAAGACAAGACACAGGTCAGAGCATTTCTGGGTTTGTGCTCCTACTATCGAAGGTTTGTCAAGAATTTTGCCGACATTGCGAAACCTCTGCACAAACTCACTGAGGAAAAGCGGCAATTCTGTTGGGACGAGAACTGCGACGTCGCATTTCAGGAATTAAAGAAACGTCTGTGCAACACCCCTATTTTAGGGTATCCTGACACTGAACATGACTTCATAGTTGACACCGATGCAAGTAATACTGGAATTGGGGGCGTGCTGTCTCAACGGAAAGGAGACCAAGAGGTTGTGATAGCTTACTTCAGCAAGTCTTTATCCAAACCAGAAAGAAATTACTGCGTTACAAGACGGGAGCTACTCGCCGTAGTAAAGACATTGCAGCACTTCAGTAAATATTTGCTGGGACGTAAATTCCAATTACGAACTGACCATGCTGCATTAAAGTGGCTATTACAGTTTAAGAATCCAGAGGGGCAAGTGGCGAGATGGATTGAACTACTACAAGAGTTTGACTTCATGACTGAACATCGCAGTGGGAGAACTCACGGTAACGCAGACGCCTTGTCAAGAAGACCTTGTCCTGAAGACTGTAAGCACTGTGCCAGGCAAGAGACTAAGGAAGTAGTGCCCGTGAGGATGCTTAGAACAGATCTCAGCAATGAATGGAAGGAAACCCTACAGCAGGCTCAGCAAAATGACTCGGACATCAAACCGATCTTCGAGTGGGTCAAAGCTGGTGCTCCTAAACCTAAATGGAGTGATGTGGCTGCGATGAGTTCCATCACGAAGAGTTATTGGGCGCAATGGAACAGCTTGGTGATCCAGGATGGAGTCTTGTGCCGTAAATGGGAAAACGCTCGAGGGGACAACTGTCATCTACAAATGGTTGTCCCTAAAGCTAAGGTACCGGATGTTCTACGGCTCTACCATGATGGATGTTCAGGAGGACATATGGGGGTAAAAAGGACCCTACTTAAAATTCGAGAACGCTTTTACTGGATCCACTGTCGAGATGATGTGGAGGACTGGTGTCGCAAATGTACCAGTTGTGCGGCCGTGAAAGGACCCCACACACGCAGCCGAGGTGCATTAAAGGTGTACAACGTTGGAGCCCCTTGGGAACGGATAGCACTAGACGTTGCGGGACCATTTCCAGAAAGTGAGAGCGGAAACAAGTACTTCCTGGTGGTCATGGATTACTTCACAAAGTGGCCAGAAGTCTTCGCCATTCCTAACCAAGAAGCTACTACTGTCGCAGATAAATTAGTACAGGAAGTTTTCTGTCGTTTTGGAGTACCTTTAGAGATACACAGCGATCAAGGAAGGAATTTTGAATCGCAAGTATTTCAGGAAACTTGTCGATTGATGGGTACCTACAAAACCAGAACCACCTCTTACCACCCACAATCTGATGGAATGGTGGAACGATTCAACCAAACGTTGGAGAGATATCTGGCAAAAGTCGTGGAAAGCAGGCAAAGGGATTGGGATAAGCACATACAGCCGTTTCTACTGTCCTACCGCAGCGCAGTCCACGAAAGTACGACTGTGACGCCAGCCTTCGCGAACTTTGGAAGGGAATTACGGTTGCCTGCAGATTTAATCACTGGAACTCCTCCTGATGCTCCACGTAGTGTAACAGATTACGCAAATGATTTGCGTAACAAGTTGAATGATGTTTATGAGCATATCCGACAATCCGGCCAACAGATGTCTGAGAAGATGAAGACCCGTTATGACCGCAAGGCAAACAGTAGGGGTTTCCACGAGGGCTCACTGGTGTGGTTACATAACCCAGTGCGGAGCAAGGGGAAGTCTCCGAAATTGCAAGCAAAATGGGATGGACCATACCGAGTCGTGACTAGGATCAACGATGTCACCTACCGAATACAGAAGGGTCTACGAGGTGCGCCTAAGATTGTCCATGTAGACCGATTGGCCCGATACTACGGGGCTAATGATGCTCGGGACGAGCATGTCTAAGGAGGGGGCAGTGTTACGTCGTACGTACGAGATCTTTCTAGAAAGCACGTGATTACAGTGTGTTTGGCTAAAGGCTTCGAGAAGCATTCCACTATTATTATTAGTTGGAAGTTAGTTGTCATTGTAATTTCGACCGTACGCCGAGGGCATAAGGTACCTATTTCTTTATTCGGTACAAGTAGACATTGCTGGAATGTTCGTGAACATTGGTGTGTTGTATAAAAGCACAAGCGCCGACAAACGAGAGTCAGTCTGATTCAGGCGATACAACGAAGCGAATCGAAGTGAACTAGAAGTGCGATATCTAAGCGAATAGTGATCAGTACTGTATTTGTGATTAAGTTTAAGTGTTTTTGTGTTTAATAAAGTTATTTAATTGTCTGAGTGGTAGTAATTAATTTATCCCATACCCAGCTCGTAACAGTACTAACCGTTTTGCAACCGATTCAGCCTTTTCATCGATTTCATAATTTTAGATAGCAGAAATGAACGTAGCAGTGCAAAGGATTCGAGAATATTTACTAAGCGAAGACTGTAGACTGCCCCCTAGAGTGCATGCCAACAGGCACGAAACTTCATCATCGGTGGGGCTACCGAAGAAACGTGTTACCATCATAGGTATAATTTATAAAGTATATAGGTATTTACAACAACTGTCCTGTTGCTAAAACCACTCAACAACTTTGTGTGTTACGTAGAACCACAGCATTTACAGACTGCAGCAGCGACAATAAGCAAGCCAACTTCTGAGCCCAGCACATCAAAGGACAAGGGTAATCCAAGAGAAAAAGTAAAAGGTAATTTATAAAGTAACACTTTTGTGTAGCGTCGCATGAAGTACCAGCGATTTAAAAAATATTTATATGTTGTGATACAGAAATTCGAAAAGATGAAATTGCAATAAAGTTTGAAAATGCATCGAGCAGGTGGCTCAAATCTGCGGATAAAGACGACGTTTTAGATTTGGATTTGTCGGTGAGAGAGCTCAATTAAAGTAACACAAAGGTCTTCTTTATTTTGTATATCTAATCTTGTACAGTGGAAAGTATGTAGTACTAAAGCCTGACCCATAGGCATTATTATCCTTTACCTGCCAAACGTGATCATCAAACGTACAAGTTCGTCGAGGGATAGAATTGTACATACCTAAACTTCAATGAAACGACCTAGCTTATTAGTTGAGTCTATATCAAATTTCCAGATTTTCGCTGGCTCTTTAACAACTGTGATCGGAGCAGTAGGCTCAGGCAAGTCTACGCTACTACATTTGGTCCTGTGCGAGTTACCCTGCAGTAGTGGAAGTATGAAGATTCACGGCAGCGTCAGTTATGCCAGCCAAGATCCGTGGCTTTTCGTTGGTTAGATATTTTTTGCGAAATTTATCTTTATCGTTTTGTTAGAAACAAAAAGGTGTGATCATTTCCGTTTTTACAGGGTCTGTCCGACAAAATATTCTGTTTGGACAGGTATTCCAAAAACAACGTTATATGGAGGTTTGCAAAGTGTGTGCACTGGAACGAGACATATCTCTCTTTCCTCATGGAGACAAGACTATTGTTGGGGAGCGCGGCGTTTCTCTTAGCGGCGGACAACGCGCTAGAATCAATCTGGCCAGGGCAGTTTATAAGGAGGTACTTAACATAAGACAACCAGATATTAGTGAAATATACAACCAAAAGCTATCAATGATATAACAACAACTTAATTGTTTTAGGCTGATATCTATTTACTAGATGATCCACTCTCGGCTGTAGACACACAAGTCGCTAAACATATCTTCGAAAGATGCATCAAAAGGTAAACTGAGAACGATTATATTTGAATTTTACACAGACTTTAAGTTGGTTAATATGTTATTTTTTGCGACCAGGTACTTGATGAATAAGACAGTTCTGCTGGTAACTCATCAACTGCAGTTCATCAAGTCTGTTGATCAAGTTGTCATAATGGACAAGGGAAGAATAATAGCAAGCGGAGCTTTTGAGGACTTAGACGTAAATATTTTTATCAAAAACGGTACGGTTAAAAGAATAAAAAAAAAAAACAAAGAAATTTCCCTAAAACATTGTGTTTGCAGGAAACAGAGCTGAAGATAATTCAGTTGATGAACGAGAATACGAGGGAAGTACACGAGGAAGAAAATGTACCCAGCAGCGTCCAGAGCACATCCATAGTATTCCAACCAAGTACTCTAAGCTTGCACAGGCGGCACTGGTCTATGATGCTCGACATGAGTGTTGCAGTAAGATTACTAGTTATTTTTCAATCAAAATATCCTACCAACCACCACCAGTGAAAACACTGGTCCCAAAGTTAAAGCGGTTTCTAAGACATATTTTGTGACTTTTGGCGTAACCGCCAAATTAAAATTGGCTAGATATATGGTATGACAGCCTATACCCTAATCAATCCGATTCTCTCCGAGGTAGACGGTGGTCATCCACCAACTCCTAAGTAGGGCCCAAATAATCTGTAAATGTGTCATGGTGTTTTCGTCTCTTCAAAATCGAACAGTACATAAGCAGTGATTCCTCATGATGTTTCCAGGATCAAAAGCCTGAAGCAGAGGCGCAGACGACAGGCCGAGTGCGTGGATCAGTGTACCGCGACTATTTCATGGCAGGCGCTCCTTGCTGCTTCGTCATCATCGTTTGTGTTCTGTTCTTACTAGCGCAGTTCTTTGCCAGCGCCTGCGATTATTGGATTAGTCGGTGGTAAGGCTCGAACTATTATTTTGCAATATTTGAGTGACAATGAAAGTCCTAGCTAAGAAACTTTGGTGCGCAGTGGAAATTCTCATGGACTTCCTCCGTCGTGGGGGTGACAGAGGCGCATGCCGGACTCTTACCGCCTAAAACCACCGCGGTGTTGCACCTCTGCCTTTGGTCGGAGGTGCGGGATTCGCATACCTAACTAAGCATTCACCGCTCCCCAAGGCCGTTGAGCCTAACAAACTAATGAATAGCCTCCCTAGAAAATTTTCCTTAGTCATTGGTTGGCTTCCACCATTAAGTTCTTATTTTATTTCCAATTTGAAATGGTTCTGTCAACTTCTTTTTGTTTTAGGAGTAACGCCGAAGATAGATTATCAGGCGACGCAACAATGGACGTTCTTGTATGGGCAGAACAGGGACTAACACGAAAAGATTTCGTCCTCATTTTCGGCATAATAACATTAGCGACAATCATAGTTGCTTTAATACGAGCATTTTTCTTCTTTTCCTTGTGCATGAAATCTTCTATCAAGTCAGTATCAAATAAATAGAAGTACAGCAACCCTGATGATTATTCGAGTAACAATTTGGTTAATCTTCTAGGTTACACGACCAAATGTTTGAGGCGATTTCACGGTCTCCGATGAGTTTTTTCCATAGCAACCCATCGGGTCGTATTCTCAATAGATTTAGCAAAGACATGGGAGCTGTGGATGAATTGCTACCACAAGCTATGATTGATTGTTTCCAGGTAACATACACACTGTATTTGTAAGTGGAAATTATGTTTTTTCTTACTCATCTGCTAATCTTTCCTGATTAATTTCGTTTCGGTTTTGAGGACTGTTAAATCGTTTTCCGGGACTACTCGAGCTTTAATGCCTCGACACTTTTCTGACAAAACGTCGTTTCTTTTCTTTTCTTTTTCTGTTGATTCTGGCTTTCAAGAATCGCAGTGGATGGGAATAGTGTGACGGCCTAATCCCAATTTAGAAATGTGCCTACTCTATTTGTTTCTGTGCACTGTATTTGTATAATGTGAAGTATTCTTCTTAATGCGTACTTACCGTTTTGTTTACAAACAATACTAACTAAACAATTCCATAGAATAGCTTCATATTATCTATAGTACTCGACTTAAAAGTCTAGTCTACCTATTTTATATATTTCAGATAATGCTGAACCTGATCGGGGTTGTAATGGTAATACTGATGACAGATATTACTCTTTTAATTCCGATCGCAGCAGCAATGGTCATATTCTATATCTTCCGCGTAATCTACATCCGGACCACTGGCGCTGTCAAACGGCTGGAAGGGATCAGTAAGCATGGCTTATTTATTATTATACTAGAATCTGCCCCCATACGGGAACCGCATTTTTTTCCGGGAATGCCTTTATGCTATTCCAGACTATGAATTATCTCTGTGCCCATCCCGATCCGTTCAACCGCTCGGGTGTGATTAAGTTGTAAGATATAATGAAAAAAGCAAGTCTCTTCTCATCTTTTGGCATCACCAACCGCCTTGTATAGCCCGTGAACATCTGATTCAACAGTTACATTTACCAGCCACCTCTAGCAAGATGGCTTATTCGAATTCCAAAACCAAGAACTAAAAAAACCTGTTAATTTTACTATTGATTTGTGTTGAGTATCACTAGCACACTAAAGTCCCTTAATTTTTACGAGTATGCAAAGCTGTACTTTGTAGGTACAGTCAGCAACAAAATTAGATTAACATTTCAGATTTTTAAACCGAAATGGACCTTAAATTCTGAATAGCAGTGAATTATGTTATTTCGTGTCTATTTAAATGACATAGAAAAGTAACATTGTTATTCGGATTTTGTTGATGACGTACAGCAGTTTTAACAAAATTCCTAATAACACAAATTACTCTCACCAGCTCGCAGTCCAGTGTTCGGCCACGTGAACGCCACGATCCTCGGCCTGGCTACAATCCGCTCATTCGGCTCCGAGTTCCTGTTAGCTGAGGAGTTCGACCTTCACCAGGATCTGCACAGCGCTGCCTGGTACCTCTTCATCACCTGCAGTCGAGCCTTCGGCTACTTTCTGGACCTCATCTGCTTACTGTTCATTATATGCGTCACTTTTAGCTGTTTGATGAAGACAGGTTAGTTAGAAATTTAGTAAGCTATCAAGAAAAAATCACAGCATACATACACATATAAACTCGCGCCTTTTTCCCACGGGGGTAGGCAGAAACCACAAAACGCCACCAGCTACGATCCGATAACAATTACTTCTTGTATCTGCCAGTGAAAGTCCAGTTAAAATCGGTCCAGCCGTTTAGGAGATTCGCCGGAATAAACAGACAGACAAAAAAAAACAAAAAAATGCGTTTTTTACCCGACTGCGACAGAAGGAGGGTTATGTTTTTCGAGGGTATGTTTGTATGTATGTATGTATATATGTATGTATTCAAATTCAAATTCAAAGCATTTATTTCAATTAGACCATTTACAGGCACTTTTGAATGTCAAGAAGTTACAGTTTAAAGTTGAAGCTAGTTGCTCGTTCCAAAGCGTAGATCTCTATGGAGAAGAACGAGCAAGAAACTCCATGGACACTCCTTTTCTTCAATTTGGTTTTACAAAATCTTGGTTACAATATTCATGTTGCTTCTATATGTGAAAACAATGAAGGTGAATATTAAACAATTAAATAATACTAATAAAGATGTAGGCCATGGCAGATAAGAGATGACCAGTCCCAACTGACAGCGCCCGTTCACGAACATGACGCGTGCCTCAGCACCGTTCAGCTCAACCATCTTGGAGGGAACTGAACGATCCAATGCACGCGCCACCGTCAGCGAGACATTTAAGTGAGCATGACAAAGCTCTCAACCGCCTTGCCCTTAATGTCCAACACATAGTAACTTAAGAGAAAAAATATAGTAAGTGCTCCATGGTACTCACATTTACAAAATCGAAATAAATGATGTTAAGTTATATAAAACAAAGTTTTTCAGTGAACCTATTTGACAGATGACCTGTGGTATGTTAAAAAAGAAACAATAATAATAACGTAAACGTTATTTACGTCAATAAAAAAGGTGCTAAGAAACAACATTCCCTTTAAAAAGAAATATATATATTTCATTATGTTTATTAATTAATTTGGAAGCCCGAGTGGCTGTGGAGCAGGACCAGCATTAAGCCAAGCATTTTTATCATTTATGTAATCTTCTAGTTTATAATATGCTTGACTACATAGTGTGCGTTTTATGCATGTTTTAAACTTTCTCTCGTTTAGTTCGAGAATAACGCGCGGTATTTTATTATAAAATTTTACACAGTACCCCATAAAAGAAGTGTGTACTTTTGATAATCTGAAACTTGGTTGATCTAGTTTGTTCCTATTTCTAGTATTAAAATTATGCCTATCACCAACTTTTTTAAAAAGATGAAGGTTTTTCCGAACATGCATAATATTTTCATATATATATTGACAAGGTACCGTCATGATATTAATTTGTTTAAACAATTCCCTTAGGGATTCGCGTCTGCCAAGATTATAGATGGCTCTGACAGCCCTCTTTTGCAGAATAAAAATGGAGTCTATATCTGCAGCCCGCCCCCAAAGCAAAATACCGTAAGACATGATGCTATGAAAGTAGCTAAAATAGACCAGCCTTGCGGTATCCACGTCCGTTAATTGTCGGATTTTTCTGACAGCGTAAGCGGCTGAACTTAACCGCCCTGCAAGAGATATTAAATGAGGACCCCACTGCAGTTTTGAGTCAAGCGTAACCCCCAGGAAAACTGTCTTGTCGACGAATTCTAGTATTTCCTTATTCAATATAACATTACATGCACTACTTCTAACGTTCGGTAAAGCAAATCGTATGCATTTAGTTTTCTTCTCATTTATGTATGTATGTATGTATGTATGTATGTATGTATAATTGTTTGGCACGCTCTGCAGGCTGAACGGCTCGATGGATTTTAGCTTGAGAGGTGTCGTTAGATTCGTATTCACTGTGAGAGTGACACTGGGTATATAAAAAATAAAAAAACAAAATGGCGGATTTTTGGCGCCAAATTCAAATGTTTGGCTCGCTCTGCAGGCTGAACGGCTCGATGGATTTTAGCTTGAAAGGTGTCGGTAGATTCGTATTTACTGTAAGAGTGATACTGGGTATATTAATTTCTTTTTTAAAACACTAAAAAAATAAAAAATAAAAAACGGTAATTTAAAAAACTAAAAAACCCGACTGCTATTCTTTAAAAATCCCTAAAACAAGATAAATTGTAGCAGTCGAGACCCATTCGGGATCATCTGCAATGTAATATAGGTATGTGCTCTCAATTCACTAATCCTCCATTTCTAGAAAGGGTCCCGACTGCTACAATTTATCTTGTTTTAGGGATTTTTAAAGAATAGCAGTCGGGTTTTTTAGTTTTTTGTTTAAGTATTGTGTGTTCATCATTTTTATATTACAAACAGATATTTCAATTTTATTAATTTGTCTAGATATGGATGGCGCAAACGTTGGGCTAGCGATCACCCAGTCCATATCCTTAACTGGCATCTTCCAGTGGGGGATGCGACAATCAGCTGAGATGGAGAACCAGATGACCAGCGTTGAAAGAGTGCTGGAGTACACTCAGTTACCGCAAGAAAGTTCTTTGAGAAGTGTAAGCATACTTCTATTATACTCTTCTTCTTAGCGTTTCGATGACAAACTATAATAGAGGTATTATATTGTTCCGCCCCATAATTTGGCCACTTTCACTGCGTTGTCGGTGGCAGTCATTAAATCTTCCTGCGTGCAGCTGTTAGGGCACGCAGGGCACGATGTGAGATGGGCCATCGTTTGTGCTGTACCGCACAGACAGCTCAAGTCGCTACCGTCACCGAATTCCCACCTAAACAAGTTGTCTTTGCTCTTTTTGTTGTCTATTATACTAATATCAAGTATAAACAGATTAAATAGTTTGTAAGGGCAAGGGGTAATCTTTGTAATTACTGGGTCCATTACAAAAAATCTCTGGCTGATAGAAAGTTACACTATTATTAAATAATTTAATGACATAAAGCTATTGTCTTTTTTCATTTGCAGTCTCATGAAAAGAAGCCTCCAGCTGACTGGCCTGCTGAAGGAATGATAAAATTTGATAACTTGAGCCTAAAGTACTCCCCGGAGGGAAATTACGTTCTGCAGAGATTACAATTCACCATACAACCACAGGAAAAGGTAAATTAGCACCTTATTTGTTTCTTTAGAATAAGAAAATTTGATTAGGACTGGATAATTTCATTAATTATTCTAAAGAAGACTTTAGTGGTAATGTTATAAGGTCCAATTCGCTATCGAGGTGAAAGGACTGGGTGAAGGTTCTTAAGGACATAAAATAACTTAACATTTTTTGTTTATGAATATGATCCACATCTAGATTGGGATTGTGGGCAGAACAGGTGCGGGTAAATCGTCTGTGATCCAAGCATTATTCCGATTGGCGTATTTAGAAGGCACTATTACCATTGACGGAGTGGACATCACCAGTATAGGATTACACGATTTGAGGGAGAAGTTATCTATTATTCCACAAGTAAGATACGTTACATAATCTGCGATACCTTTCATTTATAATTATGATACCTTTAAATCTTTCATTGAAGAACTTCGATGCACACTGTCTCTGCGTTGAATAATTGCAGCTTTTAGTATACCAACCCTAATCTATATACGTAAGGTAGACTGGTAGAAAATGCATAAAGCAGATAGTCCGCCTTTGTACGGTGTATTTTTACATTTGTGCATAAAGTTTTAATAAAAAGGTAAATAAATATACATAAAACAATGTCGGGTTATTTACACGATTTATAACTGTAGAACGGCTGGACCGATTTTAATGATCTATTATTTGTTGGATTTGTCTTTGCCCCGAATAGCAAAATAACTAATCAAACATAGAAAAAATAACGAAACAAAAATATTAATAGAACATTTATTCATTCTGAGGCGGTACGAATGTCGCGGGGTCAGTTAGTCAACAATTAAAAAAAACATCACTTGTCTGCTAGAAATCAATTAAATAGGTACTAATAGTAACTTTTCCAAATGTAGGAGCCAGTATTGTTCAGCGGCAGTATTAGAAAGAATCTGGATCCGTTTAATCAGTACCCCGATTCAGTGTTGTTGGAAGCTTTGATCAATGTGGAGCTTCAAGCAGAGGGAGATGAAAGTTAGTAGAACATAATAATATGTTATAATTATTTCTACAGTGATCTACCGCTAAAAACATATTTGAACTAGATGACAAAGAGATTTTTAATAATTGCTTCCCTTAAAATCCATATTCAAGTATATTTTCTCATTCATAAAGTCGTTCTCATTGAGCAAAACCGGTTTCACGAACGTACAATAGCACCCTACGTCATATTCTTTCAATGTCGGAATGTAGTACCGAAAACGCGCCTAGATGGCGTTGGGATCGAGTTAGATCGCGCTATCGTTTGCTTCACGGCGTTTGGTTAGGCGGCTCGGTGCAAAGTGTTCAAGTTAACTTTGCGCAGAGGCAATATCGTAACCAATGAGGTAAATCCGAGGTGCGATTATTGCTAGTTGAAAACTTTACCAATACCCCGCCGTGTGGACGTGAAATACCGTCCGCGTTGGCAATTTTTGAATGGCCGTCATTGGCCTGAGAATACCTTGAACATACTCGTATTATAATTCTATACAGAATTAACTTTATTACAGTTGTAACCCTTTTTACTTCATACGGGGTTCTATAATTATTTAATAATCATTTAAAATGTTACATAGCGGGATTTGATTTATATTCGTGTAATTAGCACATATGTAGAAGATGATAGTAAGAAGATACTTTTATCCTACGTTTTTTTGAATAACAGTTATATTGAATTCCCGGGAGAACAGTAACATATACTCATACTATTTTAATTGCTTAGATATAATTAAATCTAATTAAAATCGATAATAAATATCTTCAAAAGCGGCTTTAAAAAAGTATTTAGTAACGGTTTCTCTTAAATTTAATAATACAATAAATGTTCTCTATGTAGCGCTAGTTTCTTAACCTTGTTATAATTCCATATTTCACAGATCCTCTCTACAAGGAAGTATCAGAAGGCGGTTCAAACTTCAGCGTAGGAGAGCGCCAGCTGGTGTGCCTGGCGCGGGCCATCGTGCACAACGACCGGATCCTAGTGCTAGACGAGGCCACAGCTAACGTGGACGCGCAGACCGACCAGCTGATACAGACGGCCATCAGGCAACACTTCAGTAGCTGCACCGTACTCACCATAGCACACCGGCTGAATACTATCATAGATTCTGATAAAGTTAGTGTTTTTGTCTAAAATGGTAATAGAAAGCAAAAAAAATTTTTTTTTAACATCGAGGCGGCCATTTCCAAATAAATTAGGGCTGAGTAAGTAGCACATGACCTATCCAAAATTTTCGTATGTTCAACGTTCAGCCAAACACCCTGTATAATCACATATTCATCATCATATCAGCCGCACGTCCGCGTCGTCCACTGCTGGAGTTAGGCACACATTACAGTGTAGAAAGGAACTCCCGAAAGATGGTGTTTAAGTGAAATGATTTTTTATCTAAAGGACTTCTCTTAGACGTCAGTAGACGGGGACAAGTGGAAAGGGACAAGGAGGCTTTTGTCCTACAATGGGACGCGTTACCCTAAATACTACTAACAATTGAGTAAGTGAGTGAAAGACGTCCGGAACTCCTTTAATTCGTCGATATTTCAGTCAAAATTCTTCGAAAACAGACTTTTTTCTAGCTAATTCATTCAGTATGATGTAAATTTGCGTTTATCCCCAGATATTGGTACTAGACGCAGGTCGTCTAGTGGAGTTTGATCACCCGCACATATTGCTGCAGAACAAAAAGGGATTTTTCCGCAAAATGGTGTCAGAGACCGGAACCACTATGACATCGCTCTTGCACAAGCAGGCCGCACAGGTAAGTCAGAGACCGGACCGACTATGACATCGCTGTTGCACAAGCAGGCAGCACAGGTGATTACTGACTTCCTCTCGGCTCGAGATTATAAAGCATGTCTTTTATGTTAGTCGAAGCGAATTAATTGAGAAAAGGGTATGCAGATGATGATGAAACCATGGTGGTGGGGCTCAATGCCCAGTTTGCACCAAAATCTAACAAAGCCAAATAGTCTGTTAAATACTAAATTAATCCAGTGTGTATTGTGTGTAACTTCAAGTATACCTTAACATGTCTTTTGAATGAGTATTGAATAGTTTTGGGCCCACTTGCGCCTAACATAACTGGAGTAAGTTGGTAACACGAGGTTTAATAACAAAATGTCATACATAATGGGCCCGTGTTAGCAATTAACTCGCAATAAAAAAAAACTTTAGCTGGTGCAAGCAGGCCTTATACAAACACATTAGAATAAAATTATTAGTAAGTCGATATACCACACATTTGCTCAAAAAGTAGATTATTTGTATACCTAACGCTTGTCAGCTATGTATAATTTTATTGTTTCAGAGTTACAAGAAAACGCATCCCGAGGAATAAATGAAACAATTTCAAAATATTTGATTTTATATCTGATATATTTTATATTATAAGTTATTTTATAATTTAACTTTATCTTATAGTATGCATTTTAATTAAATGATTTTGAATATACACGCCTAAATACAAAATATAAAAACTTATTCGTAATATTTCATTGTCTTTCACGTTGTTATAAGGATCGTGTATAAACATATGAATTTAAATTATAAACTAATATAGACAATGTCTGCCACGAGGTGAAATTCACATAAATTAGTAATAGCTACTAAAAGTACTACTGAACATACTCGTACAGTCATAAATCGCACTACGCAAGTATGACTTAATGCTAGAATTAACAAATGATACAATTTGTTCAATAAAGTGTCGCATACAAAGTCTATAGCAATAACAATACTTTTAAAGCTTTTGGTTTTTAACCAAATGTACAGACGCGAGCACATCAAACTATACCAAACTGTCAAATTTTCGCAATTGAACATGAACCTTATTCACACATACCATCAGGCCTGTATACCCCGAAGGTTTAGGCTGAGGTGTACCAATGTACACCCACAGTTCACCGGTATGCTTTGGTCCCATCATCCCATGTTATACAGGGCGAACCTATTGCCGTTAACCGAGCACAAATCCTAACTTCCAAGCTGCTACTGAGAATTTCATAGAAAAACCCAATAACACTTTTTGTTCGACCTGGGAGTCGAACCCAAGAACTCTAGCGCAGCAGTCGCGCTCAGGACCATTAGGTTAACGAGGCAGTTTTTCGTTTGTAATAAAGTTGAGAAACTATCAAAGACATTCGAGTGGGGTAGTTGGTGTGCTGGCTTCTGTACATACATAATACTACGAGTACAATATCTATATGTTCTACATACAAATTACATATATATTATGTATAGATACGTTACACAGTCTCCATATTGCAGTTCAGGCTGGCTAGCTGTAGCTCCATCCTTTTCTTGAAGCCGTCCACTATGGTGTCCATCCGTCTGCGAAATAGAGACACATATACATTTATAAACTTCTTTATTTGCATGTAAAGTTTTAGTATTTAACTATAGCAATACCCCGCGGTTTCACACGCGTTATTTTACGACTTTGGTTACTGCCCTGCTCCCATTGGTCGTAGCGTGTTGTGTGTACTGATATTTTTTCAAATCGGATCAATAGTTTTAGAGATTAGCACATTCGCGCAAACTCTTCAGCTTTATAATATTAGTAAATTAATAAAGTGGCTTCATAAAATACTCTCTGGAACGGACATCTTGTTTCATACAAAAGCGAAAAAACTACACGGACAAAATGTTTGGAATATCTTTTAAAAGCAGTCGTAGAATAAACAAAAAATATAAAATCTGGAATTGATTTACAGTACTTAATAAAAATTATCTACATGATATTTTATGTTTGTAAACTCCTCACCAAGTCAACGTAAATGGTGACTTTTATCCGACTTTAGAAAAAGTAGAAGGTACTCATTTCAGTTTTATTTTTTTAATATTTATTTATTTTGTGTGCAATAAAAATATTTATCTTATCGTAAATGTTACAAAAAAAAAATTAAATAACTGTATTTTCAAAAAAAAATATGTTTAAAAATCATAAAAAACACCTTTCTTTCTTTGCTCTCTTTCGATCTGTTCTTAGCCGGCTGCTTATGAATTACAATCGACACACATGCTTGTGACGACAATGGTGCCGATTCCCTTGTTCACAAACTAAACTAAAATTAGAGAATTGACATCTCTTACTAACATACAGCGAAAGAAAAGGACGGTAATACCTTAGAACTAAGTTAGAGATGTCAAATTAGTTTTGCCTTGAACTTTTCCGTGTTTTTAATCGACGCGTTCTGACATGCCAACTATAATTGTATAGAGGTTTTAGATCAACTAAAATTGACAAGTCTAATTCACGTCCGTCCCTTTCTTGTTTGATTGGAAAGAAAAAGATAGAAATAGTCTAAATTAAATTTAGCTTGGTGCATAACAGAATCGACACCATTGCTTATGAATTACAATAACAAACTGAATTTAGAACTCACTTTTTTTCTTCTTCGCTGTCTAGTTGGGGAATACTTGCTAACGCTTCCATCAAGTAGTTTCTGAAAATTGAAAAAAATATATATTGCCTAAATATTTCAAAACAAGGGATTCGCAATGAGCTCGTTTATAGAAGAACAAATGGCTTGTTGATATAAAGAAATCTAAATATTTGTTTTTTTAATAAGTAGTCTTTATATTTGAAAAGCTATAAATATGTAGATACAGAGGCGCAGTTACAAATAAAGTTTCGACAGTAATAATATTCAAACATGAAATACGATGATTTTATGATCTTTTAATGAGAATATACTGTTCATTATTACATACATAAACTCGAGCGTTTTTCCCATGGGGGTGGCAGAAACCACAGAACGCCACCTGCTACGATCCTTACATACTACTTTCGCCTCGTTCACGTTCATACATCAGCCCCCCTAGCCAAGTCACAAACGATAATCGTAAACGCTCGGAAGGTACCAATAAATTTTCAACTTAATGCCCAAGAGCCTTAAGTTGAAAATCTATTAAAGATTTCTAAGCGTTAGCGACTGGAACGAACGAAAACGATATGCAATTTTCATTAGATCTTCAACTTAAAACCGAGCACATAAAGTTGAAGATCTATTAAAGCCTACTCAGCGTTTGCGTTTATCGTTTGTGACTTGGCTAGGGAGGCTGGTCATACAAGCACGCCGGTTACGAGTACTGCGCACCCGACTTTTTTGAATTATTTCTTTTGTTCATTTATTTTATCTAAATATGTTCCAATTTCGTAATTATTTAGTGACCAGCATAACGACTACAGTTTGTTCGCAACATATAGGACTACTCTCGCCTTCTTTCTTGCTCCCTAAGTACCAACTCACTCTGCCTTCCTGGTGAGATGCTCTGCGCAGGCGACCTGCAGCAGCGTGTACTCGAGGCGCGCCTGGAACACGGCGGCGCGCGTGGCGGGCGCCGGCGCGCACGCACACAGGCGCGCCAGCTCCTCGCACACTGTCTCGCAGATGTCGCGCACGTAGCGAGATGATGCGGCGCCACAGACGCTGTCCACCTGGAAATAAATTGTAAGAATTTAATACAAATTCAAACAAAAACTGCCTCGGTACTTTAGTGATCCTAAGTGCGACTGCTACGCTCGAGATTCTGGTTTCGATTCCCAGGTCGAGCAAAAAATGTTATTGGGTTTTTCTATGAAATTCTCAGTAGCAGCTTGAAGTAACGATTTGTGCCCGGTTAATGGCAATAGGCTCGCCCCCTATGCATGGGACCTAAAATCATACTGGCGAACTGTGGGTGTACATTGGTACACCTCAGCCCTAATCCTTCGGGTAATACAGGCGTGATGATATGTTTTATGCGTTCGAACCACAACACTTCCTAATGTGAGAATGAACTAATAATCCTCCGCTGCATCAGGTTTAGTCGCAGAAACAGGAATTTTGTCATTATGAAACAACAATGCATCGTCATCAGCACGTGGGTCCATACACCACTTTCTACACCTGGAGGGGGGAGGGTGAATGCTTAATAGGAGCTTGACTGACCCCAGCATGAAGGCAGAGAGCATTTACGATGACATTTACATGCAAAAGAAAGGTAAAAAGCTAGCCTTGGCTAGTAAGTACATAAAAAAACTGACATCAAATATAATTTATTTCAATATTTTCTTAAAAACTTGAGACTCTTTAAGCGTTAGGACATAAAACAAATTATCGTGTAATAATTTTATTTGAACTAGTTTGTATACAAGTTTTTCCAATAGTTTTGGAACAGACTGTACAGTATGTTATGTCCGTCGTAAGTAGCATCTTTTGAATTTCCCGCCAACTGGCGACAAAGAAGTTAGTACCGGAAACGCGTCTAGATGGCGTTGGGATCGAGTTAGATCGCGCTATCGTTTGCTTCACGGCGTTTGGTTAGGCGGCTCGGTGCAAAGTGTTCAAGTTAACTTTGCGCAGAGGCAATATCGTAACCAATGAGGTTAATCCGAGGTGCGATTATTGCTAGTTGAAAACTTTACCAATACCCCGCCGTGTGGACGTGAAATACCGTCCGCGTTGGCAATTTTTGAATGGCCGTCATTGGCCTGAGAATACATTGATCTACAATAGGTTCAGTTCACTTTGCACTACTATAATGAATTACACCGAAAATGGTGACTGTTGTATAAAATTTACGGAACATCGCCTCTATCAAAGTAACCATAAGACATCAAAGTAGTATTTTTTTTTTTACTTTTAAGCATGTTTGCATGTAGCTAAGATCAAATCTTTCAAGCCAAATTTGACTATAGATTTAGAGAATCTAAGCTGACGACTTTCAAACTTTAACAAGCTTGTTGTTCACTTCGGATGATAATTCACTAAAATGATAAAAATAACCTGATGCTGCAGCCAGGAATGTCTCCTCTCTACGGAACTCCTCACTGATTAGTAGCAGTGATACCAAATTTCAAATAAAAAATGTACTTTGGTTGCTAAACATTACTTTCACTATAAGCTGATGCTGCAGCCAGGATTATGTCCTCACAAAGGCACTTCTTAACGGTTAGTAGCACAGACACGAAATTTTGCATATAGGTTTAACTTTGGTAGCTAAACATGATTTTCACTATGAGTTTGTGCTACAGCCAGAATTGTCTCCTCACGAGGGCAGTCCTTAACGTTTAGTGGCACAGATAGAACACTTTACATACAGGTTAAATTTTTGTACCTTACCATGATTTTTACTATAAGTTTAGGTCGTATTTTTTCTTTTTAGAGTTTTATCATCAGAACTGAACAAGCAAAACCAGGAATACAACATTCGATTCCCAGGTCGAGCAAAAAGTGTTATTGGGTTTTTCTATGAAATTCTCAGTAGCAGCTCGGAATTTGGATTTGTGCCCTGTTAATGGCAATAGGCTCGCCCCCTATTACATGGGACCTAAATATACCGGCGAACTGTGGGTGTACATTAGTACACCTCTGCCTAACCCTTCGGGGAATACAGGCGTGATGGTATATTTATATTTTTTTTTTCTGAACAAGCATGCAAAACTTCAGTCGTAAGTTTAGATTTAGAGGTTCAAAGGACCGTGGGCTCCCTTGTACGATTCTTAGGCTTTTTCAACGTTGCTCAACAGTGATGAGACCCATGTCATATGAAAGCTGTGAAGGAGTTCTTCATTTTATTCTATGGCAGTCAACTTCAAATTGTGCGCGAATATGGTGCTGTGATACATTTTCGTGCAAACCCTGGGGAAAGATTCCCACATTTTCAACAGTGATGAGACACATGTCATATGGAAGCTCTGGAGGACTTCATTTTATTCTATGGCAGCTAACTCCAAATCCAGCGCAAAAATGGTGCTTTGGTATATTTTCATGTAAACCCTGGGTTAAAATTTGATCTCAACTACTTGCAAACATACATACAAGCTTGTAAAAAATATTTTAGAAACTTTCTAAAGTTACATAAGTTGTACGAAAAGACGCACTAAACAGGCACTATTGCTGGCCCAATAAAGTAAGCTCAAAGTGAACCAATTGTAGATCAATGTATTCTCAGGCCAATGACGGCCATTCAAAAATTGCCAACGCGGACGGTATTTCACGTCCACACGGCGGGGTATTGGTAAAGTTTTCAACTAGCAATAATCGCACCTCGGATTAACCTCATTGGTTACGATATTGCCTCTGCGCAAAGTTAACTTGAACACTTTGCACCGAGCCGCCTAACCAAACGCCGTGAAGCAAACGATAGCGCGATCTAACTCGATCCCAACGCCATCTAGGCGCGTTTCCGGTACTAACTTCCGTTGGCGCCAGTTGGCGGGAAATTCAAAAGATACTTCGTACCACCGAAATCCTAAAAAGGCATTGTTTCGTCGAGTTTTGCGAGCATAAATGTATGTATCAGCTTACTTTTTGCAGCTGAATTTCAATGTTGGTCTAATAGTAAAAGCTGTAAATAATAATAAGTACAATGACTTCTTTTAGTTTACAAAAAATAACCAAAAACCAAATATGCTTGTATCCTTTCTTACATGTTAAAACAGGTCAACATTCCAAACACAATCTTCAAAATACGCAATCAAAAAATTACCTCGGCATGTACAGCAATCAGATTGTTGATAATCTCGTAGACATAGGGCCTTGCGTCATCGACCACCGCATCAGCGTCTGTCTTGTGCCGCCCCATGTCCATGCTCGGCTCTATGGTGCCCACTAGAGGGTCGCCCTTGTTCTCTAAGTAGGTCTCAGCAATGGTAGTTTCCAGGGTACTGAGGGCTTCCTTCGTAGCTAGCAAAGCTTGAGTTTGTTTTGGGAATCCGAAGCTGGAAGTATGGAGGATTAAATTTGTTATTTTTGTTGGTATAAATGTGGTGAAATTTTCGGTTTAGGTTTCATGTAGTCATTAGCTTGGTTATTGTGATTAGTTTGTTCACTTGTTGGTTTAGACTGGAGTTCCATTCTTTTTGGCCAAAACAGTAATAAAATGTTTCGGTGTGTAATATAATATAATACCCGAGAAGATAAAGTCAAAGTCAAAGCATTTATTTCAATTAGACCATTTACAGGCACTTTTGAATTGTCAAGAAGTTACAGTTAAAGTTGAAGCTAGTTGCTCGTTCCAAAACGTAGGTCTCTATGGAGAAGAACGAGCAAGAAACTCCATGGACACTCTTTTCATTCAATTTGGTTTTTACAAAATCTTGGTTACAAAATTGTTGTTGCTTCTATATGTGAAAACAATGAAGGTGAATATAAAACAATAAAATATAATAATAAAGATGTAAGCCATGGCAGTTAAGAGATGACCAATCCCAACTGACAGCACCCGTTCACGAGCATGACGCGTGCATCAGCATCATTTAGCTCGACCATCTTGAAGGGAACCGAACGATCCAATGCACGCGCCACCATCAGCGAGCATCAGATAACCTCCCACTAGTGGCGGTATACATACAACTTTACAATTTCGATTGTAACACATCAATTGCCAAATCACAGAACCAAAGACATGACATGACATCGCACACAAGTTACATTGTTTGATGGTGTTTGTAAAATATCTGCAGTGTGATGTTATTTGGCAATAGTAGACAGTGCACTACTTTACTACTTTCGCTATTATTTTTACTATTTTCGCAACTGCCATATTATCCCTTGATCACCTTCAGTTAGGAGAATGCGGCTGCCATCCGTCCGGGTTTCCCCGGATTTGTCCTAGTTTAGAGGGCGTCCGGGAGGGGTTGTTAAAAATGTCCGGGTAGAGAAATCCCGATTAATTGAAAAATTAGCGATACCTAAATAAAATAATAATAAAAATCCTGGGATGTCCGGGAAAAGAATTGAATTTCATCCAAATGTCCGGGGTTCAGAAGTTTTTGCCCGGCGTCGGCAATTTAGGTGATGGCAACCCTACCTTCAGTTGACTGAGAGAGAATGCCTAAGGCATTAAGTCCGCCTGAGTACTTTTTTGTTGCATAAGTGTAAATAAATAAATAAATAAAAAGAATATAATCATGATTTGTTCCCCACTGGCTGCTAGTAAACACAAAGCACATACTTGTCGACAGCCTTGGCGAGGTTGGCGAGCGTGACGCGTCGCGTGTAGTGCGCGTTGGCGCCGGCGGCCAGCAGGCGCGCCTGGCAGCTGCGCGCCGCGCCCAAACCCACGCGCTGCTCCAGCGCCACCGACAGGTTGCTGTTGTCGAACTCCTGGAAACACGGTGACAGGCGTGAGGTATGGACCTTGTGGGACTGTTTGTTACCTCTCTCAATAAAATCAGGATGATCGAAACTTATCATCATTTTAGTCGTTATCGGCATGATTATTTAAGTATACTTTTTTTTATATAAAATTCTCGTGTCGCAATTTTAGTTACTCCTCCGAAACGGCTAGACCGATATCAATAAAATTTTGTGTGCATATCGTGTAGGTCTGAGAATCGGCCATCATCTATTTTCATAACCCTAAATAAATAAAAAATATGGCAGAACAACGTTTGCGGCAGCTAGTTTTTTATATTATTAACGGCATCTTGAATTAGTAAAAGAAAACATTTTAATTTCAATACTAATGATAACCTCCTTTTTTTGAAGTCGGTTAAAAATAAAGACAAAATTGCTCAACCCTCTAGTCGCATTTAGTATTCATCAATTTCTTAAAAACGACGTTTTAGTGCCTTTTAATGGTCTACAAAAAAAAATAACTTTGAAAGAGATACTGAGAACAAGACCATTTTACTTAAACACACATATTCAAATGATACAACACAAACACATTGAAGTCCAATTAAAAGCCTAATTTTGTAAAAGATGAACACTTACTTTAAAAATAAATACTATTTTTTTCCTTTTCACTACCTGATCAGCATGGTTTAGCGCCAGATCCTGCAGTACAGCTACATAGGCCAGCAGTATTTGCTGCGTATGCTTCTGCAATGTGGCGGCCGACTCACTGCCCTCGGCGAGGAGAGGGCTCTCGCGCCGGCCGCTGCTTACCACACACTTGTGGATCGCTGAGAACGCCTCGTTTAGGTAGGTCTCTAGGAGATGTGGCTGAAATGTATAGTCCAATTAGTTAGTAAACTCTAACATACATAACACCTCTTGTAGTTTTTAAGAGAGGTTAGGTAAATCTGGCTGTAGAAAAAGTTGAGGAAAATAAGACTCGAAGGAAAAAGCAGCCATTGGCAAGAAGTGACAAAAAAGTCTTTCCACGATAAACAACCCGATAATAGCTCCCCTGATGTTAAGTGGTCACCGCTACCGATCGAGATCTGCAATACCACATAGGATGCCATCCCAGAAACTAAGTTTAAACGTCTCATGTGCCTGCAAATTCACCGGCACCCATATCCTCCAAACCGAAACACAGCAACGCTGCTTTGAGGCAAACGGCAAGAATAGGTAGGTAGGTAGTAGGCTTCCCATTCTCCACAAATAGCTCTACAACTACCAAAAATGATAGGTTATTTAAAAAAAAAAATAGCCGTTTAAAACCATTCCTGCTCCTCCTGCTATACTCACAAGATTAGTAATAGCTCCGTAGTCGGAGAACTCCTCAATCTTCCAGGTCTCCTTCTCCCCGAGCCCCTTCACCCGCTTGTGTGCGCGTTGTAGGAACACGGTCATGCCGTGCACGCGGTAGTCGAAGATCACCTTCTCAACTATGCTTAGAGGCTGGAATTTATTTATTTAAATTTTATACAACTTTATTTCTTTACAAAAGCGGAATGTCCTGGGCATTCTCTCTGAATTATTGTGCTAATTAGATTAAGAAATACTCAAAATAGTGGAATTAACAGAAATAATTGGGTTCCAATAAAAACCGTACCGGGGCGACCTTACAAATTTTCTTCTAAAGTAGACACCGTTTTTAACAACCTCCATTAACACGGAATAGGGAATAGGCATGAGTTCTTGTTTATTTAAATTTTAATACTCATTCATGTAATAAACAGTTAAATAAAAAAAAATTCGAATAAATATGAAATTAAAAAAATTATAAGCAAAACGAAATTTAACACGGATTTTATATGGCCATAGTGTTATGTGACGTCCCAGTCTATGTCAGATCTCTTCGTCTAGTCTAAAGTTTAGACTAGACGGAGAGATCTCTAAACGGTGCGTAATTAATAGTATTGAATTATTATATCGGTCGTTTTCTTGGCCTATTTTTATTTTAATTTCACTTTTTGTCATCTCTACTACGGTATTTTTATAATTTGTTAATAAATGCAATTTAAAAAAATATTCATGAATAATATATTCTCTATTCCTGAGGTTTAGAGTAGTACACGTCATACTACTCTAACAGATCAAAGTATTCTCTCTCACTTTCTCAGGCCAATGACGGCCATTCAAAAATTGCCAACGCGGACGGTATTTCACGTCCACACGGCGGGGTATTGGTAAAGTTTTCAACTAGCAATAATCGCACCTCGGATTAACCTCATTGGTTACGATATTGCCTCTGCGCAAAGTTAACTTGAACACTTTGCACCGAGCCGCCTAACCAAACGCCGTGAAGCAAACGATAGCGCGATCTAACTCGATCCCAACGCCATCTAGGCGCGTTTTCGGTACTAACTTCTTTGTCGCCAGTTGGCGGGAAATTCAAAGATACTACTTACGGCCGATGCCCCTTTTCGTTTGCGATGACACATGAATGTAACGTTTCGAACATAACAATATTTAAGGTGTTAAAAATTCAACTTTACAAACATATACTCAGCTCAGTATCTAAAAACTAAAATAAGGCTTTTGTTATTTTGAGCTATTTTAATTTTTCACATATAAAGGTTAAAATTTTAACTAGATTGCCTTTACATGTGAAAATTTTACACAACTCAATAACATTGCTTTTTGTGCATTTCAAAAGGGGTTTTTAAACCTTTTACATGTTAAAAAATGTAGTCTTACCTGTGACGGCAGATCAAGCTTGATTAGCGAGTCGTAAGCCTCCCTCAGATGCCTCAAGTTGGCGACGAGACGCACACGTAACGCATCTGTCGGCACCAACTTACCGCCGCCCGGAGATAATAAGCACGCGCGCATGTGCTCGGAGAATAACTCTACTGCGGCTATTATCATCTCCTGGAACACCAAAGCAGGACACTTTGAATCTAGAGAACATACGCAGAATCTAATTTGTTAAAACGAAATATCGTTTTAACTTTGTAACAAAATAGATTCTGCCCGCGATTGCGTTGTAGACTTGTAGTCAAGTCTGTGGTACTTGACAATAAAGTAACTTTCTAATAAAATGACTAATGTTTTTGCAATACATTGTGTTGATTTCGTACAATCTGTTTAGTCAGCGCACGCCGATAACTCCAGAAATTACCTCATGCAAACAAATAAACATTTTTTTCCTTTAGCGCTACTACCAGAATGTGCAGGGGCAAAAAATAAGTTTATTTATATTTTTTAATAAAATATTTTTACATAACGGATTTCTTCTCGTATCCTGCCATACATAGGGTACAAAAAAAAAAACAGCGTCACAAGTCACCTGGTACTGGGCCTATATGGCGCAGCTGTTGAGAAAACTTTTTTTTTCTATTTTTATACGAATAACCTTTTTATTATTGTTTTTATCATCATCATATCAGCCGCATGGCCTCCCTCATAGATTCCCAAAAGGACCGATGCACATGATCAATGTTACATAATAATTTTGTCACATTTCAAATATACACTGACCGCTACTAACTGTAACGGAAACTGTTTTAACTGTAAGCGATACCGTCACTTCTGTCCCTACACGACAGTACCTTGAGCTCGGCCTGTCGCGCTGTGGTCTGCGGCTCGCCGGCGAGCTCTCCCGCGAAGTAGCGGCGGGCGAGCGGCCACAGCGCGTGCAGCTGCGCCGCCAGCGCGCCCGCCGCCGCCGCGCACCATGCGCCGCGCACCGAGCTCCACCCGCCCGCACACTCGCTCTCCTTCAGCTTGCGCTTGCCTGGAGGGACACCACGCGGATTGAGACGACTGACTTTATATCGTTTTGGATAGTGGGCCATCCACTAACGTTCATTCGTACGGAAACACGACAGAAATCCCAACTCCATGCTGCTACTGACGATATCATAGAAAAACTCAATAACACTGCTATACCAGAGAATCAAACCCAAGACTACGTAGTGGTCCTGCCGGGGCTGCGGGTTGTTCGAAAGAGATACCGCGCCCCCGGAACGCAAAGGGCACATGAAGGAACATAGACGGGTTTTAGTCAGTAAAAGTCTGACACTCCCTCCCGCCCCGCCCAGGGCGGGAGAAGTTATTTGATGATTTCCCGTCTATAAAAAAAAAAGACTACGTAGTGGTAGATAGACAGCTAAAGAATTTTATCAAGAATTTATTGATTATAGCCACTATCACAAGATCCTTTATGCTAATTATCATTCACAATACAAAAACGAAACATACCTTTCTCATTGGACTCAAGTTCCTCCTTTTGCTTGAAGTGATCTTTGACCTTGTTCATAAGAGTCATAAGGTACTCTTTACGACTGGTGATAGCCACCCATGCTGCGTCGCCCTCCCAGTTCAGACTTATCAATAATCTGAAACACATAATCATCATCATACCATCACGCCTGTATTCCCCGAAGGATTAGGCAGAGGTGTACCAATGTACACCGGTACACCTCCAGTTCGCCGGTATATTTAGGTCCCATGTAATAGGGGGCGAGCCTATTGCCATTAACCGGGCACAGATCCAAACTCCGAGCTGCTACTGAGAATTTCATAGAAAAACCCAATAACACTTTTTGCTCGACCTGGGAATCGAACCCGGGACCCCTTGCACAGCAGTCGCACTCGCGACCACGAGACCAATGGGGCAGTTCAGCACATAATAATTATGTAAAGTGACAATTACTAAAATGACCAAAATGACTAAAATGTGCATTAAATGAGCTTAAATAGCAGTCTTTGATAATTTGGGTTGCAAAAGAAGACATACAATACAAAACCATTTTTTTTTTAATTGGCAAAAAGGCTTGGCATCACCTAACATCCCAACTATTGCTAAGCTAGAATGAACATTCTCAATGGTTTTTTAATCAGCATTTCATCTAGAACTTTTAAGTACTGAATATTTCAAAATACCTTACCTAATATATTTGGTCTGCTCCTGAACATTTATAGGCATTGTTTTCATTCTAGTATACAATTTCTCTTTCAAATCCTCTATTTTCTTGTCAATCTCAGCGAGAATTTTTTGGAACAACTGTGAAGAAAACATATCATATTAAAAAAAAATTAGGCAAAACAAAGCAGTAGTTAAATAAATGTAGGCTTTTATGCAAAAGTGTTCAGGTGCAGTTGCAGAGTTGCTCTCAGTAGTAAAAACTACATTTTTGCTACTGAGAGCATTAATTACACTTAGTTCTCCAAAAACAAGCAAAGTCCTAATTTCATTAAATATGGCAAGATAAAATTTTTCAAATGTGTTACATTACTTTGGCAAAATTAATCCCTATTTATGTCTAAGTATTTAAATTATTTTTGCCATAAACACGCAAAGAAAAACGTGGAACTAACCTTCACGTCAGTATTTCCAAACAGATTCTTCACTCTAGTGTAGTCATTGACCACTAGATCATACTCCTTCTTCCTAATATTCCTGTCTATGGACGCCGGCAGTTGGAACAAGAACTTGTGACGCGTCAGCAACGAGAGCGCTTCTCTGGTCTTATCAGCATTGTCTTTACGAGATAAAATCTCCGAGAATAACGAGTCTGCTAGTGTTATCGATTCTGAAATTGGAAATTGATTGAGATTATTGGCTGTGCTTTGGCTGCTTTGCAAATCTCGGGTTTTGTATTGTATGTATGCTTGTGTGTGCAACTCCACACCACCAGATTGCTTGAAGGGTACATGGGTTACTGAAGTAATTTGCCCTGTAGCAACCTCAGAGCAATTGAGAAGCATGTGGGCCACTGTTTCAGCTTCCATCATGAGTACTCTGTACAGTGGGCTAAGTGTCTTTATATTTTACTGAATTATTCAATTATAGGCCTTTATAATTTATAATAAAGTTGAAAAAAGGAATTTAAGAGAATTACCCTCAATAGAAGCTTGCAAACTAGGCAGAGGCTCCTTGCCATTTTTCCTCTCATCCTCCTCATACATGTTCTTGAGCAGAACAAGCCGGTCCAGTTGGTCCATAACGGCTCCAGTGTTAGCTTTCAGGAAACTCAGCTGACCTTCCTTTTGACTCTCCACCTGGAAATATCAGCTGCATATTTAATTTTAGTTTTTCAATATGTTAAAAATAACAATTTATATTAAGGTTATTACATCGCCCGATGTCCTTGAGGATTTGACATCTGTTCTATTATTTTTTAAATTTAGCGCCATCTACCGATATCCACTATGCTACGATAAAAGGAACTTAACATTAAGCAAGAACACAGATGTGTCACAGAGTTGTCATTGTTTTTGCCTATTTTATTCGCTCTCTGAGAGATTTAATACCTACATTTTGTTCTTATATTATGTATTATTTGGTAATTTATATTTATTTTGTTATACACGTTACTTTTACATCGTTCTGGAACCAAAAGCCATAAACTCTGTCATAGTAACAAAAACTATTCTGCCGTCCTAAGAAAGAAGGGCACAACTAACATTTTGCAAATATTGAGAAAATCAAGTTTGAAATTTTTTTAAGTTTTTATTGAAAATTACGCCACTAAACTATGTTTTTCGGAATTTTGTGAATGGCAATACATGCATTTATATAGTACATATAAGACCATGATCATTTTTAATTTTTAATTTTAATGCATATAATAGATAATTAGCTTAATTTATTTCATCGTAACATAAAAAATAAGTTCAAAACAATAATATTACGTTTAAAAGGCACAAACAACCAAATGCGCCTTTTTAATGTAACATTTTGAGGAAAATTTTATAATGTTACAATGGAAAGGCACATTTTATTCAGTTGTGCCTTTTCACTGTATTATTATTCGTATAGATGTATACAGTAAAATATTAGAAATTACTTCTATTTGAATAAAACAAGGTAATTAGCTTTGAAAGTCGGCGGCTTTGGTTCTGTGTGTTGTTTTGTATTGCCGCCGACTTTCAAAGCTAAAGTTATTAACCGGCTTCAAAAAAAAGGAGGTTATCAATTCGACCCGTATTATGTAATATTTTCAAAACTGTCCAGTTTTCGTATATGTTAATCTACATCAGCGTCTGAACAAATGTGCCAAATTTCAAGAGTGTATGTATGTACGTATGTATGTACGTATGTTTTTATGTTTGTGTTCGCATATCTCCGTAACTACAAGTCCGATTTAAGTAATTCTTTTTTTTTTTGTTGTACTAGGTATTGTCCAACTTAGGGAATACTGGAAGTTTTATCAAAATCGGTTAGTAAGTAGTTTTTGAGACAGGGAATTTTAACCGACTTTTTATTTTATTATGTTTGTTCGCGGATAACTTCTTTGTTTATGAACTAATTTTGATGATTTTTTTTTTGTTGGAAAGGGTACACTTTCCAAATGGTCCCATTTAAATTTCATATAGATATGATGATGGATTCCGGAGACAGACAACGGAACTCTTCAAAAAATTACAGCAAATCGACTGCGATTGCTGCTATCGCATAAATATGCATTGTTTACGCAATCACACAACATAACATCACGCCTGTACACTCAAAAGGGTTACACAGATGTATACAGTAGTATTTGACAATTTCTCATCCAAGTAAACGAAATCGCATATTCTGCTTTCTTATGACTTTTTAGTGGTGTCTCGTTGATTTACATAACATGACAGTTTCTTCATGGATTTGGTTGACAGTAAGTTTATACTAAAAAGCGAGAAATAAAAAACTTTTTTACAAAAAAAGACAACCGCCTTCAAAAACTAAAAAGAATTCTCCGTAGAGATGTTAAGTAGTAAAGGCATAACCGCCAGTGTGCCAATTTTTTTTTACAAAATATTAAGGAGTAGGGTAAGTAGTAAAGGCATAACCGCCAGTGTGCCTATTTTTTTTACAAAATATTAAGGAGTAGGGTAAGTAGTAAAGGCATAACCGCCAGTGTGCCTATTTTTTTTACAAAATATTAAGGAGTAGGGTAAGTAGTAAAGGCATAACCGCCAGTGTGCCTATTTTTATACAAAATATTAAGGGGTAGGGTAAATAGTAAAGACACAATCGCCAGTTGTGACTTTCTTTCTACATTTCTTGCTAAGGTGTTGGTTTAAAAAAAATAGCACAATTGCCACATAAGCCCTTTATATTTAACGTGCGCCAATTATGCCTTTTCAACGAAATATTTTAAAGACATAAATGTGAAATAGAAGACATATATCACAATGTGACCTTTTTCTTTACAATATCTTAAAAAATGGTGCAGTTGTGCCCTTTATGCTTATGCTATCTCTGTTTGTTTTATTGTTAAAAATACACAAAAAATTGGGCAGATAGGCCTTTTTTTCCTGATTCCGAATATGTATATAACTCGATTTTGATAAAAATGTTAGTTGTGCCCTTCTTTCTTACGACGGCAGTATTGGCTATATTATTTTCAATAAATAAATAAAAAATTATATATATTTTTATTTTTTAATAAATAACATTAAAATTTAATTTGAACTGCCTCGTTAGCCTATTGGTCCTAAGCACGACTGCTACTCTAGAGGTCCTGGGTTCGACTCCTAGGTTGAGAAAAAGGTGTTATTAGGATTTTCTACGAAATTCTCAGTAGCAGCCCGGAGTTTGGATTTGTGCCCGATAAATGGCAATAGGCTCGCCCCCTTTTACATGGGACCTAAATGTACCGCCGAACTGTGGGTGTACATTGGTACACCTCTGCCTAACCCTTCGGGGAATACAGGCGTGATGATGATTGTTTAATTTGTGAAATAATGAGAACTCGAAGTAAACGCTTCTTTGCAGTTTATGCATATTTGTGTGTAAACCTTATCGACTATACAAATGCGAACGGTAGCCTTTGAAAAATCCATTCATCGATCAGGCAGAAACGCACTAACATCTTGAATGACAAAATTTTTGACTTTGACTCTGACTTTGACTTTTGACAAAAAAGTCACAAATTTTCAAATTCTTTGAGACGTGTTAAAAAAAATAACGCCAATAGTAATTATTACTTTACTGGAGTTCCTGTGTTTCGGCTCCCGAATGATGTAAAAGTACCGTGTAAATAAAATATTCACTTATCGGTTGTCGGAAACGAAAATAGTTAGGATGACCTAGCTTTCAATATTTATCTAACTAAGCACGGGTGCTACTATGTGGTACATTCTAAAGGTGATGAGCAAGTAAGTTCTTATCGGATCTCAGTAACGGAAATAGTTGTGCTTATACATGATACATTCTGAAAGTTTGGTAAGCAAATAATTAAAAAAGAAACATCTAAATCTATGTTCTAACAAAAATAAACACCAAAGAAATAATGTATCTACTAAAAGAGTAGGTATGTACCATAGATATCCGTGGTATTTTCCAATAATTTTGGAGAGCTCGGTCAAGCATTTGTTTTTTTACATAGGCATAGTAGTCGGGCTTACTCTATGATAGATACAAAAACTAAACGAAATTACAAATTTGTTTTTATTTATTTACGAACTTAATTTCAATTCTTATTTTACGAAATATTTACATTTGTACTATTTACAATATTGCTTCATTCATAAATTATTGAAAAAGTGAACTTTTGGTTTTTATTTTGGAAAAAATAACATGCGTATAGTCCACCCTTGACAAGAGCCATCAAGGCACTGAAGTTTGGCGTCTCAGGCATAGCGGGGGTGCCTCGTGGGGGGAATTGATGAAATTTCAAGTTTTTAGTTATTATTACAAAATCTTAACAGAAACAAGAAAAAGTAAACAATGCGAATTGTTTGATATGTCATTACATATTTTTAGGTATGAAATTCATGTCGAACTATTCAGCCGTTTTACCAACAATTTGCAATTTAGATTGAAAAATGACCTGTTTAAAATATTTTTTTCCGAAATTTGGGCAAGTTTATTACAATTCTAATCAATGCGAACTGTTGAGAATGACTTTAAGTATAACATATATTTTTTATATGGAAAACGTACGGAAGGATTCCTCAACAAATTTCTTTAAACATAAGGTGTTTTTAGGACTTGAGCGATGTAATACCCTTAATGGTAGTTGTGAGTAGTAGTAGTTATATATTAATTACTTGCTTCAGTCCGCAACATTATTCATGTCAAAGTTGATCAAGGTTCAAAGCTACATTCTTCATATTTGTTTTATAATATGCGGTTAATGGGTTAATTACTACTGCAGCATTAGCCATGTCAAAGATTATTCACCCAGGGGTCACCATAATATGATATGACTTTCTCATTTTTCTGCTGTTCATATGTGAAAGCTTGAACTTTCGGACTAACTTATCAGCATCATAATAATTGAAAAGGGTCTGGTAATATTGATTAATTGAAATAAATGTTTACACTTTGACTTTGACTCTTCAGAATAATGTAGTACATACCTTTCTTTGAAGAAATACCATGCCAGCTTTAAGGTCCTCATAGGAAGTGCTACTGTGATGTTCCAGCAGATACCAACCAGGCTGGAAGTTATCATCAGACAGTTTGCCAGAACTGGAACATATTATAGTCAATTTAATTAAACTACTTTACATTTCTTCCAACCCATTACTCAGTATTTGGAAAATTATTGAACAATAATTAGCTTCAATAGTCTAAACCTACCCATCTGGGAACATTTCATTAAGTTCTTCCTCAGGGAACTTGCAGTCGTCACCCTCTGTGGACAGCCCCAGTGGGTCGGGAGGAGTGTAGGCAGTAGGTGACATGGGTCGCCGGCCCCATGGCAAGGAGGGAGGAGCTGCCTCCTCAACCCATACTGCACTCTCCTTTACAGGGCCTATAGATTCATGGTATCCTGGAAAAATTATATTGAGTATCAACTTATACTGGTTTAAGTGTACTTTTTGGATAGTCTGCAAAACTGTTTATTACTTAAAATTTATAACAATTTTATTAAATAAAATTGTATTACGGAGCAAGTAGATAACTAAGTAGGTAACTTAAGTATATAGGTACTTAGATAGAACAGACACTTACTAAGAAATTTATAAATATGTTTACCTCTAAATTGCACAGTGGAGGTTCCTTCCCCACCTGACCGTGTAGTAACAATGATATCTCCCCGACCCTTGCAAGGGCCCGAGCGTGCCACTATTTTGTTCTTGCTCTTCCATTCACAAGACAGCAAGCAGTCGCAACCGCAGATCTTCAAACCTAGTGTTCAAAGTCAGATGTTACGCCCACCTTCTAAACATAGTTTTTGGCAGAATTTAAACGCAGTTAGCCCATTTTTATAGTTGTAGATTACTTACCTATTAAATCTGTAACGGTAGTGCCCAAGAATTCTCCACGTATCGTGACCCTAGTTCCTGGAGGACCTTCTTTTGGTGATATTCCTGTTACTACAGGCGGTGGTCCCATATTTTACGGCGTTATAGATTTACGTAAAGCACAGTTTGTATTTTGACTATATTTGACCACTGGAGTAACCGAATGAGTTTTAGTTCATATAAAATTATTATATTTGAAGAAATCGTAATCAAATCACAAAACAAATCATCAATTACTCAAATGTCAAATTGACACTAACAGTGACAGCGCATTTGACAATAACAAATGACATGAATTGAGCCAAAGACAAATAGTAGTCATAGCGAGAACACGCCCCTATAATTAATTCAAATTGAAAATCGACTTAGCACGCATTGAGATGCTATTCTAATGAAACCGTATTTAGTACAAGAAGGGTATCAACCAAAACTGTTGTTCGGTGTAAATTGTCCTTTACGAAACATGGGATTCTGAAGCATCTTGCTTGGGTCTTGGACTTTTTGGACGCGAGTTTAAAAGTCACGATTGTCAAACTCAAAAACGTCAATCATCTATCATTCCTCAAAATAATTCTCCAATCCTCATTCATTCGTTAACTCATTCATCATCATGTGGGGGTGATAGAAGTGGGGTATTTGGGGCGTATCTAACAAAAATTAAAATTATATTTCATTAATATTATGTTTAGAAGAGACTAATAATAATCCGGAATTGTCGACAACATGGCTCAATCTAATTTCAGGTAGGTGTTGGGTTTAGTGTGCATAAAGTGTTGATAGTAAATTAGCATTAATCACTGTGTTTGTTACATTTACTTTTGCTTTTAGTGCGGTCGATGAATACGGGTTTGAGAGACACGAGGACTTCGATTATGAGAGCTATGAGGACTTTATGTCAAATTACTTGAAGGTACTGGCAACGAGGGCACAGAAATGGGCCAGCCTGCTTGGCGAAGGAAAGTCGGTCAAACGCACCAACACTGTGAAAAGATACGTCCGCAAAGGAGTACCCAGTGAGTGTCTTTCTTTGTTTACATTTAGATGCCGTGTGAATTTTACCGCACTTTCATTTTGGTGTCTTTTATTTATACTATATAAATACCATGCAGTGTCTATAGCTCATACTGGTTCCCAAGATACAGGCCCCGCCTAGTTTGGGAACCACTGCTTTTAACTATAAATGCGAACTGTTAACAGTTACTGATCTCTTTTTTTGTACTATGTTATCCTAGCCATAAGCAACCTATGTAACAATGCACAATAAACTTTACTTAAGTACTTACTTACTTGGGTAAAAAATTGTGGGAATTATTGTACTGTGCCATAAAACTAGAGTAGGGTGTTGCTGTTATAAAACAAACAAGGGTTTATTTCATTGCAAGTAATTAGTTTAATGATATGCAATAGGAAAATTATTATTTACTGAAACAAAAAATATTTATACTTGTTGATTTGGTGCACTGTTTGAGGATAACTGCTAAATTAAATCAGTTGCTGCTCCTGTACGTTAATTAATAACTATAGTAAGTGTTAGTCTGTGTAGTGTTTATTCAAACTGTAATATTTTTAGGTGAACACCGGCCTTCAGTATGGATGGCAATCTCCCAAGCAGAAATGATGAAAGAGCAATGTCCAGATCTATACCAGAAAATACTAGATGGCCCTTTTGAGAAGGAATTGGTTGATCTTGTGAAGACGGACTTGCCTCGTACATTTCCAGACAACATATACTTCACAAAGGAGGCCAACCACCAGACACACTTGTTCAACATACTCATAGCATACGCACACAACAACAGGGTTGTTGGGTACTGTCAAGGACTCAATTATATTGCAGGTAATATTTTAATTGTCGGAATTATGATTTCTAAAACAATAATTTAACTATTTAAAACTAGCTTCTTCCAAGTGATTTGTCTATGTCAATGTTGATATGTTATCCCAAGCAGGTTGCATATTTATCCAGGATAAAAACTACCCTATATGCTATTGTAGAATCTAGACTGGTATCAATATCTGTCTCTCAAGTTCTATTCAGATCTGTTCAGTCCGTCTGGCAAGATTGATTAATAATCATATATCCATCCAAATCATTGTAAGAAAAGGGTGGCCAACAGCAACAGTGCACCATGATCATGATTTAGATGTACTTTACTAAGACCTTTTCATACCTGTAACCTGTAACCTTGATCTATTACCTACACTGATTCTCATTTGGTTATTAAATTCATGCCAATCAAGTCAGGTCAACTAGCACAGTGAGGCCAATTGGTTAATTTTCAGATATGACTCAATACTGATGCAATATCAATTATCTAATTGAAAACTGAAATTGTAGCTCCAATACCATCAAAATATATATACCATCACGCCTGTATTCCTCGAAGGGTTAGGCAGAGGTGTACTGATGTACACCCACAGTTCGCAGGTATATTTAGGTCCCATGTAATAGGGGGCGAGCCTATTGTGGCTACAATGTTATTCGAAAATTGATTTGACTCAAAGGAATAATGTTTATCAATCAGTAACACATCCATAAAGTATAATATCCATATGTAATGCAAATATGACCATAACTGTCAATAAGAACAGCAAACAGTTCTAGGAAATACTCACTAAGCTTTTGTTAAAAATTTATATTATTATCCTTTATTTCCTTCAACTAAAGACTTATTTAAATAAGCATAGCTCATTAAAAAAATCATAATTAACCATTTAGTCAATTGTGTGGTGTGGATTGTGCAACTTTATTACATCCATTAATTAAGTTAATTGACATAATAATACCACATTATTTTTGTCCGCTGGCTCTTCTAACTAATCTGATTAAGATAATAGCATAATGGATTGCCAGAATTATGCGTTGTTATCATTGGCAAGGCAATCTATAGATAGTTAAATATTAACTAACTATAAAGGGATTGTTGTATTTAACATAGATACAAAAATGTATGATAATTTATCATCTATTTAAAATAGATTGATTAAAATGATACCATACATGTTTTTTTTTCAATAATACAATAGCTGTATAAAACACTAGCTTTTGCCAGCATCTTCGTGCATGTGAATTCAGTCATGGGAGATGCAGACAAATTCTTTTCTTGGTTCAAGGTTACCCTGTACCGAATTTCATGGAAATTGGTTCAGTAGTTTACCCATGTAGGCGTAACAGAACCTAACCTAACCTAACACTCTATTTTGTTATATTATAGACTAGCTTCTGCCCGCGACTTCGTCCGCGTCACAGTTGATGTGTTATCCTACGGGTACCGTACATTTTCCCGGGATAAAAAGTAGCCTATGTGTTATTCCAGACTATAATCTATCTTTGTGCCAAATTTCATCCAGATCCATTCAGCCGTTTAAGCGTGAAAGAGTAACAAACATCCATACATCCATACTTACAAACTTTCGCCTTTATAATAGTAGTAGGATATATCCAAAAGGCTATATACTTTCCTAACCTTACCATTTACCTTATTTATTTCAGGTTTGCTGCTACTAGCAACAAAGAGTGAAGAGACATCATTCTGGTTGCTGAAAGTGCTAGTTGAGAAGATTCTCCCGGACTACTACACACGGACAATGGACGGCCTCATTGTGGACATTGAGGTGTTGTCAGAACTAGTCAAGTCCAAGGTGCCGGATGTGCACCAACATGTTATTAACTTGGGTATGTAGAAACTTTCATCATCATCATCATATAAGCCTATAGCCGTCAACTTCTGTACCTAGGCCGCCCCCAAAGAACACCAACCATCCCGGTCCTGAGCAATCCACATCCATCCGCTGCCAGAAACTTTATCTATGTGAAAAAAAGATCACTTTCCTAAACTAAAAAGTAAAATTGAAGTGTATGTTTGTAATGTCGAAATAACAGCTTTTTATAAAACAAATATGAATGTTGACACGGTGCTTAAACGATAAACCAATTTTAATTTTTTTTATCTGCCTGTCTGTGTTTATTTTATTCCGGCTTATCTCTGAAACCACTAGACCAAGTTTGATGGGACTTTCACGGGCAGATCGCTGATGTTATAAAGAGTTCCTTAGGCCTTTTTTAGTTTAGAAAAGGGAACCGCGTAAGAAACAAAATAGTCCCGTGATAATCGACATTCACGCGAATAAAGCCGCGGGTATAAGGTCTAATCTGTATATCTTCATCTTTCTATAATCAAAGTAGTTTACATCCCAGTTATTTAAAATCGTACTTGTATTGATAACTGTTATCTATTGATAGGTTTTCTGAGATATGAAATATATAACTTGGATCTCACAAAATAATACACTCAGATTGTGAGTAAATATGTTGAGAACACCACAAACCATCACACCTGTATTCCCCGAAGGGTTAGGCAGAGGTGTAGCAATGTACAACTAGCGAGCAACAGGGAGCGAACCTATTGCCATCAACCAGACATAAATCCGAACTCCAAGCTACTACTGAATTTCATAAAAAAAAAACCAATAACACTGCTCGACCTGGGAATCGATCCCAAGGCCTCTAGTGTAGCAGTCACGCGTAGGACCACCATAGGCGTATATAGGAGGGGGGGCCGGGTGGGCCGGGCCCACCCCAGAATGGTCTTGTGCCCACCCCAGGCTGTAGGGCTCACCTTCCGCCAGATCGCATTGCATCGCATCGGCCATAGCATCTTAGGGGCCAGGCCCCCCCTGAAAACTAACTCTAGTTACGCCAATGAGGACCACTAGGCTAACGAGGCAGTTATGCAAATATGTTTAGAACTTGTCATAATGAGTGTTCATGAGATGTTACCTTGAGCATTCTTTTGCCTTGTATCAGGGGGAAAGTAGTCCTAATATGAAAGGCTCATAGACAGTGTCGAGATTTTGTACCTAACTCTTTTAATTCTTTCTTTCTCTCTCTTATTATTTTTTAATAATCATAAACATTTTCAGGTCTCCCTTGGGCTGTAATAACGACCAAATGGTTTGTCTGCCTGTTCGCCGAAGTCCTGCCCATAGAGACGGTGCTACGAATATGGGACTGTCTATTTTATGAGGGCTCGAAGATACTGTTCCGAGTATGTTTGACGCTGATAAAGAACAACCGAGCCGAGATCATGTCATGCAACGACTTTACCTCCCTGGCGGAGTGCTTCAAGGCTATCGTGAAGAATGCCAGTGCACTGCACTGTCATGAGTTTATGCAGGTTGGTTTCAACTTTGTGGTTTGTGGCATGCTAGCTTCTGCCCGGGAATTCGTCCGCGCGGTATTATTTATTTATTAAAACTTTATGCACAAGTTTGCAGTCGGAGTTTGGATTTGTGCCCGGTTAATGGCAATAGGCCCGCCCCCTATTACATGGGACCTAAATATACCGGCGAACTGTGGGTGTACCTGCATTGGTACACCTCTGCCTAACCCTTCGGGGAATACGGGCGTGATGGTATTTATGCACAAATGTAAAAATACACCGTACAAAGGCGGACCACTACACCACCCGTGTTAAGTTATTGCTCCGCTCTCGTAGGTCGTATCGGGCTGTTATATAAACTTATGTTACTAGTAATCTGTTCTTGTATCTGTTGGTGAAAAAATGGTTAAAATCGACCCAGTAGTTTTGGAGCTTATGGAATACAAACAAACAAATAAAAAATCTTCCTCTTTATAATATTAGTGTAGAAAATGCTAGACATCCGTATAAAATGACGTCTATGTAAAAAACCTCACACAATTTTGCCTCAGACTTTAGTTTTCACCATTGCTATAATAATATTGCGTTTCACTTTCAAATACGCTGTAATTACATCGCCTTTCAAGCTCTATTCTGACTACAATACTCACAGCCAAGTTTAACTGTTTCTAAATGAATGTGTACTTCTCTTTCAGTCGATCTTCAAAGTACCTGGTACTTTGTCTAACGCAACAATAATCAAGCTGCGAGCGCGGTTCGCGAAGCAGCGCCGCGAACAACAGCAAAAGGAGCCTCTGCGGTGAACCGCCGGCACCGCGCCCGAGTCCTGATCTCAAAATACAACCAAATTGTACATGATACACTACTTAACAACAACTTATAACAAACTGTGACAACATATATTTTTGATCTCTATACTTAACAACAAAGAAATAAGGCCTACATTCGATCAACAAAATTATGTTGCCCCAGGATTTTCGAATCTTTGAAATATTAGCAATACGCTATTGAATTATTTACATTGATAACTAACAGAATTATTTAAAGGCTTTTATTAAAAGGCGCGAGTTTTATTCGCTATTATTGTGAATCAAAAATATATTTATCTAGCTTGTTGCGATTTTGTACAAACCTTACTAGTCTTTATAGCCTTGCATGTTTTGTAGCTATTCGTTTAAACCAGGCGAAGAAATGAGTTTACCTGACAAGACTTTCTTTTTATTTCCTGAAGTCATGACAAACTTCTAAGGCTATTCGACCATTACATCATCGCTAGTACCAATGCTCTATGTTTCGTCTTATTTATGTAGATTCCATAGACCATGACATTGGTTATCGCTGATGTAATGTTCTTAGCCTTATCTTCATATTTGAAATCGATTTTTGCTAAGTTAGTATTAAGTTGTAATGTTGTTTGGCATATCATTAAAGTATTTTTGTTTGTAGTATTATTTTTGTAGTTCATTACTGTGTTGGTTTAATTAGATTTGTACTGTAATGATAACTTATTAGGGAATGAACAAAGTGAGCATTTTATTAGCTTAATAGTTGCTAAATTAAGTTGAGTAAGTTGTTACTGCCATTTGAAGTAACAACATTAAAATTATATTTATTACACACGGAATTTAGTTTCTCTGTTAATGAAAATAAATTGTTAGTTATTAATGTAGGTTAATTAATTATTGATATTTTTCATTGTAATATCTAGTTATAGCTTTGCCAACCTTATCAATGTAAGGTTTTTATTTAATTTATTTGCATAATGCATATATTTTTTCTAAATGTCATTTGAGTAAATTAGGTGCTAGGTATTACCGTCACGCCTGTATTCCCCGAAGGGTTAGGCAGAGGTGGGGGCTAGGTATTCTATTTTTAAAATATTTTAATGTACGTAAATACAAAGTTGCTACAAAAATAATCTATGGTTGAAAACTTGCATAGTTCAACAACATATTTATGTTTTAAAAATGTGGAAATTGATGTATTTTGTCAATTTTCGTTTGTGTTAGGATGCATATTTATCTTGCTTTATCTTCGCAGAACATAGTTCTATGCTAGTTAAATCTTAAGTTTTTAAATGGCTTGAAAAATATTTTGTTATGCAGTTAGTTAATTATTTGCTCAAAAATTATGTGTTAGACATGTGTTTATAGGATTTATTGCGCCACTAGCATATTTCGCTTTTAGAAAGGATAATCCTGGCCATTTTGTTTGTGAAACAGATTGCCTGTGCAGGCAACAGAACCATTTTCTATAATCTGTATAGAGCTTAGGCCACTTATCTACCCTAGGGCCATCTGTTATTTAGTTCATCACAAATGTGGACAATAATTTTCACATATCCATTAACCATTGATCGCAGAAATAGTTTTAGTATCAAATACATTCAACTTATTCAAAATTATAAAATCTAGAAATAGAAATATATTTTATCCATTTGACCATAATAACAAATCTTATATTTAATAATATATTTCAAGCTAATTAAATCATAGAAATCATCTTATTGCAAAAGTACCTAGTAAGTAGGGTTTTTAAAATGTACCTATTGTATCAATGACTCACATACATTTTTTTATTGTAGAAATGTGTAAATGTATTTTTATAAAATACACTTTTGATGGTTTCATTCTCGATGTCTGATCCTTGTGTAATGCGCTGTGATTAACAAGCTGTTCTGCCTGATTCCAATTAACTGTGTTAGGATATGCCATAATACATGTTTGGATGTTCATTGGGACAGAATAGACTATTGAGATGTTCAAACGAATTTTATTTTACTACCCTTATAACAAAGGAATCAATCTCAGATGATTTATGTAAACTTGTCAGTGTAGTCCTTGGTTTAGAGTTCAATTTTCTTTTGCTACAACAACAGAATGATGTTATTGCCGCAATTATAAAAATTGAGTGTTTTTTTTTTAATCATATTAATTTGAACACAATCAAATTATTGTTTCTTTGTTGCTTGCCCACAATCAAATAAAATCTCTTTTGAGTTTGCTAACAAAATGTTTTTACATCAGTGTTTTGACATTTGTTTACATTATAAATCATTTGAGATTACAATTGAATCTTTCAGGCAATTAGCTAATTATAACTACAGATTTTATTGTTCATCTATATACACAACATTGTTAACTAAATTACAGCATTATGACTTTCCACCCTCTAACAGGTCTTTGGCTTCATTGATCTTAGCTGCGATTAACGGTGAGCCTCCTCGATCTGGATGGTTCAGTAACATAATCTTGCGATGAGCATCTCTTATCTGAAAATTAATAAAGTGTTATAATACTGAATAAGCTAGTCCATGAAAATACAACATCTACTTAACTAGAACTCTACTTACTTTAGCTTTGCTTGCTGTAGGGCTCACACCCAGAATTAAAGCAGCTTCTCTTCTAGTCATTTTTTGTTCAAATCCTCCTTTGTAATATTTCGAATTGGCTAAACTTTCGGCATCGAATTTCGGTAAATTTTTTACAGCTTCGGCGAATCTGGAAGATGCATTAGGCATCTGTCGTAGCACGTAGCGACCAGCAAATCCAACTGCTGCCATCCCAATCCCCGCTAAAATGACTGAACTTGCCTGTAAATATTACAAAGACGTAATTTAGCTATGTGTTAAGAGAAGGATAGAATAATGCCATCTGAGAACTTTTAGCCCAGGTGGAATGCTGAGCCTCTCGATTAAATATCCAATCGTTTATTCAATGATGGATAACCTTTAAGAGAGATTACGTTCAACTAAATTAGTATATAAACTGGATGAGGTGCATACATACCATTATTAAACCGTAATATTTTCACTTAATTTATTGTATAATACCTAGAAATTCTACAAATTAAACATCCTTTACTTATATTTCACCAAAAATATAAATATTGCAAACTATTGATTGTAAAACGCATTTTATTATTTGATTTTGTGACAGCATTGACAGTTCAGTAAAGTCATTGGTCACTCTTGTCACTGTTCACTCAGTTTCAGTTGACGTTTACGGTTACTGTTTATCAATCGAAGGAACAATCGATTAGAGCCATGTTTTCTATCAACGCAAAAAATGTTTTTAACTTCCATAATGTAAGGCGCACCTAATGGTGGCGCTGGAGAGGCTCGTTTGGAACTTACATCTCCCCAAGAGCCTCCGTCGCCATCCGACTGTTTTGTAGGACCGATTATCGGACCGTTCAATAGATGCATAGTTTCGTGGAACCGACTTTTTGTAGGACGTGATCGCAACAAATAAATAGGTATTGACTATCCTAACTGAAATAATCAATATACATTATCTCAAAATTATATTTAACGAGAATTACAATTTACGAAATATTTGGATTTCCATTGATTGAAAATAAAACTTACAAAAATATTGTTAATAGAAAGAAAGAATAAATAAAAATTGATCACATAGATTAATAAATCAAAACAAGAGTCAAAATCATAATTTTTTTTGCATAAAATTAATCGACTAAACTGATATTCGATAAAATACTGGCAACACGACTGAATGAAGTGAAGTGACCAGCCAGATAAAAGTTTATGAAAAAAAATTGGGCCTTTTCGAAGAGGTTCAACATGGCAGGAGATCAGGCGCAATTTTACCAGTTATTAAATACTTTATTATCAACCGATAACGACATAAGATCCCAAGCAGAAGTAAGTACTTATTGCATTTTATGTTTTATTAGTTTATTTGTGAAAAAACATATAAAATGACCGGCCTTTAGTGTAAACGTCTTCTGCTAGCCTCGTGTCAAAACGTGGTCATGGAGGATTTAATTGTTACTTCTACAACAATGACATGTATGTTCTGATAGTGCTCTACTGACTCGCAATACTGATGAAAAATTGTGCTATGTTCAAACCATGCAATTTGTTTCCCAAATCCTTATATGTTTACATAATTTCAAAACCGTTTTTAACCGACTCTATTGCAGCGTTGCGGCCGGGCTAACGTTTAATCCGTACATGCTAAACAGCCCGAATTATTTGTTGCGATTTCATGTCACAAACCTATGGCTAACTACACTGTAATTTTCATAAGTACAAAACGAAGAGAGTTAGCCTAGCAGCTAACGCAATATCTAAGTGTAGATTATTTGGACACCAAGATCAACCTAAAAATAAAAGGCAACTCATTTTTATTCAAACAAAAAAATAACATCACTTAGCTTCAAAATACCACTCTGGAAGAATAAAAACACCATGCTGGAAGATTAGAGCAATAGTTTACTGTTATACAATTTTGATGTTTATTTGGCATACAACTTAAGCTAATTTAGTAAACTGTTTAAATATATCATCCTTGTGTTTCATAATTCCAACCCTAAGGCGACTCTTAGGGTTGGAATAATGAAACATAAGGCTTATGAGCCAAATTCAAACTATTGACAATTATTATGAAATAGCTAAAAATTAAAAATCTTTTATTCTGAGAATTTTTCTGAGGTCTTTATTTTTATTGAACAGGAAGCATACAATAATATCCCAACTGAGACAAAGGTGGTACATCTCGTGGGCGCTATCCAAAATGCAGATGTCGGTGAAGAAGGACGTCAAACAGCCGCTGTGCTGCTCCGTAGATTGCTCAGTGCAGAATTCTTTGAGTTCTTTCCGAAGCTGCCGTTTGAGCAGCAAACAGTGCTCAGGGAACAACTACTTCTTACACTACAGATGGAAGTGAGCCAACAGCTGCGGCGCAAGGTTAGTTGATCATAAATACTAATGGAAAAATCTTCTTTTAATTAAAAAAAAAGCCAAAATTGTACAACTATTGCTGTCAAAATTCTACAAACATGACAAAAAAGGTCTCTGCCCTTTTTAAAAACAATCATAATTTTGAAACATATAATTAATTTTTATGTTTTAAAATTATTTTGGTTCTCCTCTACAATAATGTGGATTTGGAATACTAAAATCACATTTATTTACTAAACTTGGCAGTTACTTGGTGATCTAGCCTATGAGTCTGACACTTGACACATAAAGGGTGAAGTGATAGTCTTAAAGCATTGTCGACTTGAAAGCACAACTCAAAACTACTTTTATAAAATAACTTTTTAGGTCAATACTGCATTTTTAAAGCAGTATGAATTTTCTCTCTTTAAATTTTTCTTTAATAGTTGTAAATCTTTTTTATTAGCTTTACTGTCTTAAAATTAAGCAGATAATCTGTCATTATACAAGTTTTCTTATCATGAATTTACTTTTATGATGTCAAATACTATAATGAAGGTTTAGTCATTAGACAACTATTTTCCTATCCTACCAATGTAATATGAAAATAAAAACTGTGTCAAAAAAACAGTACACTGTAATTTCGCCAGAATTATCAGATGAATAATTGTTAATTGCTGTATTGAGTCATGCACTGAATCAGTCTAGTAGGTACTCTTAATCTCAATGCATTCTATGTATAGTACATTCTAAACTAGGTGATGACTCATACACATTCCAGCTGCCTACTATGAATCTTGAAGCCATAAAAAAATCATCATTAACATAGTCTGTTGGTTTAACAAATGTACCATATCATTCAAAAGAATTAAATGTATTTGAGAATGAAATGTAATAGACAATTTATGATACTCGGATAGGTATATTGAGTCATTATTTTATACTGATTCAATGTATCTTATCTTCAAGCTATAAGAATTAGATGAGGGTCAGAGGTTCTACTTTGCTAAGTTAATCATTACTTTATCACTACTTGTGCACTTTAAACTTAGCACTGTGTCATGGCACCTTGTAATGATATTGTTTTTTGCTAATGATTACAATTGATTAATGATTAAATTAAAATTATATTATACTAGCTTCTGCCCGCGACTTCGTCCGCGTCACAGTTGATGTGTTATCCTACGGGTACCGTACATTTTCCCGGGATAAAAAGTAGCCTATGTGTTATTCCAGACTATAATCTATCTTTGTGCCAAATTTCATCCAGATCCATTCAGCCGTTTAAGCGTGAAAGAGTAACAAACATCCATCCGTACATACAAACTTTCGCCTTTATAATAGTAGTAGGATCAAAATATTTTTAATCTTCAGAATTATAAACTAGCATGATCCTGATCAAAAGTTGTTTATAGAAAATATGAAGAGAAAAGTTTTATTTGACTGTCTTTTCAGTAGACTGTTTTTTTTTTCATTTTAGCACATTATTTACGTAACATTTTACTATAAGATGAGTTACTGCCAGAATGTGCAAAATTAATTTGGGAATTCGCTAACACCATCCTCTTAATAGAATGGAGTTTGATAGTTACTCTCAAGACATTTATTTAATTAATTAATTTATCTTGTGTTAAGAAAATGTAATCTACTGGCCTCATCAAAATACGGTTGCAAATCTAAGTCCTCTGGCATTGATCTATGATCTATATCATAGCAATATGAATGATCACCACTAAATCATAAGAATTTTTCCTTCTAGATATGTGATGTTGTATCAGAACTGGCCAGAAACCACATAGATGATGATGGCGTTAACCAATGGCCAGAATTCCTTCAGTTCATGTTCAATTGTGCTGGTGCCCAAGATCCCAACATCCAAGAAGCTGGCATTAGAATGTTCACGTAAGTAAAATAAGATTAAATAGCACCTAATATAAATATTTGTCTTTGTCTCAACAAATGTACACACAGACTAATTTATTTTAAACCACTTTTATAATCCTCCTTTGTTTTATTAAAGTTTGGCTCAATGCCAAGTTCTCAATACTTTATTTTTGTACTAAGTAAAAGATATAGCTTATTTAATATTGGTATTGAATATATTGAAAATAATTACAAGTTGGTTTGTATGATTGGTTGTGAAACAGGTCCGTGCCTGGTGTGTTTGGGCACCGTCAGAATGAGAACTTGGTAGTAATCAAGCGGATGCTGCTGACTGCACTTCAATCCACGTCAGATGCTCTCCGCGTACAGGCCGTGAAGGCTGTGGGCGCGTTCATATTGCTTCACGACAAGGAGCCTGCCATACACAAACATTTTAGTGATTTACTACTCCCATTGATGCAGGTGGGTTATTACAAAAATCATTTTTTCTTTTTACTATATTTTTTAGCAGAAATCGTAATCAAAATAAGTTTTTTTTTTTCAACTGCTGCAGAAGGGTAATGTTTTTCTCAAATATCGCGAGATTAAATTGAAAGTCCTTAATATTATTTGATAACATACTATTTTAATCATAGGTGTTTTAAAAATGCATGTGTTGGTTACAAGTCATTTCATAAAAACTAAATTGGAAATCATAACTTGATAACACAGAATTTGTAATTGGCCACTTGTATATTCAAAGCGCCACGAATTCGACATTGAATGATCACAATTGACTCTATTTTTAGAATCACTGGTTGATAGTTGATTTTTATCACTCAATTGTATTGATACTGTCTGAACTTCATGTGTTTGATATAGAAGAATAGGACTGTTTTGTATTCTGAATCTGAGATAATATGCAACACTTTCACCAAATATTATTCCTTGTTTCTTATTAAAAACCACAGAGAATTTTAATTGAATAAACAATTTACACACAATCTTTCATGCTTATGATTACAAAGATTTCCAATCAATATGAAAGCACGATGATGACATTAGCTCATGTATTTTTTAACTGCCGTAAAATCACCACATACAGGGCAAAGTACTTCCGTATCCTAGCTACAAGTCCTCTTATCAAAGACATTTAAAGTAACATCCAATCCAGGTGTTGCAAGCCACAGTTAAATTGGAACAAATGCTTCCACTCCACACGGAAAATATGCTCAGAGACGTGGAATAGCGGACACCAACACAATATACCTACCAGTACATACTTAGATTATTAAAGACTGATATTCAGTGTAGCGTTAGCACATCATTTACGTAAACATTTTACTATAAGATGTATTACTGCCAGAATGTGCAAAAATAAATTGGGAATTCGCTAACACCATCCTCTCATTAGGATGGAGTTTGATAGTACCTCTCAAAACAGTTAATACTAGCATTTCTGTTTATAGTATTAAATTAAGACAAGTTTTTAAAGATGATGCCTTTTAACAGATTGTGGTTCAGTCGATTGAGAAGAGCGACGATGATTCCGCTTTGAAAGTGCTTATTGAACTCGCCGAGTCTGCTCCGAAGTTCTTGCGTCCACAATTGGAACCTATCTTCCAAGTTTGCATAAAGGTTAGTAAATGATTGTTTTAAAAATATTGTCTGATTAATATAAGCTACAACTTTTGTTCTCTAATAGAGTGTCGCACATTCAGGTGGGACTAGATGCTGCCGCCGTATGTAGCGCAACTTCCTACAAGAAGTACTAGGAATAGATAGAGAGAGGTCGCGTCGCATCTGTGTAGGAGGCCTTAATGTTTCGATTATTTTTTTTTCGTCGATTTTCGTGTACGACACAAATAATTTGCCCTTGAGCTGGTGATTCAGTAGACTTGTGCAACTAAAACTCAATTTATCCATTGAATAAAGATAAGATATTTACGTTGTTAATACAAACATAAGAATATTGGTTTATTATAATGTCTTTTCCTAATATTTATGTTAATCACCTCTGCTGTAATTCGATTAACTTTAATGGAATATAAACCTAAGATTTGCATACCATTTAACATTCTATTTATTTGTAAGATTTTGTCTGTATTGGTTATGTTCAATATAACGTCGCCATACATATTCTTACTAGAGTAAGTATCGAGATAATTAGCACTCGGTGTTCCTTATACATTTGGGTGTCAGTCCCTTGATGACATTCTTTTATTTAAATTGGCTCATGTGCAACATACATGCGCAAAATAAAACTAATGTACCTAAAGCACGTGTGTCGGTTTATTTAATGTTTATAAATCTAGACAGTCAGACATTTAAAAAATGTTTGCATTTCGAAATGCTAAATAAATGTTCAATCTTTACAGACGGGTATAAATTCCCATCCCGTACCTCGCAAATTTATAGGTATTTGAAGCTACATTATGTTTTGCCGCCAGCTTTAGTGTTTTTAGGTTTTCATTTAACAAAGATCTTATCTTTATCAATAAATGTTTGTGGTTATTAGGTGGTAGGCGATAAAGACGCAGAGGATAACTGGCGCCAATTGGCCCTCGAAGCAATGGTGACGTTGTGCGAGACAGCGCCCGCCATGGTGCGCAAGCAAGTGCCTAACGGAGTCAGCATGCTGACGCCGCTCGTGCTCGAGATGATGTGCGAGCTCGACGACGAACCCGACTGGTCCATGCAGGACGACGCCGCTGAAGACGACAATGAACAGTCAGTATCCATACATACGTTTTATATTATTGTAAGGTTCTGTTTACCGGCTCAGTCGTAATGATTCAGCTATCGAGAATCTTACTAGAGTAATTATCAAGATAATTAGCACTTGGATGTTCCTTATACATTTGAGTGTCAGTCCCTTGTTGACATTACGATTGACAAGCAAAAAATTAAAAGTATATTACTCTCTACAAATTGGGAGTTGTATGTAACTTGTCCAAAAAGGTAAGGTAGAAAACCTATCTTTTTCTTCTAGTCTTAGAAACAGCGTCTCCGTTTAGTGGCGGCATCGCCGTCTTAGGTGTCCCCAAAAATATAGGACAGTAAATAATAAGGCATTTAAAGAAATCCTAAATTAAAATGCAACAAATCTTGACAGAAATTACGTAGCCGCCGAATCAGCTTTAGACCGCATGTGCTGCGGCCTTGGCGGAAAGATTATGCTGAGCCTGATCGTTGGGCAAGTGCCGGAGATGCTGCACCACGAGGACTGGCGCCGCCGCCACGCCGCGCTCATGGCCGTGTCCTCCGCGGGCGAGGGCTGCCACAAGCAGATGGAGCAGATGCTCGACCAAGTTGTGTCTGCAGTTCTCAACTATCTTACTGACCCAGTAAGTCCATTCATTAGTCAGTGTTTATCACTAGATGATCCTCAACATTTTTGTAGGGCATTTGTTAGTTTGATGGAATATTATATTTGGTTACCCAATGTTCGTTAGTGATATAACCATATCTAAGGTTACATCACTTCCATAACATTGGAAAATTAAATGTGGCATTTGCTCCGTTTCCTCTTTTCATAGATAGTCACGGATCTCAGTTCACAAACAAACTTACGCCTAGATGATTTGACATGGTACAGAATTTTGACCTGTCTTTTGATCGCCATCGCGGTGTCTGTAGCGCCCCATGGCGGGGATACCTCAGTCTAGCAGTGGATGTGTTTCAGCTGAATAGTGATGATACGAGACTTGCCTTTTAACAATGATCATGATGCTTAGCTCGAGTCCCACTATCTACTTGACTGTCCCACTATCTATCGATCTGTAAAGTCTCATGTGAATGTATGAACGTAAGTATTCTCCAGACCGATATCAGTCACGGCGGCCAATCTCAATGGAGACTACCCACGTACGCAGGAGATATTGAATTGTGCACAAGTGTGTGCACAAACACAGGTGGTACTTTCTTACCTAACGCTCATAGTCCGGTGGGATTGCAATCCGACTCAACCGGGGAAAGATCAGGCGTAGGACTAACGGCTTTATGTGCTTCCTGAGGTCCCCAACTGGCGCAATACTTAACAATTTTTTTTTTGCCTGACCTGTAAATCGAACCCAGGACCCCCACGACAGGGCAGTCAAAGACATGTTAATAACACATGTCTATTATAATGAAAGAAATTGTAATTGTTCCAGCACCCTCGCGTACGTTACGCTGCATGCAACGCCGTAGGTCAGATGTCGACCGACTTCGCGCCCGTGTTCGAGAAGAAGTTCCACGACAAAGTGGTGCCCGGCCTGTTGATGGTGCTAGATGACAATGCTAACCCCCGCGTGCAGGTACACCACATCATTTATTCTTTTATAGCTGGGTACAGTGAGTACAGACAGTACTGTAACGCTTCGGCGTTGGAGAGAACAAAACGCTAAGTTATTTACAGACGTTAATAAACTTTAACGATATTTATTTTTATATTAAATATTCTATTTCATAATAATTCCTTTAGTTTGTTTATTGCTGACAGCTTGTCTCTGACCAGACTGACTGCTACTTATTTCTAAGCGACATCCATATCATCTATACTAATATTATAAAGAGGTAACATTTGTTTGTAAGTTTGTATGTAGGGGGTAATCTCTGGAAGTAATGAACCAATTTTAAAAATTGTTTCACTGTTAGAAAGCTACATTATTCGTGAGTGCTATAGGCTATATAACATCACGCTACGACCAATTGGAGCGGAGCATCAATGAAAAATGTGGCAAAAACGGGGAAAAAATATTCTTTTTTAGGGCTTTTGTTGCGTGCGCTGCGTAAACAGTTAAAGTTACGCAAAAATAATGTATCAGAGAATTGTTCCTCTTAAAATATTCTAAAAAAAAGTCCGCGGTAGTACATGCCTAACTTTAAAGGTTGACTCAGTATAGCCATTTTTATGGGCAGACAATATGTTTTAAAATAATGCATTATTTGCGAAGGTGTTTTTATAAACATAGTATTAATCCTTATCAACATAAATACGTTATTCATCACAAGTGTTTAATTTTGAACAAAATTGCCCTTTACATCATTTAATTTCAATAAATATCTTAGGAGATATCACAGTTTTAAAATAACTTCGCAGCAAAATAATGACTCTGCGTGACATTCCGTAGCCTTTACCTCAGTTGCCTCAGAATAACAGATTATAGGCTACATAACATCGCGCTTTGAGCCACGGGAACGGAAAAGTAACCAAAATCCTAACGTAAACGCGGGTGATACCGCGGGGCACAAGGGGGTAATCTCTGGATCTACTGAATGGAATTAAAAAAATATTTTACCCATAGAAAATACGTTATAATATGTAAGTGTTATAGGGTATTTTACATCTCGCTATGACACACGGGAGCGGTAACCCGAGACGTATCCTAGAGGGTGAAATAAGCCACGCGAACGAAGTCGCGGGCAACAGCTAGTAAAGTATAAATAAGAGGTTGTATAGGCTCCTTCAAGCAAAGTCTCTACAGTACATACCTTCAGTGTACAGACTACCCTGGATTCCTTCCATTCATTTTATACCTATATCATCTTTGTTTTAAATGTTTCCTTTCCTTATAACAGGCTCACGCGGCTGCTGCTTTAGTAAACTTCAGTGAAGATTGTCCCAAACCAATTCTTACACAGTACCTTGACCCCTTGATGTGCAAGCTGGATGTAATTTTGACCACTAAATTCAAAGAGGTAAGGTTCATTATTAATTCGACTTGTTTTATTCTTCACCCAATGTTCGTTAGTGATATAACTATTTCTAAGGTTAAATCACCTCCATAACATTGGCAGATTAAATGTGGCATTTGCTCCGTTTCTGCCTTATTATAGACAATTATGGATCTCAGTTCACAAACAGTTATATTCTTAAAATAATTACGTAAATTCGACTATATTATTATTAAGCGATATTAGAATTTTAATTAAACTAAATAACTTGTGTAGTTGGTGGAACGAGGCACAAAACTCGTGCTAGAACAGATAGTGACGACAATCGCGTCGGTCGCCGACACGGTGGAGAAAGACTTCGTGGTTTACTACGACCGGCTGATGCCCTGCCTCAAGTATATCATCGCCAACGCCACAACAGAGGAGCTCAAGATGCTTCGCGGGAAGACGATCGAATGCGTCAGCCTTATAGGTTAGTAAACATGAACTTGCATGTCAAATAATATGGACCATTGAGTTGTCACACAAGTATGTATTGAAGAATTGTGAGTTTCGATTTTCAAACCCACGAAGGTGTCAGGCCGAGAAATATTCTGAAATGCGAAGCCCGTAAATGGACACCATGCAACACGATGCCGATTATTCCTGTAAATTACTCTTTGCAAAATATTTTTGTTTGTTTATTTGTTAATTATAAAATGACGCCAGATTGCAGTGTATGAATTAAATTAAATAATTCGTGTTTCGTAGGTCTGGCCGTAGGGGAAGAGAAATTCACATCAGACGCGTCAGAGATTATGGACCTGCTGCTGAAGACGCACACGGAGGGCGAGCAGCTGCCCGCCGACGACCCGCAAACATCTTACCTTATCTCCGCCTGGTCGCGTATCTGCAGGATTATGGGTACGTCAACATAGCATCATATATGTTATAATTAAAGTATAGTAGGATGTTAAAATTACATACAATCACGTCTGTATTCCCCGAAGGGCTAGGCAGAGGTGTACCAATGTATACCCACAGTTCGCCGGTATGCTTTAGGTCCCATGTAATAGGGGGGCGAGCCTATTGCCATTAACCAGGCACAAATCCTAACTCCGAACCGCTACTGAGAAATTCATAGAATAACCCAATAACGTTTTTTGCTCGACCTGGGAATCGAACCCAAGACATCTAGCGTGGCAGTCGCGCTTAGAACCACTAGGCTAACGAGGCAGTTAAAATTAGTTTTCAGAAAACACTGTTGAAACTTGGTGTGCCAAATCAACACACAGATATTTTACGGTTTATGAGGACAACTGAGACCTTCAGTCTATTTGCACCATTTGCATAGTGATTAAACATTATAATAAGCCACGAAAATTAACACTAACAAGTCTAAACTTTTAACTAATATTAACTGATACAACTTTATTTGTGAATATTGAACCTTATATTTTACAGGCAAGAAATTCGCACAATACCTGCCCATGGTGATGGAGCCGGTGATGCGCACGGCCGCCATGAAGCCCGAGGTGGCGCTGCTTGACAATGATGACCTGGAGACCATCGAAGGCGATCTCGACTGGCACTTCGTGACTCTCGGCGAGCAACAGAACTTCGGCATCAAGACTGCCGGTAACCCCCTTGTTTATAATGTTAATCATTAAGAATGGATTGTAACTGAAACACCAGATGCACCAAACCGACAGTTCAGCCAAAGCTCTCACATACCTCTGTAATCTACTGATCTAACATTCATTTATTTGGCACTAAACTGTTTTCTTTTTACCAAAACTAGATCATCATAGTGGGTCTACATAATGAAATCTACCAATTTATATGTTTATAAACCAATTATTTACAAAGAGCATTATTCCCAGGTCTCGAAGACAAGGCATCCGCATGTGATATGCTCGTATGCTACGCTCGCGAGCTCAAGGAGGAATTTGCTGAGTACGCCGAAGACGTTGTAAAGCTAATGGTGCCGATGCTAAAGTTCTATTTCCACGATAACGTGCGTACGGCGGCGGCGGAATCTCTGCCCTATCTACTGGAATGCGCACGTATCCGCGGCCCGCAGTACATCCGGGGCATGTGGGAATACATCCTGCCTGAACTGTTGAAGGCCATTGATTCTGAACCAGAGCAGGAGGTGCAGGTTGAGCTGCTCAACAGTCTTGCTAAGGTATATATTCTTATTCTTGGTTGTACGAAAACATTATTTCAACATTATTACATAAAATATGTTTATGACTGAGTGCACAATTTTTGTGAGATAGAAAAATCGAGTACATAATTAATCTCGTAAATGATGATTTCAGTGTATTGAGCTGTTGGGAGGAGGTTGTCTCCCAGACGAGATGATGGCCGAGGTTCTGCGCATACTAAACAAGCTACTAACAGAACATTTCGAACGTGCCACTGAGCGCCGCCAAAAGCGAGCTGACGAAGATTACGACGAGGTGAGCTACCATTTCTACATGAGATGTTATAGTGAAATACTATTTACAATACGCTGGGAGAGGGAATAGATGTACAGTAGAATCCGTTTATTATGACTCCGCCTATATTGACCAACCGGTTATTATAACGTAATTGCACTACGAAGTTTGATTTTCATATAAAATTCTTTATAAAAAAGTCGGATATAATGACTTCCCTTACAGTTACATGCCGCTTATTATGACCCATTTTTAATTATTATCACGATTTGTTCACAGCAATATTGAAAATGATAATTTAACCATAGCTATGTCTTCTATACACAATAGGATTAGAGACTGTTTTTACAATAAAATGAAAAATCAAAAGCAGACAAAAATTACAGATTACTTACAGTAAAAAATACACTTGTATGTGTTATTATAATAATCTGCTGATTACGTGCAATTTTGATTTTGATTTAATATGTACGTATACATATGCAAGTACTATGTTTCTGTATTAAAAAACTTAAGTACATACATATTTACATAAAAAAGATTTTTCATTTCACATAACGCTTTGTATGACGTCTGCTTATTATGACGTGTTTGTCAATTCCTTTCGATGTCATTATAAACGGACTCTACTGTATTACGTTTTTAATTTTGCATTTTTACATCTATTATTTTTATATTTTGTCTAAGTAATTCTATTTTGTAACATAGGTGGTAGAGGAGCAGCTAGCGGACGAGGATAACGAGGACGTGTACGGGCTGTCCCGCGTGGCCGACGTGCTGCACGCGCTCATGTCGGCGTACCGCGAGTCCTTCTTCCCGCACCTCGACAGCCTGCTGCCGCACCTCGTGGAACTACTAGCGCCTGGACGCCCCTATTCTGACCGCCAATGGGCTATATGTATTTTTGATGACGTTATTGAATTTGGAGGTGAGAAATTGCCTATGAAATTGTGATGTCTGTAATGTTATCGTGCTAGTTGGATGATCTGTATGCTAATAAACATACGTGTTTAGGACCCGCATGCATAAAGTACCAAGACATATTCCTGGAGCCGATGCTGGGCGGGCTGCGCTCGGCCGAGGCGGAGGTGCGGCAGGCGGCGGCGTACGGGTGCGGCGTGCTGGCTCAGTTCGGCGGCGCCGCCTTCGCGCCCGCCGCCGCTCGCTCCGTGCCCCTGCTGGCCGCGCTCGTAAACGAGCCCAATGCACGCGCACTAGAGAACCTCAACGCCACAGAGAACGCCATCTCCGCCGTCGCCAAGATCATCAAGTATAACCACTCGCAGATTGACAGGGATGAAATTATTAGGCACTGGTGAGTTTTTTGCACACCCAATTAAATCGTAAAGCTTGAGTTATGTACAAAGATACTGCTACTATACAATTGAACGGTCATTTTCGATATTGCTTTTCGTACAAAACCCAAGCATGACAGTTTAATTCAATTACTAATTTTCAATTTTGTTAAGTGAAGAACTAAAACTTATGTTCTGGGCAGGCTCACATGGTTGCCAGTAACAGAAGACACAGAGGAAGCACCACACGTATACTCTCTGCTGTGTGAGCTAGCAGCTAGTGGGCACGCGGCACTCGCGTCACCCGATGCGCCCAAACACGTAATCGCTACACTTGCAGAGGCATTCCTAAGAGACGCGGTTCCCTCTGACAACCCTGTTTTCGCGCAGATGGTAGCTCTCGTCAGGCAAATCCAGGTAAGCATTTCTAACAATTTGAAGACATAGGTTCGTATAACAGACACCACGTAACATTGTGTGTTGTTGCAGAGCAATGCGGATCTATTTAACGCCGTGCTGATGCAGCTGAGCAGCGAGCACAAGGAAGCACTGCAGCTGGCTCTGTCCACCTAGTGGGCGGGACGCGAGCTACATATTTATTCCCGCCACTCGTCACTCTCTCGGCACCAGCGCTCCTCCGTTGCCAGACACGCTCTCCTCATCACGCCCAGTTCTCGCGCATCACTAAACATTGACCGCCTTTAAGCCAACTATTACTGTGTGTATAAAGTTGTATTGATTTAAATAATTCTTTTTTGTCATTTTGACGAATTTTAACCCAGTTTCATAAAATGACTGATCAGATAAATTATAATATTGTAACTGTATTTGAACGAGTTCTTCTTTCCTTTCGGGGATTATTTTCTTCGATCTCACTCAGCAAAATATCAGTTGGGCTAACTTAAATTGCTGTGATATATTTTTATACTACTTTTTGAAGTTACTTCATGTTCGAGCCATAAAAGTGTTAGTACCTCTTTGAGCATATTCATTGTCTTTATATGTAGCTGTTTTTTCTTAAATGTCGGTATTTTGTAAGCAACTGTAATGGGGATGGTCCAATTTTTTTATGAAATGTAAAAGTATTTCATTGGTTATCGTTGTTATTTAAAAAAATGTTAGGCGTATACGCATTACTTACTATATTACAGCTTTACATGTTGTATCCTGTACTGACAGTGAAAACAATAATATCGTATCGCTTACGTACCTATATTCGCTATTTTTATAACCGTAGTTTAGAAAATTACTTTTAGCACTGTTGCGTTATGCTTTAGGATAATCGATTTCATAATGGAGAAATGTTCGCGACAAAGTGAGGGCTCTTGTAAGAAGCGAAGACTGTATGGGGCCTAAAGGCAAAGCAGCTAGGTTAACATTTTAGTTATAGAACATTTTTAATGTGTTCTTCGTGATTTTTTTATTATGAAAAATAAATGTTTTGGAAACAATTGGGCCGTCTGCATTTACGTTTTATTATATAGTTTGCCATATTTCGGCTATGATGGGAACTCGGTGGCTGTTTCTCGCAATGGACGAGGCGTCATGTCTGTTTATAAGATATAATTTTATTCAATAAATATATATAATATTATATATACATTTCTTTGTTTAACTAAAATAAAAGTTATTTGACATTTAATTTGCTTGTTTTTGTAGAGAGCATTTCAAACATCGACACAGCATTTCAAAACACTAGCTGTAACAAAAAACTGCCTGCCCACCTAGATTCTAGGACTATTTTAGTGTTTAAACCGAAGTCCCAGTTCTCAGAAGTACTTAGGCCATCATACACATGAAGTAAATTATCTGTTTCAATACGAATTAGAAAAAAATATCTAAAAACTCTGCAGAAATATTTTTATCAGACCACAAAAAAATATTCATTATTATTTTTTATGTAAATACCAATCGGACATTCCTCAACCAAATACGATTTTTTAGTTTTTTTTAAGGGTAGGTATCTTTCAGTATTATTTTATATTAAAATTATTAATATTTTATAGAATTTGTCCTTCGGGGACAGACAATGAAACTCCTAATAATTAACGAACAGTGAGTACGCGTATAGTGATTTGGTTTTTGTACTGAATATCAATTAAATTAAAAATGCTGGTAAGTTACCTAACTGATAAACTGATAATTGAACACAATAATACCCCATGATCCTTCGCTTTGACGAACAGTACCTATACTAACAACAAGAGTAGTACCGTACGAATGGTTAAACATATTAATTACTAGCGAAATGCCGCGACTTCCATCACGTCGTTTTCTTCACCCGTGTTACGTCTTTGGTTACTGCTCCGCTCCCGTGTGACATAGCATGATATTATATAGCCTTTGTTACTCAGGAATAATGTACCTATACATAATTATATTAGTGAATAATTTGTTCAAATTGGTCAAGTAATTTCGGAGCCTATTCGATATAAACAAACAAAAAATCTTTCCTCTTTATAATATTAATAATATAGATATACCAAAGTGCTTATAACACAACTAAGTAACTAACTTTAGTCAACTGAATTCAGAAGCTTCTGATCACACTGGCCAGGGGGTGAAACTTTCCCTACTTTTCTTAGTTCAATACAAACTGACGCCATATCACAGGCCATATTTTCAGTTAGTTTGTACGTATTACGTATGGACGACATATTCAAAGATAGGTACTTAAGTAGAAGCTCGATTATCCGAACTAATTGGGACCGAAACTAGTTCGGATAATTAAAATGTAGGTTTTTTGGGACAAGATCAAACACAAACAACACCTTGAGTATTAAAATTTGACACACATATTAACTTTGAAATTTAAAACACCTAAAAAGTCTCTCGATCTACTTTTTTTTTAGGTGTTTTAAATAGATGGTGGGAAACAGTTTTGTACCATACAAAAAAAAACCGCCAAGTTCTGTACGAACAGTTTTTTCGTTACACTTAAAGGCTCGCGCAGACCGGATGCGTGTGCGTAGACGTGCACGTACCACTGACATTGGCGTATCTAGAGTTACCCCTAAGATGCCATGGCATGGCCGATGCGATGCAATGCGGTCAGGCGGAAGGTGAGCCCTATAGCCTGGGGTAGGCACAAGACCATTCTGGGATGGGCACGGCTCACCCGGCCCGCCCCCTATATACGCCTATGACCACTGAGTTGTAATGTATGGAACTGATGTGACAGGAGCAGGACACACCGCTTGCGTATGCGTGTACACGTCTAAGTTACGCAAGCGGTGTGTCCTGTCACATATATCATACATTACAACAGTGGTACGTACACGTCTAAGCTACCCGAAACTGTCAAATTGTCGCAATCAACTTTGAACCATATACTACAACGATAAAGTTGAAAATCTATTCAAGAAATTTGACAGATTGTAGTAGCTTGATGTGCTGGCGTCTGTACGTGGCTTTGATGGGTAACTCTAGCTTATTAAAAGCCTCTTGTGTAATGCACTTATTTCTATGGTGTATTCTAAGGCAGAACTAGCCTCTGCTCGCATTTTCGAATGCGATTTTTTTAAATTGTATTTTATATTAAGCCAATGTCCTAAGTGCCCCAGTTTAGTGCTCTAGTATTAATAAGATGAACACGATGAACTAATTTTTAGACCGGGCTATCAGGCTATCTAGTATTTTATAAATTGTAAGTTAACTGACTTGTTTTTTTTTAATAAAATTTTGGAGCCTGATTTTGCATGCAACACTGTAACTGTAATGTCAGTGTCATTATTAAATTCAATCGTCACTGTCAAACTTGAGTGTCGTAATAAAAAATTCTTTATTTTACTCTTATATTTGAATAAATATGCATTAAAATTCTATTTTAAAATTACTGTATGGAAGACTAAAATTTTAAAAAAAGATTGACACTTTTTGAGTACTTTAATTGAAATAATAGGTCTCGTGAATCGTGGTATTGAGTTTAATTTTGGTTAGTCTGCGAATCGTAACCGTAAATCAAATACCTAGCTGGCTTGCCGCTTGCACGTTGTCAGAGCTCTATGCTTGGGCAGTCGAGTCGTCATATACAGTTACAGGGGAAATTACAGTTAACTTCTGCTTAAAAAGTTGTTAAAAAGTGCACTTTAGTGCTAAGTTCTCCAGTGAAAAATAAAGAGAAGCCAGTTACCGGCAGGCGATGTGATAATGTCCCGCAAGAGGTCCCGACTCAACACCGAGAAAGAGATGAATACCAAAGTGGTAACTGATAGCGGATATGGTGAGGTGCAAAATGGCAGTAAGACCAGTATAGACAGCACCAGTCAGCTAGATGCATTGAAGGTTAGTACCGCATGACATGCCAACCACCATTTAGGGGTTAACCATATCTCCAGGCAGCTTAAATAAATATCAAATGTTAAAAAAAAAATACCTATGAAAAAATAATTGTATTAAGTGTACATAGAGCAATGCAACTGCAATAAAGAGGGTGAGTAACAAACTATTTGAGTTAAATTGCCATAAATTGTTCTTCATGCCATATCATTGAATTGTATGATGTGGTAAGTATCTACACTACGATTGTGTCTTGCAAATTGTGCTGTCTGTCTATGTGCGTTATGGTTCAAATTAGCGCAGCCTGAAATGTTCTAAGCAACCTTCACACTGTGTTTCATTGTATCTGGGTACCTATACATCTTGGTTGAGAGAGTGATTATGATTCATTGTATTTGTTACATGAGTAATAATATGAATAGATTTTCACAACTTGTCTCCTTTATTATGATGATTGTGACATGAATATTATACACTATTGTTAAACAGGCAACTATTACATTTAAGCCTTTTGTCATTATTTATACAAAACTTTTAATAATATAATATAAAAAAAAAACAGTGAAACTGCAGGTCTGTAATGCATAGTGTGCTGTTACCCAGTTAAGTGGATCAGTGCTAAGTTCATTGCCCCACTAACCTAATGACATAATCAGTCAAGGGGCAGAAGTAGCCTGTGGTTAATCCAATATAAACACATACCTGCACTGTAAATACTTACTAGTTCCATAGTTTAAAGGCAGGAACAGATTTTATTCCCAACTATTGAAATCAATAAGCTTACAAATTTTATTTGAATAGATTACCGAGAGGCAATAGGCTCGCCCCCTATTACATGGGACCTAAAATATACCGGCGTACTGTGGGTGTATATTGGTACACCTCTGCCTAACCCTTCGGGGAATACATGAGTGATGGTATATTTATTTTTAATTTTTTTACCGAGAGGCAACCAACAGTTATTGTTAACTGCATAATCTCATACCATTTAGTGAGATAGGGGTGAAATACAATCCCAATTTAATCAAAATAGGCCAACAAACATGTTTATTTTGGTGTGCTTACTAGTTACTGCTTTACTAAGACTAAAAAAATGTATTATACATTTTGATTCAAAAATAACTTCACCATATTACTAACTGAGACATAATCACATTATTTGGTTAACTGTAATATGTATAAACCTTATCTTTTAATTATAGACTCTTTATCATGCCTCATTAGATTGTTTGATTTGATTTTGCAGGAAGCATTTATAAGCTTGGTTCTGATTAGAAACAAGAGTTTATTATTTTTGGTTCTAATCAGACCAATACAAATAGCCTAGACTTAGAAATGTTGCTAGCTTTTTGGCGCCTGAGTGTCGACGTGTCATGAACGCGGGAATACGTATATCCTCAAAAGGTTAGCACTGCGCCTCCCAACCTAATCATTACTCTATTCAATGCATTATTTCCTTATAAAAATCACAATCGGTAAAATGATCGGGCACAATGTTCCAGGAAAACATTTTAATTTTTGTAATTGCATGTGACGTGTTGCATGCCACTGCTGTGGCGCACTGTGTGAACTAATGAACACGCCAGTTAGTGGACGCGGCACACTGGCCACTACGTACCACGCCACGCTACTAATATTATGTATAATATGAAATTATGAACCTATCAGCATTGTGATTCTCTAAGCCTCACTTCGTAATTCGAAAGCTGAATCCGCAGTGAGATTACAAAATGGTATTCTGTTAAACACGATCACGCCGGTGACGTCACCACGGCGAACGAAAACTAAACCAATGACAAGTAGGTTCGTTATCGAAGTGAGCGCGATCACTTTAGTGAGACTCGTTTTTGAGTTTGCATTTTAGAGAATCGCACTACTGTTTTCATTCTGCAGGGATATGAAAATGAAAGCTAAATGAATCAATAGTTTGGGCTCGCCGCCAACTATGTGGCGTGGCGTGATTACTGACCGCGCCACTCGTATGACTGCTTACCCCGCTCTAAGCTGAACATACATACTAATTACTTGCGAACCGCCCGCGACTTCCACCGCGTCGCTTATTTCGCCCACCATAAGTTACGTCTTTAGTTACTGCTCCGCTCCCGTGAGTCGTAGCGTGATGTTATATAGCCTATGTTATTTAGGAATAATGTAGCTATGTATTGGTGAAAAAATGGTTAAAATCGGTCCAGTAGTTTCGGAGCCTATTCGATACAAACAAACAAACAAATCTTTCCTCTATATAGATTATTATTATACGAACTAATAGGTACTAAAATTAAAAACCACAAAATATCATTAAAACCTAATAGTTAAATTCTGAATCCGATTGCCTACAGACGCACTAGTTACATTGTTTCTTGGATTTCCCATCAGTCCGTGACGGAAGCCGATTGTAGTTTTTTTTTTATCTAAAAAAACCCACGCTTTGTCGATTGCCAAATCCAGTTCATAGGGTAACAAACAACGAACGAGTACGTTAGGTACCTATCTGTTCTGATCATGTGAGCAATTGAGCACGGAACTTTACTCGTGCCGCGATGCAGTCAAGTATTCAAACAATCTAACTCGACTTCTTTCGTCTCCGATGCTGTTACGTCACAATTAACGACAGAATAGCGGTTCACCTGTGCAATGTGTAATCTAGTGAATGCCACATTGATAACACGACATTGTACTACTCATACCTATAGGCATTCAATTTTTTACTCTTAAAACTACATACTAACTACTTACGAATAATATCAGCAACTTGTAACGCCCGAGAAGCGAATCAAATCATAATAAAAAATTGTGTAACGCGCTTGACGAAGTAATTCCCACTTTATCATCAGTATATCACGTTATGAAAGCGTGTCGTGCCGCATGCCATGAACAAATTGATGCATCCTTGAACCATTATCAGCAGATGAGCAGACCAAGAAGCGACAAACTGTGTATTTATGGTAATAAAGGTCTGGTTACACAATACGACCTGCTAATCTGACAGTAGACGGCTAATACCTCTGTGTACTTGCAATTCAGTAGCTTGACTCGCACCTACCATTCATACAATGAAAGTAGTTGCCGTAACACTGAAAAGTAAGTTCTACTGTTCGAGAAACTATAACTGCTTCAATGTGGCCACAGGTTGTGGAGAGAAAAAATGTTGAAACAAAATGTTGTAGTAATTCTGATACAAGCTACTCGCACGTGACAGTAACTCACACAAGTTGTGTTTACACGGTGCGAGTAACTCCACTGCAGTAACTGCCTGGGCCACCTCGCACACGCCGGAGCTGTGTAGATGAGGTAACTAACTGTCATGAGAGTATTTTTTTTTTCGGAATGGCATGCTCGCTGTTTAACCTAGGAGGTTGTGTACTGTTCAACCGGACTTTAATCATGCGAGTCTGTTTTTTTTTGTGTTGACTCTCCACTTGCCTTCCTCCGCCGCCAGCGCTACAGCTCAGTGTCTTTTGTTTTCACGTACTAGCTACGTGCCAGTGTTGCAGTTACTATCATCGTGTGACCGGTCGGGGCGGGTCATGCTAATGCCATGCGAGTACAGTGACAATAGCTGCCTACAATCAGGTCAGCAGCTCATACCGTGTACTCAGGCCTTTAAGTTTGTAAAAGGGGGCGTAGGTAAAATGTGCGACATTTACTAAAATTACACCTCTAATACGAGTATGTCAGAAATATTGCCAGGCACAGTCAGAGTCAGTAATTTCTGTTTCCATTCTCTTAAATAGGTTTCCATTTCCACACTAAAATGAAATAAAAAGTGATGAATTGTACAAAAATACCTTTACTGTGCGACTTCGTCCGTTCGTCTTGTCTGTCTGTCACAGCTGACTATTTCAGCACCTATTAAAGTTATCCAGTTAAAATTTAGAATAGCTAATAGTAAATTTATCACTATTCATTGCACAATCTTAATATACAGGTTCAGGTTCCTAAACCACGTTCAGTTCAAAATGTAGACTACGAGTCGAGTATTATTGGCTTCGAGCTAAATCATGAGTGTGTCGTGTCAATGTTGGCAACCCAGCCTATTGCTGTTCTCACGTCTACTAGACGCTCGCTTGGCGCTCACCACTCGGTTAGTGGGTCGGTCGTTGCCTCCAGTCTCTAGTGAGGGCAACCCATATTCTAAATATAAATCACAGATTATAAATCATTGTGATCATCTTTAGTAAAGCCGTTACAATGTTCGCTAAATGTGACTTTGATCTCGTCACACGTGGTTTTGTTTACTTACGTGAGTTAATACGCGCTATCAACAGCTGATCCAAACTAGGTACCTTAGAGTTTGGACTGTAGAATTAGATAAATTTTGAATCATATTTTATCAAGTGAGACAGCGCGTGACTAATGCAACCTACAATTCGAATGATCCACGTAAATCTTATCATGCCGCATTAAGACGAATAGGCTTGTCCTTTATTTTTAGCCGCCGTGCTAAAGGTGACTTTGAAGGTATTATTAAAACGATGACCATAATGAAAACAAAAACAACAAACAAATATGTTTACAGCAGAGCTCGTAGGTACTATTAGTATGATTAAAAAATAAGAGCAGGTAGGTCCCTACCTAGGGCTGCCATCCATCCGGAATTATCAGTTACGTTCTAGTCTAGTTTTTACTATTTTTTAAAAGTCAGATACTTTTCGTGTTCGGAGAATTCAGATTACTTAATTGAAAGAAATGTTATAAATTCTGTTACAATAATAACAAAAATAAAATGTAAACGATGTTTTAATTTTTATTCTAATTAGGTAGGTCTTCTTCTTAGGTTCCACCCAAATGACGTGGGTTTTTGAAGTTTTTGTCTGACGTCGCAAATTAACAATTTTAAATTGGAAATACCCGTTTTGTATATTTATATACTTAAGAGGGTTTACGCCGGCGGCGCGCCGTCCACGCGCTATTTGCCTCAAAATCAATGATTTTCAAACCTGTTAATACCCATTAATAACTTATCGCACAAACATGCAATTTGCGAATAATATTAGGAAATTTTGTCTTCTAGAGGACGTGAGAGGTTTTTTTAAAATTAAATAGCATGCTTGTAAATTATATTAAGATAACTAAAGTGAGATTTGCGTATTTTACGTTCAGAGTCAATTTCGAAGCCGTTAATCTCCAAAAATTGCTGATAGAATCAATAAACAAAAATATTTGCTAATTGGTAATATCCTTAATAATTTTTTTGTCAAGACAGATTTTCTGATTTAAGTTACTTACTACGGAAAATAAAATCAAAACAATGTCTAATTATTAAGAAATTACACGTAGATAAAATGATCTTTTTCAACGTTTTAACTTGCATTTATCATTATAATAATAGCATATTCTAATAGAAGAACATCTCTTTTAAAACTTACAATTTAAAATTTTCGTGTGATTAGCTTTATAATTTTTTAATAAATATTTTAAAACTACTATAAATTGAGGCGCGCGGCCGGTAGGCAATTCAATCCAATTCTGAACTGGCTACCGGCCGCGCGCCCAAATTTATAGTAGTTTTAAAATATTTATTAAAAAATTATAAAGCTAATCACACGAAAATTTTGAATTGTAAGTTTTAAAAGAGATGTTCTTCTATTAGAATATGCTATTATTATAATGATAAATGCAAGTTAAAACGTTGAAAAAGATCATTTTATCTACGCGTAATTTCTTAATAATTAGACATTGTTTTGATTTTATTTTCCGTAGTAAGTAACCTAAATCAGAAAATCTGTCTTGACAAAAAAATTATTAAGGATATTACCAATTAGCAAATATTTTTGTTTATTGATTCTATCAGCAATTTTTGGAGATTAACGGCTTCGAAATTGACTCTGAACGTAAAATACGCAAATCTCACTTTAGTTATCTTAATATAATTTACAAGCATGCTATTTAATTTTAAAAAAACCTCTCACGACCTCTAGAAGACAAAATTTCCTAATATTATTCGCAAATTGCATGTTTGTACGATAAGTTATTAATGGGTATTAACAGGTTTGAAAATCATTGATTTTGAGGCAAATAGCGCGTGGACGGCGCGCCGCCGGCGTAAACCCTCTTAATACAAGTTATTTGTTCGAACGCCTTATTCGTATTAATAGATGACATTAATTATGCTTGTATACATACATACCTATAAGGAAACAAAATACTATGCTCAATTCGACTTTAATCGAATATTTTTACGTTAGCGCGCTCGTAAAACTAAAAAAAAATTCAAACGATAAAATCAAAACACAATTTATATTTACGTAAAACATCGTCAAAATAATTGAGAAATGTTTCCGCATGTGAGGCTTAATGAAGCTCACTGAATTACTGAAACAAAATTTTCGATAAAATGTGCAACATTTGGAAACGTCAGCTACTCTGCTGTCTCTGTATAGGTAATGCAAGGAATTTGAAAGCTCTACTCCTTCAAGGTTGCTCACTTTTAAAACAGGCGTAGAAGAGGTTTATGACGACACGACGCGCGAATTATAATAAAAATAATGAGATTTTGGTGGTCTAAACCAGCTACGATAAAACACCAATTGAAGTAAGTGAACCAAAGAGTAAGGCCATGCTGCTTTGAAATGTGCTCTGTAGTTGCCATCACCTAGGTATATTGCCAACATTCAAAACCCCGGACATTGGGGTGTTTAGTTCTTTTCCCGGACATCACAGGATTATTATTATTAAGTATTTTATTTATCGCTTGTCTTTCAATTTATCGGGATTCTACTGACATTAAAAGTGTCTGGGTTTCATCTGGACATTTTTTGACTACCCCTCCCAGACGTCCCCCGGACGCCCTCTAAACTAGGACAAATCCGGGGAAACCCGGACGGCCCTATCTGTAGGATAACCGCCTATTACCACTTTATCGTAAAATCTCAATACTAGTACGTAGGTACCTAGTTTTACAAGTATTGCGGCCATTTGTTAGCACCTCTTAGCCTGGCTTGTTAGCAGCTTCTAGCACCTCCCGCCTAAGCAGACCAAATAACATAAAATTCTAATCATTCTACATTTCCACACTAGTAAGAAGTAAGTATATTATTTGCGAACAATAAAAAAATCAGTCTTTGCAATAATTGAATACGAGGAAGTAAGCTTTTAATCCAAGTCACGTACTTCTGATGTAAAGGGTAGGTACTCGTAATAAGTTCTTAAGTAGTGCATAACGTGCAGGTTGTATTGTTGTTAAAAATAGACGGAAGAATTTAGCTAGCACGTCTGTTTGTCAATTAGACAAAAGAAAACATTCCAAAAATTGTATGAGCAAACGCAGTAGATATTTCTCCTGGTCAAGAATTGAATAACTATAGCTACCGATCAGATGATTGATAACACTGTGTAGATGCATGATGGTAGCAAACTCATGCGCAGTGTGGCAGTGCTCGTAATGTATGTGTAGGCTGGAATGTAGCGCAAGGACGCAGTCACACCACACCATGTCATGGTGTACATTTATGTACCCACATGGTGTACACATAAAACATGCCATGTTTACAATAGAGATTAGGTATTTCGTAAGTACATAATTTTGTAAACCTTCAAAATAAATTGTAGTCTTCCGCACAGATTTAGAACAGGTTTTTTCGCTTACCATTTGTGACAGTATTCAGGGAGCCCCCGAGCCAAGACTTCTTGCTTAGCAGGATATAAAACATCCTGTAACTATATCCATTGTTGGTACTTCATGTTATCAGTAACACACACATTCCTAACTGTTTGTAGGGCTGTCAACATTCCTAGAAATAACGTGCCTTCAGCCCCACAGCAATTAACTAATTAAAATGTGTCATCAGCTCCGCTGCGTCGAGTGTTGATATCATTTTATAATTATGTACTTTGGTAAGGTATTATGTTATCAATATCGTACGATGTTGTGATAATGTGTACAAACGTAAGTATGTAGGTAGGTACCTACATAAATTGAATTTGTAATTACCCACGTGTTACGCAAACGATTTGTGCACTGTGCTTAATTTTTAGCTGGAGCTTATCTCTAAGTCACGAATAATCTGAATTCACAGCAATACACCGACATATAACGATATTTGTCTGTCTGTCTGTGAGCGATTGGGGTGCATTTAAAAAACCACCACAAGTGGCGACATTAGCCTCAAGTGCATCCGGGCACTGCACAATTTCGAGAGCAAATGAGTCGAGTATTAACGAGAGTGACACACTTTAATGTTTAGGTCTGTTGTTTGCTCAGATGCAGGTTTCATAATAAAACAAACCGCGCATTGCGCTGTATTGTGCGAGTAGATTATGCCCGTCTGGGCTGGGTGCATGCTGCAATTATTTGCTTGGGTCGACGGTAGGCGACGCAACGTCGTCGGTCGGCGCTCATCGCTTTGTAAAGTCCCCTTCGCGGGGCGAGTCGTGGAGCGTCGCGTGTCTGCCGAGCCTCCACGTCGGCGTCGCGCCACCCGGCATCGACCGTCCCCCGCGCCCGCCACCCCACCCGCTCACACCAGAAACATTCCTCACGCCGACTCCGTGCTTCATATCGTTTTAGTCACTCACTCGTATAGTTTCGTGGAGTTCGCGTGTTCTGTTGTTTACCCAAAATACCGGTTACCAAACACATAGCCCGAAACATAAGATTACTGAAAAAAAAACAACGACTTGTCAATCTTCACTCAGATTTGAAGTTGTTTATTTTGGAAGAATAATATTTTTTCGTGTATTTTTATAAGAAAATAAATTAAAAATAATACTTAAATGCAAGTTCCTGTTTAGCTTTAATATTTTTATATCACGTAGTACCTACAGTTATTAAGTTTAAGTTGAAAGACAATAAAATAGTTGATGATGTCAGCGTTAACGATAACCACGACGCTCACGAACGGACACGGGCATGTCAACGGACAGTTGGAGACTTCCCTCATCGGATACAGGAAAAATGGATTTGTCAAACAGGAAATTAAAGATCACACTGTAAGTACCTGTTCCTTGTTTACCGGCGTAACACTGCTTTCTTTACTCGCGAACTATTTGCAAATAGACTCCACGTTCAGTTCCATGTTTACATTGGTCACGACAGACTAGTTTTTAAATAACGTATTGTAAGGGAGATAAACAAATAACAAAAAATATTCTCCGTACTAGGTGACAAGTAAATCGATGTTAACCGTGAAATGGAAATCTTTGTGAACGATAACTTGCAGACTATAGAAGACTTCACTGTTTGTTTAAGTATGAGTGAAAGTTACAGCTACCCACTGCACCACAGAAGGTTGTCTATGTTTGACTACTCCATAGAAAGTTTGTACATAAATTCTCGCACATGAATATGGTTAAGTGCATAGCAAACAAACGTAAACCTAGCTACTGTTATAACAGTGAAGTGGACATGTGTACAAACATCTTCAATTTCTTACATTTTTTACCAGTATAGATATTCCACGACAGTAAAAGGGAATATAGGAGTATCTAATGACTGCCTCATTAGCATCTTTTATTTACCTACTCAAGTAATCCATAAAAATAAATTACATTCTTCAATAACCAAGACGTTTATTATCTACCTCTACCTAAACTTTCTAAATTCAGCTTCAAGATAGAGGTTTCAATTGTGCTGTTTGGCTCAATGAACCTATAAAATAGTTGTACCTATATATTTGGTATTTCTTTTTAACTATCCTATCACAAATACCTGATAAAAGTAAAGACATAAACGGGTAACTAAACTCCAGCTTATTTATATACTCTAAATAAGTATCGAAACATTGGAAAAAAAGCTTAGTAGCAACCGGTGCATCCAAGGTTATTGAAAAGCGATGCGGAAGAGTATGAACTATGTTACGAGAACATACAAAAGCAAGAATGTAGACCCCTGGAAAAAAGAGACACCCTAAAAACAAGATGAATGGAAAGAAGAAAACTAAAAGGAAGAATATGCGTGGAAGCAACGAAGCTAAACTGATGGAGCTCTCAGTCTCTTCAGATTTATGAAAGAAAAGATACTACCTTCTTGCACTAAGTTGAATGGAGAGGAAGAAGGATGATAAAGTTATCCAAGTACAGAAATATAAATAAAATCTCACAGTACGTAATGAAATAACTGTTACAGTAATACCTGACGTGCCAGTCCATCTATTGACGTTTATAAACGTAAATACTATGATGTAACGTACACTTATTGGTAATTCCTGTTAACATACAACTGTTATTATAGCAGTTGAATACATCATAGGTTCACAACTAAAAAATGACGTAGGTTTTTTTTTTATGTTGGGGGGTAATTGACTAACTAACCTTCAATACGGAATGTCCGGATTTCGACAAATGTCAGTAATAGTTCCTAACTTCAGGCTTCAAAACGACATTCACGAAGTCCTACGTCTAGTTTACATACATTTTAATTACACCTGCGAGCTGCGTCACTCATCACCAGCTAAACAAACATTTTCAACTGCAAATAACTTCATCGGGATTAGTTATCTCTTTGTAGACGAATGTTTCACTGAAAATAAAGTCAAGTTTTACCCACAATGTATTCACAAAGATGATTTGCATGTACAGGCGTGACGTAAAGTGTCGAATAATCAATTTAAAATAAAAGACAAGTTAAGCAATTGGTATTTTCGAGAGCATTCGCCTCGTGACTTGTTGTTGCTGTCATGCTAAGTTGAGCGCACGTACCAAACCGAGTTACATTATATTAAATATCTTTACTTTAGAACAAGTTATTGCCTTGCTGACCAAGGTTGCCGTTTCCCAAGTGTTGTGATTGGATTACGTATGCAGCCGATTTCTACACGCCCAAAATAACCAGGTTCAAGTTCGATGTCACGGGACGTGAATTTTGAAGTTCTTCGTTTATTTTGGGCTCGTGTTTAATTGCATTCACTATTGTAGGAGATTTGCTGGTGCGTTAGTGACGTGTGGAACGGAACACCTTTGTTTTTCATTGACGTTTATGCTGAAGGTTACGAAATATTTTGACGTCAAACTAAGAGCGTTCTCCTTCAACCACAGTATTCTTAACGGTAACATTTCTCACTGCAAATGTCAGCTGATAAATAACTAGGAGCTGTTTGAAATAGGCCAAAGCAGCTTTCACATCTTGGTCAAGTTTATAGCCGAGGCATGCTTTATGAAGACTCTTGCAAAATATGTTTGTCTTTGAAGTTTAACATAAAACATTAATTAATTGGTCATTGTTTGAGTACCTTGTATACTTTTGGAGTACCTCGTGATTTGTGAGCAACATAAAGCTTCTAGCTTATGGCGAGGCTAACGAATGATATAACAGTATTTTATTTTAAGGAAGGCTCAGAATCCTATAGCATGACTAAGTGCCAACGCTTCCAATGTTCATTAAATATAAAATTAACTGCGGCTATTAAAGTGGACTTGTGAATACTTTAGAAAATAACTAATAGGTAATTACTTCGTTACATTATACTCGTCTGACTTCTAAAGCATGTTGTTTATTAGTGATGCTCAGTTTCCCCCAAGCTATCAAAACCATTAACCAACGTTTTCCCCCTCCTCGTTTAGATTCAGTAAACTTTTCCTTTAAATACAAGTAATTATTGTAAAATATAATTTACGCGAACTAGGGACAATGCAAATTATTATTATTACTAGAAACTTAAATCTCATCGTGAAATACTGTTGTACAACATTGTATTTTGTAGCGAATTCAGACTTCTCTAAGCACCATTTTGGAGCGGTTATCATTGTCTGCCTTCCGATGCATTCCTGGCTTCCATAAATCCATTCATCGTTGTATCGTTAACTAGTCGTCGTCGCCTGAATGTCAAAAGAATGAATCACTTCGTTTGGTGTCTCAACCGGAGGTTTGAGCTAAATACGGTGCTGCCTAAACTGTAACCGGTGCTATGAATTCTAGAACATTATACAATACGTAAGGTAGGTAGCTAAGTACGGTAATCGATTAAGTTTTCATGCCTCACTGGCTTTCATTGAATGACTTTACTCAGTTTACTTATTATCGCAAAATAAACTGAATGTTTTTTCATAACGTAACAGGTTGTTAGAGTTTGAAGTTTTCATAATAATGTCGAAAATTTTATGATACTTGATATGACATTTATTTATAGCATTAGAACGGCAGTTACTGTATTATATTTTTTGGTGATATTTTTTTTATTAGTCAAATGCTGTCTGCTTTACTTCATATTTATCGTAAAATTACGGAGCTTATATACGTAATTTTTCTAATGTTATGTTGGCTTTTTTAATTTGGTGTACAGTCCAATTAGAATAAGTTTTGAATGATTTTAACATTAGTGATTCTGCTGGTTGTTTGGCTATCAGCGGGTCTATTATTTCTTGTTTTAATTATCATCGTATGTCCGGCACACTAGGAATCTTCCAGGCAAATGTCCGACTGAACATAATCAATATTATGTTTACAAATTAATCACTAAATTACGTACCTAGTTATTTTTGATGACCTGTCAGTTTTTATAAGTTATACCTAGTACTGGTAATTGAATTACATTTTTCATACATTATTATTCTTTTTTTATACAAATTTATTACCTTGACATGCCGTGGCCATGATGACTCTGATGAAGTTACTTTTACAGAATACAAATATACATTCTTTGTAATGACTAAAACTGTACAGTAGGCATGTAGATGGGTAACCATAATAAAGTTTTCCTGAATGCTTTCCTTATTTTTATGTAAAATATGACAACATTTATAACTCCTTTACCGGTGTAGGTAGATACTTTAACTTACGCACTATCGTACGGTCTGAAAACCATAGATTGAGGAGACCTTGCTCAGATAAAAGGACTTTACGTAAGACCTCTATACAAATAACTAATTAATGAATTAACTACCCATTAATTTTACGATGCCAATAATTGGCAAACTAAAATTAGGTAGGTATGTAAGTAATAATTAAAACGCTTGATAAAGGAAGTTTAAAAATGCGATTATTGTGGTTTAGCTACGTGTTTGGTTATCGATCTACACTCATTCGTAGGAATTGCTGAGGAAGTATCGATTTGCCTACCTTATTATTATTTTACCTTCCTTAGTCGCTCCATAGGCAATGTCGTCTTATTATTACCGCTACATTATTCATCAATTTATTTATGGAATAGATTAATTATTAATTATCTTCTCATTAAAATGGTATGTGCTTGACTTACTTATTAAGTAGTATAATGAAGTACCTAATCATGCGTTTTACAAAACTAATTAATTAACCACAATTCTTCGAACAGCGCAGCGTCAATTTAATGATACAGCTTTTGCGTTATTAAACAGAATACGCTGAATGTTACATTAAAATAAAAATATTGTTTAAGAATAATTTTATTATAGTATTTTTAAAGTGGTACCCTGTACATTTCCTGTCCTGTTTGTGACAGTTTCCTGAAACATTACGTACTAATAACACTAATAGTAGATTTGTATTTTATTTTACTTCATAATTATAATAACGTATAACTGCTAAACATGTACAATTTACATAACCGAAGCTGAAGGGACAAGTGGTGTACCGTCTACGTTTGTTGTTGAACATAGGATTAAAGGATAGGTATTATAACCTGAATTAAATTGAGTGTCGATTGTATCTCGGCTTGGCTGCGCCTGTAATACTGTTATCAAACGCCATTATTTACATAAGCATCGTTTCACCTCAATATGTGACATTGAGTGCGTGCAAGGGATTTCACACCTTACGCACTCGCATTTATTTATTAAAAAAGGTCCACCATCAGCTTCTATGTATTACATAAATATAAGTATTGGTTATTAAGTCCTGGACTTACATAGTCGCCAATTACTGGTTAACCAACATTTACAAAAATAATTGATAACATTGACGCAGAAATTCGCTATCTCAAGCTAGTGGTGGATAATTATAAGATTATTTTAAAATAATTACTTTACGTAATTTAGGTAGGTATTTTAGACACATCGGAAGATATTTTTTATCAAGATCAATTATTTGTATGACAATATCAATCATGTTGATAATTTTGGCCAGGTGTGATTTTAGCGTTCTCTGCTACGTAATTTAATTGGGCAGAACTATGTTATCTCATCCTCATTGTTGGTGAACTGATCAACGTGCCTTACCTTAATTGCGAATACCTTTTTCTGGATGGGAAATCATCAAATGACTTTTCTCCCGTTCTAGTGTCAGACTTTTACTGGCTAAAACCCACCCATGTTCCTTCTTGGGCCCTTCGTGTTCCGGGGGCGCGGTATCTCTCGCGAACAACCGGCAGCCTTGAGACCTGTGACATGTATGCAGTCGAAAGTGTAGTCCTTTGATTGCCTTTCATAGTCAAACTCAAATCATTTATTTCAATTAGACTAAAAGGTGCTTGAAACATCTGCTAGCACTTAATTCTTAAAAAACTTTCTTCTACGTGCTGTAAATTAGCATCATGTTTAGACTGACTGGTCTATCGGAATTTCATTTTATTGTAACCTTAGATGAAACTATACATATAGGTAGGTAAATTTTTAAATTTAATAAAGTTCCTTAATAAAATACGTATGAATATTAAATTTATCTAAACCACAGTCGAAATAGCAGTTTCATAATTATTAGCATAATATATCTGGTTCTGAGACTTAAAGCTACCGCAGTAATGCGATTTCTAAGCCACCTTACTGCACAGCCCTGTCTTTAAATTAATTAAATTAAAATACATAGGTAGTAGGTACTATTCAATATTCTGAATGTAAAATTAATTCTAATCTCGAAAAACTTTACCTTATTACGGTTGTACGCTTTTACGGTTTGTTTACTATCATTTTTGCTTAGTATTTCTATAAAACTTATAACATTGAAAAATACCAGTCAGTTAATTTCTCTTAATTAATATTACCGCGTGTAGAATAGAAAGTCTTCTCGAATGTGACACCATATTTGTCACATAGTGCATTCGCGGCCTTTTGCGGCTTAACTTTGAGTACCTACCTAGGTAATTATTTGAGTCTCAATAAAAATGTAATAAAAAATAACAAGCATTGTTTTATCGCCTGAGCGTATTGTTCGATTAGACTTTTTTCTCAATGCAATATGACAACCCCCTACTTTTTATAAACAGTATACCTACCTACCTAAATAAGCAACTTTCACATTTTTCAGTTTTACTATAATGAGCAACAATCTACGGAAGAACTCAATACACTGCAAATGAATATCAGTCTTGTCTTGTGAAATCATATTTTTTAATTAGCTGGAACGTGACTCCTTGATTCCCAAATACAAAATTAACATCAACATTGTAGTAATCAGAGACATTTGCATAAATATATCCGCTGATAGAGGCGCCGCGACACTCATGCGCGTTTAGATAACAAACCATGAATCGTTGTTATTAATCTATGCCGGCCACTCGTGTGACGTCACATCACGCCACTTCATTATCATGAACGGCTGACATCGAGCACCGTTTGAACCTTGACGCCTGAACAATACAGCACAATCTGGTTTACTCATACTTACACAACTCATATTAATCATCATTAAATATTTTATGAGGACGGGAAATAGTTCTGATTTTTTCCTCTACAAACAATTTATATCTGGCTCTTAGTCTGATCATATTTTTATTATCAGATTCATTAGATATTCAGTAGATAGTAGATTGGTTTTTAAAAACAAATTTCAGCGACCTTACATTCATTCATTTATCTTAAGTGTAGGTTGCTTTGAACATTCTGACATGGCATGCAGTTTTGAATACAATGTGCAATATTAATGCAGCCCACAATAATATTGTTGATCGGGTCTCGCAATTTGCATTCGCTGGATTGTGTTTTATGTGGGCGGCATTTGTACCTAGAACCTGGTTCTGAAGAACATTCACCCCATGGAAGTTTATCGTAACCAATTCCTATTTTTAGTATAAGCTTAATCTACATTCAACGGTAGTCAATTGTAAGTTTATCGTAACCAATTCCTATTTTTAGTATAAGCTTAATCTACATTCAACGGTAATTCAATTGTTCCTTGTTTTTGTTACAGTCACTAAGACAAGCGGCGCCGTTCAGTACAGACCCCGATGCAATAGCGGAGCGAGAGAGATGTCAGTACGGGCGCATCCCCCGCGCAGCCGCCGTGGCGGGTACAGCACACCGCCGCGTGCGCGTGTACTCCGACGGCATCTACGACATGTTCCACCAAGGACACGCCAGGCAACTGCAACAGGCTAAGACAGTCTTCCCTAATGTTTACCTCATTGTTGGTGGTGAGTGCATCTTTAATATATTTGTCATATGGCTTGTACCCCGGTTGCCATCTGTCCGGGATGCCCAGGATTTGGCCAGGTTAAAAGGGCGTCCAAGGGTCATCCAGAAGAACGTTTAAAAAAAAACCTTTTTGTAGCAATAGGCTCGCCCCCTATTACATGGGACCTAAAACATATCGGCGAACTGTAGGGTTAGGCAGAGTTGTAACAATGTACACCACATTGTTACAACTCTGCCTAACCCTTCGGGGAATACAGGCGTGATTGTATGTATGTGTCAGGAGAATCCGGATTTATGAAAGATAAAAACTTAAATCTCTCTTTTACTCAAATGATGAAGATGATTGCAGCCCTACCCTTGTATACGTATCTACGTACTTATTGCATCAAAACTCCCAAGACTGACTCACTGAGCCCTTACACATCGCATGACACCGATGCGTAATGTCAGTTTAATGATAGCGTCCATCGAACGATGTTTTTATGTAGGCTACTTATCTTATAGTAAACAATCCATGCAAAGTTAACAGGATCTAAAAACTACACGTGGATATAACACTTTTTTATATAGAGTAAACAATTAGTTGGGAATTTTTTCATACGACATTAGTGCACGTAAACATCGTCACGCCATCGGTACACAAGTCACAAATACCACGTAAATAAATAATTGTTACGTTACCGTCACTACCTGACCGAGTTCCCATTTAAATTTAATAATGGTATCTTTGTATTCGTATTACCTACATACCAAACAACGTGCCCTTGGCATTGTATTCTTAAAATTAAATAGCCATTAGCAAAGTATCTGAATACAATAGATCGATGATTATGAGCGATCATTCACCTCAATACTAATATCAATGTCAGGGTTATTAATAAAGAAGAACAAAACGATCATTATACTTTTGAGGGTACCACACACAATGTAGGAGACTAGATCCTACTTACATAACCAAATAGAAAAAAGATTAGCCTTATTATTGTCCCACAGAAGGGCAAAAGCCTCTACGCTTGCTGAAAGCGGAATCGAATTGGAAAGAGGTGAATAGTATGACGTTTACGTAATGCTAGAGTTAGACAATGTAATTGAGATAACCGTTACATGATTGAGCAATAAATCGCAATCTTATTTTTAATGTAAACAGCAAGGCACCATGCGATGTGCGGCCTACCTGGCATAGTGCCGCGTGGCTCCACAATTAAGATAAAAATAAAACGAATCTATTGGTAGATTTGTCGTACGATACATGACCACTTGATTACGCGTGTAAAGCGTAAACAATGCGAATTTGATAATAAATAAATAAATTGCCTGTCCTTAATACCAATTAGCATTTAACGATAATATCGTAGGTATTATTAAGAATGAATAGACTTTCATGTTTAATTACCGATAAATGGATTTGTTTAATCAATGTTACGTGTCCTTGAACGCGGCCACTGGCTCGCTTTGTAGGTATTTAGGTAATTGGACTATCATTCTCAACCTTCTATAATTTTTTCGCTGTTTGCTCTACTAACTGGCTCTAAAAACCCTCTTCCCGAGCCTTATAATCCGATAATATTTGAGTCAGGGCGGCTCCCATCGAAAGGTCCGACAAGCCGCATATTGAGAATCGCTGACCTTACAAAACACTGCGCTGAAAATGTGCAAATTAATTTTATTATCAGGAAGGAAAACATTGGGCAATTTTATCAGATAAGCGATAATAACTTAAATTAAGGTTCATGACGTAATATTTACACGTTATTGTAGCTTAAGCCTATTCCTCTACGCCAAATTCGACTAAAATTGGAACCCTATTATTCCCCGAAGGGTTGACAGAGGTGTATCAATGTAGTACATACACAGTCCGCCGCGCCGGTATGTTTAGGTTCCATGTAATAATGGGCGAGCCCATTTGTCTTATACTGAAAACCTTTATTTTTTGTAATTACGGGAAAAACATCTCATGCTATCTCATCGAGAAGTCTCACAAGATACCTATGTAACTTTGGTAATAATATTAGCCTTTACAAGAAGTTTTTTTATTTGTTTTCAGTATGTAGCGACAGTCTGACACACAGTCGCAAGGGACGCACAGTGATGACGGAGGAAGAGAGGTACGAGGCTGTCCGGCATTGCAGATACGTCGATGAGGTAATTGTTACTTGTGATTCACTGTTCATTTCCCGTATATACATGCGCTACTGTGAATAAGACGTCCCATCTACTCGGTATTATATGTATAGCTGAAAGCTGAAGAGTTTGTTTGTTTGAACGCATAAATATCCGGAACTGCTGGTTCGATTCAGAAAATTCTTTTGCTAATAGGAAGTTATGTTATCCCTGACTGCTATAGATAAACTGTATATAGGTAGGTACTTGATTATAAATAATATTGGGGAACCGTAAGAAAATTCAAAAGGCAAAGCGAGTTTTAAATAAAAGTCATTATAAAAATGATAATCGCACATTCTCACAAATATTTATTATTTTCTGCCGAACCCTGGGTTATCGCAAGCGTCGTACCGCACAAAAATTTACTTGAGACAGTAGGTAAAGTATTTAAAAGACTATTGAACTCGAACTCAACTCAAGTATAATTCCAGGAATCACGTGTTTTAATGGTGTCGCTTGGACCAATAAACAATTAAATCAATGATGTCATTAATCATCGTTGCTCCCAATGATATCTGTGACCTCAACGTCCTCAACTCTTTTCTAAGAATAAATCGTACGATTGAAGCTTTAATTTGTTTACACAATGCGATACTTCAAAAAGTGGTACGATAATAAATATCAGAAGACTATAGGGTTCAAGTTCGCTTGGCATAATAAAATACTATTTAGAGTTAGATAGTTATAATTAACACGTTTCTCCTAACGGGTGTGATTTATACGGTTCATTTCACTGCGTCAGTTAAATCTGACCTCCAAGTCACATGTAACCTTAACAGATGATTGGTGTTCAGATGCTGGGTCAAAGAGCTCCATTGTGCAACTAAATGAGAAGGAAAAATTCGCGGATAATCTCAAGCTTAAAACTGTTTGTCGTCACTTGAAAAACGCGTCTATTGTCATACCACGGCGGTGTATATTTATCCGCACGACATGTGCTTGATATGCGCTTACGTACTAAAATAGATACAAGATTTTTTGTTGCAAATTGAACCTTAAATCTTGGGTTAAATTAAATGCGGGTTTTTAACCATTACTGAAAATTATTCGCTTTTTAAATGCTGTTTCCGCTTGTGAACACGACCAGACTCGTATGATACCTATAATGCCAAAGAAAAATGTTTTATTCATGTTTTTTTTCTCTTTGCAGTCTGTAAAAAGTAAAGTAACCGGTTGCAAATGACAAACGTCACGGTCATGACTGCTATGCATACAAAATTTGTCTAAACATAGACCAAAAGATCAACATGATGAAATAATTAGATATTATTTAAATGGTATTTGCATCCAACGTAATCCTGCTGCTATTATTAACGTTACAATTTGTGAGGATGTATGGATGTTTCTTACTCTTCCACTTTAAAACAGCTGACCGGAATTAACTGACATATGGAACCAGTTTAACACATAGAATGGAACCTTTGCCCCGGTTTTGTACTCTCGTGAAGTAATTTCGAATTTCGCCTTAATTAGCCTTGTGCCTTAAGCAGACGAAGTCGGGGGCAAAACCTAGTACTTACCTGTAGAATTTCAGTTTTATACCGACGATGACATGCACTTGCTTGCCCCTATTTAAAATTCCCACCGTCGATATAATATAGCTAATTTTAAAAGAACCGGTTTATTTTTTTCTTGTTTTGTATAAGTACTGGTTTCGTCCTGACCCCAAGCTGAGAAAAAAAAAAGGAAAAATCCAATCGCGTTCAATAAATAACAACTTGACCCGTGTTGCCAAGGGTATTGTAATTTACTGACGTCATTGAAAATATTCTTTGTAAAGGTTCCTTTTTCAAACTGAACTGGTTTTTATTGTTTTTGTTCGCTTTGATGGATACCTCTCAATTTGAGTAACAAAATAATGCACGTTCATTCTAAAGGTTTAATTAACGTGCATTATTTTGTTACTCAAAAATGAGGACAATAATTTATTGAACATAATTTTATTTTGATGAGTCATTGTACTCTTTCACTGTCATCGTCAATTTAAATTGCATATTATTTTCTTGCCTTTCAACCATTTATAAATTATGTCACTGCACTGTTCCATATCGTTTCATAGACTGATCGAATAGTTCTTTTTTCAAATTTTTATGTGGCTTATTCTAAATATAAATGAAATATTACACTAATAGCCTTACTGTAAATTATGAATAAAAAACATAAGCATTGTACTCATTTGAGTAAGAAGATAATGAATGCCCCGTTAACTAACAGCATTTGACAGTAAGGAGTAGTCTCTTATTACTGTATGATGAATTAGTTATTTTTTATATGTCTGCTCTTTTTGCCATTTATACTCAGCTTTACTTTTTTGGGGCGCTATACTTGTCTCTTTTTTGCTCTGAAGTACCTAGTAAAAAAGAGTTTAAGTTTTTTTATAGTTGGTCTGTCAGCTGTAATAAAAACATGAACCTCTATTATGTATTATAATTACAGAATTAGCGTCATAACAACTTGTAATCAATTACTTTACAACACCATGAGTAAGCATTAATTAATACTGAAGGTTACTAGCAGTGGCGGCTGTACCTTAGGTGCGCTCGTGCGCTGAACCACCAATTCAAAAGATTAAAAAATTACAAAATGCATTTATCTCTATTTATAATTTACGATTTTAATATTTATTTTTGAAACATACAAAAACATTAAAAAAATAAAATTCCAATACTAAGTATTCAGTTTATTTTCTCTGTGTAGAAAATATCTCGTGCGCTTCGGTGAGCGCACGAGGACTGCTAATATAACTTGTATGGCGTACGAGCAAATATGCCTGGCGCGTGAGACAGAAGATAGTTCATAGAAAATGTACCGAGCATCTAGCCCGTTTTCGAGCGCCGCACGGGCGAACCGACAATTCCCGAAAACACTCGATGTTTGACGAACTTCGCCGGGACGACGACGACGACGGCCGGCGGGCGGCCGGCCATGTTGAATGAATGACCTTTCGTCTTATCTATCAGTATTCTATACTTTCTCTGTCACGCGCTGCGTAATTAATGTAATTATTATTGTTTGTTTACATTAAGTAATTGTTTTTATTTCGTTTTGGTTGGAGTGTGGTGTGAGTAAATATGAATATAAACATTGATTATATTGAATATAAGCATTGACCTAATGTATAAAAAATAATAAAATTCTACTTATATTCTGTAAAATTTTGTTTTACTGCAATTTCTTATCTTAATACTCAGCGAGCAAGTAAAGCGCACCACCAGTTCTATGACCCACCAGCCGCCACTGGTTACTAGACAATGGCGATCGTACTGTTTTCCAGATGGTTATCAAAAACTTCCGTAAACGCAAATTAAGTTGAACTTTGACACCCAACACGCCATTTTATTTAAGTAAGTACATAACATTCGAAATTTTATTCATTTTTTTTCACTTCACATAAAATAATATTAGAAGGAATTTGCATAATAGATCGAGTTGCTAGTGAATAATACCTCCTACTTATATTATACATGCAGGTATGCTATAGCTATGAATAAATCTTTTGCTAAAGATTCTAGAACATTAAGGTCGAGGCCGATAGTTCGGGCTCAGTGACCCATCGGGGACAGTGAAAAGGGTGCTGGCATACATTTTGTCATTGTCTGATTACGGATGCGTTTCCGACCGTCCGGTCTGGGCCCCTCGGTGTATCACAGCTAGGGTTGCCAACCCTACTATATAATATAGTATCCTACTATATTGGAGCCCCCACCTACTATATTTTTGAAAAAAAGATATAGTAGGCGAAACTACTATATTTTAAAGGCATCAAACTTATAAGCAAAAATATTCGTTTCAAAATGTCTTAGCATAAAACGAAACGTCAATATCTACTTCATAACGATTCCGGAATGTCATTACTGTCAAGTTGACAGTTACTTTCAATAGATAGTTTGACAGATTGTCAATTTCGATTTCGCACTCTCGGCCATCTTTCGACTTTGTGTTTTTGTAACTACCTACTTATTCAACAGAAGAGTTGAAGTTGAATATTTTCTTTTTCCAAAATGAATAACAATAGTAATAATGATGATCGTGAAATTATGCACGTTGGCTCTATAACGCCACCACGAAAAAAAACAAAGTGGCTGCAAAAGTTTTAAATCGGGTGGGAGTTCAAATACGATTGGGTAGCACGCGATCCAGATAATATCCATAATGGAAAATGCACAACAATACATGTGGGATAGTTTTCTCTATTAGTTATTAAATTTAAATTGCAATAATAGCTATGAGGCATTCCTTAAAAATAAAAATGTATTAATAAAGGCTGAAAGTAGCAAAAATAAATCTTTTAAGAAATAAAGTACCTATTTTGGAACCTACTATATTTTTTTTTCATATTCCCTTAACTACTATATTTTTATGGGGAATAATTTTAGAACTACTATATTTGACCGACAAAAAGTTGGCAACCCTAATCACAGCATGCTCTAACGTACGACTGGCCTAGAAATGTATGTGTAGTTTAAAAACAATACAGTCTAGGGATGACTGAAATGCGTGATGGGCGGATGATTTCTTTTTTACTGATCAAATAGTACCTTCCTTTTTTGCTGAAGAGTTACCGCATTAATCTTCGGAACTACTAGCGCGATTCTGACAATTCTTTCGCTAATAGGACACTACGGTATCCCTGAGGGCTAGGCCTATATACAATACTATGTTATTATTAAAAAAAAAATGATTTGTAAGGGAATACACGCGGTCAAAGTCACAAGCAAAAGATAGAGTTATATAAATGTAAATGTTGTTTGCAGGTAGTAATGGAGGCGCCGTGGGAGTACGACGAGGAGTTCCTAGAGAAGCACAAGATCGACTTCGTGGCGCACGACGACATCCCCTACACCACGGAGGACTGCGAGGACACGTACGCGCTCATCAAGGCTAAGGACATGTTCGTCGCAACCCAGAGGACAGAAGGTACGTCCTGTTCGTTTATAACTATTTAATTTTGTGCTAATATTATGAATATGATATTTGATCAAGGTTATGTATTTGGGGGTTTAAGCATTTGATCAAAAATATGAACATATAAATCTTACCAGTCTTACCAACAGTTATTGTGTTGCCCAGTAACTGGGTTGTGGAGGTCAGATGGGTATGCCTCATGACTCCATGGAAAACACTAATATTCAGCTGCATCCGGTTAGACTAGAAGCCGACCCCAAAATAGATGGGAAAAAGGCTAAGCAGATGGCGATGAGATAAATGACAGATGGGTGTGCATACAAGTATATGTATAGAGTAAAAAGAGTCCCTAGCAAAAATAAGCAAAACTGAAGACCAAGTCTATATTCTATAAATTAAAAACGTTCAAGAATCCAATGTCATCTCAGCGACTATCAATGTCAGAAAATGTACGTAAATTAGATGCAATTTTCGCCAGACTGAGCCTGAGATTTGGTAGCGATCGTTCCTAAAATTTAGTAGCATTGCCCTTGTTATCGTTTCCAATACTCCATCAAACTCGTGATGTAATCATGCTACTAAAGATGATTTTAGAAAATGATTGATTAGAAAAATTTGCTTTGACGTACGACGTCAAGGATAGGTACTATACAGGATAAGTTTTTAACCAGTGCGTAAATTTTTTTTGGTAGTTCAGTGTCAGTAATAGAACACATTTCCGAGTTTAGTTAAAAAAAAAAAAAAAAAAAAATTCATCCTTATTCGAGTTTGAAATAAGCAAAACATCCAGGACATAATCTATTCGCCATACTATCAATGAAAACTCGCGGCCGCCGCCGCCGCCCGGGCGCATGGCTGGGGTGAGGGGGTGGGGAATGCGCTAGCGCCGAGTGACAATGAAATATGGTTTTTAAGTAAACATGTTTCGTAAGCGATAACTTTTTTTTTTAGTACTAAGACATATCAAAATAAAATATACGTGTTTAATAAAACGTGTTGAAGTTTATTATGGCAAAATTTACGCACTGGTTAAAAAATTTTCCTGTATAGCTGCTAGTTCGTTAATATTGACAACAAGTTTAGCTCACTTATGCACACTAGCCTTATGCCTGTATTTTATTCATAAGAAACCTGAATATCAATCTTCCATCATTGACGCACGTAGCGTAGTTATAATCTATATAAATAATAAAAATGAATGGGTAATAAATTGTGTTGCTAAGCGCAAAGCTCGAGAACAGCTCGACCGATGTGGCTAATTCTTTTTGTTGCGTTCGTAATTCCACGAACAAGGTTTATAATGAAGAAATTTTTTGGGAAGATCTATCGGAAAACTCGGAAATAAATGCCAAGCCAGGTCGGTTCCCTAGTATTATATAAGTATAAAATGCAATCACATAAGCGGAATGAAAAGTATTCGAGATCCTTACGACGTTTACTTTGATGTTTATAAAACATCGCAGTAAGCAATGGTAAGAATATTTGTTTGTAAATCGCGTAACCTACCTATAATAACATTCCTTAACTTCATAATACGCTGGGCCGTATTATGTGAACTAGTCGAGTAAACTCATTGCATTACTATGACACCCGGAAGGAAGCATAGTTAATGGGGGAAGCAGAGATAATTGGGCATATTAGGAATAGTAGGAATTAATTTAAATTATTTTGTACTTGTTTGTGTAATTATAGTAAGTTCTTTTTATTTGCACCTATCATGTTATTTTTTCACCTGGTTTTGTTCACCGGTAGAGAATGCCCAACGCATTCAGTCCGCTTTTGTACTATTTTGTTACATGAAGTTTAAATAATAATAAAAACATGATATAATATGTATGAATCAGTCTGATGAGTAAAGGTGCGCTGGCGCCGCCACTTACCTACATTAACCATAGTCTTTGAAAAGAAGGCGAACTTGGTGTATCCTACCTTATTCCGAGACTAGGATTCTCAGAGCGTTTGGAGCATAGAAAAATAAATATTTTTGATTATACTACATTATTACTTCACTCTTCTCCAAATCTAAGTTACAACATTGTTTGTTCCAGGCGTGTCAACATCAGACATAGTGGCGCGAATAGTGCGGGACTATGACATCTACGTGCGGCGGAACCTCGCGCGAGGCTACTCCGCCAAGGAGCTGAACGTGGGCTTCCTCAACGAGAAGAAGTTCCGTCTGCAGAACAAGATGGACGACCTCAAGGAGAAGGGCAAGAAGGTGAGACAGTGAAACAAACAAATTTTAATAAATGTACAAGATACCTATAGATATCTACATAATCAAAATCGGAAAATAAGTTGACATTAGTCGCTATATACCGAACCGAATTCGACAACCTGCTTATGTAGCAGGTTGTCGAATTCGGTTCGCCAACGGTATCAAAGATTGTATTGAGAATGCCGAACCGAATAGAACAAACCGCGCGCGCGCCGTCTTTACGTGCGGTAGTATATAAGCGTCTTTTCTTTCTGTGATGGCAAATCAGGAATGTAGAAGTGCATTGCACAGGAGTTACAACTGAAGTTGGAACTTGTAGAATATTTTGTATTTTCAAAATTAAAAATAAAAACAACACATTCAATACATAATTATGGTCTAACATTTGCATTCAAGTCACGCCTGTTCTCAAAATATCTAGCCTATTTTTACAAATCTTGAGATTTGCTATTGTTACCTAACTTGAGTTAGGTAACAATAGCGATACCAAATTAGCGATTACGTGACATTTAACCTTGTGTTATCACTGTTAACGTTCTCCTCGGTAACGTAGATAGAATGGCGTCTGACCTTGCAGTGTTACCAACAGAGACCTGTTGCTGATTCAACGAACTTGTTCACATAAACAACCGAAACACGGATGCCTTGTCAGAGTTACTGAACTTTATCAAGGTTGAGGGGGAGTTTGCTTTTCAAATGGTTTTCTTAGCCAACGGATATAGTGTTTGTTAAATCATGTCTTGGATGGAAGTTCGCTGTGTCAATACGAGCCAGCATTGGACTCAAACTGGGCCTAATTGTTGCAGTGCATTGACTATTAAAAAAATCAGAATAATTGACTATTGAAGAATGTTGTAATTATATTATAATTTTAGTTAATACTTTTATAATTTTGCCATCTTCTGGTGTATTTGGTACTTTTGCATGCCTGCTTGTTTTTTTATGTCACCGCGTCTTGTACCCGTATTTGCAAAATTAAAACTCAAGAGATTCTGAACTCACTACCATCCAATAAGCAAGCACTATGATGATATCGTATTCCCATTTCGCGTATATTTATCGTATTATTTGCAAAATTAAATATGTTCAACTAAAGAAATTCTGTAGTCACTACCACCCAGTAAGCAGGCGGTATGATGATAATATCATATTCCCATTTCAAAAGAAAAATCTACCTGTCGTACAACAAACATACAAACAATAACAACCAACCCCTTTCCAGGTGATGACAAACATAGGCGAGAAGCGAGTGGACATCCTGACGAAATGGGAGGAGAAGTCGCGGGAGCTGATCGACGCGTTCCTGCTGCTGTTCGGGCCGGACGGGCGGCTGTCCAACATCTGGAACGAGTCCAAGGGGCGCCTCATGCAGGCGCTCAGCCAGCCACCCTCGCCGCGCGGCTCGCCGCCGCCCAGCGAGAACGGAGATGTACATGATCTTGTGCACAGGTAATGAGGATTATAGCTTAGTTTTTTTTCAATCAGTATGCTTTATTTCACGCTTCTTTGTTTGTTTTGTTGGAACAAGACTTACTCAGACTTTGACTAATTTAAATTAATGAGATGACATTCAGACCCTCTTTCACCGACATCACTGAATACATTTAGTGCCTAAACGTATTTAGTACATCATTGCATCCCTGTCACATTGTTAGAAGGTGACAGTGACAGAATGATAATTTAAACACATTTTGCGCTAAGTTTAGTTAGTGGTTTTGGTGAAAGGGGGGCTTAATATTTATCAACATGGACTAAATTTATCTTGACATGATCTAGTCTCACATCCCCAATTTTCTTACACATAAATGAAAAGTAATTGAAATAGAGCAACAATCTAATAAAAACATTTTCTATTTTAGCCGGAGTTCAGTGTCACCGCCCCCGCCAAAGTCCCGTCGCTACGAAACGCTATATGAGCCGCAAGCAGGTAACTGGGTAATTATTGCACCGCTTGTCTTAGACACTGTAACGAGACAGTACACAGTACACGCACACATGCTGCCCGTTCATTACTAAACGGAGGGAAACTAACTTTAATTTAATTCATTTTGTCTATGTCACCTCTGACCAAGACTAGAGTCAAGGGCTTACTCATGTCGAAAAAAAAGAAAATACAGATAAAAACACGAGAAATACCATTGATTTACAAAATCGAGTTTGTAAAAAGTCAATTAGGTTTCAAATCAATGGATCATTTACAAACACTTTTGGATTGTATAGAAGGTGTCAATCTGTAAATGTTTTGAGAATCGAAAGTTAGTTGCCGGTAATGGTAATTTGTCGTAAAGCATAGATAACAATTAAACTACGATAATGTGACTCTTTTTAAACAAAGCATAAAATATTAATTTATTTCAGTTAATAAAGCCTTTAATTTACATTACATATACCAAACTAAATTGTAATGTTATGAATATGAACTAATGTAAATTTATAAAAATGCAAATTACATTAGTAAAATCAATTAAATTAGATTTGATCAAAAAATACAATAAAACCAAGTAACATAATCAAAAGCGTGTTTTTCTTCAAGTTATTACGGTTTCTCTTATTACAAAGGAAATGTGAAACAATGTTCTATATTATTAAACACAACGCGTCTCGTTACAAAATTATAAAAGAATCGAGAACTGTGTAGCCATCATATATTTGATAACATGCTGCTTAACGCATTCTTACTTTATACAATCTCTTTTAGTTACGCGAATACATTTGAGATTGTAGTGGTAGATAGTATTAGCATTGACATAGGTAACTAATCTTTTAATGTACCTTTAAGATGATAGATTTTAGAATACGGGTGTAGACACCATTTGCCAATTATTTTACTTCTTCTCTCTATTACTTACTTCTCTTAAATAAACTTTATTTTTGTCCTGAAAACCCGATCAATTTTGAAATAACTGTAACATTCGATTACTTGGTCAGTAGAGTTGGAAATAAGTGACTGAAGTGACGTCTCAGCATCCTATTGCCATAGACAATTTAAATGAGTAAATCTGGGGAAGGGTGTATTGAGAGCTCATAAAAGAGTGTATTTTGATTGGTGGTGTGTATACTCGTATTGCATTAGAATGAAAACAATAGTCCGCATGCATGCAAGCATAAACCTTTTGCTTTGAAGAGGGAGAGTGATATATTCACATTAGATCAAGTTATTACACCTTGAGTCACTAAATTAAAATTCCGTACCTACTAACACTCCATACGCATACTACTCCATGAATTGTAACATCACTGTTGTTGCGAGTAACACGGGAGCTAATGGCAAGTGTTTCTCCACAGATGCATCGAGCTCTGACGGTGTTGGCGACTCGGAAGCGGCAGCACAGCGACAGCTGACGGACGACGGGTCCGACGAGAGCGATGATGAGTACCAGGACACCAGCCCATACCTCTAGACCATAGACACAGCGGCGGTGGCGCGGCCACACGTGTGTGCGCCGCCCACTAGCAGTCAACAAGGAGATTCAATACGACGCCACGCGCGTCGGCGGGCCTTTCTCGGTGTCCTCAAGAGATAAATTTAGCATGAATTATGTCGTTTAAATTTTGTATGCGCGTTGAGTACAAGAGCGAATGTATTTAATATTATGTGATCATAATATGAAATCTTAATACCTTAATCCTATAGTTATTTATTTGTCTTGTTAAGTAAATTTAGTTCCCTTCTCGCCCCAATAAGATTGCAGGATGGCTGCATGTCGATAGCGCCTATAGATACCGTTGTGTAAGATAACTGGTGCAAAATAAAAGAGTTGAGATATTAATTATTATTTATTACATTAGGAGACACTTTTTGACAGTCGATTAAAAAGGTGCTTATTAATGATTATTTTGTTTTAATTTGTGAAATAAAACCTTTCGCCCTCGCTCCTTCGCTCCACACATGACGTGTACTATAGCTCAAAACACGATTGTAGAAAAAGGAACACAGGTGACCTGTGTCCATACGCCTACTTTTGTCCTCAATATAACAGCCAGCTGTCAGATACTGATACAGTGGGTCCAGCCAGACTGATAAAATAAGTGGGCTACATGGTATGGAAGCAGGGGAAGCTGATGTTTAAAAAACATTCGAAAACTGCATGCTGAAATTTATGCACTATGGGACATTTGTTTCTAAAGTAGGTACCTACGTAGCTTTGCAGAATTAGACATAACCTTCAGATGTGAAGAAACTGAAAACCAATAAAGTGACCAACATCCATCTGTTGTTTTTAGGGTTCCTTACCCAAAGGATAAAACGAGACCCTATTACTAAAACTTCGCTGTCCGTCTGTCACCAGGCTGTATCTCATGAACCGTGATAGTTATGAATTATGATGATGTATTTCTTCTGCCGCTATAACTATATAACAAATACTAAAAACTAGAATTAAATAAATATTTAGGGGAGCTTCCATGCAATAAACGCGATTTTTTTACCGTTTTTATAGATAATGGTACGGAAACCCTTCGTGTGCGAGTACGACTCGCACTTGGCCTGTTTTTTATTTAATTCCACTTTTGTAGATGTAGGTACTCCTACCATACTAACCAAGAATTTTCAAACCAACGAATTCAATTTGATAAGAATAAAAAGACATCAGTAAGAAATAAATTAAAATGTTAAAAAACTACAAAATCAACTAAAACACTGAAAACAACTTCATCTTTTGAACAGTCAGATACAGTTGTTTTAAATCAATCTAAGATTTGATGACATCATGGTATGTGTGAAAATCAATAATCTTGGTGGAAAGTAAAAAAAGCCTATAATTCATTGTTCAAATTTTACTGGAAAATTGATCAATTTACAAATCTCCCACACTGCAACCTTGCAACACAGCTGGCTGTAGTTCAATTGTGCCTTGTTTACTTAGTTAGTTGCAGTAACAGTATGCAGGCAAAGATGCAGACTTTCACCACTAAAGTACACAACTAGTTAAACAAACAGTTTGTTATTACAGCCAAGTGCATATTGGCTGAATATTAGCTTTCTATTACTGGTCTGTGGGGCCACTGGCCATAGTCATGGCTGCATAGGAACAACTTTTAAACATCAAAAAAATATAAAGACTTGATTATCGAACTGTAACTGCCTTATTATGTCAGCACAAGCTAATTCCATTTTGGACAAAAAACAGTTTAGCAGGATGTACCTAATATTATACCTAGGTGCATAATAAATTTAATTGTACAATTTACAAAAGGCTCTACAAAAAATATTATAATAAAAAAAGTCTTGTTCATTTATATAATAAATTATCTAAGTAAAAAGTGCAAAAGGATAATTGTTTTTTTTTAATCTATACTAATATTATAAAGCTAAAGAGTTTGTTTGTTTGAACGCGCTAATCTCAGGGACTACTGGTTGGAATTGGAAAATTCTTTTAGTGTTGGATAGTCCATTTCTTGAGGAAGGCTATTATAGGCTATGTAACATCACGCTACGACCAACAGGTGCTGAGCAGCGAGGGTGAAACCGCGGGGAACAGCTAGTCACATATAAAAGTACATGGGCACCATAATGGGTAGATGACACCATTAGCCAATAAATCCAAGACTCAATTTCTTTAAATAAAATACTTTATTTTTGTGCTTAAAACCAAATTAACTGTAATATTAGAATTGTAGTTGCTTTGAAATAATTTAATAGTTGTTATTTTCATACAGTCTTTGTTAATAGTTGCTATTTTCATACAGTCCTTGAGAGAACCATGTTTTGGTAGCTTATAAAGAAATAACAATTGAATGGTGGTGTTAACTACCCAATTTGGGGAATTCAACTACATATTATCATTATTACATAATATACCTTACTCACTAATTAAGACAACTAACACTTATTATTATGGTTGAAATGCCATCTTATCACAAAGTTCATAAACACAGACTACTTATTATTTGAATACACATTGATTGTTCTTGTACTTAATTCTCTAATATGACATTAACTCTCATAGTTCTGACTTGTCAGTTGTGCCTCGCTCACCCTTAGAAGTGGTCAGCTGTTCAGTCAAGCACGAGTCATCAGCACCCTTGAGAGCGTGTTGAGTACACAAGTGCTTAGTTAGAGCAATCTCTCCTTGGTGATTCCAGTACCAATCCTCAACTGCCCCTTCATTCTCTTCCAAAAGACTTTCACATTGTGTTTTCATATGAGTTATCTCAGCAGATGGCTTATCCCACAGCTCAAGTGGAATACCCAGGTCCACCTTCACACCCTTGTCAACCAACCCATGTAGAGTTTTGAATGTTTGACTCATACCTTTGGCAAACCTAGTACTGTCTTGACGTTCTTTGTGTATGTTGTATTCCAAAATTTTGTCACAAACGCCTTCTAATGATTCTATCAGTCTCAGCTCGGATTTCTGATACTTTGTCTTCTTCTTAGGTTGCACGTCGTCAAGCGAGTATCCAATTTCGATGACATCGTGAACTTTGCCGGTTTCCTCGAGCCTCCCTTGCAACTCGGTTGCTAAAATCTTGCATACCTCGCACCGGTTTGCATACTTTACGCCTACATCTTCTTCTGACTTGACCTCTGTTTCACCACGGCATAACATTTGAGTTGCAAATAAAAAGTATATACAAATAACTTTGAAAAACATTATGATATTTTATTTTACAGTGAGTGACAAAAATATCTCTCGTAAACTCCAATCTATCTTTTTGTTTGTCATAAACTCATCTAAGTGTCAGTCAATGTCAAATTGTTTTTTTTTTAATCTTTGAATACGTGCCTTATAGCGTCACCTAGTTAAGCCATGGATAAATCAGAAGCAATCGGCACTTTAGATAAATAGACAAGAAAACTATCGAGATTGCATTATTTTTATCAGCATAAGATTGTTCATCCCGAAATATTCTAAGCTGGCGAGTTAGACTTTTTACTATGTCTATGAGAAGATCGCAGACGCAAACCGGGACAGCAGGGCATGATGCCGCGTCATCGAAAGGTCCCTTTCTATGCCCCGGCATCATTTTAATTTAAAACATAGCAATGTCTTAATGCCTTATCCGTATGACACGTTTGACCAATGGTCATTCCATTGGTAAACATTTAAATCCCTTGCCATGCCGTTCCGGTCTGCGTAGGCCTTTAATGATGTGACAATCTCCAAAAACAGACGAGGAACACACGGATCTGCTTATCTATACCCAGCAATGCACATAATCACACAAGCAATCATGACAATACAAGTGATTGGTAGAAAGAATAAATAGTACAAAAGTTAACTTACACTAGCTCGACCCTCGGTCAAACAACACATTCACAACCGAAGTAGTTGAAGCCAAAGAAACGTCTGCTAAGGGTCGGTTCACACCGAGCCGCAACGTGACGCTAGGCTACGCTGCGCGCACCTTTACGAGCTCCTCAAAATATAACCAACCCTAAGACGACCGTGTATTAGCAATGCTGCGGTTGGGTTACGTTCGGCGCGCCAAAGCCGGCGACTACCCAGTGTAAATGAGCAATTACACTGTAGAAAAAGCTCAATGTAACAAGTAGAATCACAAAAAGAGAATTTAATAGTCAATGTGGCAACTTGCATGAAGCCTGTGTCGAATAAGTAGAGTTTTGACTGAAATGATGTTGATAATGAACAGGAAGTCAATTAGGTACATTTAATTTTTATACAAGATATTCATTAACATGTTTGCATTTCATATTGTGCTTCATCACTTAACCATTTTATCCATTCTTCACTAACTTTTTTATCTAAAGTAATTTCTTGGAACACTTCACTTATGGATTTTTCCTGAAAGCCTAATTTTTTAAACATTTTGATACTAATATTGTTAACAAGAGATATTTTTGCTTCAATTTGCTTTAAGTTTATAAATTTAATTCCATAGAGGAGCATCAAAATTACGGCTTCCCATCCAAACTTTTTGCCTCGAGCTGATTCCTCTGCTATCATTATTTCTATTTCACCAGATGCAAATTCATGGTCTGTGATGAATATGTTTGTGTCTCCAATCATTGCAGCTAGAAGAAAAATATTTTGTTAAATGCAAAGATATTTAAAGATACATAAAGAATTTCATTTTATATCTTATGCTTATTGTTAGTTAAAAAAAGGTTAGACAGCTGGCACAGCAGCTTAGCGATTGGCTGCTATACTGTGTGTCATAGGTTTGCTTCCCCCATCGAACAATTACTTGTATGATTTACAGGTAGTTGTTCCAGGTCTAGATGTTTGTCTATGTGAGTTTATAAATTAATTGTAAACACCCACAATAAAGGAAAAAATCCTACTAAACTAGGCAAAAATAAAAATAATAATTAGATGAGTAATCATAATATTAACCCTTCCCCAGTGCAAATCCCATTTATGGGATATGGCTCATTGTAACTGTTTAACGGAACTATTGTGTCTGCTTAGCAGACAGCTTACATGTTAACTTTCTGAAGACTGGTTTAGCCGGCTTACCTGTTTCTTCATTAAGTCTATCATACATTTGTTTGTCTAATATTATAAAAGTGCACTCTGAAAAAACAAATATGCTCTTTAATAAAATGTTTACAGATAGCAACAGCAACAATACTGTGAATAAAACATACTGTCTTCGTCTTCGCGCCATGATTTTTGCATAACATATTCTTCTTCCAATGTCAATGGTTCAGATGCAGTAAGTTTCTGAAGTTCTTCAGACATCATCCATTCATGGTATCTGCAAAACGTAACAGAGATAAAAACAACAATTTGATTATAGCTTTAAACAAAACAAGGAAATCGAAAAAAACAATATTTACTTAGGAACATGATATTTTCTGTATGGTACTAGTATTATATTGCGTCCGACAATTCGAGTGTTACTATTTAATTTCATGTTTATTTTTTATTTTTACAGAAGTTTAGATTATAAATATTTTCCGGTTTTTGACATTTTGATGTGAATATTGTGAATGTGATTTTATTTACGTTCAATCAGTGTTGCCAATGAAATTTTTAGGGTAGCCGTGAATTTTCGGAAGAGAAGTAAGAAGAAAAAAGGAGTCCGTAAGAGTGGCATCTGGCAACGTGCACCATTTAGCCAATGAAAACGCATTTTTCTTTTGTTTTGGCGTTGGCGGTGTTATCGCTGTCTACTGCCGAACTATGATTTCTTTACCTCTAGACACATCTTTTTTCCATACATAAGTTTAAAATATTTATGTAATTGCCAACACTGTCAGACTGTCAGTCACTCATTCATAATTTCATACAGGTAGGCACTTAGGCAGACTAACTTCATCAGGCGTTAGGCGTAGCGTTGCGCAGGCGTTCTCTATTGTTGACGTTGTCTTATCGGAATCTTATCGTACACTAATCTAGCAAATGTTATCTAGTTTTCGCGTTGCCCTTTATAGTAGTTATCAACAAAATTACCTGGCATACAAGCTGACCTAGTAATACTTTATCTCAGTGTAAATAAAATTATTAAATGGTTTTTGTGTCATCTTTTACGAGTAAGTTATTGTTGTGGTCTCTAGTTCAGAGAAAATGTTTATATTATTATATTATATTTCTCCATATCAGTATGTGAGTATGTAATAAATGGATGACCCATTTTCCAGGAATCCATTCACAATGAATCAGTATAGAACAGAGCGACGTCTTTGTTGGAGCTACCTGTTTGCGGCGGTGTTCCTCTCTGTCTCAGTTCTATGCGTCGGGATACCGTACAACCACTGGCGCACGACACTGGACGTCTGCCCAGGCGGGTACTTCGAGAACACGAACTGTGGCTGCATACTGTTTGGAGTCAGCACATTCCAGTCCTTCAATGGTGGTCACAACTCATACTGCCTGTACGCAGTGTTTGCGCCGCTGCCTGTCATAGTGTATGCTATAGTCATGGCACTGTTCCATATGTACAGAGTGTGTATCAATAATGTTGGCCAGTACGAGGATGAGAAATCTACGACCATGGAAGAAATGTAAGTAGGCTAATGTCTTAGTCATAAAACAATAATAAAATTGCTAGCAAATATTGACTAAAACTTTAATCTCAGCTTCTGCCTGAAACTTTGTCTTTATCAAAGTTGATATGTTATCCCATATACTTTCTTAGGATAAAAATCCTAGGCTAGTGGTATAATTTATCTCTAGAGTCAAATTTCATCCAGATCTGATTAGCCATTCTGGCATGATTGAATAACAAACACCTGTCCAAACTTTTGCATTATAATAATAGTAAGATTATTTCAGAGAGGGTGAATCAATAGTAGTGAGTACGAAGACCAGAGTGAGCAGGAGTAATGACTCGGTCATTTACTGCTGGATCCCGACATCATGTATTGCAGCGCTATTCGCTGTGTACTCGCTAGTGCACGCTGCCATTTTGACTGCAGGATTTATTAAGACTTGCACGCAGTACAGAGGATCCTTAGTCAGGGTAAGACTAATTTTGTTTTGTCAAGTGTTTAATTAATTTAATTGTTAAATTAGGCTCCCAGTGTGAACAACCTTGAGTCCCAGCGCACAGTGTATTTTTTCCCCGAAAAATCGGACATGCCTTTTTTTTTTGTGAAATCTTATACATAAATGTTTTATGAATGAATTAATAGAACACTTGTGCACCTATTTCTCATTAAGGAGAAATAAAACCACTTTTTTTTTTATAGTGAAATAGTAAATCATCCATAACTTTTGAAATATTTCACAAAATGTCTTCTTGGTTTTTCTGATCCACAATAATCTCAAAACACACGATACTAATTGATTTATATATTTTTTTATTGAGTTTTAAGAGATTTATTTACAATTTAAGCATTTTTTATTTTATTTTTTTAATGGTCGTATTTTCAATTATTTGGATTTTATTTTTCTTTAGAATTGTTAATAAAATGTGTTAGAAGCCTAGAAAAAAAATCAGATCCAAATAATGAAGGATCTCTAACTTAGAGGCTTCTAAAGGTTTCTATGGTAATTATGGTTTCAATAAGTAAATAAGACCAAGATAATTTATTCAGATAATATTATAAACAGTGTTGGAAAAACTGCCATTTAAAAAAATTACTTCAAATATTATGTTTATTAAATTATGAGGCGACAACCCTATCCAGAAAAATCTGAATTTTAACAACTCCGAGATCCTGCATAATTAGGATCTAAGAATTTGTAGGATCATAAGTGTAAATAAAAAGAACATTTCAGTCCTAGTTACAAATCAAAATATGTAATAATATGGCGGTAAAAAAAAGAAAACATAAATTTACAAAATCAGCCATAAATCTGTTATCTTGAATAAATAAAGCCTAGATGTTTTTTGTTATAGGGGGGATTTTAAGACACTATTTAATGCCATCAATAGATTCTTAAAAAGAGCTCAAACTTTTAAGTTATAACTGTTTCTATGGTTTTTCTGGAAACCATAGATTTTTTTTTCAAGTACTAATTTTCAATATTTTATAGCAAAAGGGGCAATCAGGAGTTTTCGTCTCGCATTTATTTTTTTTACAAATCCTATGAAATTAGATAGTAAAAATGCCATGTCCGATTTTTTGGGCGAAAAATACACTGTGCAGCGGTGTCAAGTTGTAATTTAAAATAGAACATAATTATCTATCAGCCCACTTTTTACTGTGGATATTTTTTTTATGGTTTTGAACATACAATACTTGTAAGTGTAAGTTTATTTTCATAACTGGGGAGAGTTATGAAATAAATTTACACTTTCATATTATTTTGAAGAGATGAAAAAATTATAGTATCTACTTATTTTCAAGTTTATACATAGATGATATGCATGGACCTATTCTAAACAGGAATTTTGTGTCCTGCGAATTAGTATTATGGTACTTAGGCCCTAATATAAGCGTACATAAACATAACCTAACTTGATTAATTTTTTAATTGGTAACACATGTTGAGACAATGCAGCATGTTGCATGTTGAGCATGCAGTCATATGAAATTAAATTAAAAAGTTATGGGATACTTGCATTTCAAATTAAAAAATGGACTCAAATCAATACTTTTACCAATGAGTGTTGATCATTAATCATGATACACTATTAAGCATTTCATAGTATAAATACTTATACATATAACAACATCCTAATTATCATACAATGTGTTGCAGGACCTCCGTGCCACAGGGGACCACGCCACCGCGATACACTTTCGTTTAGCATGCCAAGCGATTTACGACTTTATGGACTATCTACAAAAGGACGCGCCGAATAGTCGCCGAGGTGACTTCATTAACACTGGTGTGGCTTTACAATTAGCCGTCATCACGGCCTGGGCAGCCGTGGGTATATGGGTCGCAATTGTTGTGTATACAGCCTTGAGAGCGTTTAAAGAGCGACATGTACTCACATGCTGTGGGAACTGAGTCAAAGGAGTATTCAGCTGGGATGATATTGACCTTGTTGTTGGCAGCTAATGTGACATCTAAAAAGCAAAGGTCAGTTAGTTTAAGTTCCTCTGCGAGACTCGACAAAAAACTTTTTACATATCCGTTCTGTGACAATTAACAAGTAGGTATAATAAACGTGTGTTTACGCCTCAGTGCCTTGAAATACGAATATTTTTGAACAACGAACTAAAACATAGGTTCTACTTCCCACAATGTAACTTCCATTTTATATTGTAGGTATTACAAGAGTTTACTTTTTTACCAGATAGGCCATAGCGAGCTTTAAACCGTAATGTTGTATATTAGCTTTATAGCGTCCTAACATTCCACCGAAGATGTGAACAACTTAGTTACACCTAGATTTAATGACATTATTCACAATTTTTATATTATACTTACACCAATTTTTTGGTATGTGACATTTTTATCTAGACTGTTCGTCTATTTATTTAGATTTTAAGCTATTGTAATGTGTTTACACGTTTTATAATTAATAACACATTCCATTTGTTAGGGTTTCAATTACTTTGTACATTAAATTGTACACATAGTATTTTATAAAATCAAAATGTCGTCTATGTGCCGTCCAATTAGTTGTAAGTTATTGTTTATACTTTTTTATTGTAATATTCTAAATTTACAATATTTAAAAGAAATATAAGATTCGTATGAACTTTTTGTCTCTTTTATTGATCATGTAAATAAGGTTCGTTAGTAAAGTTTGGTTTTGTTTTAAAGACAAAAGACCCAAATATCACATAAAACATTTAATAGTAAACATTACAAAAAACAACAACATTATAATGTTACGATTAATTAAACTCTAACATTTATTCTCAGCGAATAATAAAGTACCTAAGTATAGGAATGTCATCGAAAGAAGTTAGTCATGTTATGACCCTAACTTCTTTCAATTCACTTGGTAGCAGCTGCTTACGCAATAACATGAAGAAAAATTTCAGCTCAATCGAGCATAGGGAAATAGTCCAAATTTAACTTGTAAGATTTGATCACAGACCGACACCGGGTCAGGTAAAACTAAATAAAAGCTTGTAAAAGAGTAGGATATAGCACATTTACACGGAGACAGTTCGTCGCCTCGAAAAAGCGTGGCGAGATACTAGCCACGAAACACATGAGTGCGAGATTCGCCTACGCACATTCTGGCCATAAACCAAGTGAGTTATAAAGGGACTATTTACACGGAGAGAGGCCCTACTCGTGTAAATAGTCCCATTATACTTTCCACACTAACATTGCCCATCAAATACAACAACAACAACATTATCTTTCTTACATTTTGTGTAAAACGATTGAATTAGAAATCGTGACTTATTTACAAGCTAAATACTTTGTAGAAATTGTAGAATAAGTACATTTATAATTAGAAAAGCTGAAATATCCTGCTAATTTTCAATTTCATACATTCATAAGAGATAAAATACCTTGTGTGAAGAAGATTACAGTACATATAATAATAGTAGTAAAATACTTAATTTTCCACAAATACGTAAGATAGGCCTTCTCTACATTATACAAACTTGACTTTAGTAATATCAAGGAAAAGGTACAAGTATTTTCTGTGCATTATAATGATTTGTCATAAAAAGTTATGGTCTTGGTGATTAGAAACTTACGCATAAAATAATATGAATGTTAACATTGATTAAAAATTATATATAGTGCCTTTCAGGCTTGATTAATAATAATTTGATTTAGCTGCATTCGTCCAATCAATAAGTCCAAGCTATTGTGTATATCAAAATATTGCTATTTTTCAACATGTCTCCTAAATATTAACGACTTCTTTACAACAACAATTTAATACTTTATCAAACGTTCATAAGAAGTTTAGGCAGCTTCTTAAAAAATAATCTCTTTAAAGGAGTCTAAGAAAAATATCAACCATCATTAAAATCAATAAAACGTGTCTAATACAGTCTTTACAAAAATTGTGTAGATCTTTAAAGTGGATAGTAAAATGTAAATACATCAGAAATCACAGAGAAGTGTTCACACTATGGAATGCACTTGGCACACACCCTATGTATCAAAAACATTGCTAAAAATTGTAGTAAGCATTGACAAATTCTATCAACTATTATTTCAATCAAATGTTTGCTATAATAAATTCGAATGCACCACAAGGCAACCGATATATTAGTGTAGTGTAGATCGAAATAAGTACATATAAGATCAACTAAATACGTAATACAAAAAGTCATATAATACATAAACTGAGTAATTAATATCATACCTTAGTCACATGCACATCTAGACCATAGACTATTATTTATCTAGAAATGTCTAGAGCCATTCAGCCTCTTTAGCTGTCCTAATTTACTATCGTCACACAATAGGCTCAATTTTGGCATATAATTTTTTGTTATTCTTATAAAATAAGCTTGTGATAAAAGAAGTGTCTTCTTAGAAAACACATCTGGTACTAAGATTTGGCAAACATTGATAACAATAGCATTGTGACGTAAACTTAACTTAAACGTGAACTTAAAATAAATCTAATTTATAAATATGAAGATTATGACGTGTCTTGCAGAATTTTACGATAGTCAAATCGTTCATATTATGGTCACAGTGGTGGGTTCCCAGGTTCACAGATCCAAGTTAAGAAAATTACTGCATTTTTATTAGCAAATAGAAGACTTTTGTCTTTTCATCAGATCACGAGTTATGAAACATGAATCATCCATCTTCTTGCCAACTATGTTGGTTGGGATAAATCATACAAAACTATAACTATTATTCGACATTTTGCGACTTCACTTACACTAGCAACTGGACTGTTGGCAAACATCTTATACGTAAATAGTTGTATTGCACTAGCGCGTCAGCCATAGTAATTTAAACCTTATAATTTTAAAACATAAAAGTCATTTTAGAACAAGTATTTTTTACTTGTCTATATTGCCACATTCTGCCTCCCAGTCATCAGGTATAAGCTTGGTGAGGTGCTGACTGAATTGATTGTATGTACATGGATCATCACAGAATGGTAACTTCAGCTCCAAAGGTACTTCCACCTTTGTATTGTTGCGGTAAAATGTCTGGAATGATAAAACAGATCTTATTAACTATTTGTAAAATGCTTAATCAAACATCAAGTTAATAAGTAGATATAAAAATAATTAATGAAAGGTTTATGTATTAGTAGTTGTAAACGACGCGATAAATTTCTTCCGCGAAATATCAATGTACGAGGCGCGGGCGCAAGCGGGCGGGAAGGCGGGTCGCGGGACGCGGGACGCACGACGCCGCGCTCGCGACGTTAGTGCCATTTCGACCTTCACGATCGCTTGCCGCGCGCCCCTTTCTCTCTGTACCTAGTTACCTACTTACTTGTTTCTGACCAAATAAACGTTTTATGCTGCGTATATATCTGCGTTTTCTTCATTGGTCCATCGAGCCGAATATTAATATTAATGTACCACACGCCGCCGCAGAACAAGATGGATACGCGCAGCACCACGCGGAAACAACGTCAGTTAAAGTCTGAAGAGCAATCGACCAAAGAGGATGATGTTGCAAATCCTAATCTAATCGAGCCTGCAAAAGCAGAAGAAACACGCGAATTTGCGTCACAAAAATCGAAATGTTCGAGAACGTCACGTCGAACATCATCAACGTCGGTACTCGCTCAAAAGAAAAAACTTGAACTGGAAGCGGCACAAGCGAAAGCCCAAATAGAAATGGAGCTCATTAACAAGAAGCTAGCTGCAGACATAGCAGCCCTAGATGAAAAATACAGTCCACCGGCATCGGAGTCACATGATGATGGCAGGGACATCGAGGAGTGGTTGGAGCGCAGCCAACACGAGCTGGAGCGACAGGGGGTCAACAAACATGGAAATTCTACAGGCCCGCTGTTCCCGTCGCTGCCGGAGGGCAGCGGCACTAACGGTGCAGTTCAACAATTGGCCAGCGCACTAAGGGATCTAGTCACCACTGCCGTGCCCACCAGCCACAACGAAAATCTACTCAGCCGCCTCAGCACACCACGTGAACTTCCCACATTCACTGGTGACCCAATGGAATGGCTGTTCTTTAAAAGTGCATACCAGGAATCGACAAACATGTGCAAGTTTAGCGAGAAGGAGAACCTATGGCGTCTAAGAAAATGCCTCCGCGGTCCCGCTAAAGAAGCAGTGTCAGCCCTGCTAGTTAGTTCTACATCGCCTGAAACAGTTATGGCTACATTAGAGCTACAGTTTGGAAACTCGGATATTATCATATCAAGAATTCTACATGACGTGAAAAAGTTAAACCCACTTCCACAAGATTATCACAGAGACATTGTAACCTTCAGTGTAAAAATAAAAAACTGTGTTGCATCGGTTCGACAACTCAAACGACATGAGTACCTACAAGGTGTTGACGTGGTCAATATGGTGCTGTCTAAGTTACCTACCGTGCTACTATCAAAGTGGGCAGACTACAGCTATCCGCTAATAAAAGCGCAAGAAAAGTGCAGGCTAGACATACTAAGTGACTTTTTAAGTGAAGAAGCTATCAAAATAGCCACGAGTAGTGCTGGCTTGTTGAATATGCGATGGGACAATAAACGTAAACATTATAGTGATAACGATCAAACTGTATTGTTACAAACGGAAAAACCCGAACAGAGTGCTAGTGACAATAAGTGCCGTTTCTGTCGTACCTCAAGACACCACCTAACAGACTGTAGGAAGTTTAAAAAGTCCCTACGTAAAGATCGGTGGTCGTATGTAAAACGCACCGGACTATGTTACAAGTGCCTTCTAATAAAACACGATAAGCTAACGTGCACCGCTGCCGCGTGTGGCGTCGACGGGTGTGCGGAACCCCACCACCGCTTACTGCATTATGTGCCGAGTGCGCGTCTAAATAATAACAACATAACAGCGGCGGCGCAACCCGCGCAACCCGCGGAACCCGCGGAACGCAGTGCAACCTGTGCAACAACTGAGACTGAAACCAGTGAAACCGTAACTAATGTGAATTCGAACAATAATAATTGGTCAGTGTTATTAAAAGTAGTGCCCATAAACATTCACGGACCTAACGGCGTGTTCAGCACGAGCGCGCTGCTCGATGACGGCTCCACCGTATCAATGATAAGCGCTTCACTAGCGTCGCGCGTCGGAGTGAGCGGTCACAAACAGGCAATTCGAGTGCGTGGTGCGTGGGACAGTACCGAACTATTGTGCGATACGGAAGTACTGGACTTAACTGTGTCTAATAAACTTGGTGAAAAACATAACCTAAACGTTCGCAGTGTCACTGAACTTAACTTACCTAAACAAAATTTAACGTTAGTGAGATGTGAGGACTATGACTACTTACGTAAACTTAAAGACGTTCTGAGTGCCGGTCAGCTTAAGCCGGAAGTGTTGATTGGGCAGGATAACTGCCATTTGATCTTACCCTTGGAGACTATAGTAGGCGGTCGAAACAAGCCATGTGCCACACGTACGGCGATGGGTTGGTGCCTTCACGGTGTCGTACCACGAAGATACTTACCTGCGCGCACAAACCATTCCACGTTCTTCATCACCGACGACAGCGATATAAATAATACTACTGTGGATAATAATATGTTCCACAATCTTCATGAACAAGTTCGACGGTACTTCTCCATAGAATCTATGGGTATTTCTGCTGCAAAACCTCGGCAGAACTCGGAAGAACAACGTGCCTGGAACCATCTGAAACAAAAATCTAAACTAATTAATAACAGGTGGCATGTGAGTTTACCTTGGAAACACGACGACTGCACGCTGCCGGACTCATACCCTAACGCAATATCACGACTACGAGGAGTCGAGAGGAAGATGAGGTCCAGCGCAGGATATTCTTCGCGTTACGAGGAAAGAATACAACATCTCATCTCCAACGACTATGCTTCTGAAATCGACGATAAATCAGTGAAAAATGATCCGTCAAGAAAGACATGGTACTTACCTCATTTCGGGGTCGATAACCCGAACAAGCAAAAATTAAGATTAGTGTTCGACGCTGCCGCTAAAACAAATGGCATGTGTTTGAACGATTACTTATTGAAAGGACCTGACCTATTAATTTCTTTATACGGAACCATGTTAAGATTCCGAGAAAATAAAATAGCTGTAACCGGCGACATCAGAGATATGTTCCTAAGAATAAAAATTGTGGAAGAAGACAGAGACGCATTACGTTTCTTGTGGAGAGAATCACCGGACAAACCGGTGAAAACATATGCAATGAGTTCCCTTATATTTGGTGCTAACTGCTCGCCCTTCGTAGCACAATTTATTAAAAATAAAAACGCCGAACGGTTCGAGTCAACTATGCCAAGCGCTGTGCAAGCTATTTGTAAACAACACTACATGGATGATTATATCGACAGTGTGGAAAACGTAGAAACGGCAATAAAGCTTGTGAAGGATATCACATACATTCACAAACAAGGTGGCTTCGATATAAGAAATTGGACATGCAACAGTCAAGCCGTGTTAAGTACTTTACCACAAGAAAGCCTACGTTCAACAGATGTGACGTTCAAGGTCGAGCAAACACAATACGACGGTGAACGTACGCTGGGATTAATATGGAATCCAAAAGATGACTCATTAAGATTCGACATATCATTTAAGCGCATTCCAATTGCTATTATTACCGGACAGAAAAAGCCTACAAAACGTGAAATGTTGAGCGTCGTCATGTCGATTTTTGATGTTTATGGTTTTCTATCGCCATTTACGATCAATGGAAAGATTATTTTACAAGAGACATGGCATCTTAATATCAGCTGGGATGATCCCGTTAACGACGAAATCTACACGAAGTGGCAGCAATGGATTTTCTTATTAAAATCACTGCGTGACGTAAGATTGCCGAGACACTATCCAGCTGCTACCACTAGAGTGAGCGAGAAAGAAAATACAACCGGCCTACGACTGGCTACATGCGCTACGCCGACGACTGAGTTCGGTGCTACGAGCGTAGCAGATGATATCGCCGCTACGAGTGCTACGTCGCGCGCGCCTAGCAACAGTGACAATAACCAGACTATTACGACACGCAATGAATATAGTCACCTACAGATGCATATATTTTGTGATGCTTCAACAAAAGCATTCTGCGCTGTTGCTTACTGGAGATGGATTGACTGCGATTTAAATGTGCGCGTAGCGTTTATCGCAAGTAAATGTCGAGTTGCAGGGAATAAACCGATAACAATTCCACGTTTAGAACTGCAAGCTGCAGTATTAGCGGCTAGACTGGCAGACTCACTTACCAAAGAGCATAAGATGAAGGCTGAGCGTCGAGTATTTTGGAGTGACTCAACAACAGTACTTCATTGGATAAATAATGACGCACGTAATTATAAAATGTATGTGGCTAATCGACTAGGCGAAATTGACGACCTAACACGGAAAAGTGAATGGCGCTATGTACCTACTCAAATTAATGTCGCCGATATTGCTACAAGAGAATGTTATGACTGCTCTGCTTTACAAAACGAATGGATGTATGGACCTACCTTTTTGCGCCGGGACTTTGAAGATTGGCCGCAAAATATTGTACCATCTGAAAATAAAGATTCACCGTTAGAATGTTTAACTGTCATACACAATAATGAAACTACAAACTTACCGCTGCCAGAACCTACTCGATTTTCTTCCTGGCTACGCTTACTGAGATCTACATCAAGAGTACTTACCTTTGTTGATAAGGGCTTGGAGGCTATAAATAAATTAGATAGCCGAGACGACGTTATGGACAGAGCTGAACGCTTGCTACTTAGATACTCACAAGCACAGTCGTTCAGTGAAGAGATTGCCCTGATAAGAAGCTGCAAAACAATACCTACTACTAGTAAACTACTTACCTTATCACCTTACCTTGATCAATATGGAGTGCTGCGCGCTGAAGGGAGAATCGATGCTGCTGAAAACGTGTTACCTGAAATAAAAAGACCTATAATATTAGATGGACAGAATTACATAACCAGATTGATAATACGGCATTACCACGTAAACGCCGCCCATGGAAATCAGGAAACCGTTGTCAATGAAGTAAAACAAAAGTATTGGGTTATTAGACTGCGACCAACGGTTAAAACAGTAGTAACAAAATGTATGCTGTGCAGATTAAGAACACGCAAACCAGAAATACCAAGAATTGGAGACTTACCTCAAGCAAGGGTGGCTCACCATCAACGTCCATTTACATACTGTGGAGTGGACTTGTTCGGGCCCATGAAGGTCACTGTTGGTAGACGCCACGAACTAAGATATGGAGTACTTTTCACCTGCCTTACAGTTAGAGCCATTCACATAGAAACTGTTGCCACGCTGACAACTGATTCCTTCATAATGGCCCTTCGACGCATGGCCGCGAGATGCGGCTGGCCCCACCATATGTACTCTGACAATGGGACCAACCTCCGAGGAGCCCACGCTGAACTAAAGAAGTCAGTCACGGAACTAGATGAGGAGGTCCTGAAGAATGAGGCTGAGAATCACGGCACTAAATGGACATTTATACCGCCTGCCAGCCCACATTGGGGTGGGGCTTGGGAACGGCTCATCCGTAGCGTGAAGACATCATTAAAAGTCGTACTCAAAGAACGAGTACCTAGAGAAGAGACGTTGAATACTATGTTGATGGAGGTTGAAAGCATAGTGAATAGTAGACCGCTGACCCATGTCTCAGTAGACCCTGGTACCATGGAAACCCTGACGCCGAACCATTTTCTACTCGGATCATCTTCCAACTTGCCACGGCTGGGCAAATTCGATGACTCCAGCTTCTACCTCAGAAAACAGTGGCGAATATCCCAGCGGTTGACAGATATGTTTTGGAACCGATGGGTCAGGGAAGTATTGCCCGATCTGATACCCAGGAGAAGGTGGCACACAGAGCCGAGACCGCTGCAAGTAGGGGACCTGGTACTCGTGGTCGACCCGAGCGGACCTAGAAACCTGTGGCCAAAGGGAATAATACAGGAGGTGTGCCCTGGCAAGGACGGACGCGTCAGAGTTATTAAAATAAAAACCAGGACTGGTACCATGACGCGATCCGCTTCACGCGTCGTTCGAATACCTACAAGTGATGAGTGCTGCTAGCAGCACGGGGTGGGGGATGTAAACGACGCGATAAATTTCTTCCGCGAAATATCAATGTACGAGGCGCGGGCGCAAGCGGGCGGGAAGGCGGGTCGCGGGACGCGGGACGCACGACGCCGCGCTCGCGACGTTAGTGCCATTTCGACCTTCACGATCGCTTGCCGCGCGCCCCTTTCTCTCTGTACCTAGTTACCTACTTACTTGTTTCTGACCAAATAAACGTTTTATGCTGCGTATATATCTGCGTTTTCTTCAGTAGTTTTTGCCCGCGACTTCGTCCGTGTAAATTTCGGTTATTGCCGATAAAGTTGTGGAACAAAAATTAGCCTAAGTATGTCTTTTCTTAGGGTGCGAACTTATCCCGATCTAAACATCAATATCGGTTTAGTAGTTTAGTTGTGAAAGCGCAACAGACAGACAGAGTTACTTTCACATTTATAATATTATTATGGAGTATGCATTCATACCTACATAGCACTCCTTATGATAAAGGCTATTTATAAACCACTCAAATCAACACACAAAACCACTTCAGGAATCTTGGTGGAGTAGTTTAATAAAATTGTTATGATGTAATGAATTCTATCAACATACCTTAACAAAAAACGTCTCCTGCTCAACATCTTCGTGTAACTCAATCACGATGCTAGCTCCATACTCCGGTTCCAGCAGGTCGTTGAACCCGAAAGCGCGCCAAAGGGAAACGACAGTGACGTCATGTCCTGAGTACACGTACAGAGTGCGGTCCACGTTCTCGTGTGACACTATCTGGTCCAAGTACTGCTTTATCTCCGTTAGAAGCGGTCCTAAAATTACACACTCAATTACACGGTTTGGTAATAATTGCCAATCAAAATCGAAGGAAACGACGAATGGGCTTATCAAAAAATATTTGAGGTTTTAAACCAAAGTTAATTTAAATTTTACAACACATACACATACCATCACGCCTGTATTCCTCGAAGGGTTAGGCAGTGGCGTACCAATGTACACCAACAGTTCTTATGTTAAATTTTAAAAATGCCTAGAAAAAAAAAACCTAAATTATTACCAACTTACCAACTTTTAGCCTCTGCAACGTCTCATTATACGACAGCAAAGCCAAACTGAGCATGAATGGTGTCCGCATTTTACTGGGAAACACAGTTCTCGTCCATTCTGGAAGCTTGAGTCCGGCCTCTTGCTCCGCTAAGAGTGTGCTGTACAAGAAGTCCACAGGCAGGATACTGCGCATGCTCTGATTCGTGTGTTTACTCAAATAGTCAAATAACTCTGTGAACTTGGGGTCCGCGTTCTTTTCAGCCAGTTGCTCTTCATACATCGCTTTCCAAAATTTACATGGTTTTGTTGCTGCAATGATCTAAAATTAAAATAATTACATTTAGTTTTTGATACGAGATTTAAAAAATGCGATAAGGCAGGAGCCAGTTCAACGGCGCCTGCCGTTTCCGCTGATGTAGCAGGCCAATAATTAATTCAGTCTCGGTTTCCAACAGTCACAGAATTCCGAGAGATACCCCTAATTATTATTCGAAAATGCAGAAGCCTGTGACTTCATCAGCACTAAAATTGGCATTTGTAACAGTGGGTACTAAAAAATATCCTTTTACACTTGTCAAAAAAGTAGCTTTCTAATAGAGAAGAAATTTTTTGTAATTGGGCCACTTGCAAAGATTATATCTTACACGTATATAAAACAAACCAACTTTACTTCCAAGATTAGATTACCATTCCTTTTCCACTAGTTACAAAAATTTTAAATTTTTTAAAAATGATGACCTACCGTATCCAGTTCCCTCGGCAGAGAGTGTACAGGCACTGGTTGCCACGGCAGTTCAGGATGCCACATCTGCCTCTCTGTGGGCGGGTACAGGCCCGCGAGGAATGTGTACGCACTCATGAGACACCGGGACTTGTCACTGCTGCGTATAAACACATCCTTCTCAAAGTACTCTTCAGGTATAAAGTTGGCATAGTAACTTCTGTATTTCTTGCCTAATTCATACAGTTGAAGCTTGCCAGTCTAGAAAACCGAAAAAGAAAATAATTGAATGTAGGTAACATTCTAGAAAGGAGGTTGATTATTTCCAAACTTTTAGATAAGAAACACTTTGCTTAATTGCTTGTTTACTGAACATAAAACTACCATTGTTTTATTTACAACAAAGTGTCTATTGTTTTAAGTATTATATTATTTTAGCAGTGTTCTTATCTTCAAATAACAAGTTTCATTATCATACAAGTAAGTCCATGAACTATAACTTCTGATAAAATAATACAGAAATTATACTTGAAATGGCGAAGAATGGATGCATGTGACTCAGCCTGTAAGTTGATAACGCCTTTGTCATAATTATTAAAATTTCCTATATCATAAATCTAAGCCTGTGCAAACTACATTTTTTAACTAACCGTTAACGCGCCTTTTTTCACTACACATTGCAGTTTAATTTTGTCTCACTCGTGCGCGTATCGCGTCTGTATCGCTACAAACGCGTGTCAACAACGCGTTTAAAGAGTGGTGTACACAGGCCCTAATAATTATTATTTAAATTCTTGTTCATTTCTAAACTGTATCTTTTTCTTTTGATAAATGTTTACTTACATTAGTGAGACCACCAAGTCCATCAGGCCATTGATAGTTCCTGTATGGATCACTGCTGTAGGTGTCCACAGGGGTCCTGGCGCCGTGGCGGAATAGCTGGGGAATTAAATTAATTAAACTTTAGATGGCAAAAAAAATACATTCTGGACTTGATTTAAAGAATATTAATACTACTCTCTCTAGTTTAGATTGTCAGCTTGGAACATAGAATTTGACACTCGGCAATAATGAAAGAAAAAAAACAAAAAGAAAGAAAAGTGAAAGAATTTTTCTTATTGCACTAATACTTCCAAAGATTACTTCTTACAAATGAAAACCAAACAAACTATTCCTTTTTATAATATTAAGTATAGATGTGATGGTATGATGAAGTTAATGATTGGGTACTTACAATAATAACAAGGCGCAGGGTCTTCGACTCATATGGCAGAGTCTCGCTTAGCACACAATAACCAAGCAAGCAGCTAAGTACTGCTAATCCAAGCACTACAACAGCAACCGTTGATGACCTCCTAGGAATCTGGTGGCACGCTGAGCGTTCCACCTTAGGCGTCGAAGGTCTACGCCAGGTATTCTCATCGTTATCATACTCCATTGGCACAGAGTCGCGAATAATTGAGTACATAAATAATGCTATACACAACAATAGACAAAGGTTTTAGCCTACACAATAAAACCTTGTGACGGATGAAAGATAATGTAACACTTTATTAATTTACACTAGAAATAATTAATGGCACTTATCTCCCACTACAGTAGGAACATATTATTTTAAAGTTTTGCTTTCACATTACGAAGAAATACGAGTATCACTGAATGTTTGAACATTGAACGTGTTTGTGCGTATAAACACTGCACGTTAATTAGTTTCAATTTGTTTCAAATAAATCTTATCGTAAGAGCCCTATATTGACGTAGTACGCAGCCTAAGATTAATGAGATTAAATTAAATTAAATAACAAATTCATAATTCGTTCGGAGCCGTCCTCCTTCTGTCTGATTTGACTGGCTTTGACTTTGTCAATCAAGTGACAATTATATTTTTTGACAATCTTTTTATCAGTGACATTGACACCAATAGTATTTTTTTTAAGATGGTAAGTCATCAAATAACTACTCGGAACGGAGTGTCAGACTTTTACTGACTAAAAACCCATCTATGTTCCTTCATGTGCCCTTTGCGTTCCGAGGGCGCGGTATATCTTTCGAACAACCCGCAGCCTCTGCCGCAGCCAAAACATCGACTCGATAAAAATCCGACTGTTTCTTTTTACTGGTAATCATAAATCATAATTCATTTTTATACATCATTATAAACATCTTCACACGTTCCGTAATTCAAGGAATATTATATTCCTTGCGGAAGTTTATGGTCATAGATTATATGTATTGTTATGGTTATCTCCATAGAGGTATTTGTCCTGTGTATTTGTCTATGGAGCAATCATCACCACCCCACCGGTTCACCTCAGGCAGACTCGTAGCCAAGGAACATATTTACTCTAGGGAGAAGAATGTCAACTTAGTACAAAAAATATGGTACGGTTTTTGGCGCCTCCTGGTGGACGCCCCCGAAAACTTATGAAAGCGGGAAATTCAAAATTGGTTTTCTTTGAGATATATTTTTAAAGCTAGCCACAAAAGCAGAACTGAGAAACTGTAACCGTCGTTACATTATTGTATAAATTCACTAGTTACAATTTTTCAGTTCTGCTTTGGTGGTCAAGCAGCCTTATTGTTAAAAATAATATAGATTGTGAATACAAGACAGTTCTTGCTTGTAGAAAACTTTGAATATTGTCAAAAATTAAGTTTGTAGTTTATTTGTAAGAGTCAAAGCTTCATAGTAGGTATTTTTAAAATAAAAACAGCAGTTTGACCTTTAATTCAGAAGTACTTTTATTAAAAATTACACACTACCTTAATAGGCACAATCAAATAATCAAAATTCAAATTTATACATAACAAACCAACAACATAAAACGTAAATATGGGTGATGTTTATAAATTCCTCCTTTAGAAGGAACCTACGCTCTACTCAACGTCGGTAATGGCGAGGATATTATAACACTTAACGTTGCACTATCAGGAGATGATAACAAGAGAATCTACAAGAAATAACATGCGCTCGCGCCGGTATACATTATTTTTGAGAATTTGTCACAGAGTACAATAGTACATTTTTAATATTTTATAGACTGAAATGTGAAGTGGGGCTGCCAGGTACATGTAACAAAATCTTACCCACCTAATGCTATACGAGCGTATTTATATTTTGCATGAATTACAAATTTATATTTATTAATTTTAAATAATATTAACCTATATTCAACACACAACAACACAACCTATAAATCAGTCGAAATAATATATTTCATGTAATTTATTAATTCATAATTTGAACTAAAATGTTACTAAAACTACCAAATGGTAGCTTTTTAACACGTGTGCACCTTTTCTGTTTTATGAATGTTGCCATCATTGAAAACGTCATTATTAGAGACCGAATTTTTTAGGTCGCACATAATAACGAAGAATATGGCAACACAGCTCTAGCCCCCGTAGGCATGACACGGTTTACCCAATGAGACGACCCCGCCTGCTCGTAGCAAAACTTAAAAATAAAAATAAATAAGTAGAGTAAAACTTAACTTAGAGGAGTTCGCGCGTCAGGTTGTTAACAAGAGGAATTTATTGGATTTTGGTTCCCGGAATAGAAATCATAACTTGTTATAATCCTGATTCAGGTGAGTGCTTCCTTGATTACTAATTAAAATAGAATCCGCAACGAACGATGTTCTCGTCAGTCGACCGGGGTCAGTGGGTCGTCTTAGGGGCGGGTTGTGGGAGTTGGAGTATACGCTTAGGGGCACTATGAGAAGCAAAGAAAACAAAAAAAAAAAAAATTTAGTTAAAAAAAATTTTGTGGGACTTAGTCAAATTTTCGGAGTTTTTTTTTTTTTATACAATTCGACCATTTTTATTGCAGCAACTGATTAAGCTTGTCCATAGAAACCATTTGGGGTCTGAGAAGCATGGCCCTACGACGCACCGTTTCCGAGTTATGGGCCTTTAACTTTTTTTATTTTTATATAAAACGATTTTTATTTCCAAAATGGTAGCTCGGATGAGTTTGTTTTCGGGAAAGAAATTGTTGCTCTACTCAAAAGCCATGAGGTCATGTAAAAAAAACAAGCAAAATCTTGAAAAAAAAAAAAACATCAAAAATTTGTCTAAGTCCTTCGCCCCTAAGAATACTCTAGCTGAAACGACGATCGACACTTAGAAAAATTTTTGATGTTTTTTTTTTTTCAAGATTTTGCTAGTTTTTTTTACATGACCTCATGGCTTTTGAGTAGAGCAACAATTTCTTTCCCGAAAACAAACTCATCCGAGCTACCATTTTGGAAATAAAAATCGTTTTATATAAAAATAAAAAAAGTTAAAGGCCCATAACTCGGAAACGGTGCGTCGTAGGGCCATGCTTCTCAGACCCCAAATGGTTTCTATGGACAAGCTCAATCAGTTGCTGCAATAAATTGGTCGAATTATACTCCTGCTTAGTCCTCGATACTTATCTTGATTTACTATGTAGTTCCACTATGGTCCATTGTGTGTACGCGACTATTCAGAGAATAAAATCCTGCGAAAAAACTGATACATTGGCAACACTATCCAGCTTATGTCATTCACTATTTTCGCGTTGTGTTGCGCAGGCGCCATTTTTTCAAATTGTTTTAAAATATAAAGTTTTTACGAATAACAAAATGCCTAAAGAGGATAAAATGTGGAGAAAGTTGAAGAAAATTCAGAAGAAACTGAACAGACGAGCACGAAGGCGCTGTTGTCGTCTGAAAGGCATGAAAGAGAATTGCCTTCTGTGGATGAGGCTGAAGCTAACATCGCAATCGATGTTGATAATGCAGGTATGTAATTTAAGCTAGATTGTAAAGATTTCAGTGGATTCAAGTTGGAAGAAGGAATTTATTAGAACACGCTATCTTGCCGGTGTTTAGCACATGCGTCCTTGTAACATGAAGTTCATGTTGAAAAGGACTACGAGAGTCTCGTAATGAAATCTCAAGTTGAGGTACAGTGCTAATAATATAGGTATATCTAGAAGTTCTATGATATATCTACACGTGATATTGTTTTCTCACAAGAATACATCATTTTGACTAAGTTAGTCAGATGATAAATTATTATGTGCCTAGTAGGTACTCATGAAATGAAGGATGATGAAATAATGGTCAGCTTTAGGGAACCCGTCAAGTTCGGGATAAACCTATGGAGATGACATCCATCCCAAAACTTTAAGAAGAGAATTTTGACCAATGTTTTGGATAAAGAAGTAAAAGCGGATTTGTATAAAAAATATTTGTTTCTAAAGAATTTCCATTTATTGGAAGCACCTAGATTAAACTTAAGATTAAAAGGTGGAGAAACAACAACAGTTTAGAATTACATTAGCGGCAGTTTTAACAGTGGTTGATAATTTGGTAAAAACAAATTATGTACAACAAGAAGAACATTGAAATTTTGATTGATGTGTCAAGACTCCTTAGTGACTTGCACTATAATGATACATGTACTAGAAGAAAATTAATTGCAATCAACCTGGATAAAAATATTATTAAAACGGCAGAGTCAGCTAAACAGGACAGTTTTCTGTTTGGTGAAAAGTTCAATAAAAACATGATCTGCCAATGCTATTAAAAAAGCAGCTCCTACAAAACCGGCCACATATTATTTGAACAATGGAAAACTTCCATGCCCCTCCTCACTCGAGTCGAGTCAAACAAGGGAGGGGGGGCAGATATCATCCGAGTACCACAGTGAGGCAGCACCAGCCGAGGACCTCATCAGGCAAGACATATCGACACAAAGCTGTCCGTCAAACTTAAAGGTAAAGACATTGGCATGTCGCTTAAAATATTTCTATTTGTGTTGGGAAAATATCACACAAGATAAAGTTATTTTATCATGGATAAAGGGGTATAAAATTCCTTTTATGCAATCTCCTACACAACGGGTACTACCTAAAAATTCTTTATTTTCAGAGTCTGAAAATAAAAATTGTAGCTAAAGAATTAGCTAGATTACTGGATTTGGGCGTTATTAAAAAGTGTACCCTTGTCAGTGGACAGTTTTTATCCAAAATATTTACCATACCCAAAGCAAATGGTGGTACCAGGCTTATATTAAACTTAAAGTGTCTGAATAAGTTTGTTTACACAGAACATTTTAAAATGGAAGATATTAGAACTTTATGTAAGCTTAATTCTAAAAATAATTACATGAGCACAATTGATTTAAAAGAGGTCTACTTTTGAATACCTACAGATAATGATGATACAAAATATTTGAGGTTTTATTTTGAAATAATATCTATGAATTTAATTGTATGTGCTTTGGTCTATGTACGGCCCCTCTGACCTTTACTAAGATATTAAAACCAGTAATATCTTACCGTCCTACCTATGCAGTGCTGGATTCAAATCAGTGATTTGTCTTGATGATGTTATTTGTATTGGAGATTCTTAAGAAGAGTGTTTAGAGAGCTGTAGTAAGACTGGAACACTTTTGAAATGTCTGGGATTTTATATCAATAAAGATAAAAGTAATATACAACCAAAATAAGTAGTTGAATATTTAGGTTTTGTGATTAATACAAAGAATATGACACTATCAGTGACAGATAAGAAGAGAACTTCTATATTTATTTTATTATGTACTTAAAAAGTACTTAAATAACAGTAGGTGTACTATACGAGACTTTGCACAGCTCATTGGATCTTTAACAGCTTGTTGTTCAGCTGTGAGTTATGGTTTTTTATATACAAAAAGGTTAGAGAGACAAAAACGTGTTGAATTAAATATTCACAATAACGACTTTGATTCATTTATGATTATAAATAAGGAATGTAGAAAAGATTTACTGTGGTGGTATAATTGTATTAAGATGGCTAGAAACCCCATAATACATTATCAATTTGTGATTGAAATTTATTCAGATGCATCTCGCTCTGGTTGGGGGATAGCTTGTGATGGGCACGTAGCAAGTGGTTTCTGGACAAATGAAGACAAGGACAATCATATAAATTATTTGGAACTTTTGGCAGCTTTTCTTGGGCTTCAATGTTTTGCAAAAGACTTACGGTCTTGTCAAATTTTATTACGTGTAGTCAGTACTACAGCTATAGCCTATATTAATAGAGTGGGTGGCATTCAACTTAATAATCTTAATGATCTTGCTCGGGATATATGACAGTGGTGTGAAGACCGCAAAATTTGGATATTTGCATCTTATGTAAAATATAAAGAGGCAGATGTTGAATTTAGAAAGGAAAATGTTGACTGTGAGTAGGAACTGTCACCAGCAGTGTTTCATAATATAGTGAGATCATTTGGAAAGTCTTCCATTGACCTATTTGCTACCAGGGCTAATAGTAAATGTGACAGATATTTGTCTTGGCACAGAGATCCACATGGAGAAAACATAGACCGTGCTTTTACAGTTGCTTGGGGTAGTTACCCATTATTCTATGCATGTCTACCATTTGCATTAATTTCAAAGACCATTCAAAAGATTAAGGATGATCAGGCTTTTGGCATATTAATGTTTCCTATGTGGCCATCACAGCCCTGGTATCTGTTTATTAATTCCATGGTAATGTCAGACGTTAAAGTATTTAAACCATCAAACCAATTATTGTTTTCACCTTCCAGAACACTACATCCTCTGCACAACAGCCTTTCCCTGGCGTGCATATTATTAGGGTTTAAGAAGCAATTGATACCTCATGACACCATTCAGGTCATGATTTCATCCTTATCAGAAAATACAGTTAAACAGTAGTCAGTACCACTACATAAGTAGTGGATTTTTTGTAATGGTGAAAATATTTTTTGACTTTTCTATCACTAAAATATTAGAGTTCCTTACACAACAGTTCAACAATGGCAGTTCATACACAACACTAAATACTACTAGATCTGCTTTGTCCTTGATTATAAACTCTGAGGTAGGGACAGATCCTCAAATAAAAAGGTTCTTTAAAGGCATCTTTAAATTACGACCAAGTCGCCCTAAATACAGTGACACATGGGATCCATCAATTGTATTGAATTTTATAGAAAAATGGTACCCATTACAAGAATTGTCTTTTGACAAGCTAACTAAAAAGCTGGTAATTCTTTTAGCACTCACTAGTGCACAACGAATACAAACCTTATCTGTTATTAGACTAAATAACATACAATTTATTGATTCAGGAGTAAATATAAAGATCACTGATTTATTAAAAACATCCGTACCGGGAAAGCAACAGATGTGTATTTCATTATCTTATTTTCTTACAAAACCCGAAATTTGTCCTGTGATTACATTACAACTTTACATGAAGGTCACACAATCATTAAGAAAGATAGAATTAGCTTAATACAGAAAGATTGTTTATTAGTTTTAAAAGACCCCACAAATTATGCTAGTAGCTAATCAATTAGTAGTTGGATTAAGCAAACAATATGGATAGTGGTATAGATATTAAAAGATTCACTCCTCATTCAACTCGTCATGCATCTACTTCTATGGCAAGTAGAGAAGGTGTCACATTAGATACAATTTTTAACACTGCAGTAGGGTCAAAAGTTTTTGCAAATCGTTATAATAGACCACTGGTAAAAGAAAATACAAACTATTTCTTTACCAACACTGTTTGTAACATTATGACTGATTAAGGATAATAATTAATAATAAGCCAAGTTGAGAATTATGTTTAATAATGTTTTAGAGTACAACTACTCACAATAAAAAACAAAAAATGATTTTTTGTTTTCTTTTAATTGTTTTATTTTTATTCAATGTGCTTACAATTTCCAACTTCATCTCTCTAAACATCTACATAGTAAATCAAGATAAGTATCGAGGACTAAGCAGGAGTATAATTACTAAATTAAACGAACTTACCTAAGTGAAGTTCTATTGTAATTATACGAACTGCTTAGTCCTCGATACTAGCTTCCCTCCCAAGCCCTAAACATAACCTTGGGTTGTGTTACCCGGGATTGAAGTTGAAAATTGTTGTTTTCTGATTGCAGGTTGCTCTAAATAGAATGACATAAGCTGGATAGTGTTGCCAATGTATCAGTTTTTTCGCAGGATTTTATTCTCTGAATAGTCGCGTACACACAATGGACCATAGTGGAACTACATAGTAAATCAAGATAAGTATCGAGGACTAAGCAGTTCGTATAATTACAATAGAACTTCACTTAGGTAAGTTCGTTTAATTTAGTAATTCTATACAGGATAAGTTTTTAACCAGTGCGTAAAATTTTTTTGGTAGTTCAATGTCAGTAATAGAACACATTTCCGTGTTTAGTTAAAAAAAAAAATAAAAAAAATTTCATCCTTATCCGAGTTTGAAATAAGCAAAACATGGACATAATCTATTCGCCATACTATCAATGACAACTCTTGGCCGCCGCCCGGGCGCATGGCTGGGGTGAGGGGGTGGGGAATGCGCTAGCGCTGAGTGACAATAAAATATGGTTTTTAAGTATACATGTTTCGTAAGCGATAACTTTTTTTTTTAGTACTAAGACATCAAAATAAAATATACGTGTTTAATAAAACGTGTTGAAGTTTATTATGGCAAAATTTACGCACTGGTTAAAAATTTTTCCTGTATATAAAAAAAAAACTCCGAAAATTTGTCTAAGTCCTTCGCCCCTAAGAATACTCTAGCTGAAACGACGATCGACACTTAGAAAAATTTTTGATGTTTTTTTTTTTCAAGATTTTGCTAGTTTTTTTTACATGACCTCATGGCTTTTGAGTAGAGCAACAATTTCTTTCCCGAAAACAAACTCATCCGAGCTACCATTTTGGAAATAAAAATCGTTTTATATAAAAATAAAAAAAGTTAAAGGCCCATAACTCGGAAACGGTGCGTCGTAGGGCCATGCTTCTCAGACCCCAAATGGTTTCTATGGACAAGCTCAATCAGTTGCTGCAATAAATTGGTCGAATTCTATATATAAAAAAAAAACTCCGAAAATTTGTCTAAGTCCTTCGCCCCTAAGAATACTCTAGCTGAAACGACGATCGACACTTAGAAAAATTTTTGATGTTTTTTTTTTTCAAGATTTTGCTAGTTTTTTTTACATGACCTCATGGCTTTTGAGTAGAGCAACAATTTCTTTCCCGAAAACAAACTCATCCGAGCTACCATTTTGGAAATAAAAATCGTTTTATATAAAAATAAAAAAAGTTAAAGGCCCATAACTCGGAAACGGTGCGTCGTAGGGCCATGCTTCTCAGACCCCAAATGGTTTCTATGGACAAGCTCAATCAGTTGCTGCAATAAATTGGTCGAATTCTATATATAAAAAAAAAACTCCGAAAATTTGTCTAAGTCCTTCGCCCCTAAGAATACTCTAGCTGAAACGACGATCGACACTTAGAAAAATTTTTGATGTTTTTTTTTTTCAAGATTTTGCTAGTTTTTTTTACATGACCTCATGGCTTTTGAGTAGAGCAACAATTTCTTTCCGGAAAACAAACTCATCCGAGCTACCATTTTGGAAATAAAAATCGTTTTATATAAAAATAAAAAAAGTTAAAGGCCCATAACTCGGAAACGGTGCGTCGGAGAGCCATGCTTCTCAGACCTTAAATGGTTGCTACAGACAAGGTCAACCCGATACTTCAAAAAAAATAGGAAAATTTCAGAAAAAAAAAAAAAAAAAATAACGAAAATTTTTCTAAGTCCTCGCTCCATAGTGCCCCTAAGGCTACACTCCAACCTCGACCGGCAAAAAAAAATCAACCACTTGCTGAAAAGTTGTTCCCTGAAACTATTGTACTTTTTATTTAAAAAAAAATCTCAAAGTAACCAATTAAGATTTAATATCACTTTCATTCATTCATTTGTTTACAAACCGAGAAGATCAAGTATCACACCACTTGAACTAGATTTTTGTTATGCCAAGTTCCGTTATGTTCGTTTCAATCGCGAAAAGTAGGTCTCTACAATAGTGTATGACTTTACCCAGTTTTTATAACAAAACGCATATACTATTTGTTATAAAATAATTAATAAGTATAATTTAATTTTTATTTTATAATAAAAATAAATATATACTTTGTTTTGTGCATAAAGTTTAAATAAATAATAAATAAAATTATTTTAAATGAAAAAACGAGAGAAGCAAGACTTTTTTTATTTCATAATAATGTTGTTTACTTGTTAGGTGCAAATTTCAAGAGGATTAGGATAAAGAGATAAGAGCTGTGATAAAAGTAAATATCTTTGGAAGATAAAAATTACAAAAAAAAAATTGTTTATTTAAACCAGAATATATTTTCACATGACATCATCTATAATTGTATATTCATTTTAATTTAATAAAGAAAATTCTTGTACTATTACAGACTGACAGAACATTCCACATTAACCTCGCAGCAAAATGCCGCTCTTCAGTGGAAAATGTTTGAGCACAGCCAAGCTGATCGGCAAGACTGCCCTAGTTACTGGCTGCAACACAGGCATAGGCAAAGAAACTGTCCTAGATTTTTACAAGAGAGGTAATTTCAGCAAAGTTATTCTTTTTGTTTGTATTGCTATTTAGGAAAATCTCAGAAGCAATTCTACTAAATAAAATTATTCAAAATCTAGTCGCAAGATCATCTGAGCATCAATTAAAAATAATTTGATAATTAAATTAGTGTTTGTTTATAGTAATGGTTAATTAAAGTAATTTTCGTCAGATTTACATCAAGATTAGATTGCAATCTTTCATAAAAGTTAGTAAAAATGCTTATCTGAACCTTATTACCATACAATGCTGGGTAAAAATACCTGTTATTGGAGATACTAATGGTTATAACCTCAGCTTCTTCATGCAAATATCAATGAGAAAACCTTGCTCCACGGCCATGACATTTACAAAAAGTTTAATGCATTATGTTAATTTCTTATAACTATACATAATTATTCTAGTCATCATTTTAGCTACATCCAAAGTTTTACTCATAATTATTTATGAGAATTGAAATTCAGAAAAAATGAATGAATTTTGTTTACCATGAAATTTAAAATAAGTTCTGATGCCAGTCACCAGTTATAATAATATATTCAAGAAAAGCAGTAAAAACGTAAATTCGATACCACTTTTAAACATATGTTTTAAAAAGGTTGCATTCCACAGGTGCCAAGGTAATAATGGCGTGTCGCAGTATGGAAAGGGCAGAGGAAGCGAAAACCGACATTGAGAAAATCTGCAAGGATTTACCAGATACTGGCAACATTATTCTAGCGAAATGTGACCTTACCTCCTTGAAATCTGTCCGAGAATTTGCACAGAGTATACTTGATACTGAACCACAGATTAATATTCTCGTGAATAATGCTGGGGTCATGATGTGTCCTAAGAGTGAGACTGATGATGGGTTTGAGATGCAGTTTGGAACTAATCATTTAGCACACTTCTTGCTGACCATGCTTCTGCTGCCGCGTATTAGGAATAGTACGCCTGCGAGAATTGTTACTGTTTCGTCTAGGGCGCATATTAGTAAGGTCACACTTTATTTTTATGATTAGAACAAAACTTTTCATATGTACACCTGTATTCCCCAAAGGGTTAGGCAGAGGTGTACCAACACCCATGCAAATGAAATGACTGCCTCGTTAGCCTAGTGGTTCTAAGCGTGACTGCTACGCTAGAGGTCTTGGGTTCGATTCCCAGGACGAGCAAAATGTTATTGGGTTTTTTATGAAATTCTCAGTAGCAGCTCGGAGTTAGGGTTTGTGCCTGGTTTATGGCAATAGGTTCGCTACCTATATACATGGAACCTAAACATACCATCGAACTGCGGGTACATTGGTACACCTCTGTGCAGAACAAAACTACCTAAAGTCTTTAAAAAGCTCGGCTTTGTACAGTGTTGTCTCAGTTGCTCATATCGCTGTCTCTTTCTAAAGCCCGACTACACAGGATACTAAGTGTCCACTTGTTTGCTACAGGATATGGCATCAATTTCGACGACTTGAATTACAAGAAGCGGTCTTACAACGCAGCAGAAGCGTACTCGCAGAGCAAGCTTGCTAATGTGTTGTTCTCCCGAGAATTAGCAGCGAAACTAAAGGTATACCAAGAAAAATATTTCTTCCTCCCAACTTTTATCTCTTATGTGTTAAATGAGCGTGATACTCGTAACAAAATGATTAAATTTTACGTAAAATAATAGGAGTTAATTATCACACACAACACTTTCTCTTCTGTATGAAAATTCAAATTATTACATACATACGTATATTCACGCCTTTTTGCCATGTGGATAGGCGGAAACCACGGAATGCCACCTGCTACGATCCTTTCGCCTCATCCACGTTCATATATCTGGTCATACAAGCACGCCGGTTACTAGCAGGTACTATAATACGCGCCCGACCTTTCTGAAGAACCTCACCAATAAGGTCAGGGTAGGTCTTTCTAGGACATTGCCATTCACATAAAATTATAATTATTATTCATTCAAATTAAACTAAACTCATGCTAAAACTAAAAACTTTCCTTATATTTATTATAATTATAATTCAAAGAGTGGGCCTGGCCTGCACAGTCGGCGCCATATATTTGAGGATGAGAAAAAAGTAAAATCGTCGTATGCCTAACTTTCTTTTCATTGAGTCTAACTTTATTGTTAAAAAATAACCAATTTGACAGCCTCCTCCTTTTTAAAGGCGGTTAAAAAAAGACAAGAAGTAGGTATATAGTCAACCTAATCTATACTTAGTATTATAAAGAGGTAAAGTTTGTGAGGTTGTAGGGGGTAATCTCTGGATCTACTAAACCGATTTTGATTTTTTTTTTACCCATAGAAAGCCACATTATTCGACCGTGTCATAGGTTATATAACATCACGCTACGACCGACGGGAGCGGAGCCAACATGAATGAAGTTGCGGGTAGTTCGCTAATAGTTGATATTTCATATCTCCTTTCTTTAGGAGCACAACATCCAAGGCATCAACACATACAGCCTGCACCCAGGCGTGATCAAGACTGAGCTGGGCCGTCACCTCAACGAGTCTCTGTTCTGGGGCGCGCGGAGGCTCATCGGCTTCGTGATGGCGCCGTTTATGAAGTCGCCGGAGTTAGGCGCGCAGACCACCATATACTGCGCCATCGATGACAAGTGTGCGGAGGAGACTGGGCTGTATTACAGGTAATTAAAGTATAAAACCCTTTCTATGTCTCTAAACCTCTCTCTCTCTCTTTCTTTCTTTCTACGCCTAACCTTTCGGGGAATACAGGGGTGATGGTATGTAGATAGTATGTTTAAGTAAATAGTCGTTAAAAATCATAAAAAAAAAAAAATATACCATCACGCCTGTATTCCCCGAAGGGTTAGGCAGAGGTGTACCAATGTGCACCCACAGTTCGCCGGTATATTTAGGTCCCATGTAATAGGGGGCGAGCCTATTGCCATTAACCGGGCACAAATCCAAACTCCGAGCTGCTACTGCGAATCAAAAAAAAAAAAAAAAAACATGTTAAAAATCATGTGTCCTATAAATGTTGACGTAAGGTTTAAATTATAATGATTGACGTGCGCTCTTGAAGTTCCAAAACATATACTGTATCTCAGAATAATTTAGGATAATCAGTGAGTCAATTTCTTAATTGAGTTTGTTTCTGTATTTCGCGATAAGCTTCGAACTCGAACCCTGGTCATCACATACAAGATGCGTCTGAAATCATAAACATTCGTACTCGTAGGTATACTTGTAAAACTAATTTTATATAGTTTTGTCTGTGTAGGCGCCAAACCCTTGCGCGAGTGAACCAATTACCAACATAGCGATTATCGTGTTGTATCGTATAACACATTAGAACCTCGATTATCCGTACCCTCAATTATCCGAAGGCTGACTTAGCTTATCCGAACGATGGCGCGGATTTGTTGCCCGCTCCTTTTTTTAGGTGTTTTATATATCAACGCTCCTTTTTTTAATCTGTGTCAGATTTTAATAGACTGTTTTGTTTTTATGTGAAAAGGTGTAAGTTGTTTTTGTTTGATCTTGTAAACAAAAACCCACATTTCGATTATCCGAACAACGTCTCGGCCCAATTAGTTCGGATAATCGAGGTTCTACTGTAAATGTTGGTTGTTTGTTTTCTATGCGCTTCTAAACCATTGACCCAACTGTGATACGAACGCGTTCTTCTGCGTGCACCCGTCAAATGGAGGTGTAGATACAGTAATTTAACTCGTTTTTTTTCTTTCAGTGATTGTGCCGTAGCCAGTCCTGCGGCTAAAGCTCTGAACGACGAACATGCGAAGAAGCTATGGGACATGTCTGTAGAGCTGGTGAAGCTAGGCGATTATGACCCTTTTACTGCTAATGACCCAGGGGTCAAAACGGTTTAAACTAGGTTAAGCATTCATATAACTTAAAGTTTTTCTGGGCTGTCTGACTTGCTTTATGTCATGCATGCATATTACGTATGTTCGGCTACTGTTCTATTACGGAAATAGAGCCCTTACAGTTGGAGCTCTTTCATCTGGCATAAAATAGCATAGAAAGCCAAGAATTGTATTGTCATGGCTTAATATTTTGCACGACGCGCCACCAAGCACAACTTAATTGGAATATGTCAGATAAAAATTTTCCAGATGCTACCGTAATTAATTAAATGATAGGATTAAGTCCCAGTAAGTCATAATTTTGAAATCAACATAGTGTATCCGTCCAGATTGAATGAAGATAATACTGAGCCACGATTCGATATCGATTTTTCGATAGTTCGTCCAGTGGTAATAATATCCAGTAAGTTGGTAGAGGGGCTTTTTTTTTTTTTTTTTTTTTATAGACGGGAAATCATCAAATAACTTCCCCCGCCCTGGGCGGGGCGGGAGGGAGTGTCAGACTTTTACTGACTAAAACCCGTCTATGTTCCTTCATGTGCCCTTTGCGTTCCGGGGGCGCGGTATCTCTTTCGAACAACCCGCAGCTGGTAGAGGGGCTGACTGTCGAGAATGCACAGAATATATTATTATATGCATCGATCATACGTAGAGGCTATTCTCAGGACGAAAAAAGACTTATAACACGCCGTGACACGCTACGTCAGTGAAGCTAACTTTTTATCTTGTAAAGATAAACTTCTTCAGTTGGTCTAAAGCAAGGGTGCTCAACTTTTTTAACAGTCGGGGTCAAAACGACGGCTTAGAAATTTTCGGCGGGCCACTAACGATTCCTATTTTAGTTACTTTTGAGACTTGTGCAAAAAAAACCCAATTTATTATTATGTAATGTAATAGCTGGTTATTAAAAAAAAAGGATAAAGAAAAAACCATTTTGAAGGAACACTTCGTCAGCGGGATTTTTAAATCTTGCTGACGCGGGCCTGCGTTTGAGCAGCCTTGGTCTATAGGCTATTTGACTCACGCATTATATTTTATAACACGCGTGAGTTAGTGTTGGGTGTTACAAGTGTGCAGCGTGCCTTTTTCAATTTGTTTTATTTTATAATAAAATTTAATTTAAAAGTATGTACACTAATAATTACAATATTCTGAACTGTAAAGATTTAATTATAATACAAAGTTGTAAGTTAAAATAATCGGTGGTTGGTTTAGGATGTAAGTAATAGAATGTCTATATTGTATCTAATCTGTGATGACTATATTGTTTATTTGACAACTTTCTTATACTCATTATAATTTATAGTTTTGTACTTTATAAGCGAAGGCTCAAAATTCTACTTTACTAAATATTAAGTGCAATTGAAATCGTTGTATAGATTTATTCGCATTTATAAAATGTGTGTTTTACAAATTTACACTTTGAAATATATTTGGATATTGTTGAAGCATTATTTGTTTTATTTAATGTTTTTATGTTGGCTACTTTTTGACGTTTTAATTATCGTCACTCGTGAGATATGGGACGCTTAGACTAAAGACTCTGGCTGTTTGTCTGTCTGTTCGACATTGTGTCTTTTGAACCGTAATTGATAGACAAGTAAACATTTCGCAATGTGTATGACCGTTATCGTCAATAATAATAATAAAAAAGAAACAAAAAAAATTAAAGCGAATACAATAATAAATGTGTATGTAGTATAAATATTGTTTCGTGGGAGCGGCCGGGCTGCCTTTGGTGCTCCCTCTATCGCCACATTGAGTGCCGTAGGTAAGGCGCCTACACATTATCAACGGCACATTGTCGCCGTCACCAAATATATTTCTCTAACTTTCTGTATAGGTGAGTTGATATAAACAGCTTGATTTTGCGAAGTTTATGTTTAGTTAAGGCGCCCGCCTCTCATGCACGAGGTAGCGGGTTCGCAACCGGGCATGGGCAAGTACCAATGTGACTTTTTCTAATTCATAGTATGTACTTACTAAGTTTATCTTGGACATCACTGACATCGTTAACCATGTCAGAGGCCCTTGAGGCGGTTTAGAAACTCTAACACTAGGGTGTGTGGGTTCGTTAGACCTTACTGCTCACACGGTTAAGATGATGTTATGCTAGCTTCTACCCACCACTTCCTCTGCGTCAAATTTTATATATTATTTTACGGGAATCGTACGTTTATTTCGGGATAAAAAGTATCCTATGTGTTATTCCACACAAAATCTATCTCAGTGCCAAATTTCATCCAGATCCGTTCAGCCGTTTAAGCGTGAAAGAGTAAAAAAATCCATCCACCCATCCTTCCTCACAAACTTTCGCATTTATAACATTAAGGCCCGGCGCCCACTATCGGCATCGGCACGGCTGAGGATTTTGGGTAATAAACAGCATTATACATTAACTTCATGGCAATAAAGTAGAAATTTCTATGATACATGATCGTAGTATCAAAAATACCGCTTCAGTATGCTTGAGGCTACTGCATCGACTTTATTGCCATGAAGTTAATGTACATAATGCTTTTTATCACCTAAAATCCTCAGCCGTGCCGATGCCGATAGTGGGCGCCGGGCCTAGTAGGAAGTAAGTAAAACATTTTAGTTGTTACCAAAATGTGCCTACTACAATATTTTAGATAACAAACTAGGTCTGCACAATCTGAATGATTATCAGGGGGATTTTATAAAATGGATTATAGCAGCTCGGAGTTAGGATTTGTGCCCGGTTAATGGCAATAGGCTCGCCCCCTATTACATGGAACCTAAACATACCGGCGAACTGTGGGTATACATTGGTACACCTCTGTCTAACCCTTTGGGGAATACAGGCGTGATGATGTGTATGATGGTATGATTACGTCACATGAAAAATGTGTGTGTTTGACAATATCAAAGTTAAATCATCAATTTTAATTGGACCATTAAAAAGCAATTTTGATCGTCATATAGGTAGGTTAGGTACTAAAAATTTAAAAAATTGTTGCCTATGGAAAACGAACTAATGAGTATTTAATTGTTGAGTAACTATGAATGGAATTGTCATTGTAAGTGCGTTATCTTACGCAATTAGGTTGCTGGATGACATCAACCTTAAGTTCCCGTTGCATTATTCAAACAGCAAACTTCCAACATTGTGCTTGTCAAGGGCTCAAACTTAACCCTTTTACCGATGACGGCAATATACGTGCCACCATCTAAAAGGCATATTAAATCGATTGATGCCCTTGCTGGTAATGTCCAACCTAGCAGTGGCAACCATATTGCCACCATGTTTTTTTTATAGTAATTGTAATTTTTTTTTAAAAAAAATTTGGATTTAATTAAAGCTTAATTTTGGTAAACCATACCCCAAATTTTATTTTGCTACTCCACTTGGATCCTTCTGCTGGTTAAAGGGTTAAGGTACAGAAGTACCGAATAGGTATTACGATAGTAAATAGGTACCTACTATTCGTATTAACTCACAGGAGGGTAAATGTCTTTGTCTCCTTTACTGTTTTCACTTTCCCCGGATTAGGCAAGGTGTACACGGGGAAAGGGATATCCTGACAAAATGTCACCAGAATTACAACGCGCGAAAGATCAAATTCTTCGTCCGTTATTAACAAAAAAAAAACAGTTGCTCCACACAAAAGTGCAACATTTAATGTTTATCAATAAGATCCTAATGTACACAATTATGCAATAAATGTATCTTTATCTTTAGGTACATGATCAAAATGTATGGAGTACCTAATATGCGCCGCGGACTGCCTCGTTGGCCTGGTGGTCATAAGCGCGACTGCTACGCTAGAGGTCTTGGGTTCGTCGGGTCTTGGGTCGAGCATAAAGTGTTATTGGGTTTTTCCATTAAATTCTCAGTAGCAACTGGGTGTTTGGATTTGTGCTCAGTTGATGGCAATAAATAGGCTCGCCCCCTATTACAAGGGACTTAAAAAACATACCGGCGAACTGTGGGTGTACATTGGTACACCTCTGCCTAACCTTTCGCGGAATATAGGCGTGATGGTATGTATGTATAACTACGTTATTTAATAACCGTGAGGAATGTTTATCTTGACGATCTATGTAGAATTATATGTTTATACGGAGACCGTACATATAATTTTCCATTTGGTATTATGAAGGTTAACAAGGTGATGGTTTTTGCTCACTCTATTATTGTTTACACGAAGTGTATGACGTCATAAAGGGCTTTTTTTATCCTTGAATCCGTTCCACAACAACAACATTAACCACACACGCGTTAACATTGTTTATTGCAAAAACTTTTGTGTAGTGTATGTACTTTTTGTAAGTAGGTACTTAGTGTTTGCTTGCGCTTTAAAATGATGATTATTTTAGCATGGCAATTTGTGTCGTATTTCTATACTGCCGGCTTATTCTGTAAGAAATCTCCCTCGGTGAATTAAGGTGAAGTGAGCTGAAACTGGGCTGTCACTATACGATGCTAGGGATTGACAAGTCGCCACACGCTCACTTCACGGAAGGAAGGTTTTACAGAATAACACCGCTGATTTGTACTGATTGGTTTTGTATTTGTTCGCCGCGCCGCCCGTGGTGACGCCAATGACAAGTTGGTTCGTTATCGAAGTGAGCGCGATCACTTTAGTGAGACTCGTTTTCGAGTTTGCATTTTAGAGAATCGCACTGCAGGTCTGCGATCAGGGCATCAAGGTTCGCTGCATGATTATTCTGCGAAGAGCTTTCAGAGTAAGTAGCGTTCATAACAAAGAAGGTAGAGGTATTCGTAAATCTGCAACGTAAATTATTAATTTAATTATAGCCTTACTTATGTGTAAGAAATACGTTGTTTGTTACTAACGTTGCTTAAGTGTCATTGACCGATTTTATATCACTTAGAGTTGCACCTAGAAAAGTACCTTTATGTACTTACATTTGTGGGTCGATATCCATCAGGCCGCGTGAACCACGCATTAGTTTAGTAGTCCACAGACCTGTACCCCGAGTGTGAGTTAGTTGTCACATCACAAAATACGTGACGATCAAGTTAATCGAGCAAACTAACAAGTGATGGTATTTAAAAATGGTCCGAGTGCGAGTTAAAGTATGGCATACGAACAGCGGCTCGTATCGTCACTTGTCCGATAGTATCCCGAACGTTTTGTTCTTTTCTTAATGTTGCCTATATTGAACTTGAGAGTGGTTTCGGCGAGATAATACGGCTAAAATACAAATCTTATTGCAACCATGTTAACAAGGGTTTTGCATGTCCTACATAATTTAAACGTATAATGGTTTTTATGAATGAGATATTCCTATTTCGTTTTAACGTGTAGTGAGTAAGGGAGATGTGAAATAAGTTGTGTATGGCGGCATATGCAACTACTTAAAATTCCTTAGTCTGCTTTCAAAGTTTTTGGCGCTTTTGTGTAACATTACTCAATCTAATTCTATTATACTTTTCATAATGAAGACCAGTGCATCACAGTTTGAAATGTTAGTTAACTTCATGGAACAGTAAGTGCAATAATACTTAATATTAAAATATTATAAACATAGCTTTTAGATTTATGTAGTTTTGAAATTAAAACAATCTTTACTTTAAAATTTACAGAAACGGGGATATAAATAAACTAAATAGAACCGCAAAAGGTAGGATACAGACGATCCAAGATTGGGAACGCCTAACAAATTTATTAAATAGTGATCCCACTGGGGAAACCAAGAATACAGAGAAATGGAAGAAGGTATGTAGCCTAGCACAGTATTATAAATGAATCCTAGTAGGTACATTGTCCTAGTTAATATTTTATTTTGGTTTATTGTACGCCCAAATATGCCTACCATATTTCCATATTTTTTTATTTCATACATATTAATTATATTATTAATTCATATTCATATTTTATTATTAATTCATTATACATAGGGTACTACAATAGTATTGATGTTGTCTTCAAAGGTTTGGAGTGATTTAAAAAATAACACCAAGAAAAAAGCAGCCAGAATAAATAGGGCTGCTTGTGGGACTGGTGGTGGGCCTGCACTTAATTTACAGCTGACTGATGTGGAACAACGTGTCCTTAAAATAATTTTGCCTCAGGCAGCCACAGGCTTAACAGGTGTAAGGGAAGCGGGCTTTTCTGAGGTGGGTTATGGTGCTTTCATGTCATTATTTACTAACTGCAACAAAGTATAGATATATAATTACTTCAAGTTCCTTAACAATAACAATAAAAATATTTTCTCAGATTTTCCAGCCAATTATTAAAATTCACATATCAAATATTTCAGACCCAAATTGACAGTCCCGACAGAACTGCAACTCTGTCACCAACACCACCTGTGCTGGCTGCCAGTAACGAGGTTGCAGTTGTTGAAGAAAGTCCAGTTATTAATTTAAGTAAGTATTATCTTCAGCTAAAAATGGAGACCTGTAACTTGGCAGTCCGATAGTTAAATCTATCATTGCTGATTTGTCATTTATTTATTCTTTTCTATTTTAGTCAATTTTGAGTCATGGAATGAAGCCGGTCCATCCCACATCTCCATACCCTCACCTCAACCATCACCAACCAATGTGCATCAAGCACAAGAAGTTGTCTTGGACAGTCCTCCACCAGCAGGCCCTCTAAGACCAACTCAATCAGGACACACTCCACAACGCCGGCGACGTGGATTAACTTCACGTCGAATAATATCTCCACGACGCCGTGTAACCAGACAACCCAATCAGATGGAACGAGCAACAGAGCAGTTCCTGAACTCTGATGAGGAATGGAGGAGTTTCTTGAGAAAGAAACATGAGGATGAAAGTAATTTAGAGAGGGAAAAGCTACGCATAAGGGAGCTTGAGTTGGAAACTCAAAGGAAATGGCAAGATGTTGCAATGCTTGCCGTTGATGCATTACATAAGGTAATAGATTCTAGATTATGTAGAGATCAATGATTTATTATCTTATGTGATGCTTCTACATTGTGCGCATCTCGGCATTTTGTCATTTTTTAAGTTGTGTATTTTTTTTGTGAGTGTAATTTAGTAATGAAACTTTTTTAGATTGTAAATAAAAGGCTACTATTAATATGTGTATAAAAAGTATGTTTTATTTCCCAAATAACTATTCTATATGACATAAATGTAATGTAATTCAATGGAATAAGAAGTAAATAAATATAGTTAGTGTATACGTACATAAAGTAGAATAAAACAAAGACTCAGAAAAAACAAATGTATAATTAGGATAAAAATTAAGAAATTACTGATGTAATCGTCGGGCTATTTGATCACGTAATGCTCTTCCTCTGATTAAATCAGTGGTTGCTGTTTGATCTCTGTCATATCTGATATTTGCTGTTGCTGGTTGTTCACATTCATTTTGACCTGAAAATAAAGACAGTTTGTAGACATTATATTAAATAATATTAATATTCCCTCAGGTTGCCTGAATTCATGGGAAATCTTTTAGGGGATGAAAATACTCATGAATATAAACAGCATACTGTGGGATCAATCCTGAAATCGCGAAATTAAAAACAGCTTTTCCATAAATTTTGTTGAGTTATGTGAATATAAATCTATGGAATAGCTGATTTTGTCATCCAGTAGAATCCAAGTGAAATATTCAATGAAATGAAATATATTATTATATATATTCTTACCAAAATCATCTGGTTCAGGTACACCATAATCTAATGCAATGTTATAGAGCACACAACAGGCTTGAATAATTTGTGCACATTTTTGAGGTTTATAATGTAAAACTCTGTCTTTGCATAAGCAACGCCAACGATTTTTCAGACGACCAAACGTATTTTCAATTAGAACTCTAGCAACTATATGTTTCTGATTATATATAGCTTCTGAAGATTCTGCAGTGGCTTCTAAGTATGGTGTCATTAACCATGGGCGCAATGGATATCCAGAATCACCTGAAAAAATGATATTACAAAGTACATATTACTAAAAAAAATGATGTTAGTGTTTATAGACAATATTAAGAAAGCACAAACAGTCCTACTTGAAAATTAAATAACTCTATTAAGAATAGGAATTAAAAATAAATAATAATAATAGGAATTAAATCCAACCAACAGGTGTAGGTACAATAACTTGTTTTAAAAATAAGCAGAACACATACCCAGTAGCCAACATATTTCACCTTGTGCATGTAAAGATTGCATATAACCGTTGACTTGACTGTTCTCCCAAATAAATGAATCATGGTTAGCACCTCCAAATTTAGAATTGACATTAATTATTCTACAGTCACTATCGCACACCTAAAATATAATTATTAAAAATATTATTTTTATATGATTGAATACTACAATAAATTAGTAGGTATAGGTAGTTATTGCTTAAATAAATAAGTACCTACCATTTGTACATTAATTGAATGATAATGTTTTCTACAGTAGTATAAATGCTCCTCTTCTACCGGCGGACCATGTATTCTAAAATGACTCCCATCGATACACCCAATTACACCAGGCATGCCAAATTTTGAGTAAAATCTGTAATAATGTAATGTAATAACTTATTTGCAATGTAATAACTCCAATATTTATTGTTAGGTTCTGTAATTGACTTTATAGCTATGTGCTTAAATAAATACTAACCTCTGACTTACTGCCTGTCGAGCAGCACGAGTTTTTGGAAATTGTATATACTTTTCCAACATTTTATCATGAGTCAAAGCTTTAGTCACTTCATGAATATAAACGCTGCACATCTTTTGCGAGAGACCTTTGGCAACTCCTACAGGACGTTGGTACGAACCTGTCGCGTAAAAGAATAGAGCGACGAGTACCTAAAAAATGTGAACAAATGTAAAACGATGATGATGACGAACCTATGTATCTAAATGCGCCTAGAAGGAATTCACTAGATATTTTAATATTGCGTAGGTCCAATACCTTGGTTTGAAGATTAACTCGTTGGGTCGACCTTAAATTTGTCAATTTTTCTAGCTCTTGACAAAGAAATAGAAAGGCTTCCTTTGACAAACGATATCTATTCCTGAATTCAGTATCGTTGAGATTCTCCACTGGATCAAAACAGGTACGAAAATCGGCTCTCTGTTTTCGGAGATGTTTCCGTTCATCTTGATAATGAGCAGTCATGATCATTTTCCAAGCGAAAAAGTTACGTGTTGTCATAATTAACACAATTTACCACAAAATAATATGAATTTATCTAATATAAACAACAATTTCACCTGTCACACATCAAGTGAGTGACTATACTTTAAAGTTTACGTTTAAAAACGCGTTGGCGCCGTTTGGAAACGTCAAATTCTAACTCACACTCGCAATAACCCTCAAAACGTTCATCGAAACGCTACTATGTACGTCACGTATAAAATACCGAACTATTGCAGTACCGTTTAAAATCTTACACTCGCTGTTTCGGTTTACAATACTTTCCGCCAGGGGCGCTTTTTACGTTTCCATACATTTATTACTCGATACAGAAACGTGGTAGTACCGTTTTCTATATGTAAAAACTCACACTCGGGGTACAGATCGACACGCCGCGACCTCGCGGCTTGAGCCAACAACTTGGTGGGGATGGTATTCGAAATACTGAGATACTTATGTGGATAAGCAATTAACATCCATTCTTCTCAACGCGCAGTGCACACTTGTTTTCTGCAGTCCGTTAAATCTACCTTATTCAATCGCTCTACGATAAATAATTTGCGTGTCTATATAGTGTGTCTACCGACCGGCCTGTCAGTCGTGTGCTTAATTAGTTTTACATTAGTCTAGTGACGAGCTAAACCTTCGCAAGTGATAATATTGTGTTGCGTGTAGTTATAACTGGTAAATAAATTCTGTGTCTTTTATGTTATTTATAAGCTTCTGTCCTCAGCTGCGTTTGCATCGACTTCACAATACCTAAAGCCTAAGTTCAGTTAACTTCTAAATTAGCGAGAACAAAATAAATAAATATCTAATAATATATAAAATAAATATCGAATATCTATAAACGTTTGCCAAATTCCAGTTAATTTCGTTTAGCCGGTTAAAGCGTGAAATAGTAACACATCTATACTTACTCATTTTTCGCGTTTATAATAAGCACACTTTTATCACGAATTTGTAGTATATGGCCTTATTATATCTAAATATTTTGTCTTTAAATGAATAAGCTTTTTTATTTTAGTCACGTTTTATTGTTGTTTTTACATTGTATAAAAAATATAATAATAAAAACAAAGATACATAAGATGAAAATTTTAAATAAGATGCTATCTAGCTAAACGAAAATAACTACAATCATAATTCTTAGGACTTTACGCTGTTTTTGTATGAGCGTGAGAAGGTACATAATTAAAATTTGTGCATTGTTATCTTATTAAAAATAAAAAAATTAAGCACAAGTAGGTATAAGATACCTACGTACACGAGTTATAAGAGATAATAAATAATAAATATGAACTAAATTTATCTATTACACACATGCAAGATTATGACTTAAATTTTTTGGTACCTAGTTTGTACTTTTGTGGATTTACTTTATCTTATTTACCTACATTTCGTTTTTTTTTACATTGTTTTAGGCCTAATAAGAATTGACAATTGTATCATGGATTACATAAGCGGCTGGTGTAAGAGTCAGAAACGCCTGGAAGGCTGTACCGTCATCGTCACGGGCAGTAACACTGGCATTGGCAAGGAAACCGCGTTAGATATGTACAAGAGAGGTAAGAACACGTCATCAGAATGGGCTTTAATTACGTTCTTTGGTTAAGTTGAACCAGAATTCTGTGAAACCGGTCTGGCTCATCTACGTAAACCTATTTAGGCACATCCTATCTACACTAGTTTAAGAAGATTACACATTCATAACATTTCTTTCAAAAATATTGTCCTGTGTTAAGTTACCCTAGGTTGGGATTCCTAAGTTAACGCGACCCTGGACCGCAAAGGCCATTACAAGGAACACGGATGGGTTTTAGTCAGTAAGTGTCTGAACTGCCTCGTTGGCCTAGTGGTCCTAAGCGCGACTGCTACGTTAAAGGTCTTGGGTCCGGTTCCCAGGTCGAGCAAAAGTGTTATTGGGTTTTTCTACGAAATTCTCAGTAGCAGCTCGAAGTTTGGATGTGAGCCCGGTTAATGGCAATAGGCTCACCCCCTATTACATAGGACCGAAATATACTGTGGGTGTACATTGGTATACCTCTGCCTAACCTTTCGGGGAATACAGGCGTGATGATGGTGTCTAACACTCCTTTCCACTCCGCCCAGGGTGGAAGAAGTAATTTGATGAATTCCCACACTTAAAAACAAAAGGTTGGCTTCTTGTCTTATGATCTTATCTGCGGTGGCTATTTTAGATTGTTTTTGTTTTTATTATTTTACTCTTGTAGACTTTTTAGATTGTTCTCACATTATACCCGTAGATTCAACATGAATAGCTGGGTAGGTACTCACTTAGCAGTGTAGCACGTAACGTATCAGATACGGTATCAAGTGAGTACGTAGGCGCGAGCCCGCTGCGAGCCGCTCGCGCGTGTAGCGCTGTAAGCTCGCAGTGACCCGCCGAATGGCGGTATCACTGCGACCACAAAGGCGGCTAGGAAGGTCGTAGCTAGATACGGGGAGGACCGTGGACGAGCCGTACCCACTTGTAGGTTGATACCGTATCTGATACGTTGCGTGCTACACTGCTAAGTGAGTACCCAGCCTTACATTTTATTGATTTTAAAAGTGTAGGTACTGTTTTGGATTTTCTTACTCGTTCTCGAGTCAATTCAAAAGTCTCACAGTTTAATGTGGTCAAATTACCCGTAGATATTTATGTGTTCCAAAGACTTTATTCTTACCTTACTTATAAACGCAGGTGGGCGCGTAATAATGGCTTGCCGCAACATGGACAGAGCTAACGCAGCGAAAGAGGATATAGAAAAGCTTGCCAAGACAGAGCAGGGCACGGGCGAGCTAGTGGTGGAGGAGCTGGACCTGTGCAGCCTGGGCAGCGTGCGCCAGTTCTGTGCGCGCGTGACGTCATCCGAGCGGCGCCTGTACGCCATCGTGTGCAACGCCGGCGTCATGATGTGTCCTGAAGGCCGCACGCAAGACGGCTTCGAGACGCACATCGGCTCCAACCACCTGGGGCATGCGCTGCTTACGCTGCTGCTGCTGCCACTGCTCATTCGAAGTCCTGCCGCGAGGGTGGTGTTTGTATCATCACGTGTGCATGGTTGTAAGTAACTTAATCAGTTTCATCGCGCTGTTATGGATGTGCCGGCGGATAGGACTAACCTGCTTAAATTACCATTCTGTTAGTCGCACGCCTTATTAATATTATATTATACTATATTAACTTGTTTTGTTCTGGTATAATGTTTTATAGTATAGGTAGTTCTGCTATCGCTTTAGTTTTATTGTTACGATATCCTAATTCTGTGTGCGTAAATAAATAAATAAATCTTCAATTCGGTTCATCCGTCTTACATAGCTACTCGCCATTTAAACATAAACGATAGTGGCGCCCTTTTTTATTTTGAAGATCAATAATATTTGTATAGGTACTTTCATAAATAAATTGAAATGGTTTCAGTTTATACATTGGACTTGGATGACCTGAATTTTGAGCGGAAGCCATACGGCGCCTTGGAAGCCTATAGCAGCAGTAAGGCTGCTAATGTTTCATTCGCCAGAGCTCTTGCCGACAAACTAAAGGTATCTGTATATAATGAATAAATAAATACTTGCTTTTTAATTGATTGTGTTTGACCAGAACCGTAGCGTGTTTTGGCGGGGCCCCGGATAAAAAATTGTTTGGGGGTCCTTGGGAAGGGTAAAGATTTCTCACAATAGAAAAAAAAAACACAAAATTAAAAGAAATATTTATTCATCATAATTATCTATCTGTCACTTTTTCAATATACACTGCTCTCCGTCCGAATTATCATCTCATCGTATGTACGGACCAGCACATCAAGCTACCTACAATCTGTCAAATTTATGTAATAGATTTTCAACTTTATCGCTGTAGTATATGGTTCAAAGTTGATTACAAAAATTTGACAGTTTCGGGTAGCTTGATGTGCTGGCGTCTGTACATCGATTATTGTGGGATTCCCCTGTTGAAGTAAATGACTTGAACGGTGAAATCCCGCATCCCGCGATAACCGATGTAGGATGTTGCCAATTTTTGAAATAATAGTAATATCTAGGTTTTTTTGGCTTTTATTATTTGTGAAATAATAACTTTGGGTAGTTTTTATTAATTTTTGCTTATGCACGTTGGGGGCCCCGTATAATTAATACGGCAGATACGGCGGTAGCTACCCCGCTGTGTTTGACAGTTTAGCGATGTTGGCAGTATATTAGATAGCAAAGGTTTGGTGGCTATAGTGACTCCTTGAATTAGGTATATCAGAAGGGTGAAGAAAACTCGTGTTGAAGTTTGAAGTGCGAATAATTGTCGAATATTTATTTACACGTTATTTATACTATTTACAAAAATGTGACTGAACCAATAAAGGGCTCTACATTAAAATTATAACACAATTTAGAAAAACACGACCAATAAGAAAAGAGTAATTTTGACTAATCACAATACAGCACACTGACAAAAATCTGAGTTGACGAATAATAACTTGTACATTAAATTTACAAAACATTTTAGAAAAACAGAACCAATAAGATTTGTGGAATTTCGACTAATCACAACACAGGACATTGTTACAATTTTGGATTCCGCACGGGGGCGCCTGTGTTGTTTACGGCGTGCAGCTGCGAGCAGGCAAAAGTTATAAATAGGGGTGCCTATTTTTCCCGCGCTTTCTTTCCTAGGTAGCCACGGTCGTGTGCGGAGCTAAACAGAAATCGCTAAACGCGGCGATCGAAGATCCTGGTGTTCCTGGAGACGACGCGTGGCATCTGGTGTCAGTCCTTCTCAGGGCTGTATGCTTCCTTGTTTCTTATCACTGTTGTCAAAACGTTGTATACCTACTGTGGCTACCAAGTTCTTCTCAGAACTGTTTGGATCATTATTTCTTAACAGAATGTCATAACGTGGTAGGTAGCTACAGTACTCCCCCTCAAGCGAAGCGTACCGGCAGCTTGACCGGACGGCCAGAGCGAGTCGTCATGTTGGTAGCGGGATGTGACGTCACGCTGACTGTAGGTACTCGCGCTTGTTGCTTGGCTGTGGTACTTTCCTTGGTAATGGTATTGGTAATATGGTTTGGAGGTACGGTAACGGTATTGTCGCTTGGAGGTAAGGTAATATTCTTGCACGGTGGTGAGGTGATGGTATTCTTGCTTGGTGTTAAGGTGATGGTAATCTCGCTTGGTGATAAGGTAATATTATCGTCGTTATTCTCAGCTATAACGTATGCAGGCTTCAGTCGGTCAATCGAAATATTTGCTTGCCGATTAGGTAACTGTATATTATATACTTTTTCAGTTCGGCTTATAACGCGGTAGGGACCTTCATACGGAGCTTGGAGTGGCTTCTTTACTGCATCGGTTCTAATAAACACGTGAGTGCATTTGAGTAAATCTTGATGCACGAATACACGCTTATTATTGCTGTGATGCTCGGTGATTGCTTGCGGTTTGTTTACTTTTATGATTTCACGTAATTTTTCGACGTAGGTATAATCCATTGCAGGTGTGTTGGTACTTGTAAAGAAATCACCAGGTAGGCGTAGGTTGTATCTAGGGTTGCCAACCCTACTATATAATATAGTATCCTACTATATTAGAGCCCCCGCCTACTATATTTTTGAAAAAATGATATAGTAGGCGAAACTACTATATTTTAAAGGCACCAAACTCATAAGCAAAAATATTCGTTTCAAAAAGTCTTAGCTTAAAACGAAACGTCAATATCTACTTCATAAAGATTCCAGAATGGACTGTCAAGTGAACAATTTCTTTCAATAGATAGTTTGACAGATTCTCAATTTCGATTTCGCGCTTTCAATCATCTTTCGACTTTGTGATTTTGTAACTACCTATTTTGGAACCTACTATATTTTTTTTCATATTTCCCTTAACTACTATATTTTTATGGGTAATCATTTTAGAACTACTATATTTGACCGACAAAGAGTTGGCAACCCTAGTTGTATCCATAGGTAAGTTCAGCTGCGCTCACTCCGGTGTCTGTACGTAGCGCTGCTCGTAAACCAAGTAACACAGTAGGGAGTTCATTGACCCATGTACTTGTGTCGGATAGTTTTGCGCGTAGAGATGTTTTGAGCGAGCGGTGCCATCGTTCGACCATTCCATTGCTTTGTGGATGATAAGGGGTGGTGCGTTGTTTCTTGATTCCCATTTGTTTCATTAAGTTTTGAAACAGCTGACTCTCGAACTGGCGACCTTGGTCGCTTGTTAGTGTCGTCGGGCATCCAAATCTCGATATCCAATGTTGATACACAATATCGGCTATTCGATCAGCTGATATTTCGTCTGTCGGGATTGCTTCGGGCCATTTCGTTAGTCGGTCGATCATCGTAACTAAATAACGATGTCCTTGAGCTGTTGTAGGTAGCGGGCCAACGATATCGATGTGCACGTGTTGGAATCGATCACTTTGTGGGAAGGATGAGATTTCTGAGAACGTGTGACGTTGTACTTTACTTTTCTGACATTGTATACAGGTTCGAGTCCAGCGGCTGATGTCTGCGTTCATTGATGGCCAGAAGTATTTTTGAGTTGCGAGTTTGCGAGTCGTGCGCGTACCAGGGTGACTGATGTTGTGCACGCTTGTAAAAACTTCTTGTCTATATGCTTCTGGTATATAAGGTCGTATATAAGGTGTAGATGTTTCGCAGTATAACTCGACGTCTGTATTAGGTATTATTACTTTCTTGAGAATAATGTTGTTCTCTTGTAATAATTTTTGAATGTTGCTGTCTCTTTCTTGCGCACCTGCTATGTCCTTGAAGCTTATCGCAGATGGACACGAGATTGTTTCTATGCGGCTGAGTGTGTCAGCGACGATGTTTTGTTTACCGCTCACGTGTCGTATGTCGGTGGTAAATTCGCTGATAAACAAAAGTTGTCTCGTTCTTCGTAATGTTTCGGTATTCGATTGCGTTTTTGTCATTACGAATGTTAGGGGCTTGTGATCCGTAAATATTATTAGGTGGCGTCCTTCGAATATTTTACGGAAATGCTTGACAGCCATATATATAGCGAGTAGCTCTCGGTCGTAGGTAGAGTACTTCTTTTGCGCGTCACTGAATTTCTTGGAAAAATATCCAAGCGGCTGCCATGTTTCGTTTATGTATTGTTGTAGGACGGCGCCAGCTGAGTTGTCCGATGCGTCGCAGAACACAGCGAGGGTAGCGTGATGTGATGGGTGAGCGAGTAGAGCTGCTTGTATGATGCTAGCTTTACATTGCTGGAATGCTTGCGATGCTTCGTCGGTCCATGTGATCGGAGTTTTATCTCGTTTCTTGACATTATGTAAATATGAATTGAGTGGCGCTTGCAGTAGTGCGGCGTTCGGAATATGGTCGCGATAGAAATTGATCATTCCGAGAAATCTTCTTAATTCTTCTATTGTTTTTGGTTGTGGAAAATCTGTGATTGCTTGGATTTTATGTTGGGGTGGTTTAATGCCTTCTTTTGTTACGGAGTGACCTAGGAATAGGACTTCTGATTTTCCTAGGTTGCATTTGGCGGGGTTGATGGTGATGCCGTTTTCTTCTAGTCGTTTTAGTACTACGTGGAGGTGTTTTCGGTGTTGTTCTTCGTTTTCGGATGCTAACAGTAAGTCATCGATAAATGGGAAAACGAAGTCTAGTCCTCGTAGAACTTCGTGGATGTAACGTTGAAAAGTTTGTCCCGCGTTTTTCAAACCAGGGCACATACGTGGGAATTCAAATAATCCCATCGGAGTTATGATGGCTGTCTTCTCGATATCTTCTTCTCTCACTCTCAGCTGTTGGTAGGCGCGGTTGAGGTCTATTGTCGAGAAGATTGATTTTTCAGATAAGTGATGTGTGAAATCTTTGACACGAGGAACGGGGTAGCGATCGGGTATGGTGATAGAGTTTAGTCGACGATAATCACCACACACTCTGATGTCGCCATTCTTCTTTGGTACGATGTGGAGAGGTGATGACCATGGACTTTTGCTTGGTCTGCATAATCCTTGATCAATCATCTTCTCAAATTCCTTTTTCACTATTTCGTAGCGATGTGGTGGAATCGGGCGAGCTCGGCTATGTACTGGTGGTCCTGTTGTCTCTATATAATGTTGCACGTGGATATCGGAGTTTAGTTGCATCGCTGTTAGTCTTGTTATGCCGGGATATTGGGCTAATATGTCGTGGTACGACTGCGACATATCGATGCTGCGTACGGTAGGTACGCTCGATACTCGTATCGGGGCATTGACCTGTAAGTTAGTCACACCGTCGATTAATCTTCGATTTTTCAAGTCGACGATGAGTTGGTGATGCTGAAGGAAATCGGCTCCAAGTATAGGTTTTGTGACGTCAGCTACGATGAATTTCCACAGGTACGGTCGGCGTAGATTAAGATCGAGTGTTATCGTTTTTTCACCATACGTAGCTATAGTTGTGTTGTTCGCCGCGTATAGTTGAAATGGTAGTGGTTGTTGTACCTGTCCCTTTTTCCTCGGTAACACGGATATGTTTGCTCCGGTGTCGACTAAGAACGATAGTTTCGAGTTCTTATCAGTGACGTATAGGCGGTGGGACTTTTCTTGAACGCAGGTGTCCGCCGTTGCGAGCGTTCTGTCTAGTTTTCCGATGTCTGTTTCTTGAATGAACAAGGTGATGTACAGCGTCTAGCTTGTTCTTTGAAGCGTCGGTGATAATAGCAGAATGGTGATGGCGATGACTCTCGCGTACGTGATCTTGATGTACTGCGGTGACGAGATGGGTAGCGGCTGCGGCGATGATCGTTGTGGTATGATGGTCTGGCTTTCAACTCGGCGATTTCAAGTGATAGTTTTCTTATCTCGTTGATAAGGTACTGTGTATCTGCTTGCGGTGCGGATGTTGTTGGTAGTGCTGGTGGTGGTGGTGTATGCACGGCTGCCACTTGTGTTGCTGACGTCTGCTCCATTATTTTATCGGCGAGTAGCGCGAGTTCGTCGAGTGCGGTCTTGGTGCTGAATGTTTCGCTGACGGCGAGGACTGAACGGACGTGTGATGGGAGATGGCTTGTCCACATAAGTCGCAGAGTGGATTCTGGAATCTTGTCTGTGGCAAGGTTTCGCATGCGACGGAGCAATTGCGTGGGCTTCTGGTCTCCGAGTTCCATTTCGGACAGCAGTTTCTGGAACTGACGGTTGTCAGATTCCTCGTATGCAGATATGAGCCTTTGTTTGATGGCGTTGTACTGGTCATTCTCTGGTGGGTTGTACAACAGGTCCGTGATTTGCTCGATGTCTTGTCGCTCGAGCTGTGCTATGACCATCTGAGCGAGCTGGCCTTGGCCTTTCTTGAGGTCGTTAGTAACGGCTTCGAAACTGATGAACCATAGTCGTGGTCGATCTCGCCAGAAAGGTGGAATGCGCATGGTGAGTGATATGCCGGCTGCTTCCGCCTTCGAGACTGCGTGCGATGTTGAGCTGGATTGTTCATCGGTGGACATCTTGGAAGGAGTGATTCGGCGATACTGGCTGAGCTTCGTTGGTCGTTGATTTCTTCAGTGTTGAGTTCGGGGTAACCACTTTGGCGGGGTTGGCAGTATATTAGATAGCAAAGGTTTGGTGGCTATAGTGACTCCTTGAATTAGGTATATCAGAAGGGTGAAGAAAACTCGTGTTGAAGTTTGAAGTGCGAATAATTGTCGAATATTTATTTACACGTTATTTATACTATTTACAAAAATGTGACTGAACCAATAAAGGGCTCTACATTAAAATTATAACACAATTTAGAAAAACACGACCAATAAGAAAAGAGTAATTTTGACTAATCACAATACAGCACACTGACAAAAATCTGAGTTGACGAATAATAACTTGTACATTAAATTTACAAAACATTTTAGAAAAACAGAACCAATAAGATTTGTGGAATTTCGACTAATCACAACACAGGACATTGTTACAATTTTGGATTCCGCACGGGGGCGCCTGTGTTGTTTACGGCGTGCAGCTGCGAGCAGGCAAAAGTTATAAATAGGGGTGCCTATTTTTCCCGCGCTTTCTTTCCTAGGTAGCCACGGTCGTGTGCGGAGCTAAACAGAAATCGCTAAACGCGGCGATCGAAGATCCTGGTGTTCCTGGAGACGACGCGTGGCATCTGGTGTCAGTCCTTCTCAGGGCTGTATGCTTCCTTGTTTCTTATCACTGTTGTCAAAACGTTGTATACCTACTGTGGCTACCAAGTTCTTCTCAGAACTGTTTGGATCATTATTTCTTAACAGAATGTCATAACGTGGTAGGTAGCTACAACAGTATTTCAGAATACACCTCTTTCAAAGAATAGAATCACCTTGTTCCGTATGCGGTAGGAAGTGTCGTGAGACGTGTGATTGTATTGTAAGCGTGTGGGTATATTAAGATAAGTACTTAAAGGATACATCAAAATCATAAAAACCAGAACCAATTCGGTACTTTTATTAAAACTTTCGCGATATGTTTAGGTATTTAAAAATATAGAAAGAGGGCAACATCTTTTTTTTAGCTGTATTCTTTTATGTCCCTTTTATCAACATCTGACGGCGGCCTTAAGGTTGAACCACCACGGTAGCCCGCGAAGTTCAAATTTGCTTACGTTTTTTGCAATTTGCAAGTTAGTATTAAGTTATATGTTGATTAAAGTATAATTCGCGGGCGTAAGAATTGTGTATTTTCAGAATTGTAACCATTTAAGTCAGCAATAAAACTCCATATGGCCAGGTAAACGGAAAGAATGACTTTTTAATGAAATCTTGACATTTTGGAATTATACCGACTTAAGGAGTTATTTTACTGATTTTAATGGTTAAAATTCTGAAAATACATACTTCTTACGCCCGCGGATCTTACTTTAATCAATATTAAACCTAAAACTGACTTGCAAATTGCAAAAAACGTAAGAAAATTTGAATTTGGCGGGCTACCTTGGAGAGGTTGCACCTTAACGGCTATACTCTTTTGTTACAGGAGCACAACATAACTCATGTAACAACATACAGCCTGCACCCCGGCGTCATTTTCACGGAGATCAGTCGCCATTTTGACGGCACTATTGTCTATGGCACGTCGTGGGTGTTCCACAATGTGCTCGGTTGGTTCATGAAGTCGCCGCAGTGTGGCGCGCAGACTTCCATCTACTGTGCGGTTGATGAGGCCTGTGCTAAGGAGAGCGGCCTTTATTACAGGTAAATGACTATTTTTGGCTTTTTATGGTTCCTTGCCCAAAGGATGTCGAACGGGACCCTACGCTAAGGCGATTCGCACACTGCACCGCATCACGGAGAACAGCGCGGGAGTGCGTGTTCTTACGTTGTTTGCAAGTATCTGCGTTTGTATAGAAAATACGCGTAGTCTCAGCCCTAAGTCGCCACGCACCTCGGGGCGTAGCGCGGGGCAGTGTATGATTCGCCTAAGACTCTGTTGTATGTCCGTCTGTGACAAGGCTGTATCTTTTACCGTACCTATAGGTAGAATTTTCACAGAATGTATTACTATGGCCCTCATTAGGCTCGCCCCCAATTGCATAGGATCTAAACATACCGACGAACTAGGCTGTTGGTACACCTCTGCCCAACCCTTACCACTGGGACTACAGGCGAGATGGCATGTTATGTATGTCATTATCATTAGGTATTATACAGGGTGTTTGGTGCATCGTGTGCCAAATTGAAATGGTCGACTGAGGGGGTCATCTGCTATCCTTTCAGACCCCTAAACACTTCTCATGCCCTGTGTATTATTTTTCATCGACTTTTTAATGTTTTACAAAAAAAATACCAAAATTTTACATTCAAGTTCATTTTTTTTTTAAAAGTAGAAATAATAAAAAATGCATTTTTAACATTTATTTCATATTTTTTTGCATATTCTGCTTAAATTGTTGGCCTTTATTGCGAATGCACGCCAGACATCTATTTCGTATTTCCACAGTTGTTGTACGAAGTCGCATTTCCTCCTTTGAAAAGAGTTCTGACTTTTAACCAGAAAAAAAGGAAAGGTTTAGTGTAAACGTTTGGGCAGGAGTGATTGGAATCAGGTAATTGAACCGCATTACCTGCCCGAAAACTTCAATGGCGACAACTATTTGGAGTTCCTTCAAAATGACGTGCCCGAATTAGTGGCCGAGGTGCCCGTATGTAATGAAAATGTGCCCAAAGTATTCCAGCATGACGGCTGTCCCGCGCATTGGCGTTTGACTGTGAGGGAATATCTTGATAATGTATTCCATAATGCGCGGATTGGTGGCCCTTTTGCATGACCGGAACGTTCCCCAGGCCTAACTCCGCTAGACTTTTAACTAGTTTTTGACTAGTATACACCACGGAGGTTCCGACTAGGAATGTACTACTTCAACGCATTCAAACGGCGTTCAATAAAATTAAGGAGAAAATGCGACTTCGTACAACAACTGTGGAAATACGAAATAGATGTCTGGCCTGCATTCGCAATAAAGGCCAACAATTTAAGCAGAATATGCAAAAAAATATGAAATAAATGTTAAAAATGCATTTTTTATTATTTCTAGTCCCCCAAAAAAGAGGGATACGAGACAGATTTTATCTTGTAAGAGTGAGATAACATATTTAATACGTTTTTCAGGTGTTATTTAAGCAAAACAAAATTTTTATACCATAATTTGGAATTTTGTATTTTGTGACTCGATTCACAATTCTAGGGAATTCACGAAGTTGTAAAAAGATTTTTATGGCATGTGGCACATCACTAGCAAGAGGATAGACTAGAGAATTTTTGACGAAGTCCTTAGATCCCGGTCTCATTTGGTTTTTTTTTTTATAGCCATGTAAATAGCTGTAACATGGACAGCTTTAATTGAACTCCAAAACTTTGCGAGTAAATAAATAAAAAACTAGATGGCTAATGTCACTAATTTTGAATTTAAAAGTACTGTAGTACAATGCACATCTAAATAAAATTAAAATAGAGAGTCTACGACGTGTACTTTTAAAAAAAAATGAACTTGAATGTAAAATTTTGGTATTTTATTTGTAAAACATTAAAAAGTCGATGAAAAATAATACACAGGGCATGAGAAGTGTTTAGGGGTCTGAAAGGATAGCAGATGACCCCCTCAGTCGACCATTTCAATTTGGCACACGATGCACCAAACACCCTGTATAGCCTACAGAAAATAAACATCGATTAGTTTGTTGGTACCCAGGAGTTTTGGTGGTAGGGTGGTAAGAACCAAAGGTTTGAGGCGAACGTATGATTTAGGAAATGCTAACTTTTTGAATGAAGTTTTATAAAACACGTTCTTACTCCTTATTTATGTCTGTTCCAGTGACTGTGCGGTGACCAAGCCCTCGAAACAATGTGAAGACAGTGTTCTTACTGCCAAGCTGTGGGACCTCACAGTACAGATGTTGAAACTAAACCTAGAAAAATATAACCCTTTCGGTGAACAAAATCCTGCTGATGACGCATTTTTATAGGTCCTCGTGATTCATATATATTTTAAGGCGATTGGCACACTGCCCCGCATCACGGAGCGTGCCGCGTGAGTGCGTGGTCTTACGTTCTTCGTAAGTATATCGGTGTTTGTATAGAAAACACGCGTAATCCAACACACTGAAAACGCGTTCACGCGCAGTTTTTCTTATCCCCAAAGCTTTGCCGCCCCGAATCACAGTGCTTGGCGCGGGGCAGTGTGCGAATCGCCTCAATTAGCTTTAATACTTTATCACACGTTTGCGAGCAGCGAGCGTATTTTGTATGAAGGCGATAACGCAGCGAGTTCACCGCGACTGACATTTATAGAAAACACGCTCGTGACTCGCAAGTGTGGTAAAGGCCCTTAGTTAGATAAGCTAGGAGAAGGGAAACCACTAATTACCAAACTGAAATAATACATAAGTTAAGTATATTAAAATAATGTATTTACCTGCCAAATGTTTTATTTGAATATATTTCTATGCATAATATAATATATTTTTTTGTTTGTTTGTACCGAATAAGCTCCGACACTACTGGAACGATTTTACCCAATAGATGTACCTACAATAACTTGAAGTATAATAAAACAAATACTTTAGTTAGAGCAACTGCAATTCAACTAATATAAAAAAGCTGAAGAGACACAAAGAGAAACCACGCGGGCGAAGTCGCGGGCAGAAGCTAGTTTTAAATACTTCGAAATTTCTGGGACCATAAATAAGCTCTGTGGTAATTCTGTTCATTTTTAATTGCAACCAACACGTGTTTTGTGGCTGGCTCTAACTCTCCGGCTTATCGCGGGTTCGATTCCCGCTCCAACCCAATATTCGTCTGTATTACAGATTAGTTTTATATACATGATCGCAATGCTATCAATGATATTCTGTAAGAACTCACTTCTGATACCGCGGTGAAAAATGTATTTGGTATTTTGTAACTTGATGAAAACTACGCTAGCGCTACTAAGTGGCGAACAATATTTAAGCGAAAAGATACTCGTATTTAACTTGACGGTAATCGGAATTCTGTAACGAGATTTCGATAGTTAGGTATTTCTTTATTCATGTGGCGAGAACCAAAGGGCTGGGCAAACTTTAGAAAAAAAAAGTATCTGTTATTGTTTATAAAAAATTGTATAATTATGATAAGATTTGAATAACTTCATTTCCTATTCAGACGTGAGGGTGGATTAGGCAGTACACGATGCATTATTGATTGTGGTTGGATTCCACTTATGTGGCTTCAGCTTTATTAGCTCTATTAACTAAGTAGCCCGATCGTATTTCAAATGAATGTTAGCTACTTACGTTATTATGTTACTTTGTAACATAATAATCATTCCATTACCTACCAATTATACCCCTACAATAATTGATTGGGTTACAGAACAATAATTGACATTAAAAAAGTGGTTTATCTACCTTTTTTTTATGTTCTTTGCTTCAAAAATTGAAATACTTAAACTAGGTAGGTACAACACATTATGACGCTTTTTCTTTTAGGGTAGGCAGATACTACAGTTCTTCCATATGCAGATTGAGTACCTACCTATGTGTATAACAGAATTTAAGATCAGAGTTGGTTTATTTCCTACCAACATTTATATTAATGGAAGTTGATACCACAAAGATCAAATATCCAAATCAAATATCCGCGCGTGGTAAGTTTTATATTTTCACATAAATATATTATTGTCCCACTGCAGAACAAAGGCCTCTTATGCTGAGATGGCATAATATTGATCACCATTCTTGCTCAATGCGGATTAGTTTCAAACTAATATGAATATTTTACGGGTCAATCTGAACACAGGAAACCGAAAACACTTTTTTTTTGTCGTATTGGTACCATTAGCGTATCTAGAGATAGTTTTCAGGGGGGGCCTGGCCCCTAAGATGCCATGGCCGATGCGATGCAATGCGGTCAGGCGGAACGTGAGCCCTACAGCCTGGGGTGGGCACAAGATCATTCTCACCCGGCCACCCGGCCCCCCCCCCTATATACGCCTATGATTGGTACATATTACAAGCCTGAAAAGTGTGAGTTTTCGTAGATCTCAAAATTTTGAACGTAAACTATACCTAATAAGTAATATAATTTTATGCAATAGTAATAAAGGGAATTTGATGAACTAAAGACGTATCTATAAATTATTCCACTGAGTTGAGTATTTTTCTCAATTTCACGAAAACCTCAAAATACCTGATTTTGGTGGTTATTCGATACAACTTGCTGTAACTTGCATCGCTATTTTGAACCTTATTTGCTGCCGCGATGCGTTTTTATCGTCATTACATTTACTTACCTACTAT